>OZ008367.1:4253992-5453992 GCA_963931995.1 Phaonia tiefii | reverse complement strand
AATGGATTGTGCAATAACAGTGGAGACGGATAACCGATATACTTACTTTTGTAGAGTGACATCCAAAGGAATCCCAAGTGATTGTACCTATGGAGTTCTTTGTAAAATTGTGTGATTCCTTGTCGACGTTCCAATGGAATTTACCCAGTAGGGGCTAAGTGAGCTTGAAATATTTGAATAAGGCATATAATTGAGAGACACCCTCAAATTGTAATTCCCACTACTAAGCAGGATATAATGGAGGTCCCATTTTCTATTCCCAGCAGAGTTGAAACCACCAATCTTTTCAATTTTTAAATATTAGTTTTAATATATTTATTGCGAAAAATATTCGCATTAGTTTAAAATTATTAAAATACCGACCAAAACTAAGTTTTTGTTTGAGCGACATCTACATTTAAATCTAAAGAAAATTTACGAAATGAAATATATCGCCTACACGTTGTAATATTTATATACTGACTTAGTTATCCGGTCTCGGACAACCCCGGGGGTCAGGGACCTTACAAAAAGAAGATAACATATTTCGCCAACCAGTTCGATCACTTGCTTTATTTCTCCAGTTGGCAATACCAAGTGTACGCAGGGATTCGTCAACCTGATCCCTCCAGCGGAGTCTTGGTCTTCCTATTTTTCGTCTTCCTTCGAGTTCGGTTTCGAAATCCCTTCGTGTTGGTTCGTGTTCGTCCATTCTACTGACATGGCCTAGCCAGCGCAATTGCGTTATTTTGATCCGCTTAACTATGTCAATGTCGGGATATAGCCCATACATTTTTCGGAGTATTTTTCTCTCGAAGACTCTGTAGATGTTTCGTCTGCTTGCGATAGGACCCAGGATTCTGTGCCATAAAGCAAGACAGGACTGGACTTTTGTTACTCGAGAGAGGGCTTTACCTCTAAAGTGCTTGCTTAGCCCAAAATAACATCTATTCGCAAGCACAATTCTCCGCTTGATCGTTGTTGTTTTTGACGTTGTTGTTTTTGTTTACGGCAGATCCGAGGTATATAAATTCGTCCACTACCTCGAAGTTATAACGGTTATCAACGTTCACGCTTTGTTCTAATCGCGTGGAGGCCCTGCTCGTTGAAACCATTAATTTTGTCTTGTCCTCTTTAATTTCAGACCCACTTTGCTGAATCCTTCTCAATTTTCGAAAACACCGCAGTAACTTCTCAAATTGTGCGCCCAATGATATCTATATCATCAGCATACGCTAGCAGCATGTGACTTTTGCTGCTGATGGTTTTATTCATGTTGACTGCAGCTTTTCTCATAATGATCTCCATCAAGATGTTAAAGAGATCGCACGATAGGGTGTCGAAAGGTTGCCAACTTTCACTGCGGATTTGGTGTTCGTCAGGGTCATCCTGCAAAGGCGTATGAGTTTTGCAGGAATACCAAGCTCATACATTGCTTCGTAGAATTTCTCCCGTGTCGGGCTATTGAAGGCCGCCTTATAATCGGCAAATAGATGATAGGTGTCGATTTGTTTTTCGTGTGTCTTGTCCAGGATTTGGCGCAGGGTGAAAATCTAGTCAGTTGTCGAATTCCGAGGCCTCAAGCCGCACTGGTATGGTCCAATCAGGTCAGCGATAATTGGTTTTAGTCTTTCACACATTATACGTGATAGAACCTTATACTCGTATGCTATGGATAAAAGGCTTATTCCACGGTAGTTGGCACAGATACTCGGGTCACCTTTTTTTAATATGGGACATAGAACACTAAGACTCCAATCGCCGAGCATGCATTCATCTACCCAAATTTTGCTAATGAGCTGATGCATGCACCTTATCAGCTCATCGCCGCCAGCCTTAAACAGCTCCGCCGGTAATCGATCGGCTCCTGCGGCTTTATTGTTCTTAAGCCGAACAATAGATGTTCTGACCTAGTCTTGGTTAGGAGGGGGCAATCGACCTCGTCGTCCATATTGTGATCGATTGTCGCATCGTCATTGGATATCTCAGGTACTAGTAGCGCGGAGAAATGATCACTCCACATCTGCGATGAGATTTCCGTCCTTGTCTTTACAGAAGGAGCGCCCTGAACCATGTCTATTAGTTCAGTTTTTGGCTTTTGGTAGAATTTTTGGGGCTTCGTTCTTCCTTCTGTATGTCTCAATTTTCTCACTCTCGCGCTTTCTCCACTGCCGTTTCTTACGCCTAAAGAGACGGTTTACCTCCTTTCTTTTCTCCCTATACCGCTCAGTTGCAGCTCGTGTTGCAATTGAGTGAAGCATTTCCATACGTGCAGCGTTCTCTTTATAATTTGCAATGCGACACTCTTCATCGTACTATGGTTTATTGCGAACCGGTTTTTCGAAACCAAGTACGGTTGTTACGGCAGTTTTTTTAGAGTCGGAAATGGGTTTCCACTGCGCATCAGGATCGTCATCGGGAGGGGGTGGGTTCTGTGCCAAACGTTGTGAGAGATTCCGTGAGTAGGCTGTGGCTACCTCTGGTAATTGCAGCTATCCGATGTCCAGCTTCCTCTGTGTCTGGTTTCGTACGATTTTCGCTCTACTTAATCTTGTGCGAACCTTCACTGCTGCCAGGTAGTGATCAAAATCGATGTTAGCTCCTCTGATCACTCGTACGTCCATTACACTGGATGAGTGCTATCCATAAATTACCACATGATCAATTTGGTTCTTCGTTCTTTGATCAGGGGACCACTAATAACCATGTTTTTTGCCGCGGCAAAGTCATTCATTCTGAAATTCCCAATAGTTGGATGAAACACATTCTCCCTGCCTACTTTAGCATTAAAAGCTCCTAGTACAATCTTAATGTTATGGCCAGGGCAGCGGTCATACGTTTCCTCTAGGAGCTCATAGAATATGTCTTTGGCATCATCACCTTTCTCTTCTATCGGGGCATGCACACAAATTACGGAAATATATAAATGTTTTGCTTTTATGCGGTTTGTGGCTATACGGTCACTCACAGGATTGAACCGAGAGACTAGATGTCGCAGTAGTTTGCCAATTACTATTTTCACTGCCATTATGAACGGTGGCGGGTGGTAAACCCAGTCCACCGTGTTTTTGCATTTTACCTACTGCCAGGATATTTGATCACAGCCGCCCATTATTGATCAGACGCTGACCAGGATGCAATATGTCGAACCTGGATTTTCTTCTTTTAGTTTATATCCGCCGTTGGCCCGTATGTTTGGCTCATCCGCCTTCTAAGGACAAAAGAATATGCCCGATTGTTTGATGAGCTTCAGTGACATCAGTCACCTACTAAACCTGATTTGTAATATTTATATACATTTTTGTTTTCTCGATTATCAAATATTATATTCTGTTACGATAAATGTTATACAGGTTTGGACAAACTATGTATGCACGCTGAAAAATTTGTTGTCTTTTCTTGTTTGGATGCAAATATATAGTGTTTTTGTAGCTTGTCGCAAATATAGAATACTTGTGTCCAAATGGTGGAGACCCAATGATTAATAAGTTGTAACATATGTCTTTGTGACCTTAATGTTGGGTTGTTTGTTGAAAACTGCTGAAAACAAAAACGTGACGAACAAACAAATAGGAGATCTTCAATTCATCAAAAAACAATGCTTGCAAACATATACATTGTCCCTGCAATATGTTGCTGGGCCGTTTTTTCAGCATGTGTATGTCAAAATTACATTGGTATATCGACGAAGTTTGTATTGTATGTATATGGAAACTTGATATTAATTGCATCGAAAGGTATGCCGTCGTTGCAAGATGAAAAGCTGCCTCATAACAACCCACCACGAATGTTGGCTAAAATTGGGGAAACAGTCGGGAACAATCAAGAATTCAATGTCGAATTTTCAAGAACATTCAAGATGGTTCACTAAACTACAGATATCACGCATTGGCCGTTGACGTTGTATAAATAGCTATTCCGTACGAATAAAATAATGGAGACTGGTTTATTTATCGCAATTTAAAACGAACCTTGTTTTATTAATAGGCAATTAAACAGCGCTAAAGAGGCCAACTAGAAAATTCGTAACAATATAACAAGAAATCTTGTTTGCCATTATATTCCGTGATGGGATTAGGGATCAGTGAGATGTGTTCTTTCTAGTTTTACACTCACTGAGTGGTACCTACAGTACTACACGGGTTCCGAACGTTAATTTTGTGAAACTATTTCATGGCTAAATTGTCGATAGTGTCGCCGTCCCTAAACGAGGGTACCGCCGCCGAAAGAAATGTGTGGTGGTCAGGGCAGCGATCGAACCCACGTTCTCATGTACAAGAGCCGTCAACACTTCCATTGCACCACCATAATATAACAAACTCCAATGATGTTCTCTTCTTTTCTAAATTCAAATTTATAGAAATATGGAATTTAAGAAAATATGGAATTTAACAGGAAAATTAAAATTTTTCTTAAATATTATTTGAGACAAAATAAATGATTCATCCTAAACTTAAACAAAATCCATAATAAAGCTAAACTGAAAGTTAGTCAGCGTTTAGGTATATTTGGTGTTTAAGAACGCTAGCTGACAACTACACACGTATGCACAGTCACAACCACATACGCAACTGCTAATAATATTGTAAGTTAAGTGAAACCTTTTCAAACACATATACCCAGTATCATAATTTTAATAGGGACATTTCAGACGGACACAGACAGTTAAAGACAAACAACAGATTCGATCATTTTTCGCAGAGGCAGCTGCTAATTTAACTACACCAGACATTAACTACTCAAAACCAACACCATCCTAGGCAGCAAACCCTCTACCACCACCACTAATACCATAATTTGTACTTGTATTACGACTATCACTACTACTCGTACAACGTAATGTGAAATATTCATGCATAAGAGCCGATAGCAAAGAGACCTCCATGTATGGAAGTGTCAAGGATGACAAATTCATGTAGGAAAATGGCACAAAATTTTGGTAACCAAGTGGTACAGTTTTGTCAAGTAGTATTATGAAATAGTAAGGTGAGACCATTGGCACAGGTGATATAATTTCTTCACGCCGCACAGTGGGATTTCTTCATACAAGCCGCGGCAAAAATTAGAAGGAATCGAGCTAGGGCTTTGAAATTTCGCACACATCTCTCATATTGCTAAATTAGAAAAATAACAAGTTTTTGTTCAAATCCGCCCACAACCACGCCTACCTCCCATATAACGTAAAATAAAAAATCGTTGTATTTTGCTCATTTTCATATCTATGCCAATAAAAATTACTGCCAGTGCTTGCATTTGAGTCCTCAATTATATTAAAAATGTAAGTGCCACGCCCAACGCCCATATACAAATTTTCATTTTTCAAAATTTTCGAAAACACAGATAGAATTCTTTGTAGTTTGTGATAGATGTAAATCAGCACTTACATCTATATAAATAACTAAAGCCTAATATGTTAGCTGAATATTTGCAAAAAAATAAGGGGGCCATAGTTTACCGTTTTTTTTTTAATTAACCAATCATTCCAAATAAAAGTCCAATTTGTACTATAAAATTATCGAAATTTATTAATTTTTCAGCATTTCTCAGTGCATACTTTTAGGGATATGATATATAAAACAACCGCTGTAAAAAAAACTTTAACTAACGTTTTTATTATCGACAGCATTAAAACACATATGCCTAAAAGTAAACACCATTTTATATGGTGTTTTCATCCATTTTTGTAATGAAATTTCGTGGCACTTTTTTTTATAAAATTTATAACTTTGTTCAACAGTCTAAAATATTATGGGAATTTTATTTATGAAATCAAAAGAATACACTCCCATCTTTCACATTTTAGCAACCAGACCACATCGATCGATAACGACCACCTTTTTTTAGTCACTTAGACACTTAGTTTTTTGAGTGTCATCATAACAGCATGAATATATTTTAATCTGTTATTGTTATTCAATTACTTTTTCTTAAAACTTAATGTAGAAATACCATATTTTTCAAATATACATATTCCAAATCTATACGACAAAAAGAAGTTATGTTTCCAGCCCATTGAAATGCATGAAAATCTGAGGCAGGTTACTGCAGAGTTTCATTTTGTTGACTTTGCCGCCATTTTTTTGTACAAAAACAAAATTTGTTGAAAAAAACTAATGATTTATTTCTCTTAATTAAACAATTCTCTTCAAAACTGCATCATTACATTTTTGATATTTGACACTCGAAAAAGGGTATTTTTGCCGGCAAAATCCCTCTGTGCGCCGTACTACCTAGGACCTGTCAAATTCATATGTATTTTATGCCGAGTTTGACACCGTCAGGGCGTCAAACAGAAACAAAGCACTGCCATTTTATTATTTAATCAAGTATTGCTCATAGGCGTAAAATTTGGTACGGAGCTTATATTCTATTATTGCCAGAAGCGAAATATTATGTATTTGGGAACAGACGATCATTTACTTGTTATCTAATAACTAGAAATCGACGAGTGCTATTCTGTTTCTGATTATTTCTCATTGTATACCTTTCAATATTTCACTTCCAGACACATGTATTTCTATGGCTTCCCAACTTTTATTTCTTTACCTCTACATATTTTATTTTCTCAGGACAATCACAATGGGTCAATAGACAGACGAGTGTTACTGATTAAGCACTGATTTCCATATTTGATGGCCGTCTGTGGTGCAATGGTAGTATGCGCGGCTCTTGTACATGAGTAACATTTCTTTCGACGGCGGTCACCTCGTTTAGTGATGGCGACACTATCGAGTACATAGTCCTGAAAAAGCTTCTCAAAAATACCGTTCGGAACTGGTTTAAAACTGTAGGTCCCAATCAGTTAGTGTGCAACTAAAGCGTGTCAGTTTACTGGTTTTGAGAAGCTTTCCTGAATCCTTTCATGGGATTTAATGAGAAACCATTTGCTTCTCAGTTTTTAGTTAACTTATTTATTCTCTGTCCTCAACCTAACCTAACCTTAGGTAAGTTAATTTCAGTCAAGCTTTCAAGGCTTCAAGCCTATCAATGTATAGCTGTTCCATTTTATGGGAAGCTTTTTTCTATCGCTTCTTGGTATTTAATTGGGATCACTCTTTCAATCACTCTTTCTATAAATGTGTAAAGTCATTTGGAAGAAGCTTGGGAACGCATTTCGCTATGTTCTCTAATAACTGGTTACTTAGTCCTGCCCGGTATTTGTGGCAGTAGTTATGCCCAACAAGTCATGATGATAGCTGATAGAAATGTTGATGCTTGACGATAAACAAACATGAATAACACTGTGCAACAGTGGGTTTCGGGCAAACCAACAAACTGTGAAATTACTTGGACGTGGTATCACAAATCCCCGCTCGGTTTTGCCCCTATACGTAAAAATAGTTTTTTACAGGCCGAAGAAAATTTTGGAGCCCATTGCCCTATTTCAGATATTACTTCAACAAATCCTAACCAGCTTGAAATATTGCATTACAACCTTTGACAATATTGTAGCTATTGTCGCATTTCACAATTCCCTCTAATATGTTTCTAAGGAAAGTACACTGTTAATCCAGTTTGTAGAAGATCTCAATTTGTAATTTTTGTAATATTGAATACATATTTCTACACCAATTATGAAGCTTTAAATATAATTTTACGGTATTTTTGAGAAGCGTTTTCATGGCTTAATACTCGATAGTGTCGCCGTCACTATGCGAGGTGACCGCCGCCGAAAGAAATTTAAGGTGGTCAGAGCAGGAATCGAACCCTGGATCTCATGTACAAGAGGCGAGCACACTACCATTGCACCACCGACGGCCACTTAGAAATATATTAGAGGGAATTGTGAAATGGGACAATAGCTACAATAGGGGCAAAACCTAGGGGGGTTTTGTGATACCACGTCCAAGTACTTTCAGAATTTTTTGGTTTTGTTGAGGCCCGAAACAAATTCCTTTCATTTGTGTCACAGTGCAGTATTAGCTGCTTTATTCCAACCTCACTCCACCGTAATGCCATGTTTCCACTACAGCATTATTCGTAATTCGCTCTCTCATTCGTAATTCAATCGCCAATTACAATCCGAATTACGTAATTCACCATACAAATTTTTGAGAGGGAATTACCTTGTTTGTGGGTAATTCGGTTTGAATTACCTTACGAATTACGAACAAATCATTGCCTTCTCTAATTTGTATCGAAAATTTATCGTAAAAGCTGTCAAAAATTAACAAAAGCAAAGAAAAATAAACTTAAATTATTTAACAATACACAATGGTGCAAAAAAATAAATTATAAAAAAAATGATGTCCAGACGACTATTGACACTGCGTTGTTAATGGTGGAGACGAAATTAAATATAGAATAGTTGTTGGATATCCAAAAATATTTTTTAAATATTTACTCACATTTTTTTGTTTCCATTCTCAAAATTATTGAAGCAAAACAAATAAAAAAAGTAAACAACTGGTAGATCGAATTATGTATGTGCAGTGGAAACAGGGTACTTCGGAATCGTAATTCGAGGAGCGAATTAAGTAATTAGCGCTGTAGTGGGAACATGCCATAAGTGGTAAATAATCCAATTATACACAAAATAGTACTAAACCACAAATTTTACCATCCCTAGTTCACACTAGGTACGAGTGCATACAATGAGTACTGCCTTAGGGTATGCAATTAAAACAAGTGAATATAAATTAAACGGAATTAGAATAGTAATTTCACCCTCCCCTTAACCAAACGTCTTCACAAACCAACAAGCCCGCACACCCGCAAACTAATGCATAATTCTGGATTAAACAACCCAACCATAGCCTAAACAAACGCACACATTTACAGCAGTTGTGGTGGGATATAATGTGAGTGTAATATCATCCAACCATATAGATGCGTGAGTGTTCCAGTGGGTGAGTGTATGTTTGCATATGGGTGTGTGTGTATGGCAGATTGTCAAAGAATTTTGAATGAATCACTTATTAAATAACCCCAAACACTCAGTCCTTCGGGTTAGTTAAACAAAAACTTTATTTTTAAAATGATTTAGGTGTAATGACCTCAGCTGCCAGTTGACCAGAACTGCCTATAACTATGATTTTAAAGGATTTCCCTGGAACATTAATGGATACACAGCTGTTAGATGGAGGTTAAGGTCATTCAGTTTATTTGTTCCCCCTTAAAAATGTGATATGTTCTAATCTAAGAATACAAATGGTGCTTTCTTCGTCCACTGGGGCCAACACATTCAAACTCCTGTGGAACAATTGAGGTAGTCTCTAGTCTGGTCAGCTCATCCGCCCTGCAGTACCCTAACATGCCCCTGAGCCCAAGGACCCATACGAAGTAAATATCGTACGGTTGGGACCATTTCGGTTTTGAAATTTGCGGCAATCCTGGCAGATGTTGAGTTATGGAATACCGATTTAAGAGATTTGATTACCGCCTGACTATCAGAAAAGACAGTGACCCCAATTACTGCTGGAGTATCAGCCCTTAGATAGTCGGTCACTTCCCTAACAACCAAGAATCCGCCAGATAATCGCCACAATTATCAAATTGTCTACGTGAAAGACACCACCCTAGTTCCTTAGAGTATACCCAGTACCTTACCTGATCGTCAGCCAAGTCCTTTCGACCTGCAAGCTAGAAGACAGGTGAAGAATGATTCACTCAGTCGTGATGTGGCCTAGGTTACTGAATGGAGTAGCGCGAATCGAGACAAGTTTAATAGACTTGCGTACACAAGCGGACAATTGATTCGGATCTGCTTTCAGTTTCTATGGATGGAAATACTGTGTGGCGTCCGCTGGAAGGAACTTGAATTTAAAATAGCTGAGTAGGAGATTCTTCACTCCATCTGATCTTCTCCATACCTACATCACTAATATTAGCCCAAATATGGAATATACTCTCATGTTTAAACTGGTGCCCTTAAATTCATTTTGGAGCTTCTGGACCATGTTCAAAAGAAGGCAATGATGGTTATAGATAATATTGGGGTAGCCGTTATTTCCTTGGACGCTCATCGGAAGGTGGGTTACGTAACCTTGTTCTATCGATATTTCCATGAGAAGTGTTCCACTGAGATACATGATCTCATACCAGAATTTAGAGTATTTAACCGTACAACCCGGATGCCCAAAGATTCTCATCCGTTTGTTCTTTTGCTCTTCAGAAAAACAGCCCATATATGCTTGCGGCAATTGTATTTCTAAATACTTATGATATCTGCCAGATAGTACATCAACAAGCACTATTCATTCTACTCTCCTATCCTATCCCCTGAGTATCGGTCAAAATGGAAAAAGCTAATTCAACAATTACATTCAGTTGATCAGAGGGTGTGGTGCGCAGAGGATCCTTGAGGTGTGTCTCTGTTAATATACTTGGTAAGGGTCGTGGTGCACGTGTCCTGGTGAATATTTAGTCTACAAGCCCTGTAAGACTCACGTTCTCCTTAAGGGTCAATAGCGCCAATTATATCTCATTAGGAGGATACTACTGAACGCAATGTCAACTTTAAGAAGTGCTACTAATACTGCCAACGATTTCTGAATGTATCCTACCAACTAATTCAGTGCTAGATATGCCCTTACGTCTATCCGCCGTTCCAAAGTCCAAAGTCTTCAGTAGGATCAATGACAGGCTTATAGGCGCAAATTCTTTAGAAGCTCTATGAGAAGCCTTTACTTATTTGGGAATAAATATCAATTCGTCCACCATCTAGGTATGTATCCGAAGTTGTATACGCAAAGTATAACTTTACTACTCAGGGGATTAATAGACCGGCCACAACTTGAAGCTCCGATAGTGCTACCATGTCAGACCCGGGAGCCTTAAAGGGTTTAAAGCTGCCCATTTCGACATTGATTTGAAACTTTTTCTTCTTCAATTGAAACTTCTAACCTATAAGGAGTATGTTCTCTTGCAGCGGTGTCCTCGTTCAAGAAGTTGACAGGGATAGGTGTCAATACGGAGATTGAATAAATCACCACTGCAGGTTACCCACTGGCCAGAAGAGCCCATCATGTAACCTATCGTTGTACTGCCTGATGCCAGTATTGGGAGAAAATTCTATTTTTTAATAGAGCAACCACGAGTTTCTCTTGGCCCGCCCAAGCACGTTCCTATATGGCCTTAGTTCGACTTTGAATTTATCCCAGTCCTCCATATCTTTCGATGACTTGGATTTGCTAAACGGTCATCGGCATGATTTCCTTATATCTACAAGTTCAACATTATGGTACACGCTGAAAAATTTGGTTTGTTTTGTTGTTTGGATGCAAACAGAAAGTGTTTCTAACTTGTCGCAAATATAATATACTTGTGCCCAAACACATTGTGTTTGCTATTCAATATAACATGTTTGAGACACAATGATTAATAGGCTATAACATATGGAATTGTTACCCAAATGTGGCTTTGTTTGTCGAAAACTGCTGAAAACACTGATATCTGTCACGATAAAAAAACTAGAAGCAGCAGATCTTCAATTCACGAAAACAGTGCTTGCAAACATGTACATGGTGCCTGGAATATGTTGCTGGGGCCGTTTGCATCCGCGCTCTCATTTTTGCCTCCTCTATGAGTAATTTTATGGATACTGATGGCATTTGTTCTCTTGCCACTCGGGGCAGATGCTTGAGGTTCCTTTTCTTTATGTGACATGTACGACTCGACCAACCAAATGTTGGACGCATTCAGTTCCCAACTGAAAGCAATATTGTCATGACATGCTAGCTCGGGAAAATCCCCAAGCCACAAACTTTACTATGATGAAAGTTGGTTCCTCGTCTCACAACTAATAGGTCTTCAGCTCTGTCACTGCCAGCAGAGTGTTGAAGCGCATCTATAGGCTTAGCCAGATTAAGTCAAAACTCCATGCGTTTATACATTCTCACTCACCGTCTTCAATCAAACGATATCACCCCACCGGATTTATTATAAATGACAGTGACTTGTTGTTCAAAAGGAAAATCGCGAGACTACGTACGCCATCGTTCACTTCCACTGTCCGGCATCTTCGGTATTACATTCCTTGAGAACGTACTCAATTCCTGCACATTAGGTGGCTTTGTTAGGATCCAACCATGTGCCGTGGACCTTGATGGAGGTTCTCCCTCCGAACAACATCTAGTGCTGACCACAGTTCTCCTACTTTTTCGAACACTACTAACTTACCCCGATCTTTGAACCAGCCTGCGTAGCGACGTGGTGCAGGAGATCCGGCTTCTTCTTTTGAAGCTGGACGTATTTTGAGGAAACCGAAATCCTATGTCGACTAAAGATGTTCTTCGATTTTATCATCGGTTTATAATAATAACGCGATAAACATTTTTAGGTTTCAACATGATGATTATGATGTTGGTTCTCGTATAATTGAAAATACGAAATACCTTTCAAGGCCGATTGCACATATTATTCATGAAATATTTCAGTATCCTTTTTTTATACATACCAGTCTGTTGTAATCCTAATAATCATTGAATTCAAGGATATTAATGATGTTTGCCACATTGCAATCGATTTATAATTCTACATTTAGTTACAATAATTGAACGAGTGGCATTAGAATTGACTCTATTTTCATAGTAGTTACTGTGTCCTTAAGAGATTATGTATAACACACACATCTGCACCTAAACTCACACGCCCACACACTCATTAATTTTGGTCACAACTATTCAAGTTGGAAGGGATCATACAACCGACCCACCATCCAACCATCCAACCAACCAACCAATCAGCTTAAGTGTCTATAAACGGTTGTCTTCCTGGCCATCTGTCTCTCAGTCTATTTGTGTAAATGCATATTATCCTTCATTTGTATTAAAATTGTTGTTGCTGGAGTTGCTATTTTTGATGGATAAACAGCTTCCAGAAGTACAGTAGTGGCTCGGTATATGTAACAATATAAATATATTTTATTTCAGTCTGTGAGTCTTTAGTATTGATTATTAATAGTCTGATATACATTGGGAATATCAATTTTACCACATACTTCTAAAATGCTTTCGTGGCCATAAACGATGGAATGACGTCTTTTTTTAGAATTCCAAATATGCGTTTATCGAATCACTCCTGTTCATGTTGACTAAGACAGATGCTAATACATACAGAATACAATTGAATATATAATTTCAGTAATGTGTGTGTCTTACATACACATCTGTCAATACTACACACAAATATGCCCTGCGTGTCTATTTGCCAGAATCGGCAATAATTAGTTTCTGACATTTCAATCCGAACCACAAAATTAAATATGTTGCACCATATGGATAATACGCCTTGTTCAATCTGAATATCTTTAAGATATTGATTGATATACATTGGTTTGTTGTTCAAGTCGTATTTACTGAACAAATTACTTTTAATTGTTACCCGAAGTAATGACGGAAATCGGAAATGCTTTATGAATGGGGATGGGACTTGTTTTTTGGTTTGTTGTGATAACAAAGTTAATTGAGACTATTTGTCAAATGTCGGTCCGACTGAATACAAGACACAGATTTATTGAAACTAATCACATACGTAGGTAAATTTCGCACTTAAAAATACCGAAACTGTAGCGAGCCATCTTCATGGTGCGGAGAGTTGCACTAACAGACTTGTGGTCTATGTTTTTAGCGCTTAGAGGAAAGAATATTGCAACGGATACCTTTCTTATGCCAGAACTCGCATATTCTCGTGTCTCCGTAAGTGATCCACTTATGGGCTTTGTAAATAATACAGTGTTTTGCAATAGGTTTGTTTGCTCCAAACTCATTTAGTCCTGGTTCGACTTTAGCACTTGTTTCCTCTGTAGTTAACATCGATGTTTTTCTTCATTTCCATGCTTTCCTTTGCAACTAAGCTTAAGTTATTGGGCATCATGTTTGACTGGCTTATGTTCACACTCCCTCTCTAGACTGTGGACGTTTTTCCAAGTGTTTCAATTTGTGGCAAGTCCATGCAATCTATCGATTCTTGCGTTAAAGCTTAAAATTAAAGTCCTTTTTGATGGCGTCCTGCATTCTTTATCGTTGTTTTTCCTTTTCAAATACTTGACTTAATTACAAAAGTTTTTTGTTTGTTTGTGACCATTCACGTCTCACTCACTTGTCGTTTGAGTGAAGTAATGCGACTTGTTCGTTTCCTGGCGTTTAAGGGAAACCCATCTACTAGGTGCTAAAGAGTGCGAGTTGCTTACAAGTACAATTTTGAATTTTGAACAAAGCTAGAAACAGCTCGTTTCCACAGACATTAGGTTGCATGTTCTCTGATTTTTTTTTGGATGATGCAACTATCCTTTTGCTGTAATGCTCCGCATTAATTATGCAAACGCGCTAGAACTTTTAATAATTTTAAATGATCAGCGAGAAATGAAAATAGTGCGCCGGCATTCTCTAACAGAAATAATTTAATAGGAACAGTTGTACTTGATAGCAACACAACAGAATTAAAATTTTGGGGACTTGTGGGTCAAAAATGTCTGGCTGTAAATTGATTGAGGTAAAGAGTTATATCCGACATCCTGAAATGGAAAAATTACCACCAACTTGTGGATAATGAAACTTACATCAATAGCACGTTCGGGGGAGAACTCTCGAAGCTACGGCTGATAATGCGTCCATGAAGAAAGAGAGCAACTTACATTCAGTTCGTCGTCAAATTTAGATTAATAAAGTTTCTCACAGATATCTAAAACATTCTTATAAAAGATGGATGCAGATGGAAACTGGCAGATTCAACAGCAGAATTCTCAAGCGTCCAGAAGACATCACGTGATGTTGTCGGCAAACTACAAAGTTTTTGACAGTACCGAATACCATAAAATGGCAAAAGCGCACGAAAAGTTGCAATTGGAGAACGATTATTTTGATAAAAAAATTGAATAATTTGTAAACGTTGTTCTTGCATATGTCTCTCCTTGATGAAATTGTAAACACTACTGAACACAATGAAAAAACAGACAGATCATGACATACTACAAATGACCGAAACGTCACATAGAAATCATATCACTCAAATTGGAAAGCGTTATATAGATATCATCCACCGCAAAATATGGTAAGTATACATATTTAAAATTTTATATAATTAAATTTGATATAATTGAATTAATTGATTAAAATTTGATAAGCTTTGGACACAAACAACGGTTGACAATATTTTTATACACGAAATCAAAAGAAGGTCTTTAAAGTCAATGTATATTTTTCTGTCATGGACAAGACGAATATGCCGATTTGATACGAGTATATCTCACCACACTAGTTTCCGAATCTCATGTATTTTTTTATTGAGGTGAAGTGAGACTTTTACCACAATCGTTAAAACTGACCCATGTGTAACCCATACCCATCACCCAGAGTATAGGGAAAATAATGAGTGGCTACCCACAACGATGGGAAATTACCCTGCACTATTACCCATCCTCACTTTTGATCGAAAATGCCAACAATTTGGAAATATGTCTATATCTCGGAATCGGAGTGTCCAATCGAAAAAATAATTAATTTTTGGAGGTTTCTAAGGGTTCTTCATATAGTGGTGCAATTCGTATGGACGTCTTTTTTTAAAATCAACATGAACTTAATGGCGTTTTAGCGATTTTTTATTCAAAAGATTTTAAATTTAATTTCAATTAAAATTAAACAATCCATTGCAGTGACATATTTGTTTCAGGGAATGAAACCATTTTCATTGCATGGATTTATCTGTACTGTTTATTTTGTACTGGAGATGGGCACGTGTGTAAGTTTTGGCTCACGCTCACGAAACGACGACGGTCACTCCGATCACGCAATAGGAAAATTTCGTTAGTCTCGTTGACGCGCGTTCACGAGAGTAAAATTGTATCCTACTCACATTCCCACGTGAGTCACCTTTTCATATAGGAACAACATGTTATAATCTTCATCTCAAAGAAGTCTACTTCTTATTTGGCACAAGTATTCTTCCAGATGTAGAAATCACTCCTTCGCTTTACACTGAACTCCTTCGAATACAGAAGATAATTAGGAAAGTTTTATAAGAGGTGAAATTAATTTAGAAGTCTTCTAAATATATTATGTTTAACACAGTAGTAAGAAAACCGAAATTTAATGGAATCAAACATTCGGAAATACGCGTGACTCACGCGATAATGGTACTCACGCACTCTCACACTTTCGACTCACACACGCTGACATACGAAGATTTATTCGCTACTCATATTCACGCATGCTCACGTGATCAAGGGCTGATACTATTCACACTCACGCGTGATTCACGGCAATCACCTGACTCGTCCCCATCTCTAGTCCGTTCCTTTAAAAGCCTTCCTAAAGTACAATTTTAGAATCTATCATAATGTTGTTTTAAATGTGAAATTCATTGAAGCCGATATGACACCACGCTCAAAAATAGACTTTCAGATCTCCATAGGAATGGTTTGAAGTGGTTCCAGGACTTCAAATTTTAAATAATTTAAGTGGCTCAAATGCTACTCTACTCGTATACACAACCTACCAAACTTAATTCTGCGTTTCGCGAAACTCATGTCTCTTGTCGAACTTGGGCACCAGTTGAATTTAGATCAAATCTGCCGTGAGCGAATAAATTGTGTTTAATTAAAGAGTTTAATACGATTAACAAATTTGTTTCGTTATACGAGGCACCCAAAAGTATAATTACGTTCACACCATCAATATTTAATTACACTCCTTGACATTCTGTTGCTGTAACACATGTGTTTTATTGGTCAAATTTATAAGCAGTTAATTATGATTTTGATGCGATAATACAGAAATTGTGGGTAATTAAAACGGCATATGTGTGGTTGTATTAGGGTGTAACGATAGGCGAGATTGTGTCGGGGAAACATGTCCAAAGCGAGACTGTAATATAATTTCAAATACACTTAATAATTGAAGCCCCTGGTGGAAGAAGGTATTAACTCAGTTTCTTTCAAAAACAATATTTTCCTTCCTTTAATGTTTCCATGGAATTTGATTTTAAAAAAATTAAAAAAAAAAAATTTAAAATTTAATTGTAATAATTTAAATATCAGATGATGACTTTTTTCTTATATAATAGAAAATCAGATACAATGGAAATATTAAAGGAAGGAAGATATTGTTTTTGATAAAAAGTGAGTTAAGACCTTCTTCCACCAGCGACTTCAATTGGTACTCATCTTAATACTATTTAATCCTACAGCAATACAACCTATTACAACACTAATTTGCATACCCTAAATTAAAACTCTGTAAATAGTAGATATGAAATATATGAAATACATAAGTCTCCGTTTTACTACGCAGGTCATTGTCTTAAAATCACAAAAAGGTAATTTCATCAAAAGTGAACACAATTCTGGTGCTGTTATTAAACTGATGCAGAATATGAGTACGCGGAAAGGGCCTTACTCTTATTCCACAGTTAATCTGGTTATTGACGGCGAAAACATTTTATGTAGAACCGGCCAAATCTACATTTATTAGGTAATATAAGGTCAATAACGATATTAAAGAGGTCTGGTTCCTGAGCCAATGTTCTAATGTTCGATTAGGATGTAATACTGTGCCCTAACTATTAGAAACGGGCCAATGATATAACCTTTTCCCGGATCGTGTGGAATTCGTATATCCTTGCAGGAGAGTAACTTCACATTATGCCAGTTGGTTAGTCTATGCACTTGAGTGCTCCTTCATTTCGTTATTGTCTCTGTTATTATTTGTATTTGTTACACTCTAATTTGATTTGATTTTTCTTAATAATCATATGCCTCTACAGCGCACCTGGAGTTGGTAAGCTGAAACTTTCTTCACCTTCCTGATTAAAATTGAACACTTGCTATACATCCCAGCTGCAACGCTATAAGTTTCCAAATCACATTTAAGTTTTATTTCATTGTAAAATTTAATTCTTCGATAGCACGAAAATATAGCTTTTATTGAGTGTAACGCTTCGATAAGAATGAAACCTTAAATTTCGAACTACCCTAGTTTGTATGTGCACGCACATTGCCATATTCATATAAGTATGTATGCACGTGTTGGCGAGCATTACACCTTATCAGTTTCAGTAATACATTTTAACAATTTATCAATCTGTGGCATGGAAATTAAACTGTATTTTCAAACAGTACATGGCCAAAACCAAAAGTCCAATAAAACATGGACACATATGTTCGAAATTGTTGTTCCAGAAACAGAAGAGATACAACTCCCTCTTATGCATCGGTATTCAATTAGAAGGGAAAATTTTATGTACTCATTCCTGTAGTCCTTAGAAAAATATGGCGCATCCGGTTCCATGTTTTATTTTTCCTCTCGCTATAACCACAATTGAGTTGATAAGCTCAAATTGCTATGCCAGACAGATAGACTGACAAACGGATATCACGGATCGTGTGGGAGGGGTGTGGCTAACAAATAATCTATTTGAAATTGAAGCCACACACACATATAGGTGTTGCGAGACATTGCCAGAGGCGGAATTTGAGAGGCCTTCCACGAATAAGGCGTGCGTAATCCTTCTTTGGTAATGCATTCTTTAATAAATCCTGCGAAATACATGATTTTATACAGCTTCCACAGGGCTGTGAAAAGAATGCAAAAAGTCGTTGCACTTCTTGAAAACGAGTCGTTCGAAATCATAACATGAGACAGCCCAGTATATAAAGCGTCCGACTACAAGTACAAAAGGTCTTGTGTTCGATTCCTGTGGTTGCATGATTTTAAAAACATTATTTATAAATATTAAAATTGACAAAATTATAAATCTTAAGTATGAAAATAATTCTAATATATTTGTTTTGTATTTTTTGCTTTAGTCCTTCTAAAAAGTAATCTTTTTGCAGGCCTTCATAAGGCCTTGCCTCCAAATCTCATGCAATGTTAAAAAGAAAAGAGTAGGTAATGTGCAGGGAAGGCCTGCGGTATTCTATAGAATGACAGTTAGGTCATGATTTCAGGCCTTCCAGCTCATAACTTCTGCCGCTGGGTTGCGGTATGAATGCTCAAGTATGTATATTTGTCATAGAGTAATTCTTATAACGAGTGAAAATTTGTCTCATCTGAAGTTTCCTTTCACATCCCTCGTGGTGAGGTCGGTGTGATAGGAGCTGGTCGGCTTACACCAGGTGGAGAAGAGTGAAATTTAAACCTTTTTTGGTTGACTTTTTGTTATATTTTACTGTTACTATACATTTGTATTGTATTTAACGCCTAAAACGGAATTCCGTGGTTGTTTTCTTGTTAGTTGGTTTGAATACATTTTCCCAACATCCAACGTTCATATCCACTCTCAGGCGAATTGTCATAATTTTGTTGAGATAAATGTTAACTCTATATATAAGAATTACTCTATGACATTTGTGTATGTGGCTGCGAGTGTGTGATTCCAAACAAAAAAGTGACAAATGTGAATGAAACGATGACGATGATATAAACGACAAATATTAAATTAATCGACAAAAATGAAATTGTGTTATGTTCTATGTGACGCAAAGGCGAAACACATGATCTCATCTACCACATACTCACACATACCCACACATACACACACCGTTCATGATTTTGGTATAAACACAGCCAAAAACAAATTGTATCAAAATCAAATTTACGCGTAATTTGACATGTAACATGATGTTGGATTCAGGCCTTTATATGTTCGAGCATTTTGGGAATAGATGCACGTGCTTGTATTGGTGTGTGTTTGTGTGTGTGTAATAGAGTTTGAGAGGATACTTACAATGACATGAGACACCATTTTAAAATCGGGTAAATCATAATTATAAATGTTATTCTGGCTAAAGTCCTGAGCCAAACTACGATTTAATACATTGTGTTATTGATTTTTATGCGTGTCATGTGTAAAATTGATTTGTTTAAATTCAAGGCTAATAAATATATGTCAAAGAATGTAAAGTATATGTCTTATTTGTAATGGATATTGTGTGCAACTATTGGATATGAGAAGGCTAGTTCTAGCCTCAGATAGCTTAACCCTAGTGTTAATAGATAGCTAGTTCCTAGTGTTAAAGTTATCACTTTACAGTAAGTCTATATTTCAACCTTTTTAATATTACTTGACTCTATTACCGACATAGTTAAATATTTGTAACCGTTCATTATTGTGTTTATTGCCAGCCTGACTTCAAACTCCCTTGACCTCAGCCATTTGTATGTACCTTAGTGTTACGATTCTTCTAATCCACCAAGGTCTCTATCAGTTTCTAGATTGTTCTATCCGATTCTAGAACCTGTAGTATATCAGTTTTAAAATAACGCATTTGCAGCGGCCTCGTCAACTGGTTTGAGGTAAATGTATACTCTCAGGCGCAGTATTAATCACCCTGATATTTATATTCGGTTAATTTCGTCATAAAGAGTATATAAAAGCTTTTACTTGATCGTAACAGTATTATAAAAATAATTTATTTATAAAAAACTATTTTCCTAACCAGTGAACTCCGGTTTACACCGATTCCGAAGGTTTTTTTTTTATAAAAACCATAGTTTATGTTTAAAGTGATTTCAATTTCCAGTCTGAAATTAGAAACTAACCCAACATTGATGAAATAATAATAATAGTCTAATTTACTTTTTGATAATCTTGATAATGCTGACTTTGACTTTGATAATCCTTCGGTATTTACCACCACTAGAGGATAAATTATATATCATAAAATAACAGTGCGACCAACAGTGGAAAAACCAAAATTTGTTGTTTAATGAAGTCACTATCGACTTGCGACTCCGTTAATGGATGTGTTGGTTTTAGACAGCACTGACGTTTTGTTGAAATACTAAGATCTTCGAAAGTGCTTCAGAGCTGCTATTTGACTGGAAATAGATGAAAACCAAATTCAAATAAATCTGCTCTACTGCAGCCACATTACAACTGCATCGTTTGCTGCCTGTAGTTGTAATTTACATACGAGAATTTCACAAGATAATCCCTGCCGATACTTTCTCGATTACGAACTAATAAATACAAATAGTTTTAGTTTTGTTGCAGTTAAAACGAAACAAAAAAATTTTAATATTTGCCAATATTGTTCCCAAATGGCAAATAACCGCAAAAAAGTTGCTAAAGTTTAAGTTTTTATGTTCAAACAGAGCTGAATAACAAACTCCCGCTCCCTCTCTCTCTCTTAGCATAATACTCGTACGTATGTATCCTTGATGCTATTGTTGCTTCGGTTGTTTGTAGTTTCGCTATTATTGCATATGTATTGGTATTGAGGACTTTTAACCATACTTGACTTGATTTTCGTTTATAAGTAGTGATTGAGCAAGTGGTTGTGCACATCTGTATGTGTGAGCAAGTTATGCTGTTCTCGTTCGTAATGAGCGAACTTCTTGTGGATGGTGGAATGAATGTTTCTGTGGCTTAATTTCTGAAAATCAAAGGGACCACAATTGCAAATATGCAAATAACTGCATATGGATGCATGTATTTGTGTATAATGTTTACAATGCATACATACATACTCACGAGATAATTTATTTGCATATGTATAAATGAATGGACGAAAAAACACACCGCACAGTGGTTTAAATGTTCTTTTCCAATTCCAAAGAAAGTACTTGTTGTCCCATTACATCCCGTGTATAAATGCGGAGATCTTCTCTCAACCAGTGAGTTGTTCGCTTTACAGTTTAAGGGTCAGTGATTGGGATCTTTTTCGTGACTAATTGTTCGATAATGTTGCCACCCCTAAGCGAGGTGAGCACTGCCGAAAGAAATTAGGGGTGATAGGTGTGAAACTTGAACCAGTGTTCTTATGTACAAGAGTTGGGCACAGTGATGCAAAAGTACTATCAAACGCGAAAAATATATTGTTACGAATTTCCTTATTGGTCCTTTTTGCGTTGTTTTATTAATTACAACGGTTTAACTTCCTTTTATTTTACTTATATAGTACAAAAGTTTACTTTATTTATAACACTTTAACAAGTCTTATATTTTACTATCAATTCGCGTTGCTTACTTTACGGGGTTTAATCACAAACTGAACTCTCCATTCCAAAGACCTCCGCTATTTATACCAACTCACCATACTCAAATCAAGTTATATCTAGCGAATTCAAGAACCTTCTAGACGTTGTTGCTTATCTTTGTAGAATCATCTCGAATGGTGGAGAGTTATCTTAACTGAGGCGAATTCATCATACTGGTTAAGCGAGCTAGTACGTTGTGATAATGCATGCTTTGAGGCGCAGCAATAACCGCCTGTTATTAACAGAATGTTAGTAGAGTCATTAAGAGCAAGCAAAAGCTTTTACTTATTCGTAACAATATGTTTCTGTATCACAGATAAATGTATGAACATGAGGCCCACAGTGCCCCTTCGGCTTAATACACGCCCAAACTAATGCGGCTGCCATGGCAAAATTTCGGCTGCGCGTGGGATAACTTTTATTGATTATCTTCAGGAAAGAATATATATATATATCTGGTTTGATGACTGCCATGGGCTTACAGAGATATGATTCAAACGAATGGCGTTTATTTATCGACTTATCAAAACGCAGCTTGAAGTGTGTCCTTTTGCATAATGGAAATAAATTTGGCCCCATGCCGATCGCATATTCAACCAAAGTAAAAGAAGAATACTCTGTAATTGCATTGGTCATGAACAAGATAAAGTACGATGAACATAAGTGGGTAATTTGTGTTGATCTAAAGATGGTCAATTTCCTCTTAGGTCAACAAAGCGGTTTTACCAAATATCCTTGTTTCATATGTTTATGGGACAGCAGAGCTAAATCAGAACATTGGACGAGAAAACAATGGCCAAATGTTATAAACGAAGCTCTAGTGCCCCGAGGTCGTATCATATTACCCCCTCTTCACATTAAACTTTGTCTGATGAAACAATATGTTAAAGCACTTAACAAAGATCGTGAATGTTTCCAGTATATTTCAAGGAAGTTTCCCAATCTGAGCATGGAAAAGCTGAAAGCAGGCATATTTGACGGCCCACAAATTCGCAAATTGGTGAAGGATACTGATTTTGGCAGTTCAGTGTCCGAAATTCAGAAGAATGCATGGGATTCGTTTGTATGGGTTATTAACAATTTCTTAGGAAATAACAAGTCTGATGATTAAGTTGCGCACATTGAAGAGATGTTATCTCACTTCCACCGACTTGGATGCAACATGAGCATCAAATTACACTACCTGGACAGCCACTTAGATCGTTTTCCTGAAAATCTAGGAGACTTGAGTGAAGAACAGGGCGAACGATTCCACCAAGTTATCCGGACAATGAAGGAACGATACCAGGGTCGGTGGGATGCACACATGATGGCTGATTTTTGCTGGAGTATTCAGAGTAACACTTCTTCATTCAGGAATAGTAGAAAATCGTACAAAAGAAAATTCCAGAGTTTGTAGTTTACATTAATTATTTATTTATTTTCTTCTTTTATTTCTTAGTATAAATTCAACTAATAAAATATAAATTTTAATAAAATATAAAATGGTTTTAAGGTTCAATCAACCGAAAGAAGATTATTAGCAACTATAATTGTCAAGTGTGTTTTATCTTCGTGTTGTATTCAGGTAGAACTGGGTTTTTACAACACCCTTCTTGTGTGTGCTTTACAAGAGCACAAGCATTAAATACAAATTTGTTGCTGCTCAATGTAACTATTTTCAATCGAAATTCACATTTTTTCATATCAGAATCATAAAAAAAAATTTTTTAATTTTTTGCTCTTTTTTGTTGAAATTGTAAAATTTCAATATTCTTGACGAAATGGGATACCTTTACCTAATTGTGAATAAAATGAAAATTTACCCATCGATTTTCTTATGAAATGTCTCATTTTATTCACAGCAGGTCAGGCTTTACTATAAAAGTGCTAAACTGAGCACTTTTTTGTCGCTTAGGAGTTTTTCTAATTTAAAAAAAAAAAAAATTTGTATACATTTTGGCTGAAAAATATTATTTTTCACCACACCTTTTTAGATAACTCCGCAACTCTTGTGCAGGCTAAAAAATAATGTTAATGTTAATTTTAGTAGCAAATTATTTGGTGTCTTCACTAGTAAAGTAGGATGAATCGTTCTTGAGTTATGTTAAAATCCGTGGAACAAGCTTTTCAAAAATGGACAATTTTACTTAAAAAATTATTTTAAAAAAATTTATCAAAACAAACATAGTGGTTTTAAATGGTATTTTTTCCTGTTGACCTGTGCTACTAATTTAATTATCTGTTAAATTAATAACAGAATTTTCATATTTCCAAGAATTGTCTATACATATTTACATACGTCTGAATATGTCATCACAAAGATTTGAATACAATAAGTACGTATGTATGCAGAAGGTGACACATGATTACAATATTTAGTTAAAAAAAAAATAAATGGTTTCCCATTACATCCCATGAAGGGACTGGGGAGAACTTCTCACAATCACTGAGCTGTGCGCTTTCCAGTTTTCACTCACTGATTGGGACCTACAGTTTTACACCGATTCCGAACGGTAATTTGAGAAGCTTTTTCATGGCTAGATACTCGATAGTGTCGCCGTCACTATGCGAGGTGACCGCCGCCGAAAGAAATTTGTTTTTTTTTTTTTGAAGGTGGTCAGAGCCGGCTTCGAACCCAGGATCTCATGTACAAGAGCCGCGCACACTAACCATTGCACCACCGACGGCCACACACAATATTTAGTTACGTCTTGGTTAATTGACTCACTGATGAATTGTGACATAAGGGCGTCTTGTGTACATGATCACCACTATTGACAAACTGCGGAAGATTCCTGCTGAACTTTTACCAAATGTATGAAAATGGCATGAAGTATTTTGTATGGGAGTGGATCGACAAGTCAGCAGGGACTTGTCAGTGATGACGTCTTCAGAAAATTTAGTCAGTAATGCCGTCTTTAGGTATATTCCAATTAGGTTATTGAGAGTCAGCCAAGACATATTGCTGACAAATCAATGGGAAGGTCTTACATAGATTTTCAGCCCAAAACTGTCATGTTACAAACATGTCTTATATAAAGTGTTAGCATCTACTGACATTGTCCTAAGGAAATTCTACTGACAATGTCTTTTCTAAGTGATCATTTCAGTTCAAATTTATTGTTTTGTATCATATGTATATAGAAGAAATATATTATATTATTATAAAGTTATATCATATTATTATAATGTTATATAATAATATTAATGTGAATTCTCTACTTATTTGGCTTAATTAACATTTGTGTTCGAATGAAACTAACAGGGCGATTATTGCTACGCATAAAAGTATGCTGAAGTTCGCTTCACTACCAATTTAAAAAAGGGCCTTGTTCCATTAACGGGAATAGAAGAGCACTAATAAGGACACATCTTCCGTACGTTCCCCTAATGTGTACACCTGGGGGTTTCGATGAAACGGCTGTTCGACTTCCTAACTGCAAATGGATGGAATATCAAAGAGAATGATCGATACGCGAATTGAATAAACTGACTTTAAATTTGACTTTATTGGCCCGTATGACTTTTAGTGTGGCCCGTATGACGTTTAGTGTCCGTCGGCGGGCGCAATGGTTAGTTTGCGCGGCTCTTCTACACCAGATCCTGGGTCCGAACCCTGCTCTGACCATCTTAAAAATTTCTTTCGGCGGCGTTCACCTCGCATAGTGACGGCGACACTATCAAATATATAGCCATGGAGAGGCTTCTCAAAATACCGTTCGGAACTGTAGGTCCCAATCAGTGTGTGAAAACTGGAAAGAAACCATCCCATCCCTTCATGGGATGTAATGGAAAACCATTTATTTCTTTATGACTTTTAAAATACATTTATATGCAATAAATTAATTTTCGACTTTCCACGAGAATTTGGTGGAACTGAAACACAAATGCATACTCTTTGTATAGTACTCTATGGTATACGCCCTGAAACAGCTGATCGGCATGCTAGTTGGAAATTTCATACAGAATATAATATGAAGGGGAATGACGGATAGGTGAATGGAAAAAAACTGACTTTTGAATTTGATCCAACACGGCAAAGTAGCGAAAAAAATACGAACATAATTCAACAGTTTTGCAAGCCACCCACGATATTATGTTATTGTGTAATACTGGCTTTGGTTTAAAAAATCTGACAGCCAAAGTCACGATCTCGAAAGAAAACCTAAGCGAACGAAAGCCAGTCACTCACTTTCTTTCTTATCCCAGGCTTTAAATGTTATTGTGTGATTGTGTATTTGCAAAATCGGAAGCCACTAACTATTTTCGCTGTCATCTATGCGAACGAAAATGTCAAAACCAGTCACTTGTCTTTTGGTTGTCGCATAGCTGGAAATGAAATAAAAGCTTGAAACAAAAATAATTTATGTAGAATTCAAAGGAAGAAACACAATGGACAGAAAATAATGTCATTATAATAAATTTTTTATTAAAATATATTTAAATTTCAGCACAAAAACGACAACTTTGTGGCACCTGCAGATACTAGTTCTTCGTACTCTCCTCTCTCGCTCCGAAATTAAATGGCGAACGTCTAGTTTATGTTATTGCTTTGAACAACAACCACACAAACACACGTAAAACCATGCGAACGACAAGTCGAAAGATAGTGACTCGCATTCTGAAACGAAAGTGAGTGCCTGGCTTCGTTCGCTTGGATTTTGAGGGAGAGGGTGTAAGTGGGGTCCAATTTTGTACTGAATTGTATATGTTTTCGTTCGCTTGTTAGTGACTCCCAAATCAGCTGTTTGTCGCATAGAAAGAAAGCGAACATTAACATTCGACATCGTGACTTTGGCTGTAATTGTTTCTGCGAACAAATTTTATGAACAAGGTTTTTTATTTCATAATATGATAATAATATAGAAAATAATAATAATATTATTTAAAAATCATATCAAATTTCGTAAAACACTCCATTTTGTTTCTCCTTTTTTTTGTAATCCAGAAATTGTTTACTTTTAAAAGACGACGTGTAAACAATAAATAGCACGGAGTAGACAATTTAGATGTAAATTTAATGTCACAATGGAGGGAGGTGTTGGTTGGTTGAAAAGGCTGCAAGACAGCACGCTGTCTAGCATACTTAGGCTAAAGAGGTCCATTGTGATCCCTGCAGTTTCCTCCATAGCAACTATTGACTAGGCGTCTAGCCAATTTTCCCTTTCAATAAATTTGTCTATAAGACCTACAGAAATATCCTGTAGGGCTACCGTGCTAACTAAATGTGTTCCGAATATCTCACTTCTCAGTCCTGCCAGAGCAGGGCAATCCAAGAGAAGGTGTTTCGTCGTTTCCTCGTCCTCTTCCATGCAGCATCTAATGAGAGTAGAGTTTCTATGTCCCAATCTTAGGGCATGTTTTCCTTCAAGACAATGTCCCGTAAGTGTTCCTATCATTGTGGATAACCTGTCTCTCGGCAAGGTAAGTAGATGCCTAGTCCTCTTCCTGTCCACCTAGGGCCAGAGGACCCTGGCTTGTTTGCAAGTTGAAGTAAGTCTCCACTTGTCCTTGAACATATTATCGGCCCACTGCCTGATCTGCAAACGGCAGGTAGAGATTGGCATACCTTCTTTTGCCGGAAGAACCTGTGCCGTAGTGCCCTGTCTAGCTAACGCATCCGCTACCCATTTTCCTGGGATGTCGCTGTGTCCCGGCACCCAGATGAGCCTGATGTCAAAATACTCTGCCATCACCCTAAGTGATGAGTGGCATTCTTTCACCGTCAGGGACGTAGCAAACATGGCTTCCAGGGATTTTATGGCAGCCTGGCTGTCTGTGTAGATACATATTCTCCGAAGGGTTGTGTCACTACTTTTCAGTAGTTCAGCAACCTCCACTATGGCGGTAATTTCCGCCTGAAATACACTACAGTGATCAGGCAGCTTGAAGAAGATATTTACATTTAGGTCCATAGCATACTTGCTCGTCCAATTTTGATCCATCCGTGATATCTGATACTTCTGGTATCCCCTTCTCGTGACTTTTCCCAGATATTCCTGTTCAGAATAGAAGTTCTTAGATTTGTCGCTGGTAGAAGGTAGGGGCTACAGTAGTCCGTTTTTACGGGAATAGATTTGATCCGGTGTAGTAATTCAGCGTGTCCGGAATGCCCCGATATCAAAACGCTACAAACTCTGATTCTCACCAAGGATTTAGCGGCTGCCGATTCAATACAGATGTTCAGGATATTACTAAGTGCAGTACCTGACGTCGTGCCCATTTCCTCACTAACGCTAATCAGTGCTGATCTTTGAATTTTCATCAAGGAATTCAGAATATATTTCTTTTGGAGGGACCTCCACCAGGAAATTCTCATGCAATCCACGAGCAACAAATGCACCCACAACGAACAACTGTCTAGTGCGGATCTTGGTCGGGCCGCATGAGTGGGTCTTACATTTTTGATGATGACGACGAAATTGTAGGGACTGTGAACGGTATTCGTTACAGGAACATGCTAACGGAGATATTGTGGCCTCAACTTGACGGCATGGATCTGTACGAAATGCGGTTTCAGCAATAAGGCGCCACCTGCTATACCCCTCATGAAATAATCGATTTATTGCAGCAACGATTTCCGGAACAAATTGTCTCAAGAAATTCTGATGTTAACTGGCCCCAAGATCATGCGGTTTATCGCGGTGCGATTTCATTCTTTAGGGTTTCATGAAATCTCGGGTTTATGCGAATAAACCAGAAAAAATTCCTGATCTCAAATCCGAGATCCAACGAGTCATCGGTGAGATACATCCACATCTCTGTGAAAACGTCATGGAAAATTACACGAAAAGAGTAATGGCCAGTCATCAGAGCCGTGGGGCCATTTGACGGATATTTTATTCCATACTTAATCGAAGCATATATTCTTTATAATCCAGTAAAAAAATCACAACTACCTCAAAAAATACGTGTTTGTATTTTAAAATAAAAAAGTGCATTCGTATTGAGACACTCTATATATTATAACATATTAATCATTGGGTCTCAAACATTTAATATTAAATAGCAAACACTATATGTTTGTACACAAGTATACTATATTTGCGACAAGCTACAAACGCATTATAAATAAAATAAATAAATGGTTTCCCATTACATCCCATGAAGGGACCGGGGAGAACTTCTCACAATTAACGCATTATACTTGCATTTAAACAACAAAGAGGACTGAGTTTTCAGTGTGTGGAGGATTTTATTTACGTGGTTGTGTGAAATTTATTATAGTTTACAGTAAAACGGTTCCATTTATGGCCTGCACATACATAAAACTTCCGATTATTTTGGTGCCCCACTGTACGCCTTGAGTATTAATACTCACAGAAGTGTAAATATGTGTGTGCAAACTTTCGTCTATTCCAATTACTTTGTTTCTATTTAAAGTTGTATGGAAACAATGAAAAAAAAACTTGCCAGCGATTCTCAGCGTGTGGAATTAACCAATTCGACCTTTTCACCGCTTTACTAAGTTGCAGTAAAAAAAATGTCCATTATAAAAAACTGCCTCATAGCTATTACCATTTGTCCTGTTCCCAGCTGAATTGATGCCAGCGGAGGAAACTATTTCCGGTCCATTAAACTCGACAACAAGCAGAGTGAGAAAGCGGAAACATCTTTCCAACAGCAAAACAAACAAATCCAATTGAATTGAAATGAAAACTTTAATAGAAATTTTTGATATTTTTGTGGTTGTGCAACTCCCTTTGTCAGAAGCGGTTTGGGGGATGTGGGGCAGCATGAATGCAATCAAATTTAAACATTTCCGGCCCGGTCATTATTTATCCCGGGGCTTAGCAATTTTACAATTAAATTTGTTTTATTGTCGAATTTTTTAAAAGGGTAGGTGGGGTGTGTGGGTTGTGTTTTGAATTTCTTAGTTATTTTGCATAATATATGCATAGGTGTTGCTAACAAATTGGTCTTTAATATGATTGCAAATATTTTGATATGCGTGAATATTTGTATTTGTATGGCATCGCATCGCATCGTTCCTATCCGTGGTGGTACAACGGACCTCCATCCACTTGGGGAGTATATGTCTGTGCTGTCGATTCATGAGGTGGTGTTGGCTGCCTATCCTACCTTCGTTTATCGTACAACAGACTGTGCTATTGAACGCACACATGACGGTTTGGAGGAATACCCAGTGGACTATTTAAATGGTCATCGTATTTAAGAAGATATTGTTGTGAATTTCGTATCATTTCATCAATGTTTCAAAATGGACATTTATAATTTACATACATCCCATCTTTGTAGGATACAGCGCGCAGATGTGGAATTTTTATAAAATGAAAATCCTTCGCTTCAGAGTATTGAGTTGCCTCCAACGCATCAGCCTGCATTACCTCCTTCGATTATCATATTCTTAGAAGACGAAACAAGTTGAGTGCTTAACTTTGTTTACGTCAAATGAATCCGCGGAGTCCAGGCAACATCGCTGAATTGACCTTCCTTGAGACAAACTAAAATTTCTTCCTATTGCTCCCAAACAAAAAACACTCATGTCCACCACTTAAATTACAATTCATTGCAAAATTTTGTATTTAATAGCAATAACAGGCGATGCCTACATATTATTGTAATGATCCAGAAGTCGAGACATTTATCAGTCTTTGCAGGAAGTCGGAAATGACTGGAAACCTTCAACTTCCTTTTTTGTGTTTGCTGGGCTCCGCCGCGCATTCCGTGTTCCTGTTTTCACCCCATATTCGGTTTTGTTGTTGATGTTGTTTTCTGTGGTTTATGTTGTTTACGTATGTCATTGATAATGAGAATACCGAGGCGATGGTGTAGGTGTTGGTGTTGGTGTTAGCGTTGTTATTGGTTTTGGTGTTGGTGCATCTATTGGTGTTGCTTGTCATCATTATCCTCTTCTTGTTCATCATTGCTATCATCATCAACAATATTGTCATTTGGTTATTCACCCACACTCGAGCATACACACATGAATGTGTATTTGAATTTGTTGTGTTTGTGTTTGCGTACATGGGATAGTAAATATGCTAATGTAACTACTGCTGAAGTGGCACTGGTGTATCGTGGTGCCAGAACTACAGCAATAACAGTTGTTAATAATGTTGAAATTTCAGTTAAGAAGCAGCATCACATTTTGGCATAACCAACATGTTGTTCAAATTCGCACGACGCTTAATACAAATTTAATAAAAAGCTTCGTCAGTTGCTCAGGAGACTAAATTCTAAATTTCGTAGTAGATATTAAGTTGATGCCAATTAATATTTAAACTTGTCCTCAAATATTAAAGATTGCATTTTTGTATTCTTTTGTTGGTCTCCACTATTATGTTTTATTCGTATTTTCCATTGTCAATTGAAATTAAATAAATAAATATTGAATAATTGTCATAAATAATCTGTCTAAAATCAATTATTGACAATATTAAAGTAATTATTTATGAAGAAGTATTATATTAGGGTGTTTTAGTAAAACTTAAAAATATTAATTTCAAATGATTGGCTGACTCTGATGATTCCATGCAGTGGGTAACTAAAGCCCCGTATTCAGTTCTTGCGAAATTTTGTCATTTATCTCTAAACTGAAATATTGTTACAGAGAGTTACCACATATTTCTAATGTACCTTGCACATATTTCACTAATAATTCGTCTTTCCATTCCCTTGTATTTATAGCACATGTGGTATTACCTTTGGTTACTAAAATAATCGGAATGTCAAAATTCCGGTCCCAACCAATTATCAAACAATTGTATTCGTACGAAATAACTTCGGCGTATCAACCCTGTACTTGACTTTGCCTAGGAAATTTTCGCAAAGAGCAGTGTACCAAGCAAATGAAAAGTTAGCGAAATTCTCGGATAATGGAATTTTCCTTATTATTTATACACGTACTTCTTATGGCAACGAAAGTTTCATAAAAACTGAGTACCGGGTTTTCAGTATTAAACAAGCTGTTCTATCCCAAACACCTGGTGATCGCTTGTTTCGAAAAATCGAGTTTTTGATGAACCGGTTCCGCAACTATTTTATTTTTTTTAAGGAAAAATCACTTTGCATTGGTTACGGGGTTTATCAATTGCTTTTTTATTTAAGAAAATAAATTCGTTCTAAATTAAATGCAATAAATTAATGCATAATGCATTGGGAAAATGTTAAAATTGAATTAGAATAAAATTAAAAAAATCTCTAGCAATTAAAAACAACAACGGCAATTTGTACGACATTTTTTATTTTCTAGAACCTGACAATAACATTGTCGCTCAGCTGGTCTTTCAAGATTTTGCCGTCTCTTGTTTGGAAAGTCGCTGATGATTTGGATGGATTGTCACGGATACGCAGAGCGGGATTTCCCCAAAAAAATTGGAAATAATTCAACCATTGCTAAACTGACTTAATCGATCAAGATCAAATATCACACAGATATGGCTGAGTTGCAGTGCCGTTTAGTACATTGAGGTTTGAGGTGCATCTCAGTGGTAATATAACACGTAGTTGGTATCACTGGAAGCATTATTACCCTAGTTTTTATTTAATAAACTTATAATGGAGTCAACACTTGAATCGTAAATTAACTTTAACAGCCTGTTTCTCAATCTCGATCGAAAGATTTCGTTCGTGTTGTAGACGAAAGAAAGTTGATTTGGTATCTACAATCAAAATTTTCACTTTTGGGGTCCTAGTGTGGACCTCCAGATGGTTCTTCTTAGTTCCAATTTTGGAATTTCAATAGCTCTACACATCAGGAACGTGTGAATGTGTGATATGTCATCTTAAAACGGCTGAATTATTTAATTTGTTTTGGGGGGAATCCCCCACTGTGCGATATGTCTCCCATGAGTTACTTTGGTCGTGCACCTAACGTTTATGATAAATTAAAGACGTGGCCAACTGGGGACAGAACATTAATACTGATATAAAAGTCTCTCTTCATCTCACCTAATTTCCCACCGAGTGATGTCCCGAATTATGAGTCACGAGTTTGTAATAAAACATAAATACATAATTAATCATTTGATATCATATTGGACTCAATATTTATATAGCTGCGAACATATAAAAAGTCAAAAACTAACAAAAAATTCATAAACTCTATTCCAGCGTAGCTGCTGGTTGGAAATATAAAGTGTGTTTGGAGCTTGTGGCAAATATAATATACTTGTGTCCAAACATATAGTATTTGCTATTCAATATTACATGTTTGAGGCACAATGATTAATATGTATGAATATGCTTCATCGGACAGAGGATATCAAATTTAAAATTTTTGTATTAATTATTTATTTTAATTGTAATAAATAAAGAAAGAAAGAATAATTCGTTTCTAAATATTATTATGTTTGGGAGAAAATACGCAGAAGTTTCCACGTAAGTATATGGAGGTTTGGGGGAAACATGCAAATGCTTCCACAGAAGTTTATGGATGTTTGCGATGAAGCACGCATATGTTTCCACATAAAAGCACATATATTTGTCAGTAAACATGCTAATGTTTGAATTTAAGTACACCTGAGTTTGGGACTTGCAAACATATAAATGTTTGAAGTGTGTTCCAAACATGTACATGGTTTCTGCAGAATATGTATAGGAGAATATGTGACAGAGGCTGTTTTTTCAGCGGGTATTGACTTAGATTTACAAGAACTGTTAAAACCTCAAGTAGAATTCGGCTCATCAATAGATAATTTTAAAATATATGTGGTTAAAGATTCTAAATAATTTGTAATTAAATTAATGCACATATTTTATGTTTTTACTTTTATATTGCATTGACTGTTATGAATAAAATGAAATATATACAATTGGAGGAGTTAGGTCCAATAATGGGTGGTATCCCACTACCACACACCACCCTCTGCCACAGGAGATGAATTGTATAATTGTAAAAGGAAAAAACAAAGAGGATCCCTAATGTAACTACAATTTAGCAATAATAATTTCAACACCAATAGGCTCAAACCGAATCAGCCAGATGTATAAGTTCACAAAATTCATTACATTTGTGGGAATGTTTATGCAAGAGAAAATGAAGATACCTGATCCCAGAGTTTGTGTTTGACTAACAAACATTGGGCAACTAACAAACCGAAACTGCTTGCAGACACAATGCAGATACAAATCGGCAGACACAAGTCGGCAGCCTAACATTTGATCTCTTCATCATCTTGAACGGCACAGTAATGATAAAATTTCGAAAATAGCTGCAAAACATTTTTTTTAATTTTTATCGAAATGGGAAGAAACACATATCGTTTTTTGATTTTGACACGAAACGTCAACGTCTTCAACGCAATAAACATAATAATACTCAGTGCAACAATGAACAGTTTTTGTTGTTCCAATGACAAACATTCGCAAAAATGACGATTTTATGGAACCCATTTAGTTGTGGCCATGAAAAATACGAACGATTCCATTAATATGACGATTTATTTCGCTTGGGTGTGAGAATATCTGCTTCACAGAACGATTCAGATTAAATTGGCAGAAGCAGGTAAATTATTTGATACAAATATTAGAATCAGTGCGAAAGTGTCACCCAATCATCTCCTACTGATATTTGCTGGGGATACTCCATTTATGGATTCATAACACACACACGGTGCGAGTTAAAAATGATTAATGTTTCTGCTTTGTTTATTGCCAATTTACACAAACGGCAACAATTAAATGGGCTTTATTTCAACCGAGTATTGTAATAGACACAGATGTATATTTGCAACAGTGAATGTACTACTGATTGGAAACACACTACAAATATACTTGTATGTGGATACTAATGGGGGCATGAAACGCTACAGGCGAGATCAGCATGCTCAAAACAACCGTTGAAGGAGTATTGAAAACTGTAATCACAACATTCCAAAACAATAAATCTTAATCTGCTAAATTGCAAAAGAAGCCTTTGTTTGACTTGAAAGGGTCCGCCATCTAACTTTTTTTTTCAACTAGTGCTTATTTCGTGAATGGTAACACTTAGACAGATAATTAGTTTTATCCTTCCGCTGAACGAATATGGTTATGTATACGCTTGAACAACGCTGGCAAATAATGCGTTTTCGCTTCTCTAAGTATGCCTGCGATCGACTTACAGAAGATGCCGATTTTGCCAAAAAAATCATCTTTTCAGATGAAGCTCATTTTGATCTTGGCGGGTATGTAAACAAGCAAAATGGTCGCATTTGGGGCACAGAAAACCCGCACGCATACATTGAAAAGCCGATGCACCAAAAACGAGTCAATGTTTGGTGCGGATTTTGGTCCAGAGGCATAATTGGCCCATTTTTCTTCGAAAATGAGCAAGGAGAGGCCGTTACAGTCAATGGGGATCGTTATCGGGCCATGTTGAAAAAATTTTTGTTCACAAAAATTGAAGAGGAGGATATTGGAAACATTTGGTTTCAACAGGACGATGTTACGTGCCACACAGCCGAAGCTATACCCTGTTTTTGAAGAACGCATTATCAGCCGCAGAGCTGATGTCGTTTGGCCACCTCGGAGCTGCGATTTGACACCGTTGGACTATTATTTGTGGGGTGCCCTCAAAGATAAGTGTTACGCCGACAAGCCAGAGACAATTGACGCTTTAAAGGACAATATTCGTGAAGCCATAGGTGAAATACAGCTGCTCACAATCGATAATGTGCTTAAAAATTGGACCGATCGTGTAGGCTACTGCATGGCCAGCCGAGGCAGCCATTTGAATGAAATTATTTTCCATTATTAAGCGGAAGGATTGTACTTTCAAATAAAAAAAGAAATATGAGAAAATATTCAGTAGTTTTTTTTTTATAGAATTTTCAAAAAAAAAAGTTATTTGGCGGATCCGTTATATATAAAATACTTTCGAGTGGGAGTTACTGACCCAAATGGACTTAAGGTGCGAAATATTACCATCGCGCATGCTCTTTGGTACTGGCGACACTCAGTTTTGCTTGTAGTCTCTTAGGTACATTTTGAGTATTGCTTAATTTTATCCAGTCGTCTCTAATCACATTCCTTTGAAACGCCTTAACCTGGCTCCAGCCAACAACGGCCCAGCACATTTTACAAATATCTTGTGAATCTTATCGATTCCAACTCATCGAAAATGTTGGACAGAGAAATATTATTATTAAAGGAAATCAATGATTTCAATTCATCAACAAACACCCAACTGTGTATCCCCTGGGTACACAAATTTTATTTTGCTTCACTAACGCTGCTCACGAATTGATTAATTGTACTCCAAGTGTGTTGTTGCATGCAACAGTGGCATTACCTTGGTTTTAAATAATTAATTAAATTAAATGCTATAAATATTTTACAAGTTACAGGAATAACAAAACAACAACGAGCAGCAACTCAACATGTTTAATTTATATGAAATTGAAGTTAAGCACAATTTATGTATTGAAATGTATTTTTTTTGTGCAGAAATATAAAGGCAACTTGCGAAGTGACACAGTGAAAAGAAAATTGTCGACGCAAAACAATACATTTTACATATTACATATTTCATTTCATTTTATGTTCATTTTAATTTGAGTAGCCGCGGTCAAGTGATTTGGAAGTAGACGTGTTTTCCCAACCCTGCACCCTTATTACATCATCATTGAGTTCGTGAATTTTTGGACCCTGTGATCCCCACGGGTCTGTGCGGAAAATTTTGTTATACTTTTCGAGTGACTCTTTCACATGAGAAAGTGAGTTGTATTCCCCATCTGAGGACCTATAAGTTTCTTTACGTAACAGTAACATCGCTTATACAGAATAAAATTTCCAATGCCTTTCAACTACAAAATTTGTTTGACCAATTAAGTTTTTTTTATTGATTTTCCGCCAGTAAACAAACTGATACTATTAATTGAGGAAATTGTAAATTCGAGTTTTCTCTCAAACAGAATGCCAGTTAAAAATATAGTATATTTACTAACACATTATTTGAAAATATTATCAGTTATAATTAACTGTTTGAACTGAATTAAACACATTAATTGAACTTTCATTCGCTGAATTTTAATAAACTAATGATATATGTTAGTAATCTTTCTACTATGATCAATTAGAAATTGTAACTGCAAGAAATAGAATAACAATGAAACGTTCTTACCAATATTTATCATTTACACAATTTATTTCAACTACACTCAATACCATACAGGAAATGCGCAGTAGTATTCACTGAGTTATTTGAACATTTTTATAAAAAATTATCAAATAAATATATTTGTATTTATATTTCTGTTTCTATATAGAAACGAGATTTCAAAGTATAGAGAAATGCGAGCAACGATCATTCACTTTAATTTGTGTTGCTGCAGTCAAGTGTTTTGCTGGTAGACCTGTTTTCCGAATCTCAGGACTCCTATATTGCATCATCATTGAGTTCGTGAATAGAATACATTTCATTTGAGTATTCTTACTTAATTTTGGAGCCGTGTTTTGGGCCGACGGGTCTGTGCGGCAAATTTTGTTTTATTTGCGTGATCTTGTAGTTTCTTCAATTTCCTTTTTTTTTGCTTGGAGCCCAGCAAATGGCAATGATATTTACAACCTAGCAATTTTTGTTTTTACACTAAATTTTTTTTTCTATAGTTGTCATTTGTTTGTTTCCAGCTGAGGACTTCCAAGTAGACAAGTGTTGTTGAATTATTTTATGACAAATTTTTCAAATATCCAGCATTGCCATTTGACCAATCGTGGATTCCTTATGTTACAGACGTAAATTCATACGTAGAAACGAAAGAAAATTAGCGGAATCAAATTTCTAATGAAAGTGATTGGGTTTCTTTCGAGTAAATTTTCGTTTGAGTTACGGGAATTTTCCCCAAAATTAGAGTATTATATTAAAAATTGAACTATTCAGATATAGCCAATTTAATATACAATAGTCAGCATTGAGTACACGCTAAAAACCAACTCTGTAATATATTCTCCCAAACATATTCTGCATGAACCATGTATATATTTGGAACACACTTCAAACATTCATATATTTGCAAGTTCCAAACTCACTTGTGTTTAAAAGACAGCAGTTGCAATGTTTACTGGCAACCACGCATGCTTTTACTTGGAAACATATGCGTTCTTCATCCCACACATCGTGGACGCATTGGCGTGTTCCCCCAATCCTTCGTATACATACGTGGAAACATATGTGTATTTGCTCTCAAACATAATAGTATTTTGAAACGAAATATTCTTTGATTTCAATGTATACGCATTATTTATTATAATTAATTTTATCAATAAAATCCACATTTATAAATAATCAATAAAAAAATTAAAAGATTTTTACATTTACTTGCATTGAAAGCATTATTTGTTGTTTTCATGAATTGCGAATCTGGTGCTCTTTTGCTTCTCCTTTCTTTGTTGTCTCTCACGTTTCTGACTTCAGAAGATTTTAACTACGCGTTAGTTATCACTATGCATTGGTGCACAAGCAATTGACTTATATACAAATCTAGTTCATGCAAACCAGGCGTGGATTAATTACTTGTGTTTTTTTATTATATTACACAAATGGTCCGCTGTTCCGATTTTATCAAAAAGGCTCGGACTGACAAAGGGATTCACGTTGTTGCCCTTTCCAGCTTATTTCCTCAAAATCGTTTCTCACTTTGGTACTGCACATACATATATAGGAAAAACACACACAAAAATTAAAGCAACATCACAAACCATTTAACTGACCGATCACTTGTTTATTCTTCTTTCACTGATCAAGCGTCTTTGATATCCACTGTCCGATGAACTATTGATGACTGAATCCATAGAACTAAAACGCAATACATCAGCCAAAATAAGAAACACTGACTTCATCTGTAATATACATACACATTCAGGAATATTTATGAATCAATGCAAAAATATAGATAACACTTACAAGATGGACTCACTCTTTGTCCCTCTTTTATTCTCTTGCTCTCTCGAGAGCATAACTAGTGAATCAACCACAGCTGTATTTCTATCATAAACGCAGATATATTTGGGTCGCAGACACATGCATTATAATATATTAATCATTGTGTCTCAAATATGTAATATTGAATAGCAAATACAATTATATTTGTGACAAGCTCCAAACACACTTTATATTTCCATCCGAACAACAACAAAATTCAGATTTTTCAGCGTGTGGGGAACATATTTTTGCTGACAAGATGATAGGTGTTGTTCAGTCAATGCAAATTGATGTGTGACATTAGTGAAATCAATTAAAAGAATGAGGAAAATGGTTGTTATTAGATGTTTAAAAATACTAAGTAAAAATAAAGTAAAGAAAAAGATTAAGCATCGTCTAAATAAATATAATTTTTGTAAATTATTAAATGAAAATGAAAGTAGCACTGCCTGAACCAAAAATAACTATGAACAGCTCTCCAATTTCCCAAAACGAATTCTTGCCAACGCTCTCCCGTTTGGAAGTGAAAAGGAAGGAGTACACAAGGAAAGAGCTCGCAGGAATCCTGAAATATATGATGTAAGTAAAACATAGGATGTCTCTGTTGAACTCTAGTTTTGAATAGTTTACCTTACTAGGGGTGAGCGGTGAGATAATTTCTGCTTGGAAATTTGACAGCTGTTCATAGGTGTTTTTTCTTTAATTAATGCCGCTTGTCATAAGGGATATAAATAAAAGTGCAAACATTTCGATTAATAATCTAAGATAACAATCATTTGTTTGTGCCTTTTAATTGATTTCACTAATGTCAGTTGGTATTAATTGACTAACATCATTCAACTTGCCAGCAATAATTCATTCCTCCACCTACTGGCATGTGCATTTTTGGTTTGTTTACATTTCTGATGAAAGTTTTGACTTTCTGAGTCATATACTCTTTGTAACATATAAAAAATAGAACGACTTATGTATAAAAAAAAACACAAAAAGCACAACAATAGACGATCTTTATTTGTACATAACATACGTAGTACTGAGTTAAACACAAAATTGAGAATGCTGATTTGAAAACTTAATATTGCGTAAATTATATTAATCCGCTCTAGCTTTTTTTGTTTGAGTTTTCAAAATTATTTTGTATAGAAAATACCACAACATAGTGAAATTCTTTTTTTTATGTTCAATTTGAATTCAATACTTTTCCCTCGTATTTAATTTTGGGTTTCACTTTGAATTCGTTTATTATTTATATTGAAATGGCATTTAGTGTTCAATTTTCATCGTTTTTCTAGTTTTATAAATATTTGCTGATGGTTTCTCTATCATCATTCACATTTTTTATTTTGTTTGTTCATTTGTCTTATTGTTTTGTACAGCTTCGGTTTTAGTTCGATTGTATTCTGGTCTTTTTTTAAGTTTACATTTATTTCCGCGCGATTGCTCAATGTGAGTCAAGAATGTTGACAGATTTCGCCAGGCATTGGTAAAGAAGGCCTTGGGATAATACTGACATAAATTCATAAGAGATTTTTCTTCTGTACTACAGCCGCGCACACTACCACTGCACCACCGACGGCCGACGGCTAATGATTACTTCTGTTATGAAAATTCATAGTATCTCAAGCGACACTTAGTGTTAATGAAATTCCGCTATACTAAAAAAAGTAGATATACATGCTGATGATCTCCGTACATTATTCATACGGAAGTTTTTTAATTTAATATGTCGTCTTCAGAAATCAAAGTTGTTTTGGAAGGGACATGTCGTGGATTTTAAGAAAATGTTTCCAACTAAACCAAGTATGTGTCAAGACGTATCTTGAACGTAAGTGATATTAAAGAAACTATACCTTTGTTAATAGCACTAACTCAATACAACTACCTGCTTAGTTGATAATAATAATTAGTTGCTTAATAATAACCGAAATTTGATATTTTCTATGGTTTTTATTAAAGTCATCCCGAAGAGAATTTAAGAAGTGAAATTCGAGAAAATTAAAAGAGTATTTCCTCTGCGGTAGGTCCATCACCGGCTTAGTGTCTTCAGCGTGGTGTCTGGCATCCGGTCTGAGAGTTTGGCTTCAGTCTGCTACACTGCAAACTTCAAAATAAGATGGACAATTAATGCTGCTCCTCTAGGTCCAGCAAAATTTACTTAAACAGATGTCGAGATTCAACTTTAGCGGAATCAAAACAAAGACCACACGAAAATATGAAAAACTATCATTTAAAATCAAGATTTGATATCTATTTATATATGTGAGAAACAATAAAAACTAAATTATTTAAACAATTGTTAATAATATCAACGCTTTTCTTATCATTGATATCACTGATATATTTCGGAAAAATAATTTTAGTAATAAAAATAATTTTAGTGGCAAGAAAGTAACTTCTGTTTTCTCATATATAAGTAGATGGTGCTTTGTTATTTTTGAAATGCTCTTGATCAGCTGACTAAATTCTTTGTTATGCAGTTACACAGCTGATATTTCAAGCTTAAATTTGTGATATGATACATTACATTATGTTACATCAGTGGTCTGTTTAAATGGCGTTGTGATGATGGATGATGGTTTGTGATGATGGTTTAAATGGATGATCAGTATCAGCATTTTCGTCACATTTTGTTCTTTTAATTCTGAAAAGAAAACAAAAAATGCTGGGGAAGCACACCGGGATATTTGTGATGTGTATGATTTTATAATTTAACAAAACGCACATGCCAAAGCTGGTTCAAAAAATTTCGTTCTGGAAATTTTGTCACATGAGTTGTGGGCCAAATGAGGTTGATGAGGACGATATCAAAGTCGTTATCGAATTTGACCAACACAATTCTGTTCAAGAAGTTGCAGACAAGCTGAAGGTGTCGCACATGACCATTGAAAATCATTTGAAAAAACTTGGTCTTGTCAAAAACCTTGATATTTGGGTTCCGCACAAACTTAAGGAACTTTATTGCTCAAACGCAATAAAAATTATCCATTTTTGATAGGCATTGTCACTGGAGATACAAAATGGATTCTTTACTCCAATGTCAACCGAAAGAGATCCTGGTCCAAGCACTATGAACACGCCCAAACTTCATCAATCTAAACTGCATCAAAAACGATTGTTAATTTGGCGGGATTTTAAGGAAGTAAATTTATTATAATTTATTTTGAACTGATTCCTTAAAACCAAACCATAAATTCTGACGTATGTAGTCAGCAATTGACGAACCTTGATGGGGCCCTGAAAGAAACATGAACTGAATTGGTAAATCGCAAAGGCGTGGTTTTCCAAAGCTAGGCCTCACCCATCTTTACAGACTCGGTAAAAAATATTGGAGTTTGGATGGGAAGTGACGACACATCCACTTTATAGTCCTGATTTGGCATCTTCGGATTTTCATTTGTTCCGGAGCATGCAAAACTTTTTGAATGGGGAATGAGGGCCTACAAACGGAGTTGTTCGAGTATATTTGTGTGAACGATGGCACAAGGTCATTGAACAAAATGTTACCTACATTATATATTACAATTAATTATTTAAAAAAAATAATTAAAAAATTACTCAGAACAAAAAACCCGAAATTACTTTCTTGCCAACCCAATACATGCGAATATTCTTCCCCTTTACAAAGAAAACAGAATTTAGCAAAAACTTGAATACCAATGTTAGAGTTCACGTTGAACAATTCTTGGATAGCAGTATAAACTAATTTATATTCGGCCATGTGTTGTCTTCCAAGCATGTTTGAATCCCCATGTTGTTTTTAATTGTCAGATTAATCAACTTCTGATATCATTATTTATGTTTCTAATTTTTCAAAGAAGATGCTTATAAATAATTGGAATGTATGTATGTTTATTTGAAGAAACATTTTAAAATCAAACAACAAACGGAAAATGTGTATGTTCGAAAAGAAAAGCTGCCAGATTTCAGGTTTTAAAAATGATATTAATTTATACAACCGGTGTTCGAAATTGACCCAGACTGATGTTTGATTTTAAAATGTTTCTTCAAATAAATATACGTTTCATTTGTTTATGAACATATTCATTGAAAAATTAAGAACAAAAAGGATGACATCAAGTTCTAACGGATCGTTATAACATGTTATGGGTTTCCATTTAAATTCTTAAACACTACGTATATCGTATTACTCGTAAATTACAATTCATGCATTAAACACATAGACGACAGCAAGCTACGAGCGACAACCTGTCAAAATTAAAACACACACGTTTATATGAAAATGATTACTTTGACGGCGTCACAGCAGCACGACGGCACAACGACCGTTGCAGTTGTCGCCAATATAGACTAATTTCTATTTTGAAAGGCGACAATATCAGATACAGTGTTGGTAATGCACTAAAGTAGTTGTAATAATTTGGAGATTAAAGGCGTTTAACTAAAACCTGAAAATTTGTGTCAAACATTTTGGGATTTATTAAATGTTTTATCAGCCGGCTTTCGAATTTTTTTTGGTGGATAGCGTAGTTGAAACAAATAATTCTTAATTGAAAAATTTTCTGCCCAGAAAAAATTATTGTTGTACTATGCGCGTTCAAGGTTTCAGTGAAAAACGGAATGTATTTTTATTTCTTCTTGGTTGCTAAAATATAATTTCGCTATATAAAGATTTCTTGTGTAGCCGGTCTCGTCCGGGGGTATGCCAAAATATGGCTTCGCCTTTTAAATATTTCCTGCCTCTTCGGAATGTATTCTAATCCACTCATTAATTAACAAACTATAATGAAAATAAAACATATGCATGTACTTCGTGTAAAGAAATTACAAAAACAAATACTCTTTTCAATAAATTATTTTGTAGAACATAAATCGTTTGTTTGTGTGTCTAATAAACGTCATATTGGCATCACAATATCAGCTGTTTACGCTGTAGCTGCCGTTTTCAAAATATTTAAAAAGGTGGCTACACAACGACAAATGTCGCCAACGACATTTGAAGTCAGTCGTCGTGCAGCTTGCTGTCGTCTATGTGTTTAATGCATCAAACTTCAAATTTGTAAGGAAATTACACTGTGCGATAAGAATTTACGGCCTCAACCAAAGTAAAAAAATTTTGAAAGTATAACAAATTCCTGCTCGGTTCTACCCCTAATCATCACATTTTTTCTTACATACTAAAGAATATTTGAGCTAAGGATCAAGGCCTTCTATTCGATTTTACTTCAATAACTCCTAAGCACTACAAAATGTTGCATTGCAACCTTCAATGATATTGTGTCTCTTCCATCATCACATAATTCTTGTTAATATGCCTCTTAGAAAAAACCTACCCATACTACATAGAATGACAAAATGTCGAAGCAAATGTAAAATATTTTATATCTTGTTGCCATTTTCTGGTTTACGGTAGAGAAATTGGGTTAACTCTCTTCGAAGAAATTGTAGCTCACACAATTCTTTACTATTTTGCAAAGTGGAAGTGCTGAAGACTACAACTTCGAAGAATATTGTCATATTCATTTTCTATCCGTAATGTTTATGATTTTGAGGTCTTAAGTGGAATTGTTGTAGGTTAGTGTGTCTGGCAGTTGTATCGAATATCTATAGGCCTTAAATTTTGCACAATATGTTTACATTATTTTTATAATTACTTAAGAATTATAAGCAAGAAATGTAAAAAAAATTAAATTTTGTGTTGCTACGATTATTTTTGGAGGTTAAATGATATTGTTGTTGGCCAATATATCTGAAAATATTGTAAAGAATATTGCCAAAAATATTAAGCGCTATAAATTTTTAGAAAATAGTCACAAACATTTGCTTCAAGTTGAGAAGTCATAAGGAAAAATGTTCTGTGGCCCTAAGTGCAGGGATATTTTGGTTTGGTTGAGGCCCTAAACAAACTCCATCTATTTGTCGCATAGTGTAATCACCGAAATATGAAATCATTGTATACACGTTACTCCGTATGTACTAAAATATGGCAATTATTTATTCCCACACTTTGTCATGCTACTGAACGGTCATTTCAAGGGAGAATAGAGTGATTATTCATATTCAATTTACCAAACAATTTAGAAGATACTAATGTTACATTTAATGTTTATCGGAATAGGCGTCTTCACCCCATTTAACTACGCAATTATGGAGTTTTATCAGTGTACAGTTTTTTGTATCTAGTTTTTTGTATTTGTATGTTAGTTAGGTCTAGGTCAAACACGATTTTTATACCTTGACAAAAAACGTTTGTATTCAAAACCGTGTTTTTTCCGAACGTTTGTGATTTATTTAATTATTAATATCGGATGTCTGGTCATAACCAAAGAAAGTATGCACTTTTAATTGAGGTATAAATAAACCTGATTTTAATGAAAATAAATGGATTCCCATTACATCCCATGAAGGGATAGGGGAGAACTTCTCACAATCACTGAGCTGTGCGATTTCCAGTTTTCACTCACTGATTGGGACCTACAGTTTTACACCGATTCCGAACGGTCTTTTGAGAAGCTTTTTCATGGCTATATAGTCGCTAGTGTCGCCGCCACTATGCGAGGTGACCGCCGCCGAAAGAAATTTTAAGATGGTCAGAGCAGGGTTCGAACCCAGTATCTCATGTACAAGAGCCGCGCACACTAACCATTGCACCACCGACGGCCACCTGATTTTACTAAGTGGAAAATGTATGAAAGTTTTCAGTAATATACATGTTCAAACGACAGGGACATTTCTAATGACAAGGAAGATAATATGACGACAGATTCTTACAACCGATATAAATGGTCCCGTTTAGTGCTTTTAAGCAAAAGATAAAAGAGTTATGAGTCTTTTGTAGGTAGGGTGCAATATGATTTTTGTATGATAAACGCAGTTCCTAGAAACATATCCATTTGTGGTGATACTTTTCAGTTTCCAGTTTGTTCTCTGTTTTAGCGTTAGCGTTTCTATTGGATTTTAAGTTTTTTTCATAGTTTATTTTTATTCTTTAGTTCGTTGGCTGTTTAACATTTTGTAAGTTGCCGATTTTTGGAACTAAGTTCCTTACCGCACTTTGCGAAATGGGGGCTAAATGAAATATTGGGTACTTTTGGTTTGGTTTGTGTCTGGTCTAAAATATGTTGGGAAATTTCTTGTTTAATGGGAAGTTTTGTAGGTGGAGCCTGTAACCAATATTTAGTATATATAGTAGTTTTGACCCCAATAAAAAGTAAATTTAGAAAAGCTAAAGTGAAAGAAGTTTAAAGAAGAATATTTTCTTACCCCTTTTCTTAACAAAAATGAATTTTCTCAAAAACAAAATACCTATTCATATTCTTAAACAAAGTACATTTTCTTAAAAAAAATACATTATCTTAAAGAAGTACCTTTGTTTAAAAAAATTAATTTTCTTACAAAAAGTAGATTTTCTTGAAAACAGTTTTTTTTTTAATAAGTACCTTTTCTTAAGAAAGTAAATTTTCTTACAATAAATTGCCTTTTCTTAAAAAACTAAATTTTCTTTAAAGAGTACCTTTTTTGTGAAACAAAATATGTTTTCTTGAGATAATTACCTACTCTTAGAAATGTACCTATTCTTGAAAAAAGGATCAATTCTTTAAAAAATTCCCATTTCTTAAAAAAAGCATTTTCTTCAAAAAATTACCTTCTCTTAAAAAACCAATTTTTCTTACATAAATTCCTTTTCTTAAAAGTACGTTTTCTTATAAATAAAAAATTAATTAATAATAAAATTTTATTAATAATAATAATAAAATTAATAAAAATTTCTGAAAATAGGTAAATTTTCTTAAAAAAAATCTGACCTTTCCTAAAAAGAGTACCACGTCTTTAAAAAGTACCTGTCCTGAAAAAAGTACTTCTTTGTAAATAATTCATACTCTTATGGCTTTTTCTTACAGAAAGTACTTCTTCTTAAAAATATTACCTTTTCTTAAAAAAATTACATGAGGTGTCAGGGGACACCCGGTTGGAACGAAGTTCCTTTCGCTATATATTATGTACTAGTTAGTTCCAACACACGTAAGGCGCATGTTGAAAAATACTGTAATTTATATGGATCTTGTAAAATGATAAACTTTTGTTAAGAACTTTTTTATTTATTGAATGTATTTTTTTAAAAAAAAAGTAAATTTATTTATTATTATTTATTTTGTTTTACAAAAAAGGTATTCTTTAAAGAAAATGTAGTTTTGTAGGAGAAGGTACTTATTCGAAAAATTACTTTTTTTAAGAAAAGGTACTTTTTGTAAGAAAATTTACTTTTTTAAGAAAAGGTACTTCCTTAAGATGTTATTTTTTAAACTTCTTTCACTTTGGCTTTTCTGAATTTACTTTTTATTCGGTTCAAAGTACAATACGTAATAAACAGGCTCCACCTAGAAAATTTCCCATTAAACAAGAAATATGTTAGTCTGGACACAAACTAAAAGTACGAGTGTAAAAGTGCTGCCAAATATAATTCCATGGTGAGGGTTGTGTTTCATGGATTTGCCAATCTTGCACTTTGGATTTTCTAAGTTTACTTTTTATTGGATACAAAACTACAATATGTAATAAACAAGCGCCACCTAGAAAACGTCCCTTTAAACCAAACCAAACCAAAAGTACCCAATGTAGTTGATAATAATGGGTTGTAATAAAGTAGTTGCAAACAAGTTGTTTAAACATTTTTCATTTAGCCCCCATCCCGCAACGTGCGATAAGGAACTGCGTTCCAAAAACATTAGCTTTTAATAATAATAAATATACTTTTTTGTTTTAACAAAATACATTCTATAAGAAAAGAAATTTTCTTAAAAAAGTTTATCATTTGACAAAAATTATCTTTTCTTAAACATCCATTTATTATCTTATTTTTTTTTAATTTTAAAACATTTTTAATACCCTCAATGCAAGACATATTGGATGTCTGCAACGGTCTTCTATCTACGGATTGAAATGATTGGCAAGTAGGTGCAATTAAAGTTATGAGCTCCAAAAGTGATACCGTAACCACAATACTATCACTAGAATATTGCTGTCACACTCAACCAATCGGTAAGCACATTTAATTCCAACTAAATACGAATTTTGAAAACGATTTTATAATAATGAAAACCTAATAAGCCGATCATTATTAATTACATTCAACAAACAATCATGAAAAATTAAACACTATTTGAAATGGACACTCAAATTTAACGACATACATTAGGACGCACTACCACTCTCCCAACAACTTATCATTTCAATTTATTATATTTATGAAATTCAAACTTTATTGGAGTTCAAATAGTATCATGCAGTTTGTATAATATTTGGTTTTCATAATTTCCATCATACATATGAGTAATTAAATATGCCTAATTATATGAACTCATCGTTGCTGCCGAATCATGTTTTGCGAACTATACTTTAATTGTTTGTGGATCTATCAAATATTCTGTTTGATTTAAATTTGTGTGTGTACAGATTCCATTTGACTATAACATGAATCTGCCCAAAGTCTTTAATGTATTCCATTCATACATAAATTATGGAATTATTAGTTATAATATCCAGCCGTAGACAGCCGTGTTAAAGGACGTATACGTCTACATTTATAAACACATACAGATAGATGTTTACATATACATACATATGCATGCAAATGTGTAGTTGGGTTTGTGAAACCGGACGTGTCATATATTTGTGTGCGTTTCTTGTCTGTTTTATCATTTAATATTTACACTCGCCTGTTAATACCATTAAATGCAAATTTTAAATTTGTACACTTATGCACAGTGTTTTGAAATACATGAACTTTGAACACCTTGAATTTCGAACTTGAACAATAATTGTTGATTTGCAAGTCGAAAGTGGTCGAACAGATTTGTCTACTTCCTAGCAGAACCAACCATGACCTATTTAACTCACACCCAGAATCTCAATTTCATCATCACAACATTTTTACAAATAGTTTTCACTGATTCGATAAACTAGAAATGAATGAAAATACAATCTGCACAAATAAAAAACTATTAGTTCCTGCGGAAACAGCACTACAAGCTCTTGTAAGCCTCATAGGGAAATCTATATAGCCCAGGGAGTACACCCTTCCCGTATTCGTTAATATAGAGGGTGTTTTTGACAAAGATTTACTGCGATCCATAAAATCTGCCTACATACAGGGAAAGATTGGTTGGAAATCAATTCAGGCATTGGAAATTAGAAATTAGAATTCATAATATTCATACAACAGAAGTATTTGTCGATGTTATTGGTAAATTAAAAATAGGTATCACTAAACAGAAGTTGTTTCTACAGAAATTAAGTTGTACTAACCAATTTGAGCAATTCTAAAATCCCATTCAGCTGAAACGGAAGATACAGCTCAGAAAAAGTTCAACATTAGAATTCGTGTTCAAATATTAGTCACTGTAATCATAATTTAATTTTTGTAATAAAAAACACATGTTACGAAGTTATGTATTCGATTTTTCATACCAGGCTTTGCTGTTAAACAGAAACTATATTTGAATGTTACACGAGGACTTTTCAGAAAAACTATTATTTCCGACAGAAAGTGAGAAACAAATTTGTGAAAAAACAATAGAATACGATATATAAATATCATCCACCGAAACATATGTTAAGTATACATATTCACATTTTAAGCCGAATAGACCCAGAATCTGATATGCTTTGGACAAAAACCACGGTTGACATAATTTTTGATGTGTAAACATCTATACGCTGGGGGTAAAAATCTTTTTCACAATACAATCACAAATTTAGAGTAAGATGTGCGATGTAATCATTAACCAATCGTAAAGCGTTATCAAATCGGTGTGAGCCATGTATGAGTGTATTAGTGTAATATACTCAACACCATCTAGTTAGCGACTAATTTTCACTAATTGTCGTACATTATGTTATCGTAGGCAAATGAAAACAAATAAATAAAATGAATACAAAAACATTTAATTTTAATAACTTTTAAAAAGATTTTTTGCACTTTTAATAAGAAATTTGCTAAAACAAAGCAAAATAAGGAAAACTAAAAACTAAACTTTTCAAACTAAAGGTCTTCTTCGTCTTTGAGATTGTCATTCATACATAACAGCTGCATATAAGCACCATCTAGTGTGCAATAGTAGCTACTAATTTTCGAAAACCATTGCTGTAAAATAACTACATCATTACATTTCGGTAAACAGCTGATTAATAACTTGTCAACCGCAATAAATACAAAATAATAAAATATTTTACAAAATACCAAAAAAATTATAACTCAGAACATAAAACAACACAAAGTGTATCAAACCTGAATGGAGGTAATGCTAATTCTAATAAAATTTCTATTAGATTCCAATATAAATTAAGATTATAACATATCTTCATTACGTACTGTTGCCTTACACTGAAGCTGGTGCACGGCAATTGGGTAACAATCTCCATCTCATGCCAATTATTATGTGTGGAGATTTTAATACAAATTTTGCAAACCCACAGTCGCAAGCTTTATTAAAATTTTTATTTGACGTTTTCCACTTGCATATGAGCAATTCTCCACAAACCCCCACAACTAACAATTCCACTACTATAGATGCAGTTTTCCATAGATTTTTAAATACAATCGAGTCAAAAATTTAAATATGTATCTTATTTTAGTTACCATAAGCCAATATTAACTATTTGTACTTAAGACATTTACCATAGATGGGCACTTTGCAGTACTACTACAATTTCTGTAAAAATAATTCTTTAACTAGTAAATTTTTACTGATTACTAAAATTTTTTTCAACAATTTTTATAAAGTGCCTACATCATCATGATGAGGTGCATTGAATTTTCAGTAATCAGTAATGCCGGATTACTGATTATTATGAATACGGCCCTATGATTTGACTGGTAATGCAAATTAAATTTCATTATCAGTAAAAATGTAACGTGGTTTTGTCTAGGGCTGAGGTAAGCTCAGCCATGTTCAGAGTCTTTCGTTAGGATCCACCAAACCTTTCGAAATAAGAACAGAATAGTTTCGAATTCAGATTTTTTATTGATATTTAATTTACAAAGTAATTTGATCTACAGGAATAACATCAACTGCTTCACTCGGTGGGAACACTCCTCTTAGCTTGAAATCACTCGTCTTGATTAACAACAGTCTTCCAGGGGCACTTATCTTGGCTTAACACTCTTCTGGGGGCACTTATCTTGGCTTAACACTCTTCTGGGGGCGCTTATCTTGGCTTAGCACTCTTCTGGGGCAGGCTGGTTGATTCGGGATGATCGGGCACTTGGTGCGTCGCACCTACGACTTTTCGGATTCGCTGCGTAGATCGGTATCGGTTATGCGGGATGCTGGCTCGGTATGTGCTTTACATGTCCGGTTAGAACAGTTCGGTATCGGTTATCGTCGGGTGAGTTACATAGGAACAGTGAGCCGAAGCCACTGTGTACGAACAGTGAGCCGAAACTCCTGTGTAGGAACAGTGAGCCGAAGCCCCTGTGTAGGAACAGTGAGCCGAAGCCCCTGTCTAGGAACAGTGAGCCGAAACCCCTGTGTAGGAACAGTGAGCCGAAGCCCCTGTGTAGGAACAGTGAGCCGAAGCTCCTGTGTAGGAACAGTGAGCCGAAACTCCTGTGTAGGAACAGTGAGCCGAAACTCCTGTGTAGGAACAGTGAGCCGAAGCCCCTGTGTAGGAACAGTGAGCCGAAACTCCTGTGTACGAACAGTGAGCCGAAACTCCTGTGTAGGAACAGTGAGCCGAAACTCCTGTGTAGCAAATGTATTTTCACCGTCTTTACTAAAGAACGGATCCCAAAATGTGCTCCTGTCCTTTGCAGAACTAGAGCCCCAGGCAAAATGCTATAATCTTGTCTGGTTGTTCGCTCGGAGGCGACGACTTGAGTCTAGTCAACCTTAACATTAAGTAGCATTGCTGTAGTGACGCAAATGAGAATTGCATCCAATCACTCATTCTCGTGTGACCATTAAAACTAGTTCGCTACTAATATGTTCACAACGTCGACAGGGCTTGTGTGTTGTTAGTGAGTGTGATTGTTCGCGGTGGTTGGTGCGACTGATGGATGTTGTGTATGCTTAGGTGACGGTTAGACCAGGGACGTATGCGGATGGGAATGGCGGTGAGTGTTTGCTATTATGTACGGACGTCATGACGTCACGTTACAAAAATTTACTGCATTTTTTCAGTAATCAGTAAATTTACTGCTTACTGTAATTTTTAATGCAGTACATATATACTGCAGTGTGCCCATTTACTAACCAAATAAGTTAAATAAAACAAACAAAAACCAGCAAATTCCTATGTATTTACAATATTGAAAGTTTTGATACTTTTAATCGATTAATTAAAAACATATACTAAACGCATAAGTACTTCCAACTTAAAAAAATTTTCATTACTAGATGTTTACACATCTCCCCTGTGATCGGGCTCACATTAATTTGTTTTTATTAATTAAAGTCAATGTATATTTTACTGTTATCGACAAGACGCATATGCCCAGTTGATACGAGTTATATCTCACCACACTAGTTTCTGAATCGCATGTATTTTTTATTTCAGTAGTATTACCATAAATTGAGGTGAAGTGAGACTTTTAAACATAATCGTTGAATCTGACGCCAATATTGACGCCTTCACAAACATGCATAAAATTGTCGACACTTGTCTGGAGGAACTAAAGGGTGCGCCAAATAACTTTTTTTTTTTGAAAATGCTATAAAAAAAAACTACTGAATATTTTCTCAAATTTCTTTTTTTACTTGAAACTACAATCCTTCCGGTTAATAATGGAAAATAATTTCATTCAAAGGGCTGCCTCGGCTGGCCATGCAGTAGCCTACACGATCGGTCCAATTTTTAAGCACATTATCGATTGTGTGCAGCTGTATTTCACCAATGGCTTCACGAATATTGTCCTTTAAAGCGTCAATTGTCTTGTCTGCGTAACACTTATCTTTGAGGGCACCCCACAAATAATAGTCCAACGGTGTCAAATCGCCGCTCCAAGGTGGCCAAACGACATCAGCTCTGCGGCTGATAATGCGATCTTCAAAAACAGGGTGCAAAACATCGAGTGTAGCTTCGGGTGTGTGGCACGTAACGTCGTCCTGTTGAAACCAAATGTTGCCAATATCCTCCTCTTCAATTTTTGTGAACAAAAATTCGTTCAACATGGCCCGATAACGATCCCCATTGACTGTAACGGCCTCTCCTTGCTCATTTTCGAAGAAAAATGGCCCAATTATGGCTCTGGACCAACATCCGCAACAAACATTGACTCGTTTTGGGTGCATCGGCTTTTCAATGTATGCGTGCGGGTTTTCTGTGCCCCAAATGCGACAATTGTGCTTGTTTACATACCCGCCAAGATCAAAATGAGCTTCATCTGAAAAGATGATTTTTTTGGCAAAATCGGTATCTTCTGTAAGTCGATCGCAGGCCCACTTTTCCCATATTTCCCAGCGTTGTTCAAGCGTATACACAACCATATTCGTTCAGCGGAAGGATAAAACTAATTATCTGTCAAATCAGACATGAGCTAGGTTTTTCCATTCACGAAATAAGCACTAGATGAAAAAAAAAACCTTAGATGGCGGACCCGTTATTATTGTGGATGACACAAATTATCTTAAACATACATATGATATTTTTAAATTATAACTGTTTGTTTATAGTTACACATAGAGTTCGTATTTACCCCCCGTGTGTAACCCATACACATCACCGTCGGGAATGGGAAATGAACGTGTGCAGATTTACCGAGAGAGATTATAAGAGTAATCTCTTGAGCTTTCGTCTCTTCGATTAGCTGGAGTTGTTGTGGACTGTATTAAAGGGTTGTTTTAGGGCTTTGATGTAATTATTCATGCATTTTCTCAAATGATGAGAAATCGTCTGAAGTAAGTAAAAGATGTACGCAGGGAGTAGAAAAGGAGAAGGGTGTAGGGTTAGAGATATTCGCTTGGGTTAGAGATATTCTCTGACTTTCTCACCTGGGTTCGCCTTGCCTTAAGTAAAAGTCGTTGGATTTTCCAACAACGTTATAATACTTCAAGGTTTAGTGATGACTTAACGTTTCGGCTCTTGTGTGTCGAACAACGTTTACAGATGAATACTCACTTCATCGTGCACTTTGAAAGAAAACTAATTTAGAGCTCTAGTCTTCACCATTCACAATAGCGAAACGGTTATACTTATAATTAGGTTTAAAAATACTTATACTATCAAAAATAATTCAAAATAATGGATAACAATTCATAATAAGGTTTATAAATAATAAGTATAAACTGTCAGTTTATACAGAACGTTTACTCGTTACTCACAGGGTATGGGGAAAATAATGGGTAATTACCCATCACCATTTTTGGTCGAAAATGTGAAAAATTTAGAAAAAATTTCTATATCTTGGAAACCGACAAAATAACCAATATCACTGTATGTGACCAAAAATCTGAATTGAGTGAAATAAAGCATATCAGCATCACTAAGATCTTTGAGACTAAATTAGAGGCGGAAAGCTTCCGAATTAACGTTTGACTTCTGAGTAACAAAAGTCGAGGACCCTTAGAAGATTCCTAGCTTTAAGTTATTTTGGCCTCCCCTCAACCCCTTGCCCATAATAATTCAACAAAAACAAATTGTAGCCATGAAAAATTATGGAAATTTGGAGTGGTACCTTTGAGGCAAATGTTCCTCGTAAAAAACTACTGTACGCCCTCAAACTACAAACTACGGAAGCTTTCAGCCCCTAATTCAGTTCCAAATATCTTATCGTTTTTGAATTCCCAGCACATTTTGTGGTCAAATATATCAGAATTTTGACGTGATAGAGAAAAACGGTAAATGCCATTAGATTCAGCGTCCCAAAATGATGCTGATTGTCTTTGGTTCACTCAATCCAAATTTTCAAAGTGCAAAAATCACACACTGTATTCTTGGTGGTTTCTAAGGGGTTTGTTTTCATGCAGTGGTGCATTTTTTTTTTCAAAAAATCGCCAAAATAAAAATCGCTGAAATAGAAAATGCCTATGACTCGGAAGCGGTGAGTCCAATCGCAAAAATAATAACTTTGTTATCTGCATAGTAGGTTTTAACTAGTAAATGTGTTTATTACAGCATCAGTTAGTTGTAAACAATAAAAAATACATAAATGGTTTCCCCTTACATCCCATGAAGGGATTAGGGAGAGCTTCTCACAACCAGTGAGCTGTGCGCGTTCCAGTTTTACACTCACTGATTGGGACCTACACTTTTACACCGGTTCCGACCGGTATTTTGAGAAGCTTTTTCATGGCTAAATTCTGGATAGTGTCGCCGTCACTAAGCGATGTGACCGCAGTTTAATTTAAGGTGGTCAGAGTAGGAATCGAACCCACGTCCTCATGCACAAGAACCGCGCACATTACCATTGCACCACCGACGGCAACGAAACAATACTACAAATAATAGTAAAAAGGACTGTCAAATGTTAGTTGGCTGTAAATTTAGTAGTGGCAGCGAATCTCTTCTCTGTGTCTAATCGTCAATATCTGCTAACCAGGGGATCAGACTTCTTACGCGTAGGCGATTAACTTCGTCGACACACCAACTTATCAAGAAATGTGAATACAGGAACTCCCCAGGGGGTAGTCACATCGCCACATCTCTATAATTTTGCACTGGACAGTGCTGGAGATGTGCTGAGGACGTGGTAATTGTAGTGCAGAGAAATGGAAGAAATTTAAAGAGTAAATCCAGGCTCTTACTCTTTACCAGGAATCAGAACGTTCCGTATATTGTTCCGTTGTCACTATGTGGTATGGAAATTTCCCTGAAAGATAATGCAAAATACTAAGTTGTGATTCGGGGCAGAAAACACAATTCTAAACCTACCACAGTTGTCCTTTGTCATGCAAAAGGACTGTCGCAAGTCGATGGGCCTATTGCGGAAGGTGGTTTGTTGGATATACATATATAAGGCTGTTGCCTCTCCGATTTTGCTTTGAGGCGTTGGTGGCCGGTGGAGGAAAAATCCTCTTATCCAAGACTGTTGACGTAGGTCTAAAGAATGGCAATAGATTGCGTCACGGCTGGTTTTCGCACAAGACCTGCTGAAGGTTTGGAGATAATGTTTTACCTGTTATCACTGAATTTGCTGGAACGGCTAAAGTTGATAACATAAGGAATTCCTAAAAATTTTTTATTTATTTTTTTTTCATATAAACTTTATTATTGCAATCTTTTCCACAAATAATATTTAGCATCACTTACTTGTTATACAGCAGAAATAATTCACTGATCATTCTACATTGGAAAGTGTTGCCCTTGCGTTGAAGATTTATTAAGACAAAACATTAAGCAATATTTATTCTAAGTGATCTTGAGAAGCTTTTCTTCTGGCTGCTAAAGGTTAAGATACCCGACATCAAATTGGCCGCTAGAGAATGTGTGATTTTCTATCCTGAAACAGTGAGAATTTTGAGATCAGTATGTAATTGGTTGTGGAGCATTTGAGATTCTCCGAAGAGTTTTTCATTGAAACCGCTATATAATTGCCAAATTAGAGTTCGAGGCTGTTCCCCATGGCTAGATTCCATATGATCATATCGGCTTGATAGGGTGTTTTTTTCATTTTAAAATAAAAACACGAATTTTTTGAGATAGTTGTGATTTCTTTCGGATTAAGTATGGAATAAAATATCCGTCAAATGGCCCCCCCGGATATGATGATAGACCATTATTCATTTCATGAAATGACTTTTCACAGAGACGTGGCTGTATCTCAGCGATAACGCTTTGGATCTCGGTTTTGAGCTCAGGAATTGTTTCTGGTTTATTCGCATAAACGCGGGATTTCACAAAACCCCAAAGAAAGAAATCGCAGGGTGTTAAATCGCATGATCTTGGTGGTCAGTTGACATCAGAATTTTTTGAGATATTTGTTCTGCAAATCGTTACTGCAATAAATTTATTGTTTCATGAGCGGTGTGTCAGGTGGCGCTGTCTTTCTGAAACCACACGTCGTTCAGATCATTGTCGTCCAAGATAACTTATCACGTTTCTGTAACGAATGCCGTTCACAGTCACTTCAATTTCAGCCTCATCTTCGAAAAAGTAAGGCCCAATCACGCCGCCTGACCAAAATCCTCACCACACAGAAAAAAAATAAAAATCAATTTCAATTAAAAAATTTTTTATTTGATTAATATTTTAATTGATTTTGGTGTAATCACGAAAATTATAATATCAATTATAGGTGTTTGTAAATTTGTCAAAAAAAATCAACTAAAAAATTTGTAAATTTGATTAAAACATTTATTGAATTTTTTCAAAAATATTGATTAAATATATAATCCAGTAAATTAAAAAAATTATTGATTTTTTTGAGTTTTTTGATTAAATTTTGAATTGAATCAATTATAAACGTTATTTCTTTTATCAGCACGAAACCCCCACCCCTGCGACGACTCAAAAAAAACTAAAATGTTATATTTTTAAAGCGATTTTATTCAATGTTTCGCAGATACACATGATAAAAAATTAAATTTTTTAGAATTTGGATTCATAATTGGAACTAATGTCCAGTTCTCTTAAACTATAATTATATATTAACGGCCTTATTCATAAAAAATCATTAAATTAGCTCTAAAGCATTCATCAGTTATTGAAAGCTTTAAGATTTGGCGAAGGTTTTATTAGAACCGTATTCATAATGAGTATTTTAACTAGGGAACAGATAATTGACTGACAACCCTGTTTCATGTATTCTCACAGTGCTTGTGATGTAAAAACAAGATGGACAATAACCGATAGACCGAATTAAATTTTTTTTATTTAATTGCGTCAATGAATTTTTGCAAAATTTTAAACATTAATTGAACGAACTATTCAACAAAAGGTCAATTACTATTTGATATATTCATAAAATGCCAAAAAATCATATTGAATTGGATTTCAGTTTCGGGTAATCGAATATAAAACCGGATAATAGGTTGTAGTTTCAATGTTTTGATTTTATATACATCACTATGTAAACAAAAGTTCATTTTGGTTAAAAATGGTAAAAATTGGAACGAAACTATTTGGTTGCTTAGCAGGATAATGTGACACTATAAACTCTGCAAATATGCACAAAATAATTCCAATTGTTTATATCGCATAAATATTTATAACTTTATAACTGAAAGAGTGGAACTGCTCCGGTGGTTCTGCAGAAAAATTCAATTTATCTGCTATTGTCTGCCAGTGTCGCATTCCATCTCTTCTGCATATTCACAGCTTTATTGGAGAAATGTATTCCTTTTATCCAATTTAGGGCACTCTTGTTTTACACGTTCAAAATGTCTAAGAAAGTTTCTTTTTACGTGAAATTTCTGTAACCAATTTTCGTGTAAACAATTGTATGTGGCATAAAGCGGCAAATTGTGTCTTTTCAAGTGCATACAAAATGTATGGGGACAGCCAAATTTTTTTATTGCAAACAAAACACTCATTTCCAATAAAAATTTATTCAAAATCACTTGCCTATTAAACACAATTACAAGAAACGCAATTTTAATCAGGAAACAACACAATTTAACACTGTTATTCTTTAAGTTCAAAAAATAAAATCTTTTAATCAACAATAAACGGATTACAAATAACAACAGTGTTGTATATCAATGACTAGAGCCGTACGAAAAGTGTCGACGACGGCTGGTGACTCAGCCGCCACACATATTGCCTCCCAACGGCGCTGTAAAATTCAACTTTCTGTCAAATACTTGATCACAACAATTTTTGTTTACAAAAATTGTTTATATTGAGGTTTGTTAATAACATATCATGGATATTTATATTAATTTAGAATGATTCACAGCAATAATTCGATTATGCACTCAAAAATTAAACGTTTTTAGTGCCGTAGAGTTGCAAAGAATAAATTGAAAATATGAATAACAATTTAATTGATTCGATTAATTTTTAATTGAAGTTTTTGAAAAAATTCAATTATATTTTTAATTGAAATTTACAGGCCAATATTTTTTTCTGTGCAGAAAGTTACTCGTTGTGGGTGCATTTGTTTGTCATGGATGGCAGGAGGATTTTCTGAGCCAATTTTATGTATTTACGAAGCCTTTCAGATGGAAATGCGTTTCATCAGAGAAATGACTTTTTTTTTAAAAAATTGGAATTGACTTCACTTTGCTCTGTTAGTAATCTGAATTTTGTAGAATGAAGGTCTTTTGTCAAAATTCACTGCGTAGTGCTTCGTGAAACTTGAAGCTGTTCAGAACGATGATGAATTGATATTTTCGGGGTCTTTCGTTAACATCAGCAATGTTCTCAAGATACTGAAACACACCCAGGAGTCCTACTATCTATAATCGACCCAGTTTTTTCAAATTTTTTGACCACTCTTCGAATGGTTGACACATTAGGTGAACTTTTTCCACTGGAAATTCTTCAAAGTTTGCGAGTGGTCTTAGCATAACTTTCCAATTGATTGTAATAAGTTTCCCAATTATAACGCGTTGGTCTTTCATAAAGCGCTCCATTTGTATTAATCGAAATAAACATATGTATATAATTTCAGACATATGTATACATATATATAATTCCAGACTTGCCACTTGCACAAAAAAAAAAACGACACTAAAGTTTAAAAGTGTAATATAAGTGAGACGCATTACATTTGTTAATCAATAGTTTACTTTCGAGAGGGAGTGGGGTCCAGTAGTAAATAAAAGAGTTGAATTTAGTCAATTGTACGTCGAAATCATTTCTTCTTCCACTGCCTGTGGAATTTCTGCTTAATTTAAATTTATGGAAGGGCAAGTTTCATGTGTGAAAGTAAACTTGACTTGGACTGACTTCATTGACCTTGATCCTCCAATCATTTAATCTAGATCAGATATTGTCGATACATTTTTGAAGGGAGATACTTGCCTCTATGTGGTCTTCATTGACGGTTAAAGCAGCTGCATTGTTAGCGGCACATCTGAGGTGAAAAGCAAGTACAGTGTTGCATACAAAACGCTGCCTTGTGATAAACCTGGTTTAGGTTGAGAATTTGAAATAATGTATTCATTTTCTTTATCATAGTAAACTCGATTTCGAATATATATATGAGTTGAGTAAGAGATAATAGTTTATGGGAACTATTTGATTTCAATCGAATAGTAAGCCATCATGAAAAACTTTATCAACTGCCTGAGAGATATCGGCAAATGCTGCAAAGCAGAACTGTCCTTTTTCAAATGCCTGATTTATAGTTTCCACGTGCCTGTGAACTTGTTCTACGGTACCATGTTTTTTCCTAAACTCGAATCGATGGTGAGGAAACAGATTTTTCATATCTAACAAATGTCCATAACATGCCATGAAAGTATTGAGGAGAGCTTCCCAAAATCCGTCAGGTGTTCTCTTTCAAGTTTTTACACTCTATAAGCTTTTTCATGGCTAAGTACTCGATAGTGTCGCCATCACTAAGCGAGGTGACCGTCGTCGAAAGAAACGTAATGTGGTTTGAGCAGGGATCTAACACACGAACACACTAACCATTGCACCACCGACGGCCACAATATCTATAACGTTCACAACTCTGTTCAGAAAGAGAGACTGTAGGACTTTATGAAGGATTGGTAGTAACCTGATTGGGCGTTATGTGGTTACATGCTCGGGAGATTTTCCCGGTTTGAATATCACTGTGATTTCCGAAACTTTCCATTGAGGAGGAACAAAGCAACAAGAGAAACATGCTTTATAAATACATGTTAAGATAATATCATAACCTGGAGCTTTATTGGGCTTGAGGGCACGTATGACATCTTTCACTACAGATTTTACGAATTTTCTTATGAGCAAATCAAGTTGGTGTGTCGGACTCAAATTCATTTGGTGTAAATACCTCTTCCAAGGTTATTCCTGACTACAAAATGACATGACCAAGTAGTTTCTATGGGTGCAGGGGTAAAACACATTCCAGTGAACAATGGAGCATATGAGCTGGCGATATTGGGAACTACCATACTTGTTCCACTGGATATGGAGAAGGTGTGTATGACCCATTCTATGTTAAAGATCTTGCTTAAAACCAAAGCTCTTAGATATGCGAACTAGACATGGTCTGGAGACATAAATTGCAGAATCACCAGGCAGGTGTCGGCAAGTTGTGACCTGAATCGTTCGAATAACTTCATATCTACTCATTCGGCGAAGTGTATCAATAAAGACAGCCACTTCTACCAAACCTAAGGTCATATATTATTTTCCATTACATCTGATGAAGGGATTGTGGAGAGCTTCTCTCACCTAGTGGGGTGTGCGCTTTGTAGTGCTCAAAATGGCCACTGACCACAAAAGGGACTGGACCATTCAAAAACTAAAGTTTACAACATTCGCGAAGCAATAAACTAAATATGTTAGCTGTCAGTTGCTGCATTCTGCTGCGTTCAATCCATTAATGAGTTCAACTATGTGGCCCCGGGGGGCTAAGCAAACACTGTTTTCTGGATGTGACATTTTATTAATTTGCCAACAGCAGTGCAAAAAACGTAACGTCCAGTTGAAATGGAAATAAAACCACCATAAATTAATATCAGAGTTTTTTACTTTTTGCATTTTTGTTTTTATTTATTCATTCATTTCTCATGTACTGTATGATTATCATTTATATTTTACACAATTTATACATTAATTGACACATAAGACATTTTAAAACGTTTTCATATTCATACTGTTGTTTTATGTTGTTGTTGCTGTTGTAGCATTTGTTTGTTATTCATTTATTTTAGCGTTAAATTGGTTTTATTTGTTAAATTTAAGCTTACAATTTAAATGTTATCATTTAGTTGTTTTAATACAAATCAAAAGTTTAGAATTTATTTGAAGGAAAAATTCAAAATTCAAAACATATTTTACACATAATGTTAGTTGTTGTTGTTGTTGTAGATAATATATATTAGTGTGTGTTATTCTCTTAAGTTACTATAATGATATTTTGTTGTCGTTTGCTTTATTTCGTGTATTTTTTTTTACAATTTATTTTTGTCATAAGTCAAACCTATTTATTTTTCTGAAACATAAAAATTTACACATTTTTACAGTTTTTTTTGATTAAGTTTTTTTTTTGTTTTTTTTCTGTTTAGCTGTTAGACTTAACATGATTTATCGATTATATATTTTGTTTTTTTAAAAAAAATAATTTATTATAAATAAACTACGATCACAAAATAGTTTTCGAAGACTTCATTCATTCGAGTTTATGTTGTTCCTTTCTTGCTTCGGTCGAATTTCGAATCGGGGCGCTTGCGAAAATTCCATAACATAATCAGGAGGAGGGGATAAATACTATTTAATTCTTTTTAAAAAGTTAAGGCAAGAGTTGAGTTCATATTCATCAATCAGTTTGCTGGTGGGGAAATAGTGACGTGAATGAATGGAATTCTATACAATATGGACTGAAAGTTTTAATACCTGGGGAACTCATGAAGGTTGTATTTTTTTTTCGTAATGGGAAGTTCTAGATATCGTTCATTTGCGTATAAAGCATCATAACTCAAAAAACATAGTTTGTATGCAAAATTCAAACTTCAATATACTGTCATGGCGAATGTAGAAGTAAGATAAAATAAATCGTTTCCCATGACATTCATGGCCAAGTACTCGATAGTGTCGCCGTCACTAAGCGGGGTGACCGCCGTCTAAAGAAATTTAAAGTGGTCAGACTAAGGATCGATCCCACATACAAGATACAAATGGGAATTAGGTTATCTGAAAGAATTCGACCAGGGGAATATTTTGTAGTCCTCAGATACAAATCGGCAAATGTAAATACGTTTCTTCATAAACTGGTTGCCCTACTACTTGTTAAGTAACAAATGTATTAGTGATGGCATTAGGAATTAATTGGATTCTTAGGCGAAAATAAACAATGGGAAAATCTACTGCAGATTTCTGATTGAGAACAAGTTTTACTCTCTCTGAAACAATATTTTTTTTCAAGATTCCAAGTCCACAAGAGTCTTGGAGTGAACATTTCCACTGTTTGTAGGGTACACCCTAAAAGCCACTGGCCATGGCATAAATTAAAGATATCAATTGTTTCTCTATAATGAGCGCGAAGGACATTTACCCAGAAAATCCGAGCACGCATTGGAGGGATGACTGTTTTGCACCAATATCATTGCATCCCGATTTCCAACCTACATTCACAATTTGAGGGTCGGCTTAAGCCTAAAAAAGTATATTTTTTTTTTATGATCCAGGAGCAGAAGCGTTTTCAAAACTGAGTTTGACAAATTGGTAATACTGATCTTAATTTTATTGCACAATAATTGGTAAAATCTCCCTCCAATAATGAAAAAAACAATACTATTTCCATACGTCACTATTTCCACTTGCAATCTTAGGTTAAAATTTCTTTGTTTAGGGGCGGGGAAAGTCTTCCATTCAAAAGGGATGGCCCTCTATGGGACACAAATGTTATCATCTGAACTTTTGATGGTCTTCTTGGATTAATATCATTGTTGTAATACCATGTGTTTTGTTTTTGTTTGTAGTTTTGTAAAGTAACCGGCATAATCTGTTGGGTTGGGTTGGATTTCATCCCAAAGGTAATGGAAACAATATTCTTGTCTTTTGTATGTAAAAAAGGGGCAGTGAGGCGGCGGTAGTACTAAATACTATATCAGACCGTATCATCGTTTGCAACTACGGCAAGTTCTTGTGTGTGGAGTGTGGGTAGGAACGTCCGACAATGTTGATCACACGCTCAGTGCGTGGGCATTCTTCCCACAAGTGATATGACCTTTTGCCGGACTCTATAAACTCTTGACTAACTAACCAAATTCTCAATGTCGGAGACCATCACCTCCAAGTCAGAGTTCAATTCTGTGGCATTTGATGTCTGGGATTTGGAACTGTTGCTATTATTGGCTGCTGGCGTGGTGGAGGACGCAGATGCGGGCAGTGGTGGTGGATGATAGTTATCGGTATGTTGACGCACCGAATTGGAACGCTGATGACCCGGGTGATTGCTATTAACTATCGGCGGTGGAGGCAAGCTGGAGCGGCTGCGCCGTTGTTCGGCTTGTGTTGTTGCTATGGCTGGATTGAAGGTGAAACTGTTGCTGGTGCTATTGAAGTTGGCCGGAGAATTACTACCCGTACTCGAGGTGGAGGCCATGGATACCGATGGCCCCGTATTGAGCAAACTAAGACTAGCTCGCGGTATATTGCTAAAACTAGTGCGAGACGCCCTTTGAGCATTATAAGATGGCAGTTGTTGCGAAGTTCCTGCCCCGGCTGGTGTGGATGAGGATGAAGATGATTTGGCTAAGGGGTTCCCCCCCTGCGTTTGATTAGTATGTGTTGAGGAGCTAATACTGCGCCTTAGAGGCACGGGCCCTGGGTGCGTTGGAGCAATGTTTTTGCTTGTGTTTGTGGGCACGTTTAATTTATTATTCTCCACTGAATCCCTTCTCAAATTCATATTGGAATTACTGCGTTTCGCCGGCTGCAGGCCGGGTGGAGGATCTTTGCCGTTCTTGGCTAGACTCGACTTCAAATTCAGGCTACTGCGCTTCTTGGATTTGCTTAAGTTATTTTGACTGTTATTGATTAAATTCTGGGTGCTGCCGAAGTTTCGACTCAAATTGTCGGCATTGCTTTCGCTCAGCTTCCGGGACGACCGCTGGTTGTCCACAACAGCAAAGGGATTACTGGAGGATCTCTGGAAATGTTGCGGGTGTGATGATGCGGTTTGCGAATTAAGTACTTCTAGGTTTGATTTGCTCGATGACCGCCTGACTCCCGTGGATGAGGCGCTATTGCTGCCCGGTGCATCGGTGGCATGAGTCACAGGATCACTGATACGCTTCTCATTGTTCTGCATGAATTTGATATTTTCATAGAATGGATTTTCCATTTTGGAGGGAGCTGTCTTGGGATTCAGGGTTTCATAGTTGGGTTCATTTAAAGTTAAGATTTGATTGTCCTCATCATTGTTGGAGCGCAGCAAAAGCGCCGCCCTCTTAGTTTTCTCTCCAATGGATTTGCTACCTCCACTCCCGCCGGCACTGCCTGCGCTGCCATCCATTTGGTGGGTGCCACTGGCCCGCTTATTGTCAGTTCTTGAGTGACGTTTAAACTTGTTGTTGCTGGGGTTGCCAATAACGTGGGTTTTCACTTTGGTGTTCTTGGAAAGCCGCAAAGCAAACTTGAAGGGTGGTTTGTATACCACTTGCAGTTTGACCTTCTCATTGGATATGTTACCCATGCTCTTGCTCTTGGTGGGTGTTTTCTGCACCAATCTCTCAGGAGTACTTTGAGACTTACTCATAACCTTTCGCACTTTGGACGAGTGTTCGATGTGAGACAAAGGTTGCGCTACAATGGGTGATTCCAACAGCCACTTCTGAACTTTGCCAAAGGTGTTGGTATGATTGTTGGAGGTGCCAAGACCCGCGGCTGTTCGAGATGAGTAGTCGATGATCTCTTTGCTATGTTTCTTTTTCTTGGATTTCACGAGATTATCGACATTTGCGGCCTTTTCGGCACTGACGACAGCATTGATAACATTTTGTGCCGTTTTTCCTTGACTTCCGGACACTCGATTCTTTTTGCCTCTCGGTGGTTTTTGGACATCGCCGGTCGTCGCTATCGTCGTTGTTGTGCCTGGTGTCGTTGCTGCCACTTTTGTGATACGGCCGTGTGCATGAGATGTTTTATTGGCGGATTTCGTGGACTTTAGGACGCCTCCTACGGCCGTGGTCTTGGCATTCTTGCTACCACTGTTGGCTGTACGCTCGCCTCTTACCTTCTTTTTGAATGGAACTTTTGTACGGACGGCCGTGTGCACTATTACGCCGTTGTTGTCGTCGGGTAGACGAACGGTTTCGGTTGTGGCGCTGTGTATTATTGTGACGGATTTCAGTTTCAGATTTGATCGTTTCGCCAGTAGTTTCGTGCTCAGGATCTGTCGGTGTGGAAAATAAAGAGAAAAGAGTGAGAGCGAGAATGAGAACAACTTTTAGTAAACTGCATGTAAGGAGGTCGGATTTAATTACTCAAATTAGGAATCATAAGGGAAAATCATTTCTAAATCAAACAAATGTAACTCTAAACATTAAAATACTTCAAGGTCATGGATACTGATGAAAGTCGAATGCCAGTGAATGATGTCGATGCGACTATTGGACTATAGTTGAGATAAGTTACAGCTTTCTAGCTCATAAGGAAGTTAGAGTGTTGCGTTTTCCAGAAAATTAATAGAAACATGGACCATTTCCAGCAACAACAATTGTGCCAGAATTAATATTACTAATACATAACTATAATTTTAAAAATGCTTGAAAAACCTACTATGTATGATTAAATGGCTTGACTATCAGCAATGAAAATGTCCTTGAGCATTGCTTGGGGTCCTTACACGAGTACTACGACTAACTTATCAATTTAAATCCAAACTTAGTAATTAGCAACCAGAATGATATGAAATGCTCATTATGCGTAGCTAGTTACCCTACATTTTAAATCTAGAATCCATAACTTGATGACTTTTAAGCCGTACAAATCTTTAAGGAATTATTTCTTTTAGCAGTTTTACATCGTCTAGATGTCGTTACTTTTAATCCAACAAAGGAGGTTTGGAGAGAAAGGATAATAAAAGTTCATTCCTTTCCTTGCACAACAAATGGAAAACTTACGAGTTCCATCCATAGTTTGCATATTTTGGGATGTTTTCCTCTCATATTCGTTCTGAAGTATTAGTGTTGCAAACTTTAAAATCTTTCGATGGCAAATTTATACGATGACGAAAAAAAATCCAAAAAGAGTAAAATAAATATTCACTTGTATGTATATAAATCCAGGAGTTCACGAAGAAGAGGACAGAGAGTGACAGGATAAATGAAAACATTTCGTTTACTGACAACATGAAAGGAAACCCCTTCAATGACATTTTCTTTTCGTTTTCATTATTCCTTTCCCGTTCTTTTACGTTTGGTTGTCATTGCTTTCAAGTGCTGACCACTTGAACTGGGAGTTTCAGCATTATACGGATCAGTAGATAGAAAGAGGGACGAGAGAGTAGGGTGGTCCGGACTCAGTGCGGAAAAAATATCAGGCTACTAAACTGATGTTGTTGCTATAGTAGTTTGTATGTGTACATTTTGTAAATCCTTTTTTTTTGCTTGTAGAAGGTCGTTAATACTTATTTTCAATGAAATTTTTTTCTGATTTCCCAACGTTTTTGCAAGGATTTAATCCTTGGGAGAGAAACAAAAATGTCATGTTTGTCTGTTTGCTCGTTTTACTTACCAGGAGGACAAAGACGCCCAGAGCTGCTAAAACCACTGTGTACCAGTTGTGTTGCATCCACTTTTTAAATGTTGCAATACTTTCTTCGGACAGCAGCAGCTTTCGCAATGTTGCTAAAGGACCAGAGGGATCAACTTCACGACATTTCTGGAAGACATCACAGTAACTGTTATTTGTTGGTGGTGGACGTAGAGGCATCATTGATGGTGTTGAAGGAGGCAAAAAAGAAGAAAAGAAAACAATATTTTAAGTAAAAATTCTTAGTTAGCAGTGTAGAATTTTGAAGTTAGCAGTGGTGGAGTTGTGGGAAAGGCGTCCGACAAACCCGCATATAAATCCAGCGAACCCATAACACTGTTGTAGTTTTTAGTATGACGTTTTTGTGTCGACGTTCTAGTAAAATCTATCACTTAGAGGCAAGTCTACTGAGTTGATCGGTGCCCACGAACTGTCTGTATCAAGTCAAATTTTTGAAAAAATCGATTGTTACCAATTCTCAGATTTTCCTGGACTTTTTTGAAAAACAAAATATTTGGCTAACTTTAATGAATATATTACTACAATCTGAACGTGTCTAGTCACCCTAAATAGATCATAAAGACCACTTTGTGTCTTAAAAATGGTCATTTGTATGTGTGTATATGTCATCATTACTCGAGAACGACGTCTCCGATTTGGTCGAAATAAATTTTGACAAATTTACAATTACAATACCTTCAATCTATTGCTATCCTATTGCTGAATGTGGTCAACATTTTCGCAGTCATAAAAAAAAAGTTTTAATGTTTTATTATCAAAAAGCAAAAAACATAAGAAACGGCAAAAAGTGTAAAGTTTTATTAGTTTATCCTAAAGTCAAATGACCTATGACCAAAATGAGACAGGGACCATAAAAATCGATGGACGCGTTTTGCTCTTATTCACATTTTAATGAAGGCCTATCAGTTTCTCAAGAATTGTAATTTTTTCGTTTGGGTTGCATCAATATTTAATATAATATATAATTGAAATGTGAAAACCTATTACCTATAATCGGTTAATAATTTTTCAATTTAAACGACGAGTTTAAATTTCAATCGCTGTGTTCCAAATTTCCTTTGATGTGTTTTAAATTTCTATTTATGTATTTCGAATTTCAATTAGAAATTTTAAATTCCAATTAGAAATTTTAAATTCCAATTGATGTATGAAAAATATATAATATATGAAATATAATTTTCAATTCATATTTTTCGAAATTAAATAGAAATTTTTTTAAAATTCGAAAAGGAAATGGTGAAGAATTTTGTAAAATTATCGGAAAAAGTGATGTTGTATAACAATATACAATATAGTAGGTATTAAATAAGTGAGGCAAGAATAATTTCGCCCTTTGATAAATAAACAATTTTCACAAGGTTGAAAATTTAATGCCTCCTAAGATGAAACTCTCAATAAGCGTAATATTTTGTTACTGTGTATTTTAATGCGGGATAGGTTCATACTACCAGGTAACTGGGACAGAGACATTCTTTGAAAGTTGGAAAAATTACAATTCAGGACTGCACACTAACTGGCATTACTAGCTTCGATCTCCGTTACAAGTTCGTCATGAAATCCTGGTACCAATTCAGGCACAGTTATTAGGCATCTGATGATGAGTTCGAAACTAGTCATTCCAGTGAGGGTGCTTAACTGAATTGTCTATTATTTCCAATAAAAACCAACCTGACCCCGTAAGCTTGTAGTATGAATATTAACTTGAAACTAACGACGTCGGTCTTAAAATTCAAATTCATTAAAGAATTATTATTGAAATTATTATTAAAAATTCATACCACCAAATGTCAATAAATAAACAATTGCAAACACAGAAGCAATTATACAAATTCATTGGAACAACGAATCAAATTCGGTGAAGCAATGAAACAAATTCATTACACAAATGGAAAAACTTATTCATTTCGGCAACAACCACAGCTTTGATGAACATATTTTCGTAATGGGAATGAAACTGTACGGTAGCTCACTTTCGATATCAAAAGTTGTTGGGGCGACGAACAGTTTCATTCTTGTGACGAAGCTTTTCCGTTCAGTGTTAAAGTAGCAGAGTAAAACCCGCAAAAGGTTTCTTGCTGTCTGGATCCAGAAATTTCTTGCTAACACTACAACTGATCTTAATATTGTGTCTGTTGTTTATAAAAATTTCGAGTGGAAATTTTGCGTAAAATAGTTTGAACTTTGTGGATTGAAATGACGGGAAACACATCTGTCATTCAAATTGACATGATTAGCTGCAACTTGTATTGAATAAGACCACACACAAAACTATGGACATTTGTTGACTTAGGCAGATATTCACACTTTGTTAAAGCTATTGAGGACAAAATGTGCTTATGTTCTCTAGAAATAAAATCTTCCTTACAATGATTTGGGGGGTTTACCCTTCCAGTGTAAGAGTTCATCATCCCACAACTTTAACTTTAAATGGTCCTGCGTGTTAAGAATCGATATTCAGATTCAGATTCACTTTCACCAATTCCTACTTAAGTACTTTTCGGAACTAAAATAAAATTATATTCTTAAGTAACATTTCAAAAGCTAAATGTTGATGTTCTCTATCACCTGTTATCTCTATTACGTACTATCTATGACTCTGTTTAAAAATCGAAAACTGCTGACCAGGCACGTACGTTCGCCCTCCCTCCGAAATTATTTCGTTAAGTGGTACATTTTTGAATGTAGTGCTATTTTGCTTCCTATATTTCACTTTGGACCCTGCATACGGTACTGAAGAATCGACCTCAAATATAAAAGTACATTGCTACTTGTGCTCTTCGTCAGAGATGGTATACACTTATGTCGACTTCCACTTATAACGTGCCGAAAACCTCTTTACTTCATTGTATGTCTAGCATTTTGGAAATGGATGGAACTTGGTAATGTTGAAAGACTTGAAACCACACTATATTCGAATACAATGTACGAGGAGTACGCAATCAAAGTCCATCCTGTTGTTTTCACTTACCCATTGTAGTCATTACAGGGAGTACCCGGTTTCGCATACATATCGGGGACATCAAATGGTGGCTCATTCCACTCGAATGAACTGCGACAGGGATTATCTTCACCAGGCAATTTACAGCAAAGCTCACACGACTTGATTTTATCATCTTTGGGTCCTGGAATACATTGGCATGATTCCAAGCCATAGGCCAGACAAATACTTCCAGTACATTCGCCCATATAGCACACGAATTCCTTATTACATATCGTTTTGTTGGGTTTATTGACCGATGGCGGACATTGCGGCATATGACCATCACAAAAACTGGGATCTCGACAACCATTATCGTCACGACATTTATCGCCAAACTTCAGTTTGCAATCTCCTGTGCAACAAGGTCCTTGAGAAGGACTACACATGGCTTTGGGTGTAAGCGTACACGGTTTCTCATCGATTCGTGGATGGCGCGACATAGGGAAACAACAGGAATCTTTGCAATCCTCCTCCCATCCACAATCACATTGCTCACCGGGCTCTACCACCCCATTGCCACAGATCGAGGATTGAGGCTCAGTGAAACAACCCTTGGTACTTCGAGCTTTCGCATTAAGAACTGGTTCAATGGATTTTAAAGAACACGGCGAGAATTTGTTGTTATTCTTCTTATCGCCAGATGTGGCTCGAGCAAACATTATAAAGTTGCCATCTTCCCCACCAGGAGTGCATTGTTCGGGATCGTGCTGGAAGAAAGACAGAGAGACAAACATTTTAGGCACAATCGCACAAATTTATATAGAACAGATTAAGCTGAAAAGTAACAACAAGCCAAATGTTAATGTTTCGAAATTTACAATTTTTGAGGTGAAGCATTTTATGGGAGGGCATTGAAATCCGAATCGGAAACTTATTCTGGGGTTACTGGAGATAGTGTAATAATGTAGAAAAAGTGTATACAAAAATGCACACAAAAGTACAAAAAGTGTACATAAAAGTACAAAAAGTGTACACAAAAGTACAAAAATCATATGAGGTGTCAGGGAACACCCAGGTGGAACGAAGTTCCTTTGGCTATATATTATGTACTAGTTAGTTCCAACACGCCTAAGACGTCCGTTGAAAAATACGAATGGATCTTTAAATGGATCTTTAAGAAAAGATACATTTTGTAAAATTTTTATAAGTATTTTTTTTATAGAATATGTATTTTATTTAACAAAGTATATTTTTAGGTCCTTTTTATAAGAATATTTTCCCGAAAAGGTCCTCTTTTAAAGAGAGGTACTTCTTTTATCAAAAGCTAATGTTTTTTTTTAAGAATAGGTACTATTTTTAAGAAGAAGTACTTTCTGTACGACAAGCCATAAGAGAGTGCATTTATTTTACAAAGTATTTTTTAGGAACAGGTACTTTTTTAAGAGAGGTTTTTCTTTAAGAAAATGTATTTAATTTCAGAAAGACAACTTATCTAAAGAAAAGAATATGTATTATTTTATTTTTAAGAAAAGGTTGTTTTTTTTAAAGAAGGTATTGTTTGAAGAAAAGGTTTTTTTAAGATATGGGATTTTTTTCTGAATTGGTCCTTTTTTCATGAGTAGGTTAATTTTTATGAGTAGGTACTTAAGTACTTTACTCAAGAAAACGTATTTTGTATCACAGAAACGGTACTCTTTAATGCAAATTTAGTTTTTTAAGTAAATTCACTTTTTAAGAAAAGGTAGTTATTTATAAAAAAAATTACTTTTTTAAGAAAAGGTACTTTTTGTAAGAAAATTTACTTTTTTTATGCAAACGTACTTCTTTAAGAGAAGGTATTTATTTTTAAGAAAACTAATTTGTTTAAGAATATGAATAGGTTTTTTTTTGAGAAAATTTGATTTTTTAAGAAACAGCACTTATTTAAGAAAACGGTCCATTTTTACACTCCTTTCACTTTGGCTTTCTATATGTTACTTTTTATTGGGTTCAAAACTACTAGGTATACTAAATATTGGCTACAGGCTCCACCTAGAAAACTTCCCATTAAACAAGAAATTTTCCAACATATGTTAGTCTAGACGCAAACCAAAGCAAAAGCAATTAAAATGTGTACGTAAAAGTGTACACAGAAGTAAAAAAGAGTACATAAGCGCCCACAAAGGTACAAAAACTATACACAATAGTACAGAAAGTGCACAAAAGTGTACTCGAAAATATTAAAAATGGAAAGGAAGTTATGGCAAAAATATACAAAGTCCATTAAACAAATGGAGGCAATCAAACAAACACACTTACACATAAAGATACATAATACGATGCATATTCAATCAGTCAATGCACAAGACGAACCACAACGATTTCATTACAATTTCAACGACGAAACAAACTAAATCCTCATCTATGAAGGCATCGAAGCGAACGTACACAAACTCCAGAATAGTAAACGCCGAAGCATTCTCAAAGTATTCCTGCTGCCTGAGGCAGTTTGTTAACATTCAACTGTGCCTTCTCCTAGCAGGTATAGTTACAGGCTGTCCTCCTAGACTGACAAAAATTCGACACACACTCACAGCTCGCTTCTTGAGGGAGGCCTGGAAAGAGGCCTTATTTAAAGATTCGTTCCGAATGCGAGACTGTCCGCTGACCCACCTCTATACCTTCGAAAATACCCCATAGACATACTCACTCCCCAGCTCTAAACAGGTCTGTGGCCAGGCCAGTTAAGGTAATTCAAGAGACGTGTTGGTGTTCGTGCATACTTGTCTTTCGACATCTTCGAAATTCGTCATATCAAAATCATAACATGCGGTAGCCAGTAGATAACACTTCGGACTATAAGTACTGCGGTCGTGTCTTTGATTCCTGAGGCTGCCGATTTAAAAAAGGAAAGATTTTGTTGATAATTTAACAAGGACACATTAAAATGCGTGAGCATCATAAATATGCAAATTATTAGCCATTTTTTATTTTTCCATGAGTCTTTCTAAAAATGGTCTTTCCAAGCCTCCTAGCAGGGAAGTCTTCCATTAGCCGGCTTACCAGAAGGCTTGCAACAACACCTTTCCTCAGCAGGCTAGCTACCAGGCCTGACAAGAGAATGGAACTGTGCAGGCCTCCCTTTCCAATGGCGCCCTACATTAATTTGAAATGATGATTGTATTTGTAGGTTGACCCTTCTGACTGCCGTTGTAGGCCTGCTAGAAGGCACGTAAACCATCTTGCTGCTGGGACGTTTAAACATCAAACTAAATATATTTGAGCTATGTATATATGAGAGCCAACATTTACAGTCATCGGACAAAAATCGAAATGCAAAAATAATGTCAACTACACTCATAAAGTTTGACTTTGGTCGCGCGTCTTTATGATAACTGATTTTTGTTATCTGTATTTTACTGGAATTATAAATTTCTTTATTTATTTTATATCTTTTTTTCGTTGACATAAAATGTAAATTAAATGCTAATACGTCCACGCTCACAATAATGAAAAATAGATTCAAAAGAGTCTCTGAAGGGACACACACATTTGCCACGGAAATTAGGATGCTTTGTAAATAATATAATATAATCTATGTTAGGGTTTACTGAAAAGTGTTTCTTTGGAATTTCAAATGTGGGGGTAATAAGCTTAAAGATTCCTTGCAATTGGCCCGTACAGGTTTAAACTATTTTGCAAGCAATCGCAGAACAGAGACTTCAAAATGTTATCGTGAAAAAATGTTCTCTCAAAAATTTCAAACTATATTTGTCCATATATGATCGTTATGATACGTTCTTTGAATCAAATATTGGAGAAAAATATATTATGTTTTGCCAAATTACAGTATAAATCGAAACTTGAATTAATAGTGAGAGACTAAAGGTACCTTCGCATAAATAACTGTGCCGTTCCGTCAATCAGCTGATCAGTACGCATTCTTAGAGAAAACACGCTTATACTATACAGGATTTAAGGACATGTGCATTATACAACGTTCTACTTTAGGTTGTTTTTTAAGTTTTAAAAGCCCACAGTAGACCCTCGAAATGTATGTACCCTTCCATAGAGGAATATTCTCTCTTAAATATTGTTATAACTTAAATGAACATACCAACTTTGTTAGACTAACATCCTTTGGGACTTGCGCCTGCATACCAAATAGTAAATTTGAACTATATTTCGAAATAAAGGAAATTAAGCGGGTTATATCAGAAGAAAGAACTTCTTTGAATTTATTGCCAACCTGTGGTCAGACGATACATGTAAGTAGTTCCCTTGATTTCATCTGTAGCCATGTATACACGAATGTTCAACGCTTCCGTTCAATATGACATAACTGAATGAACTTTCCTTTGACAAATCCCTTGTAATAGATTTCATAATTATTGCAGTTCTAAATGCAGTATAATTTAAGAAAATGAAAATATAAGTACATCAGACTTGCATTAGACGTGGATCCATTTCATCCGAATCATCCTCAACCACACATTGGTCCCCAACTTCGTTATGGTGTGAATCCAGGGAACCAACAACATACACGCACATGTAACCTGCCCGTAAACCTAAGTACAGACACAATAACTCAAATTGCAATTTGTCCTTGTTAAAACTTAATCGATGATTAAAGGAAAACTTCAAGTACCGCAAATTTGAAAGAAGATGACGAAGAAGTACATGAAGATGTCAACGACAACAATAGAGACAAAGTACAATATAGCACAATCGAAAACGAGATACGGAGACGGAGGAGGAAGAACTCGCCGAAGAGTACCAAAGAAAATCCCGAATGAAACCCATTAAAAATAAAGCTTAAAATTCAGGAAATATCTTGCCATTCCACATAAAATTCTAGTTGTATTCATGCAGTTTCAGTTCTTTTCAATTCGTTTGCCTGAGAAAGCGAATGCCAATGAATGCGTGTGTGTATGTATTTGAGTGTATTATATGACTTCCGGTTTCCACCAAACCAAACATGCATGTATTGGTGTCATACACTTTGCTATTGCACACATGTAAACAATCACGTAGAGATTGTAGCACAACAAGTGCATATGTTGGTAAACTCAGAAACTCACACACACAGATAAAGCATAGGTCGTCCTTACACACTGACGTTGAAAGAAGCTCAGCGAAGAAAATTTTATGCACACGCGAGGAACTGTAACTAATTGCATTAAGTGCATTGTACATTATGTACCCACACCAACACATATCCCAAACAGGCGAACACATACACACACACACAACCATTAATGTGTGTCTGGCTACACAATGAATTTAGTCGTTTTTTATGACTTTTCCACTATTTTTTCCAGTCACTACATACGTTTGTGTATCTGTTTAACTGTGGTATGTGCCGCTGTCGATGTTGCCGTTTTTATGGATATGAGGGCCATAGCAGAAGTTTATTATTGTCAGTGACAATATGTTTTCATATATTTAGATAATTTCTGGACACAGCTGGAGTAGAAATAGCGTAATATCCCGAACGTGATATAAATCTCGGTCTAAATTTCAATTGTCCGACCTAAGACAATTGCCAATTTTTAAGTCGCTTTGGAAACCCCTTTCAGTTTACACCCCACGACGCTGCTTGGCAATCACAGCAATAACCATTTTCAAACATATAACATAAATGAACTTTAAAAAGCATCTGCTCCCCTTGCCTTTCTGGTTCGTTAATTTTTGTTGCATAAAATATTTATGAACTTTTACCAGATTACTGTACAATATCATATATCATAAAAGTTGGAAACGCGTTCGTTGGTTGGTGGAATGGCATATAACACTTACCGGTGATCCAAAGTTGTGTCCAATTTCATGAGCTAATGTTACATGTGAGACGGCAGGCGGTACATGCTTTCCATAATTTAGTAATGTAACGATACCAGTATTTAAGGATTTTAACGAGCCACGATAATGCTGAAAGAGAAACACAGAAATACATTAGGGTATAATTAATAAGGTTATTAGTATATATAATATTAATAATACGTATTGTGGTTTGCAATTAATTTATATCTATATCAATCATACGCAAAGATGGTCATACTCTGTGTTGTATTTGGAAGGTTAGGAATAAATTAACTTTCTGCTATGAGACTGTAGCAAACTAAATACTCTCAACATATATTATGTAAATATATAAACATTCACATAAATGTTTGAATGCATTTGAATACTGCTACAGCAAACTCAATTTTATTTTCAGTTTGCCATAATGTGTAAGAAGAGTTAGTTACCATTTGGATGGCCTTCCAAATTGCAAGTGCGCATTCATATAGGTCAATGTAGATAAGATGTGTACCCCAATAAATGGATTTGTCTATGGAAAAATCAATCGATTTTCCATAACTTTTTTCCCCAAAATACTGCAGGACCTTCTTCAACACGCAGCAGAGGGATTATTACTTTCACTGAAAGAACATTATTGATATATTTGTTCCTGGAAATTTTAGTTATACCCAGAGACCGAAAACAATTGTTATTGATTCAAATTCCAATTAAAAAAACAATGAGAAGGAAATTTGCCAGAAATGGTGAAAGTGGTCCAATACACTTGTTCTGACTCTACCTATACACTTACATAGTAAACTTTTATTTTCTGATTTTTATGATGACCTTGTATATTATCTCTGGTTAATTAGTTTGGCTTGAGGTCATAAAATGAAAATACCAGCGGGTTCGACTGTTTTTTCAAGATTTATCCCCAGGGATTTAACATTAATAACATATTGATCACAAAACAATTGCCAATAATTAAATGTATTATAAATCACAAAAAAAACAAATTAAACGTACGCAGTGTGCAAGCTTTCGTCAACTATTGTCTGTTTTCTCTGTGGTCGCTTATCGTATCTCGATATATTTGAGCACATCGGCCAGTATCGGTCGTGTAATTGAGTCTTTTCTCTGAGGGAACGTTAATTATGTGCAACATTTCGAGAGTGAGTCGTCCTGAGTAATGTGCCTCCTCCGCTAAAATGTCAACGTTGTCAAAGTTAGGATTACGACCCGTCACAGCACAGTGGGCCGCTAATGCCGGTTTCTGTTCCATAGGTTTATAGGTGGCCCTTAAATCTGACTTGTGGGAAGACAGTCTTGTCTTCAATTTCGTCATCGTGGTGCCAACGTATACTTTTTGGCATATGTCAGTCTTATCCCCATTGCACTTTATTTGATATACAATATTGGACTTATACTTTTCCCTCACTTTGGACTTTGTCCGGCTACATAATCTGCTGAGGGTATTGTGTGATTTCGACGCTAACTCATATGACTCTTTGTCATTGATATCAGAATGCTTCAGTCACTCGGAATAACCAGGTATATATACGTCAGGGATTTGCAAATTTTCGGTGGGGTTTCGTCTGGTTGATCCTGTCCTCGTTCCATAAATAATAGCAATTTCGAATAGCAATTTCTGACTGACTTTTATTTCGTCGTACAAAAAGTAAAAATCAGGAAATGATTTTAATTTTTCCTGATAAAATTTAAAAATCAGCTAAATACATTTATTTCTTCTAAATAAAATAAAAGTTTTTTGCATTTATCGGTGTTACCGTTGTTGAACCCACATCAAAATTGTATATATTTTTGATAAGCTAACGAGACGAGGTGATCTGATAATGTATCACAGCCATCCGTTCGCTTCTCTGCGAATTTGACAATTTTGTATGAGCCACAATTTCTTACCACACTTTTAAAGGTCTCAGTAAGCAGATCCGATTCTTTAACGTTTGTGTTGGAAACCGTGTTTAATTAAAGATATTAAAGCTGGCATCTAAACCCGATTATTGTAACCAGTCGCCAAATAAAATTTTTCAGAACCGATTCATGCAATTATATTGGGCTTATTATAATTTACCACTTATGGTACTCCCTTTCGATCCGCTGAAACCGGATCTGAACTCACATAGAAATAGAAGTAGTTATACAGAAACAGACGGATAGACATAGCGATAGCAACGCGCTTCTCCGAGCTGATCAGAAATATTTATACTTTTATTTCATCTGCAATAACGATAATGTCAACATATGGAAAAGACTTTTATTTTAAACCTACAATAAATAAAAGCCTTTAGATGATTTTTATATTTTATCGGGAAAAATAAAAGTCTGGGTTTGATTTTTTATTTCCGAATTATATTTAAGAAAGTCTGTAAATGATTTGTATTTTTAATTTTTATTTGAAAAAGTCTTCAATATTTGCACGCTGAAAAATTTTTCCTTTTATTTTGTTAGTATTCAAATATAATCAACCTGATTACGGTTGTTGCAGTCGAAATGCGAAATGCGCCGTATTGCGACCACACTAATCATATTTCGACTACGACAACCGTAATCAGGGTGAATATGTGTTCGGAGCTTGTTGCAAATGTAATATACTTGTGTCCAAACACATTGTGTTTGCTACTCAATATTACATGTTTGAGATACAGTGATTAGTATGTTATAACATGTGTGTTTGCGACCGAAATATGTCTGCGTTTGTGATACAAAAACAGCTGTGTTTGTTGCACTGTATATGCTCTCTCGGGAGCAAGAGAATAAAAGAGGGACAACGAGAGAGTCTATCTTATATAAATGTGTATCTGTATTTTTGCATTATTCTCCCAGGCATTGATTCATAAATATTCCTGAATTTGCGTGTAAGGTACATTGCAGATGGAGTTTCATGTATTCAGTCGTCAATGGTTCATCGGACAGAGGATATCAGACAAAGGTTCGGACGGTTAAATGCATAGACCAATGACGTATAGAGCTGCCATAGTTCTCATCTGACATTTCCTTCCACACTATTCGTGGTGCGGTCGGTGCGATAGAGAGTTATTTGACGTAAATTCAATTACACCAGTTGGAATTACAAAAGTTGTTGACTCAAATTTTTCATTTCGTTTTGATGAAAAACTGAAATTTAAACGTATTTTTTGTTATATTTTATTGTTGGTATATATATTTGTGGCGTATTTACACAAAATTTAAACGCACAAAACGAAATGCAGTTGCTGACTTATTGTTGGTTGGTTTAAACCGTTACCTCTATCTGGAATTATTAAATCAATACCTGACAACATCCAACCGCCCGTATGCAACACATGAAATGTCATCAATTTACTGAGATAGTTGGCTACTCTATACGTCATTACTCTATGGTTAAATGGTTTGTGATGTTGTTTTGGTCTTTTTGTATGTGTTTCATATATATATGTGTGTGCAAACAAAGTGGAAACGATTTTGAGGAAAGAAATTGGAAAGAGCAACAACGTGAACGGAACGGTGGACCATCTGTGAAATATAATAATCACTAGTAATTAATCCACCCTTGGCAATATAAGTATATTGTTTGTGTAGCAACGAATAGTGATAGCCAACACATGGTAAAATCTTCTGAAACAAATACGTGGGAGACAACAAAGAAAGGAGAAACAAAAGAGCAACAGATTCTAATTTCGTGAAAAAAAAACAAATCTTCCAAATCTTTTTATTTTTTGAATTAATTGTTCATAAATTTGGATTTATATTGATAAAATTAATCATAATAAATAATACATATACATCGAAATCAAAGAATACTTCGTTTCCAAATATAATTGTGTTCCCACGTAAGTATGTGGAGGTTTGGGGGAAACACGCGAATGCTTCCACGTAAATATATGAATGTTTGGGCTGAAGAACGCATGTGTGTCCACGAAAAATCATACATGTTGGTCAGTGAACATGATACGGGTTGCATTTAAATACAAGTGAGTTTGGGACTTGCAAACAAAGGAAGGTTTAAAGTGTGTTCCAAACATATACATGGGTCCTGCAGTATATGTTACAGAGGCCGGGTTTTTCAGCGTTTGTTATTGAAAACAAAACGGAATACCAAACAAAAATTAATGTTATTTTTGACCGACATACTATAAATAAATGGTTTCCCATTACATCCCATGAAGGGACCGGGGAGAACTTCTCACAATAACTGAGCTCTGCGCTTTCCAGTTTTCACTCACTGATTGGGACCTACAGTTTTACACCGATTCCGAACGGTATTTTGAGAAGCTTTTTCATGGCTATATACTCGATAGTGTCGCCGTCACTATGCGAGGTGACCGCCGCTGAAAGAAATTTTTTTTAAGGTGGTCAGAGCAGGGTTCGAACCCAGGATCTCATGTACAAGAGCCGCGCACACTAACCATTGTACCACCGACGGCCACCGATAGACTAAAAATTAGAAATAATTGATTGATTTAATAAAAGTCAAAAATAGTTCTTCAAAACTGATCTTTAAAATTACGATATGAACTCTCATCAGATCAAAATCAATCAATCGCAAATCTCATTCCTTGCGTTTCTGAGCTTGATATATTTTTATATATATTTCATAGAATTGAGTTTGGAATAGAGGAAGAGTTAATATGTAATTAATAAACTTCTATCAGTAATCCGTGAAGTTTATGCCCAGGATATTGTAATTAATTGCAAGCTTTGGACCAATTTTATACAAAACAGCATAGGACTGTATATGATGACATCAAAAAACACCATACTCTGACAGGGAACAATAATTTTTGCAATGTGAGTTCAAATCCTACCTCTGACTGTTGCCCAAATAAGCTGATCTGCTACATCATTAGAATTTTGGGGTATATATTTTTATTTCTTTGTGTACATAAGTAATTAAATTTATGAAATACAATAATTATGAATTTGAATCATTAGCCAGTGAGAAATGACAAAGCTTATCACGAACACTGAATGCCGGATAACACATATTGAAGAACAATTTATATTTAAATTTTTTTGATTTCTGGCCACTTTCTCGTCATGTATTCCACCATGCACCGGATATCGTAGGTGACGTAGTAAAAATCAGCAACCCTACTTATACATCCCTTTAAACTTGGGAAAAACTTTTGCCCAAAATTATCAATTTTGTAATTAAGTAAAGTGTAAACAAAAATAACTACAATGTAACTTTTTTACATACATAACGGTGAATGTGAACAGCATTTCATAAATTCAAATTTTTGTTCAAAAACAAAACCACTTGCTCCACAAAAACAAAAGGGATTATTTCACCAGTTTTTTTGGGTTATAGCCAACAACTCAGCAAAATCGACAAAATGAATCGAAAGTTTTTAATTATAAATTTGTGGTTAATTGGTATTTTTATATGAATTTGCTACAGAGAACTTTGTCACAAGTTTATAAACTCTGTCAGTATCAACTCGACGAAACTAGACAATGGAAATTGGCACCAAAGTTCATTAGAAGCCGCGAGCATTATTGTCACACGATGGCTAATGCTGACAGCGAGTACAATGCCGTGAGCAGAAAACAGCCAAGTGGTTTAATTCAATCCAACTGTCAAACACTCGATGATAATGGACCCAAAGACGAGTGAAAACACAAAGGACACAAATGTCAAGACTAAAAGAACAGAATTCAATGACTAGCACAGTTCAGCTGTGCGATTCATAGGATGATATAAATTGAATGATGACGACCATGATTAGCGGGTAATGTGAGCGATTCTTGTTGCTGTAAGTAGCAGTAAGTGGTAATAAAGAAATGTATAGGTCGAGGGCATAACACAATTAAAGTAGTTCTGGAGGACATTTGGATAATTTACTTACAGCTAACAGGTTTAACAATTTCATTAAAGTACACGTATTGCTACAGGCAATACGTATACCCAATACAATCAATACACTGCTGTGACTAATGACCCATCTTAGCTGAGATGTATTGTATTGCATATCATTTGTAGAAGACACACACCTACACATACATGTATTGCAATGCTCAGATTTATCGATGTTAACTGTCCAGTCTGTAGACCGAACTGATAGTAAAGTCTGTATACATTCAGTGAATGTGTTATGTTCATGATTTACAATACTGAATATGCACTGGATTTGAGAAGAGCACACAAAACTATTCGTTTGCGTTCTATTAATTTCAGCCCAGGTACGTATACATAATATTATAAATAATACGCTTTTACATACACAACGTATGATTAATGTATAATATATGGAAGTATTGAAAACAGAACCATATAATTTAGAACTGTAACAATATGTTTACAATTTAACAGCAAATATTTGTATCATTCATTGGATACTTAATTACACTTGCGAATGCTAATTGCAACACAGTTAAATATCCCCTGGGATTAAGTCCATATATAAATTAGCTTTTAATGTAAATCAAATATTTTAAGACATCAGTGGTACTGCTACAGTTTGAGCAGTGATAGTAGCTGATAGATGTGTGGCTCGTTTTAACTCGAAATTCTATTCACTGCTTCGTGAAACGATACAGAATTAGACAAGTTCAAGTGGTTAGCGGTTTATCAGTGATAAAAGAAACACTGATCTTACTTGGTTTTGCTTTCACATCTTACTGCCTTATAACTACCTCGCATGTTATTAACAAATTTTCCAATATTGTTATGTTTGAATTTCGAAAACGCCAGGAATAAAGTACAGCTTTTAACAGCTTTGCAGCAATTAACAGTTTGTCATAACGCAAGGGAAACAATCGATTCACATCTTTATCGCTCCTTATTATTACAGCGTGGTGGGAAACAAAAAGCAGCATCTTCAAATGTTCTAAAAAAGTCAACCTTATTCACCCATTTACACATGATATTGAACTTATGCACATTAGGCTGGTTCAAAATCGTATGGGATTCCAAACATTGCACGATTTTTGCTGCTCATGTCTATTCCGTTATCTTTAGTACCGACCAATTTACGCCCGAAATTTGAAGAATATTAATTAAATTCTAGAGGTCGTGAAATTCATACAAATGTACATTTTTGTTTTGATATTATTTTTACAAAAATTTCTATAACATCCCTGCACTGTTTTTGAAGATTCTGAAAGCAAATTTCATGAGCTTTAGAAATATAAAACGTAAACCGTTAAACTATTTTCAAATTCTGTGTATTTCGGATACTTCGGGATTAACCCAAAAACTGATATTTTAACACAAGTCTCAACATTTTTGAACTGTGCCGTTATAGAGACAACAACTGATTTGGATTATTCAAATCTACTCTTCAACAGCTTTAAGTGAAATTTAAATATTTATTTATCTCCGGCTATATCACGACGTCTTTCAGTACAATCATACAATTTTCAAAATTTTAAAAATATATTATATAAATATGTATTTTCTGCTTTTACTTTAATATAATTTTGTTAAATAAAAATCTTTGTGTTGTTGAAACATTAGGAAACATCAATATATATGAAAATATTTTTATTAAAATATTTGTATATTTTTACGGCCTTATTCATAAAAAGTCATGAGAGGTTTGGGGGACGCTTTTTGTATGGTAAATCACCTCTCATAACATTTTATGAACAAGGTCGTTAGTATATAATAACCCAACCTGGTATATTATTATTCAGCAAATTTACCGTCTTCTGTATTCAAAATTAATCGCTGTCATTGTCGGTTTAAAAGTTCCAGTCATTTTAATATTGGACACCGTAACGTATGTTTAATTGTGAATAATTATTTTTTCCAAAAAGATTTGATTAACAATATTTACACCACATTTCGACTTAACACTATTAATTTTATTTGAAACTGTTTTAAATACTCGTACATTTAAATAAAAACAGCGTTTGTTCCTGAGAGTAATAAAAGTTAGTTATTGCCGCAATTAGATTACATTTAAATGTAATCTTGGTCATTTACGATACATCACCCAATTTGAGATTATATAGATATTTCAGGTGGCAACTCCATGCTTAGACCAACTTAGAGCAACTCCGTTCTGAGACCAAATTATCGAAAATGGGTGTACAACAGAAAAATTAAATTGGCGGCTCCTGATTTTGTCAGTTTTATAAAAAAATTTGGATGTTTTCGAAATAGCTGATCCTTAAACATTGGATAAGTCGATCATTATAAAACGGAGAAGGCGACTTATACCGACGGCGGCGGGGCGTCAACAAATGTTCGGTCGACTTCCATCAGTGGGGGCTTGCAAAACTTTTGATATTTTTTGTATAATTTGATTATGGAATTTTTTTTTGGTTCAGTTTAAAATGAGATTAAAAATGAAACAGCAGTTTTTACAGATTGAGACTGTATGAGTAATCTTGTGGATATCCTAGTGGGAGTTAACGTTAGAAACTAACTAATCTCGGTATGAATAAATGCGGCGTAAGTCAACGATTTTGACTCCCCAACTCGGCAATGAAAAATTTATTGATTTAAGCCTTTTTTTGGTTTCTATGTAGTCTCTTGGACGATGTCTGTTGATATGTGTGGAGGTAAAATTATCCCGTTCTCCGCGAGAAATGGATAGAGATACACTGTATTCTCTTAAGGCCATAGCAACATAACTTCCAGGAATTAAAGCAGCAATATTGACGACTAAAAAATTTTAAAACAAAATGCTAAAGGCTGGTCCAACCATATTGCACGATGTTAATTGTGAGTCACGCTTTAATGCCAAATTTTTAGCCAACTTAATTTGACATTTCATTATTTCAGTGTTTGACAAATTCAGCCATAGAGAAGTACACAATTGAGCAGCGCGTTAAAATTGTTGAAGCCTTTTACGAAAATGGGCGTTCAAATCAAAATGCATTTCGTGCACTTCTTGATTTTTTGACCAGCATGATAACGGACTTCTTGTGGTCAGAAATTGAGGACATGGACCTGTACGATATGTGGTTCCAACAGGATGGTGCCACTTGCCACACAGCCAACGAAATAATGTCTCTTTTGCGCGAAAAATTCAATGGCCGAGTTATCTCACATCATGGCGATGTTAATTGACCGCCATGATCACGTGATTTGACACCATTTGACTTCTTTCTTTGGGGATATTTAAAAGAAAAAGTGTACGTCAATAAGCCAAGAACAATTCAAGAGCTAAAGGCTGAGATAATTCGGCACATTAACGACATTGAACCTCAATTATATCTCAGAGGCATTGAAAATATGGACCATCCTCTTCCACCGAAGCCGTTGTAAGCATTTCGCCGATATTTTGTTTCACACATAATTATCATAGCTCTTTCTATCACAACTAAAAATATTGAGACAATTCTCTGAAAAATTTTTGTTTTATTTACAATTAACATCGTGCAGTTTGGTTAGACCAGCCTTTATAATCTTCAAAAGATTTCTAACAGTCATTTCGTCACTGTATTACACACAATACTCTAGGCCATTTCGAATAGAATTGCCAATGAAGTTAACAAGAAACTCGTTATACTCGCAAATATTCGTTATTTCTTTCAACATTTGAAGTGATGGTACCAAGTCCCTCTTAATGCAGCAGTAACTTGGATAATTCCATTGGCCATCAATTATTGTCTTCAAATTTCCCTTTGTAGACGAAAACTCGCGATCATTATAAAAATAGCGGAAATTTGGTTTCAACTTTATAGAACCTCTAACTTCCTATTGATTAGCAATTTGAAAATTATAAACCCGCTGGACTGTCGTCACCTTGGTTTGTAGATAGGGAATAATTGCCCATGTGTAAAAAAAATTTTGGATATATTGGATATAAATCTTAACCCTATAAGGGTAAACTTCGTCGATTCGACGAACACTGGTGCTCTTTTTCAATCATTTGTGTTTTCTGTTTTGCTAATGTCAATTATTGATCAAAAGTAGTGCGCCGGACTTGTGCGCTTAATTTTTCATTTAAAATTTCGAAGTAAAATATGATTTAGTTGATTAAACGAAGATTACCTTTAACGTATGTAAAATATGATTATTCTTCTAGGGTTAAGATCCTGATCAGTGAGTTTGCAAATTGGAAATTGCACATCTCGCTAATTGTAGGAAATCTCCCTTATCTCTTCATGGAAACTTACGGTTTTCAAGGAGTAATATCAAACGTTTACATGCACCCAATTCACTTTAAGAGCACAAGCCAATATGTCTTAACGATACATAGGTAAACACAGCTGACCCACACGATGCCATTTACATGCACACACAGATACTTTGCAACAAGAGTGTGGGTGCAATATAAACCAAGCACATTAATGTTCTGTAGATTTCTTAGTAGTACACAATAAAATTACCTAAACTTTCACACATATTTGAGCCAACATACACATGTGTGGATATAGTGAGATATAATGTGACAGGATTGTATGTTCCTTCAGCCATGCGTGTTTAGTGTATAATGATACAAACGTGAATGAAATGGTCTGTTTTTGTTACCCACACAGGGTCGTGTGAGTGTTAGACGAGGATATACTTGAGGGGAATAGGCGGGACTGTGTGACACGTGCGTGCATGTGTATGTCTGTTTGATCGTGTGTTTGTGTATGATGTCAGTTTTGTGCGGCATTTATGTCATTGAGTTGGAAAATTACATGAAAACGTTTGTTGACAAAACTTCAGTTTACACAAACATTTGCGCTTTCATTAAAAGTGAAAACCAGGTTGACCGCGACTCGTAGAATGTATCCTCTGCCATTCAGACAATTAGGCGAGTGCAACATACAGACCTCCGTTGAGTCAACACTATAGCCGTCTGGCTGTCCATCAGCTTGGGCAGTGCTCCAGTGGCCAGTATTTGATGTGACTACATTCCAAATGTAGTACATGTCGTTACAGAATGAATGAATGAATGAATCAATGAGCAACTGAATGTTTTGAATGGGAAATGAAGTCAAGGGTGATTCCAATAAACTTACATTCTATCAATTCAATACAAATACTCGAACACATACACACTTTCATTCACTCGTACTTGTATAATTTACAGAGTTCACATGTGTATAGAAAAAAGGAAAATCTACATACGAGGAGGTTGAAATGGAGAGTTTGCTTTTTTGTATATGTGTTGCTTGGCTACATCGACCAGGTTGTGTGTGTGCAACTTTTGAAAATATTCTACATTTTACCTGAGGGAAATTAAGAACTACTGCTAACCAGAAAACTGGAAAAAACCAAATGTTGTCTTATTTATTGTTTTGTGGTTTGTGACAGCATTAAACATTTAATAAATTTCCTTGGTTTTTTTCGGTTTCCTATTTCCTGGTCATGTGGAGTGTCACAAATTGCAAAGGAAACATGGAAATTTATTTGATTTGCGTGATATAAAAGTGCCGAGTTGTGGGAAAGAGCCAATTTTATTGAAAGTGAATAACTGGAACTACTGTAGGCATACAACTTGCTTAAAGTAAAGAGAAGTAGTTATAAATAGAATTTAGCGTAACAATAATTTTGTGTCCAATACTAAATGAGATGGAATAATAACGTAACTTGTATTTGCAAGAAATAACCGTCTATAAAAAAAGATCTAACCTTTCTACAAATAGCTTAATATAAATGACGAGGAAATGGCAAGGAAAATGGCTAAACCATTGTGGAAAACCGCAGTGGAACTTAACGATTTTATAATATCAAATCGTTTAGTCACATGCTGTAATATGAGTATGAGTACTGTGTTTTCAGAGTAATATTACACATACGCCTCTTATAAATTGCAATTAAACGCAACTGAATTCGGAATTGAAATATTTATACTATAGTGATAAAATCGTTTATATGACGAACAAGAGGGAATGAATTGTAATATTTTCTCCACAGTACATGATGTTATTTCCAACTTTAAGACTATCTGAAGTTAGAGACCGCTTTCGTTACAAGAGAGCGTTTGATGGCCTTTCAAGTGTACTTTACTCCGGTTGATTATGGTTCTCATGAAAATATAAGGGTTATTCCATCATTTTAAATTTAATTTCATTCTTCCACCATTTTTTCTATATATTTCTTTACTATTAAGGATGTCTCAGTAAGGATGCACTTTTTAATTTTAAAATACAAACACGTATGTTTTGAGATAGTTGTGATTGTTTGTGTTGGATTGTAAAGAAGACATGTTCCGATTAAGTATGGAATAAAATATCCGTGAAATGGCTCCCACGACTCTAGTCACAGGCTATTATCCTTTCCATGAAATTGTCCATGACTTTTGACAGAGATGTGACGGTATCTCACCGATGATGCGTTGGATCTCGGATTTGAGATGACGAATTGTTATTCGCATATACCCGAGATTTCACAAAACCCCAAAGAAAGAAATCACAAGGCGTTAAATTGAATGATCTTGGTGGCCGGTTGACATCAGAATTTCTTGAGATAATTTGGTGTGGAAATCGTTGCTGTAATAAATCGATGGTTTCATGCGCGGTGTGGCAGGTGGCGCCGTCCCGATCCATGCCATCGAGTTGAGGCCTCATAATTATCCTGTTCCTGTAATGAATCCTGTTCACAGTCACTCCAATTTCGGTCTCATCTTCAAAAAAGTAAGGCCCAATCACGCAGCCTGACCAAAATCCGCACCAGAAAGTTGCTCGTTGTGGGGGCCTTTGTTTCTCATGGATTACATGAGAATTTTTTAATTCCCAAGTACGACAATTTTGTGTATTCATGAAGCCATTCAGTTGGAAATGCGCTTCATCGGAGAAGATGTTTTGTTTTTAAAAATTTTGCATTGACTTCACTTTGCTCCATTACCCATTCAACGAATTGCACGCGCTTTCCTTGGTCTGCTGGTTTGAGCTCTTGAGTAATTTAAATATTGTGCGGATGAAGGTGGAGGTCGTTTGTCAAAATTCGCTGCGTAGTGCTTCGTGAAATCTGAAGTTGTTGAGAACGATACCTAACTGATGTTTTCGTGATTTTGGCGACTGTCTCGTTTACAGCAGCAATGTTTTCAAGAGACCGACCGGTACGTTGACGCACAGGAAGGTTGGTGTTTATAAGGGACTCACTTTCTTCAAATTTATTGACCACTCTTCGAGTAGTTGACACATTAAGTGTACTTTCTCGACTGAAGATTTTTCGAAGTTTGCAAGCGGTCTCAGCATTCAAAATTTTTTTTTTTAAATTGTAATAATTATAATTTGACATTTACATCGCGTTGCTCTTTCGTAAAGCGATCCATTTTTAATAATCGGAACTAACATATGTGAGAGCTGCCAAATTTCAGAGTTGCCACTTGTACAAAAAAAATTACACTAAATTTAAAAAGTGCGGCCTTACTGCGGTACCCTTTATATACAAATATTTTCTGAGTTTTATGGGTACGATATTGCATCAGGTAATACTTATAGCAACTGAGTAAATCACAGTTCTAGGTTTCTATAAGGGCAAAATTGGGATAGAAACATTAACTTTAGACGGTAAACCTACAAAGGAAAAGATTAACGATTGATTGTACAAGTAGATTTCAATTTTAATCTGAATTTTCTTTTGTAAAAATCATCTAATCTTTTACGGACATCAAGAGCTTTTTGTTACACGTTATTTAACGCACTTTTCATTCCAAGAAGGAATATAAATGTTCGATGGTCTCCTGTTATGATTTATCGTCATGTAATGTATTTGGCTTAATTATGTAAATGAGAAATGAGAGGAGATCCAAACATAAGCCGCCACATTCACTAAAACTAGAGGTTCCCTATGGGAATATCCATTACACACTCATCATAACCAACAGACGGATTATGCATATTCCTTCGCGTTTTGTGAGTATTTTGAATATTCAAGGTGAGTATTTTGAATATTCTGCTCAGTTTGTAAACTGCAGCATTTGTGATGTGTACGTCTATCTGGAACGAAAAGCAGTTGACTTATATTGGGCTGCCTTAAGCCGAAGTCTACATTCGACTCACTCTATCTATCTGTTTTTATCAAACGAATTTGAACGAACGAGTCGATCAAAATGGAAACTTTTAATATATCAAATGATTTATTTATTTGGAATACTCATTCCTGAAGTGTTATAGATTATAAATTCCTGAGACAATTGCCCTCCATTTCTTTTTTGGCATGTATTTAGAATATTTCCATCTAGAATAAAAATCAAAAATATATTTTTGCCCAACATCGAAAGTGAAAAATTTGTGTAAAAATTTCACATATTCGGAGAATGCTGACTGTAGGGTACATTTCCAACTGATCATAATTTTACTTCAAATATATTTTCCCAAGCCTTGTTGTTCAGAAAAATTTTAAAATTTGTATAGGTTTCTTGGAAAGCAATAAAGAAAAGATTAAATGAGTCATAGGAAGATATTGTGTTTTTCCAGGTGGAAAAAAATTCGAAATTTGTGAAGTCGGCATTTCCAAACCCCAAACAACAAGCTTCCAAACTCAAAACGTTTTACGGTGTATTCTTTATGGACGTGTACCCAATATAGTGGTGTTTTTAGACACTTTCTTTTCCCTCAAATGGCCAAGTTATGAAAAAAAAACTCAAAAAGTCATTGAAAAAATTTAATATTTTTAACTGTGATAGAGAATTTCTTAATAATGGTGAAATATATTTTGCAACACTTAGAACGTTTTTGTTTATCTGGCATAGTTGATTCTCAGATGCTAAGATTCTCAGAAGAAAATACGTTCAACAACACTAAAGTTTGACACCCTGTAACACCGACTATGTTGACACAGAGTGCCTCTAAGTCAGTGATGCCTAAATTTTGAATTTCCATAATACGCGTGATGGCCAGAAAAAGGCTGTTTCTGCGTTGTCGACACATGTATAGTATAATCGTGGGCGGTCGGCTCTTGCATTGCTTACATTTTTTCAATGCAATTCAAATCAGTTACTGGCTAGCATTTGTTAGAGGAGGGTCACGCTGCGTAATTGTTTAAAAATACATCAAATTGAACTTCGATGTATTCTGCTTCACACACAAGCGCAACATTTTATAATATGTGTGCGGATATCAGTGCTCTAAATACAATATTCTAAATGCCTGACTCCTCCTCTGCAAATATCTAGTACATTCCAAAATGAGCAGAACAATATTTTAAAGGTTGCAATATTATTACCGTGATTTTTCCCACCAGGCCCACTGTGTTACGTTATAGTGTTGGACGATCCGTTCGTTTGTTTAAGTCCTTTTTATGAAAACAGTCAGTACGTTTGTTCCCAAATGACGGTACATTCGAAACAGAGCAAGTACAGTTTTTACTGAAAAGTTTTGAACAATTCTACGCTTGAAGCGACATAATTGCGGAACACAAATCAACGTTCTTTCGACTAGACCATGAACGAAACATTTAGTTCGAAATGGAGCTTGATCTTTTACATTGGAGTTGTTTACGTTGCACTTGGAGTATATACCTTCATCAAACCATTCCATTCTAAAAATTTATTTGCCTCTACTAAGTATTTTAGTATTAGGATAATTCATTCATATTACTTATATGTTTGTGCGAGTATGCCATACTGTGCGTATGACTACGGGAAATTAAATTAAATATTACTCATACGACGCGGATGCCCCCAGCCCACTTTGTGCACCCTTTGTTGACTGCATCACAGGCTGTGGATATTCACCTGCTATGCGAGCGAATGTGTGTGCGATGCGGTTAAGATATAACAACATATAGGATTTCATTTTAATTGCATGCGGCCTATGTGTGTTTGTTGTTGATGTGTATCAATCTATTTATGACATTTTATTTGCATATGTATTTCAGTGTAAGTGTGTGTGTGTGTTTGTGCGTGTGCCCTTCCAACAAATGGATGTGATTGACTGGGTAACTGACTGACTACCCATGACGTATGAGAGTCTGAGTATGTGTATTTGTGATGTTGGTTATATTTATGCAAACAAATATATAAAGTCAACAATATGAAAATGTAATTAAGGTCCAGCACGACTGACTGCACGAAGGTAAAGGGGCGAGTAAAAATACATTTGATGACCGTACTCAAAATGTAAATGCAGCATGCCATACTTCATTCTGATCAAGGATGACGACGACGACGACGACAGCAGGGAGATTGGCGATGATGATGATGCTGCTGACTTTGATGATGATTATTGTTATTGTTAAGGATATTGATGACATGCATATGTATGATAGCTTGCATGTGTATTGTGTGAATGTGTGTAGAGACGTCAGAGTATATAAATGTTCAAATAAGAAAAATATCAATTGCAATTTTATGTAAATGCAAAGGTAATTGTAAATGTTGTACGCATACAAAATATGCAAATGTTTGGACAAAATCCATCCACTAAAGGTAATCGCATCGAGTCCTTTAATATATAAATCCAATTCATTTCATGGAGTGAAATTGCTCTGCATTTTAAATGTAGATCAAATAAAAAAGATTGCAGAACCACAATTCATGCATAAAATTTTCTGTCACAAACCCACAACCAAATACTAAATAATAAATTAAGTAAAATATACAATTTCCTTATTTTAAAGTATGACCTATGACCAAATGAATTGTAGTTGTGATTTTGACTTAGGCAATTTTTTACTTATCGCAATGTGAAAAGCGTCGGTCGAAGGCCGTGATTTGTGTTCCTCCTGAAAAACAGCTCATGTGGAACTAGACAAGTTCGCATTCATAGCCAAGCCAATTGAGTCGCTGTGGCTGGATAATAGATAGCTTTCAAAGCATAACCATTCGGGATCAGCGAAAACCTCTTCCCATCTTTTCATGAGAATAATATAAACAATGGTTTAGGAGATTTTGATTTGTCGATAATTGTTTTCGTGGTGCTCTAAATGTCGACATCTTAGTCAATTCTCTTAAGTTAGTATTTCTGTTACCTTTCTTAATTCCCCATTACATCTCATCAAGGGAGTATTCTATGGGCTCACTGCATCAACAAACAATAGTAGATAATGGTGTTTAAAAGTATCTGCAGCCGGTTAGTGTTTGACTGACAGAAATACCAATAAATCAATTCTTGCAATTTAGAAGAAAAATAATAAATGAGAAATCTGATATTTTACAGACGACAAATAAATTGTTTTCCACATATGTAGTTTCTGGTATTTAACAAACCACCCGGACGAACATAGCGTGTTGCATGCAACATGAGTGAGAGGGCATTTTCGATTAAAGTATCCTGTCTTCTAAAATAAAACCAGTTGCAGCTACCGTTTGAATCTGATAACTATGTAACTGAGTCCAGATTGAACAGTAAAAACAAAAAATGCTTTCAATCACATCCCATGAAGGAATTGGGGAGATCTTCTCACAACCAGTGAGCTGAGCGCTTTCTAGTTTTTATACTCACTGATTGAGACCTACAGTTTTTACACCGATTCTGAACGGAATTTTGAGAAGATTTTTCATGGCTGAATACTCGATAGTTTCGCCGTCGCTATGCGAGATGACCGCCGCCGAAAGAAAAGTAAGGCGACCAGAGCAGGGATTGAACCCAGCATCTCATGTCCAAAAGGCGCGCACACGAGTCATTGTACCACCGTCGGCCACGTTAGTTGAACATTTGTTATGGCCAATTTATGATTTTTCTGAATTCTGATAATGAATGACTCAACTAACTGTTTGAATGTAAATGGAATATCAGGCACTCTATGTAATATATTTTAATCATGAGACCATAAGGATCGCTCGTTCCACGTTACTGAATAGTTACTGATAGTATGAAACCAGATTTTGATTTCATTGTGATTAAATTGTACTATTAAAGGAATTTTGCAAACATTTTACTTAATTCCAGATTTGTATTTAAGAATTGTATTTATAAAATATAAATTTTAAAATTGTCCTGTGAGATATTGACTATATAACGTAATGTACAAGTTATGTTAACAAATTCGGCAACAAAACGTTTGCTAAATGATTCAATACACAGGAGGATTAAATAAACTATCAAAATTGTCACTTGTTGTTTGTTTATTGTGAATTTACCTGACCTGATAACGTGCAATAAGAAGAATTACATAAATATTCAAACCACCTTAAATATTATTTAAGGATTGAATTTATTCCATGGCCAATTTTGTTAGTTTTACGTGACAATGTAGGAGGAGTTCATAATGCAAGGTTTATAAGGTCAGACACATTTTGAGTTTGAAAAATGTTGAAATGGATATGTGAGAAATGGTTGGTTTTGTCGGAATAATAGACCATTCAGGAAAGAACACCCACTGGCATGATTAGTTTCGAACTCCGTGGCAAGTTCGTTGACAGAAGCCTATCTATTGTGCATGAATTGATACCACTTTTAGACCATCACTCGTATATATCAAACTCTTATGAAAAAATTTCCATATGCTCACAAGTATTAATCTAAACCCCCTAAGTTTTAATTAACACTGAAAAGTTAAATTGTACCAACACAAGAACAAAAATAATTTGTCCTCCTTATTCTTCTTTTCCTAATGCTTTCTCACATAGTGGCGGTGCTTTGAGGTTAAGTTGATTCTGTAACACTGAAAATACAATAATAGATTCAGATTTGATGACAATAGTTTCGGTGACCGGGCTATTGTCAGTTACGTTTGAGTTTATTTTATGGCCGATTTTGTATTTAAGGATTAATTCGAATATTCAATAGATTGAACTTCAGTTATCAAAGGCGTAAATTGCTTCATTATTCATTATTTTTCCCCGATCCCAATACATTCAACCAAAGTGCATTGTAAGACAAGAAAACCAAAAGTGTTCTACCCAAACACTAGTCAACAAACACATACTCATACATACAAATAAATGTGTTTATTCATATGTGATCATACATGAGAGGTATTTCATATGTATGTGGGTTTCTTCATAATTTTCAAAATTGCACAGCAGGTAGTCCAATATCAAAATATCGTTAGAAAGAAGCAGATATTGATTTATTTCTACATTTGTAAAATATAGTTTATTGTAATAGGTTGGAAAAAATCCATTAATTCAACATACGAGTGTAAAAACATTTAGTTTTTTTTCTAAATATCGACACAGTTTGATTAGGATTTCAGTAATGTTAGTGCTATTTAAGTGATAGTCGGAGAGGAACAGATTAAACTTGTTTAAAATCGGTCCGTCTGTGCGAAATGACCAATTAATTTGAAATATTTGACATGGGATTTAATATTAGTTTTGAAACTGCACAGTATCGTAACACTCCGAGCGCTATTTTCAAAATGCATTTCTGGTCTCTCCATATGTAAAATATTCAAATTTCGGAGTGGTGTTTTCATGTCATTGCTAAATTTAGCGCGTCTACAAGAGACCGTGCTGATTTTTTTAAAGACAATACTGGAATTTTTAAAATGTGTTACTATCGCCCATGAGCTGATTGATATATTTACGATACAACTCTAAAAATAAATGAACTGATTGTCAAAATTCTTAAATCATTGGCTCTGGCAACTATGGATTTTCGAACATCCAATACTCAGCTGATTTGCATAAAATGGTAAACATTTTGAATGAAAACAGTGGGAAAATCAAAATTTTTGTTTATGACCTTTAGCGAATAATTGCTTGAGAAAATTTTACTTTCGAACATCAAAGTTAACAAAAAAGGTAATCGGCTTTCATTCTGTAATATTCGTTTTTACGTAATTTGCATTTTTGACAAGAAAATGTTATTTAGTTTTACTTTCACAACAACATTTGATTGTGAAACATTTTCACCAAATATCTTGTGAAAATAACGTCAAGGACACCACTTATGTGCAAAGTATTCACATTCACAAAAATTCGGAATGCAGAACATGGGCGTATATATAGTAACAAAGAGCAAGATTCAACTTGCTTTGGTGCCCTTGAAAGGCAATTACAATTGTTTACTATAATCAAGGTCACGTAGGAAGTGATGTCTGAACATGAATATAGAAAGCTATTTACTTGAAATCCATTTCCAAAAAGTCCTAAATATGGTTACTAATTATCAGTTCGTCATTACCTACATTGGACAAAGCGAAAAGTATTTAAAAAAAAACACATACTCACCCTAATGCTCATTAACACTGAGAGGCGTTTTTAACGCCCCTTTATGTTGAAAGGATTTTCATCTTCTCTCTACGTATTCGAGTATATTGAGTGAAACTCTAAACAAAAAGAATTTCCACCGACAATATTTAAAGCTCTAAAACAAATGTTAAGCTTTATTATGACTTTAATGGATGGTCGAAAAATTTAATCATTGTACGAGGAAAAAATATTGTTCAAAGATGTAAAATAAATTTTGGGTGTGTTTGATGATGATGTTGTGGGATGCTTTGGGAAGTATACTTTCCAAAGGTAAATCTTTCGATTGTATGAATTGTAAGTCAGTTTCAAGCATATTCGTTTTAATCATTATTCCAGTCGGATTTTTTTTCTTGAAGATAATGTAAGTAGTGTTTCTGCTTTGTCATGACATGACTTATTGACATGTAACTAGTTTTAAATTAGATGATTTAAATTTTCTATGTAAGATTGTCTCCTATTGCACAAGCAGAAGTCGTTATGATTTGTGAACTGTTATTATGAAATAAGTGTCATAAACTTTTAAATATTTTTTTTCTACAAAATTTTAAAATTAGTAGTTAAATTTGGAAATTTTTATAGATTTATATATGTTTCCAGTTGGAAATTTTGTCTTGTAGACATTTTCAGTAGTATTTGCTCAGGATAATGTCAGTAGGTTACGACAATTTAAATACGACAATTTGTCACTAGTTTTGATTTCGGTAGCTTAAATTGTGAAGGAACTGTCAATCTGTGTACGAGGGCGGTTCCAAAACTTGCCGACCTGACAAAGAAGACACAAAAAAATTCTGACAAATTTTGTTTTTTTTCAACATAATCACATTTTAGCTCGGTACACTTTTCCAGCCATATTCAATAGCTTCCACACCCTGTTTATAGTAAGAACTGTAAAACTCCTTAAAATAGCCATCAACCGCAGACTCCACCTATTCATTATTGGACAATGTTTTACCACCGAGCCATTTTTTAAAATTCAGAAATAAAAAATAGTCCGAGGGAGCTAAATCCGGCGAATAAGGTGCATGATGAACAAATTCAATAGTGGATGTGTGAACTGGAGCATTGTCTTGATGAAGCAGCACTTCCTTTTTCTCCAATGCGGCCTTTTTCCCACAGTTTCATCACTTAAACGCTGCAATAAATTAACATAGTATTCGCCGTTGATGGGGTTTCCTTTCTGAAGATAATCAATAAAAATTATCCCATGCGCATCCCAAAAATGGACACTGTGACCTTGCCTGCAGATGGAACCTCGTCTTGTTTGGACACGATTCTCCCATTCCAGTCCACTGCTTTGACTGTTCCTTTTCTCAGGTGTGAATTGGTGGGCGCATGTCTCATCCATGGTTATAAATCGCTGCAAAAAATCCGGCTTTATTGTGGTGAAACATTGCCAAACACTCTACTGGAACATCTTCACAACGCTGTTGTTTGTTCTATTAACGGCAAGCGCGGCTCCCATCTTGCGCATAGCTTTCTCGTCTTCAAATGTTTGCTCAATATATGATGTGTAGCATGTTTTGAAGTGCCTATCATTTCAGCCGACGATCATCCAATACCATTTTGAGGATTTTCTTAACCGTGTCTGACGTGGACACCTTAATTGGTCGACCACTACGGTGTTCGTCTTGGCAGCTCGTACGGCCTCATGTAAACTCTGCTACCCAATATTTTACAATCGCAAACGAAGGAGCAGAATCCCACAGACTATAATATAGCTCGGCTTGAGCTGGGACCTTTCCTATGGATATATTGAATCACATTACGGTGACCATGTTTACAAATTCACTAAGATCGTTTACTTTTGATGGCTTAAAATAAAATACTAAATAACGTGCGCCTTGGAACATAAGTCGCATCCCAGTGGGAAATTTACTAAAGACACAATCAGTGACTGAGAAGTGACATGCATGGGGTGTCATGCAGTTTTTTATGGGAGCGCATCGACAAGTCAGCAGGGATTCTGACATCTTAATTCTTCGAAATTTGAAATTTCGAACTGGATGGAAAAATCTCTTCAGTGGTAATCAGTAGGTATAATTTATATGTTACAAGTGAACTATAGGTAAAGTATAGATAAAGTTATGAGAAGCCAGAACTAGTGGCATGTCAAGAAAATGTTTTTTTTTTATAAAGTGTCATCACCTAATTATATACTGCCATGGAAATTCTACTGACAATGTCGTCTATACAAATTTTCTAACTGAAAGTTTAGGGGATTTTCTCAAATACAGTAACAAATTAGAAACAATCGGTTGTGGGACCTGACCTAACATTCTAGGCCATTGATATTTTTTCAAATGTGTCACTAATAGAAATATTTTCTTCAGATATTCAGAAATAATTGAGATTTGTATGACGCTTGGTGCGAAATTATCAAAACACTTGCGCAACTTATAGACATACGAAATGTACATGCAGCGTACCGAGTACTGTACCAACTTGGAACGTATGCGGTAGCTGTTTATTGAATGTGCATCAAATTGTTCCAATTAGTGATTGTACTGATATCGCATAGTCGAATGCTGTCGACATAAAGTTCAAGTTGCAAGTAGTTGATTATGTTCACACAGTAGTGGTAGCGATCTCATTGACATACTTGACAACAGTTTCAATTAGCTGTAAAGAGTTTTGCGGGATTGATTTTAAAAAAAGTCCCGGGAATCGGGATTTTCGAAATCTCGGGATGTTCGGGATTTTTCGGGACACCGGGATTTCGAGATATTTCGAGATTCTATTTGTAATTTTTTTTTTTGGGAACAGGTCTATTTTACGGCTTACGCTCCAAAAAACAAAAATTTTTGAAGAGGTAAAAAAGTAAGTAAAGAGCAAAAATTCGGGGCAAATGCATGAGTTATAGGCCCCGAAATTTCGGATATGTGAGAGGGTCATGGCGTTAATGTACCGTGTAAAGTCATTGATATGAGTATTTTGTATAAAACAAGTCAAAACAAGTACTCATAAAATAATGGAGCACTTTCGGATAAGTCTCTTAGTTATCAAGTTATAGGATGTTGACAGTTATAAAAATTATCGATTTTTTTAGTTTTCTCAAACAAAAATTATTTTAACAACATCGCACGATTTTTCGAATAATTCTTATTTTTCTGTACTTTTCTCAAACAAAAACAAAAATCATTTAAAAAAAAATTTTAAAATTTTGTTTTTGTTGGAGGAAAGAAAAAAAATTCGATAATTTTTCAAAATTTCAACATCCGATAACTCGATTTTTGGAGAGTAAGCGTAAAATAGACATAAGTCAAAATTAACTTACGTTAAGATGTGTTATTAACCTTTTGTAGAGCCGCCATTGGTTTTTAAAACCTTTTTGCACAATTTGTCTTTTGCTTGAGGTGCACCTTTCGACTCAGCCAATAAATAACACCACAATAAACTTTTGTCATTGTTTTTATCTTCAAAATTAATAATAATACAGAAAAATGTATCATCAATCCCAAAAAATCCCGGGACTGCATCTTCCGGTAGACCCCTTTCACACTCGGCAAATTACTTGCGCAAGTCAGTTTTTCAACTTTCCGAGTACAAGCAAGTCTGTACCTCAAATTTATTCCCCTAACCCGACCTTACCCCTGTCAGCAACAAACCAAGACTTGGGCAAGAGACTTGCGCAAGTAACTTGCCGAGTGTGAAAGGGGTCGTACATAATATAACCTTTATGGCAAAAGTGTGTTTAGAGAAAATACTTCCGGACAAACCAAAGTTAGCAGGGCCAGCTAGTAATTATAGTTTAAGAACTTGGAGCGGTTTAGTAAGTATTTCGATATATAATGCAACACTACATGTATGTCCTTGGATATAACAATTTTCCTCAAATTATTGCACACTTTAATGCATCACAATTTACATTTTTGTATTTTTTCTTCTAGGCCACATTCTCGCCTTTTTTAAATTGACTCCAGAGCAATATAATTCCAACAACAAGCACGTATGAATAATATGAACTTCCTTTCATTATGAACTCATTTTCGAATCACATTTAATATACGAACAACTTCCGCTTTACATGACCGGTAACAATTTCAATGTTAAATCGCATAAAAACCAACATAAATTTTCAGACAATCCATTCATACGACATCCCCGTCGTATACGAATATAGTAGATGTGAATATTATTATGTTAAAACACGATAATAAATGTAATTTAACAATTCTTTTTGGGTTTTTGTTAAGAATGCATAGTGGCGAACAGAGAAATCGCTTTTTCAATTGTATGTTCCATAACCACCACTGCCTCCATCGTACTCCGTTTCACCGCTACTGCGATACAACCTACCGCTTAAGGGGTGCTATGGAGGCGGTGGGTTTATGTCCTATGCCAGACTTTGGTTGCATTTCACAATAACATGCAGACTAGGGTGAACTGAAAAAATGTTGTTTTTGTCAGTGGTGGATCTGAAAGCTAAGCTGATTAACGAAATGCTAGATTTTTTCTGAATTTACCTTGAAGGTTCTGTTTCAAGAGAATTTTGTAGAAAGAAGAATTTTGTTTATTGTGGTCATGACAATCATGTCTTAAAGAAAAATGTTTAACATTTCGACAGGCAGTTCTAACTTCTTCAGCCTGCATTTTGAAATATTTTTGTTTTCATATCTTTCTTCCATTTTACATGAAAATTGATTTAAATGTAATAATTTAAAATATTTGAATAAAATTAACAACATTTTTCAAAGTTTGTGGAACAGCATAGAAAATGTAAGTGTAAGTTTTCAACTTGATACTACAGCTAGTACGTCATTGAAATCCAATACGGGTGTTGACAGAGTATTCTAGAAGTTGTAACTTCATCCCCGAAAAGCACCAATCCCCCGTAAACTGCTTTGAAGTACTCAAAATTAAATTTTAAATTTTCAAATTTCCAAAAAACGTTGTTCAGTACACCCTAATACCGACCCAAAAGAGCTAACGAAATTTATATGCGGACATACGGGAAATGAATAAAATGAAGATATGTATGTATTGTAGTGTCAAAGCGACAAGCGGAGGTGGTTGTAGTCTTCTCTGAATTCAGAGTCGTGACATCCATTGCGGTCAACTCTTCGTTATTGATGTTGTATGCGATATAGCCATTTTTGTTAAACGTATGCATTTTGTGGAATGACATCGTGTACAGGATGAACACAAAAGGCCATAATGAATTTTCAAGTTCATAATAAAATTGATATTTTTTTTGAATGTGTGAATGTATGTGTTTCAAAAGAGATAAAGAGCTCACTTCTCTATTGTTGGAAAATTTAATTTTTGGTCTTAAATCGATGTGAACTACATTGGGACATGCATGACATTTTAATATATAAGATATTTTAATTGACTAGAATACCAGCAGGCGTATAAGTTATTTCATTTAGGAAGAACATGCTTAATCCAAGTTAGCGGTTTTCTTTGAGAGATTAGTAACATTAAATTGGTTTGAAATCTAGAAACACAATAGGGAATAATCGTGACTGGTAACGTATGAGTGAAAGACAAAATGTATGTAGTATGCATCCATATAACACATTTTTAACTTGAAATGTATAACGTGGACAACATTAGAATTATTTAAATTCAGTATTGAAAAAAACCAACCCGTAAAAAACATAGTTTTTGACTGTAAATTCTTTATATATAACCACGCCCCTTTGTCCAATCCCGCCCATATTTGCAGCAGATCTTAGAAGATGTATACCTAACCAACATACACAATTTTGTTCAAATACCGTTAACAGGAGCAGAAATAATGGGTTTTTAATTTGTGATTTTTATGGGAGGTATCACGTCCCTTTGTCCAATCCTGCCCATATTTGCAACAGATAGTGAAAACATAAGTGCTATAAGATTCCGCTTTTTGTAGGTTATTCCTTCTATAAATTAGATACAATTTTCAATCATAATCCGGTTTGAGAACAAATATTTTCTTTAAAAAATCATTTTAATAGAACATAGATTTTCAAACAAGACTGTTCAAAGACATATTCGTGCGGACATATTTTTTCAGCGAGAGCGAAGAGAAAATGACGACAGATTTTTACGGCAGATATAAATGGTACTTGGTTATCGTTTTTAAGCAACAAAGACTGGACATTATGGGTTACGACTCTTTTGTACCCAGTGCACTATATGAATCAGTTTCGAATTCGAGACGGACTACCTTTTTTATACATTTCATCTCGGAAACGGAAAGCAGTTACGCATACACACATAACGAATCCGGCTGCGTGTGAAGTTCCGCTTGAAGCCAATTGTGATCAGCATCTCCTTGTAATTTAACGATCCATTAATGCTTAAAGTATAATTCAGGTTACTGTTTCGAATATCATTTTGTAGCAGTAATTATTCCAAGTTGCTTTGGAAATTCCATAGATTTCACAACACAGTTCATAGTTAGGTTAAATTCAATCTAAGGCCAGATAATTAAAATTATATTCCCATTTCTATTCATTATTGCAATAAGAAAAAAAGCTTTAATGAAACCCATTAAGTTCATTTGCCAGGTACTTACCCCATTCTTTTCACACACGCCTCCGGCATTCTTCAAATCACCCGTCCATGCCAGGCCCAGGGTACCCATTTCAAAGTCCCGATAGGTGAACATGTAAGCCAAACAAAAAGCATCATAATCCTCCTCTGCAAAGAAAATGAAACACCAGAAAAAGAACATCATCAGCAAGCGGAAACACGAGCACAAAAGGAGACGGAACCATAGAAAACCAGAGTACGAATACACCAACATATTGAATTGAGTTTCCCCACAAAATGTTGTATTAAACTCAGGTCTTTAACATTTCTTTAATGTTTGCAAAATGAATGAATGGGAGAGATATCATTCATGCCATCGTGACTCCGAACTGGGATTTCATTCCAGCAGCAGATTTTTGTTGTTGTTATTCATATTATCGTATAAATATTTAAAACTGAAATGTTATTGTTACTATTTCATATTAATACTCTCATGTTTTTTATATTACAAGGCCCGTACAAGGATATAGACATACAAATATAGTATATAATATATACACACACACACGGCAGTATATATTAATGTACACACATGTGTACATTCCAACGAAGTACATCAAGGAATTTAAGTACTTTAACACATACATATGCATGTACAATAAAAAATGTTATTCCCTGTTATTATTTGTACGTTGGAGATACATTAATATACATGAACACAATCCGTTTCATATGAATATTTCCATTATTTAGCATGTGTCTGTATAATATTTGGAAAAAGGGGTTTGATGTTAATTAATAGTGGATCTATTAATTAAAACTGGATCTATTATTTAAATGTATATAAATCTAAAAACTGTTGGGGAAATGAATTAATTTGTATTCTGTAGAGTACAAGGCAATACCATGTCAAGTGATGGGTCCAATTAACCGGTGACAATGATCATCCTGCTGATCATAAAAATAACGGTCAGTACCTACTTTACTGTTATTTGTCAACCACAACCTGTTCAGAGCAGGTGCCCTACAAAACTTAGACAACATTTTTTTCTAATTTGTTCGACTCTTAGTATTCGTCGATTGATTATTGTTTTTTTCGAGTTGATATTTTGTCTACAGGTTTTTGTGCATTCTCTCTCCAAAACTGTTGTCAGATTTTTGATACTGTGATGTTTACTCTAATTTGTTTGTATATCCCAAAAAATTGCCAGTTGGTAATAGTGGTATAGTTGTGAATATTGGTATCTCCGTTTAAAACAATTGGGGATCACACCAAGCTATCGCAGGGATTATTTCACCTGATCCATCCAGTAAAGTCTTTGTTCTATTCTTCGGCGTCCTTCCCAAACTGCATGATATGAAAATGGACGATTCATGGTTTGAACAATGAGTGCTTTGTATCTAAGATGCTAGCTAATCTCGTAATAACACCTATTCGCAAGCTCAAATCTTCGTTTGATCGCAATGTGATCTTTATTAATACTTCGAAGATAACGCGCGATAGAATGTGGTCCTCGTCTGATGTTTCGCCTGGTATTGAACGGTTCGGTAAGTTCGACTCTTGAAGGATGTAAATACGAGGTCTAACACCGTAATAATAACGTCCGATTGTGTTTGCAGGAATTGGATTTAGTCGTTCACACATTTCACATGAAACGGCTTAGTATGTAATGAATACAAGTTTAACTCTTCGGCAGTTGACACATTCATTTCTATCGCCTTTCTTTAAACAGGACACAGTACGTTGAGGCTCCAATAATCAGGTTTGCTTTAGAAAATATATATATTAATATAAAAATATAAGCTGATATTTGCATCTTAGCATCTCGTCGCTGCAGTTCTTAAACAGCTTCACTGGTAGTCCATCGGAAGCCTCTAATTTCTTGTTTTATGCCTTGGGATTGCTGTTCTGAATACTTCTGTTTTATATGGAGGTCAAGTGATATCAATATCTTCAATTCGGTGCATTTAAGAATCTTCAGTAGAATTTTCAAGAAGAGGTAATTTGAGCAGTGCACTCTAAACACACTCTGAATGTTGGTCACAAGATTTCTATTATCTTTACAGGTGGGGAGCACTATACGCTGAAAAAATGGACTCTGCAACATATTTCCCCAAACACATTCTGCAGGAATTATGTATATGTTTGGAACATATTCCAAACATTGATATATTTGCGAGTCTTCGTTTTCCCGTTTCATCCTATCAGTGCGGTATGCAGGATTTATTTTTGTAGGTTGAAAAATTGATATTTATGTTGAAAAATACTACTAAATTCAAAAATCAGCTATTAAAGAAATAATTTCGGGGGAGGGGCCGAGCCCTCTGTTCTAGGTTCTAGTTTTACACTCACTGATCGGGACCTACAATTTTACACCGGTTCCAAACGGTATTTTGAGAAGCTTTTTACTAAATACATTTAAATATGTGCGTATTTCCTCCCAAAACATAGTATTATTTAGAAACGAATAATATGTTGAATTCGATGTATTAAAATTAAACTTATTAAAATTAATTTTACTAATATATATTTAACCCATTAATAAATAGCTATAATATTGATACCGGCTATTCGCATTGAATGCATTATTTGTTTTTCGTGAAATGAGAATCTACTGCTCTTTTGTTTCTACTTTCTTTGTTGTCGTTCACGTTTCTTTTCAGAAGGTTTCAATTTCGCCAAACGCTGCAGCTATTTAAGAAACGATTATCACTATGTGTTGGTATGAAAACAATGTACTTGTATTCCAAGCTAGTGCATACAATCCAAGCACGGTTTATATACTTGTTTTTTCCCATTAAATTTCACAAATGATCCACCGGTTTTCTCAGCCAAGGCTCGGGCAGACTAAGCGTTGCACGTTGTCGCTCTTTTCGGATTCTTTCCTCAAAAACGTTTCTCACTGTGGTGGCACACATATAGACGAAAAATATACATAAAACCCAAAGTTAGACTACAAATCATTTAACGGTCCGAGCCGTTATTTCTTTTTCCCTGATCACAAATATTTTCTACGGATATAACTTTTTTCACATGTTACTTACATAAGCGACCAAGCCCTTGTTATATCCTCTTTCCATTGACGACTGAATGCAAGAAACTACAACTCAATAAATCAGCCTATGTATGAAACATTCGCTTCATCTGCAATTTAATCACACATTCAAGAACACTTATGGGTCACTGACTCTCGTTGCCCCTCATTTAGTCCTTTGCTCTAGAGAGAGCATATACAGTACAACAAACACGGCTGTATTTGTATCACCAACACTGACATAGTTGGATCACAAACACATATATTATAAAATTCTAAACAATCTAGAATGGCAAACTCAATGTGTTTGGACAAAAGTATACTATATTTACCACAAGCTACAAACACATGTTATATTTGCATCCAAACAACAAAAAACAACAGATTTTTCAGAGTGTATATTATGCACATAGTTTAACTTTTAAATCTCAGATAAAGCTTTTGGGCTCCGTTATGTCTGCTGTTCATTTCGGGTTTCTTACTCTTGTGCAATAACAGCCGGTTTTTGGTTATTCTAGCCCTGTACACCATTCCGTCGCAGTTCGCGTTGAAAGAGACTGCAACTTTTCCATACAAGCAGCGTATTTTTTTCAGTTGCCATACGCCATTCTTTGTGCCATGGCTTGTCATCGGACGAGTTCTCATAACCAGGTATGGGATTTGCAACAGTTTCTGCAGAATGGGAAATGCGTCTCAGGATTACCGGAAGGGTGTGTCCTGTGCTAGTTAACGAGTGTTCTGATTTGAATAAGATGTGGGTGTCTCTGGTTACGCAGATTTCAGATGTCCAGCTATTTGCGTGATTGGTTTTGAACGGTTTTCGCTCTGTTTAATCTTGTGGGAATCTTCGCTGAAACCAGGTAATAATCCGAGTCAATATTAGCGCTACGAACCAAAGATGTGTACGTTCATTACACGTACCTTCCAATCATTCCCTTAAAATTATCAACTAGAATATACTTTACGTCATGGCTATGGCAGCGGTCGTAGGTTTCTTCTAGGCGCTTATAGAATGTATATTTCGCTTTTTCCTCTTTATCTTCCGTAAATTCACGATATGTGGAAGAAAATCGTCTCTATGCGTATGATGGCTATACGCTTCCAAATTGGGTTGAATAAAGGGTTTTTCAATAAGAGCGCTACAAAAGTGTTTTTAAATAAAACAAAACCGGTTTTAGATACCAATGAAATTCTTTATTCCTGTGAAAGTACGTTCGATGCCATTATGTATGGAACACGATTTCGTTTGCATGGCCACCACGGGCACGCTTGCAGAAGTCCAGACGCTGAACCCAATTTTCGACGGTTTTCAAGCATAAATCGGCCGATACTGCTGCAATTTCACGTTCGATATTCGTACGAAGTTCATCAATCGTCGCTGGACACTTGACGTAGCCCCACAGGAAATAATCTAACGGCGTCAAATCGCACGACCGAGGCGGCCAATCGACTGGGCCATTTCGTGAGATAACACGTTCACCAAACTTGGTTTCCAATAAATTGATTGTGGAATTCGCTGTGTGGCTTGTGGCGCCATCCTGTTGGAACCACATGTCCTCCAAGTCCATATTATCCAATTGGGGCCAAAAATATTCGGTTATCATTGAACGATAACGATTTGCATTCACAGTAATGTGCCGGTCTTGATCATCACGGAAGAAGTACGGCCCAATGACGCCTCCGGCCCATAAACCGCACCAAACCGTAATCTTTTCGTGATGCAATGATGACTCATGGATTACGTGTGGTTTGCTTTCTGACCAATAACGCATATTTTGCTTATTGACGAAGCCATTCAGCCAGAAATGAGCCTCATCTCTAAAGATGATTTTCCGATGAAAATCCGAATCATTTTCAAGTTGTTGCTCAGCCCAATTCACGAACATACGACGCTTATGGTGGTCAAGCGGCTTCTGTTCTTGCGTCAATTTGATCTTGTAAAAATGCAGGCCAAGATCTTTTTCCAAAATTCGCCACAACGACGTCACAGAGATGCCCAACGCTTGAGAACGACGTGTGAGAGACACATTTGGTCTGTCTTGAACTGAAGCCTCAGCGGCAGCAATATTCTCGACACTACGGGCACTTCTTTGTCTCACTGGCACGGGAACATTTTGTTCTGTGCCTGTGGATTCAAATTTTTCCACTAGACGCTCAATTGTTGATCTGGTAGGACGATTATGACGGCCATAAATTGGATGTAGCGCTCTTAAAGTTGAGGCCACTGACTCCAAATTTCGGTAGTAAATTTTAATAATTTCGACTCGTTGTTGGCTCGTATATCCTTCCATGATGAAATGGCAAACCTTACTGAAGAGAAATGTCAAAAAAGCGGGAAAAAATATGGCGTCGTTTGCTGTCCCTATCGATTTACTTTTGTAGCGTCTCCCGTTATATACACTATTAGTTGCCGTCGGTTGTGCAATGGTTAGTGTGGCCTGTGTTCGATCCCTGCTCTGACCACCTTCAAATTTCTTTCGGCGGCGGTCACCTCGCATAGTGACGGCGACACTATCGAGTATATAGCCATGAAAAAGCTTCTCAAAATACCGTTCGGAATCGGTGTAAAACTGTAGGTCCAAATCAGCGAGTGAAAACTGGAAAGCGCACAGCTCAGTGATTGTGAGAAGTTCTCCCCAGTCCCTTCATGGGAAGTAATGGGAAACCATTTATTTTTATTTTTACTGGCAGCCTTCTGCCAACTACACATGAGCAGTCACGTTTATAACATCTTTCATGGAAGCTGCAGTAGATGTCACAGTTGTTCTTCCTTATATAACCATTAATTGCCCATCCTAGATAGCTGTGCCGTTGGCCTAGTAAATTTCGAGAACATCCGCCGGTTGGATGTAGACACCTGCCGTGTATAATGTTCTTACATTTCAGGCGCATATGTGCAAATCCTGGTGCTTATACCATTTGCTGGGGTTCGTGAACAAACAGGGTGCTTTGATTTGTTTATTCTTTTGTGTATTTGGATTGGCGGTGTCAACGGGGGCGGTTGGCAAGAACAGCCCAACTTGTTTTTGCAATTTTACCTTCTGCCAAGATTTTCATTGTGGCCGCCTTGTTTTCGGGTTGCTTTGGTTTTTGTTGTGCCTTGACCAGTATTATTGGTTCATCCGCGTTCTAAGGACAAAATAAGTGCCCTAATAGTTAGCTGCGCTTCAATGGCTACTGTCACCTGATAACATGAGATGGAAACCGGAAAGAAATATCTCTACAGTCTGTTTACATTCTAAATTAGAGGCTTTCACCACGTGACACTTCTCTGGTTTAATTTTGAACGTAATTATAATCACTTTGATGCAGAACTTCATGTGTTACTATCTTCTTAAAACGGAGTGCCATACATACAAATGCCCACACATATGTCGAGATTTTATTACTGTGTACATATTTCCCTAGTTACGCCTCCATCATACAAGGTGTGCCATTTATATGCCGACCTAATCAGTTTATAACAAAAATTTAAAGGTTAAATGCTTGAATTTCCCTTTTATTTTTTATTAGATTTTCTAGTATTTTAACCTTTACTAATTGGATTTTATAACGGTTTTGTTAATTACTTTAATGGGCGATACTTCCGGCTAACTACGTTAAGATGTTAGCAAAGTTTTTGGTTTGGGGTTGTTGGCCTTAATAGCCGTTACTACAGTTGCCGGTGCTAATAAAAACGACTGCACATTTTTTTCCGGTATTACTTAATGTTAATAGTTTTAAGCTAATGATTTGTTTACTGCTAAATATAAATAATTTTCTAATTATCTACACACTGGTTGTGAGGAACATAACGAGTTGGAATGGAGAGTTTTCTATGAGCGACCGTTAAATATAAGTGGAAAGTGAGGAGCACTTGAATGAAATTTTATATATGAAATATATTAATACACAACTTCACGGATACTTATCGAAACCTGAACAAACATGATTCGTATGGGGTTTGAAACCGCTGTGTGTGACTAAACATCTACACTCAGTGACACGACACTCTAACGCGATTCTCAAGATTTTGAGATGTTTTGCACAACATTTGCTGGAAAATCAAAGAAACTTTGGAAATTATTTTTGGCGTTCAAGAGGGAATTATAATATACCCATACATGATGGGCTATACAGCTCCCTCGAGCTATACAGCTCCCTCGCTCTCTGCAGCAACAAGAAATAATAACCAGAAATGTCATAGAAATTAAAATATTACAAGCCCTCAAACAATTTTGTGTTAATCTTACAGTTTTATATGTTAAACAAATTTTACCGATAACTTTTGCTTTTTCGCCGAAATAAATTTGTTTTTGAATTTAACCAATTAAATGAAAGTCGTTTATCTTATTGTAAAATTTGTATTTCAATATCATTTGCAATTAGACATCAACAAGACGTAATATATTCTATTCTAAAATTGCCATAATTTCTATTACTTTTGATAGAAAATATTTGTTAATGAAGACGTATTAGGGGTATAAGGTGAGGGAGGGGTATATACACCTAATGTTCTAACTCTCACTCTCAAAAATTCTTTTGATTTCCCAGCAAACGTTGCATCCGTCAAAGATATTGGGGATAGCGTCCCACGTCCAGTGCGATTATTTTGTATATCCATCTTCAATTTTGCCAGTGAAATGTACCAGTGAAAATGTACCAATATGTATAGAATATGTTTTCAGCCGCCATTACCGCCAGCAAAAATGTATTGCTAGGATTTCCAACAAAACTCTCCGTCCAAGGCGCAGGTGACGCTCTCACTCGTACGGTATTGTATTCCACAATTACTTGTTTTAAACCGAGTTCATTTTACTGAAATTTCAATTAGAAACCAGCTGATTCACGAGGAGATGAAACCCTTAGACCATTGTTTGAAACATGCGTACAATTTAATATCACACACCGCAACATTACCTACAACAATACATTTCGATATTTCATACAAAATCCACGTATTTATTAAAACCCACACGAGCTTGTATTACGTCCGTGTCCATGTACATCACATAGCCATAGTCACACATTCAAAACATTTCAATTCAGAGAGCGAGAAAGAAACCCCTTCTCGCACAAGTGTGCATACACTCACACACATCAATACTCACATCCGTATACGAATAGTGTGAACCAACAACTAATTTCAAGTGGAAATGATTTTGCACAGTGCACTTGACATTACATCGACATTTCGTTGATGCTAGTGCTGTTGTTCTTGTTGACTCACCATGAATAGGAGGTCATACGAGTACATGCAACATTGTGATGAATGCATCAGAGCGAGGCACTCGGCAACAACATTTCACGCATGACTACATCCGCATACATTCAGCGTCGTTGAAATGACTGGTGCTGTGTGATGATGGTGACGTTATAGTTAACCTTGATTTTGATTTGTGTGAAATTTTTCCAAGTGTAATTGATTTTTAAAGCATTTGTTTTTCCTATTTATTCCACCTTCCTACCAACTCAGCACTGGCTTTAAATGTGAATTCAGAAATTGGGTGGAATCAAAAATACAACCCCAATGGAACCCAACAATCCATTAGAAATGCAGCTACTAAAGGGGGGAATATAAATTAAAGCGGCTTCTTAAAATAAATACGGCAACAGGCAACAATTACTTAGTTGGCACAATGGTTAGGACTCCGGAGATTTGCTCACAAGGTGACTTCCCTACAATTGGGAATATGCGAAATATCGTCACAAAATCAACATCCAGGGAACCGATTGGAATGCATGAATTCAGAGTTTCAGGAGACATTTACATGTATTATTCCATCTACAGACAGATACGTAACACATAATTATTTCATGCTACAGGACAAACAAGTATTAAAGCTGTTGTGGAAAACCCTGATAAACGGAAAGTTTTCAAGGAAACCCGGTAACGTCTTCAATGAATCATGAACAATTGGTTTATGGCTTGTATTTCTTTAAGGAACCCGGAACAAGTTTCGGCACAGCTGGAAATTTAAATAGGGTTGTTCTAAAATATGGAAGAACTGGATCAGCGCCTGTCGGACAATCTAACTCTAAAAAATGGTTTACCATTATGTTCCATGAAGGGATTAGGGACAACTTATCACAAACAGTGAGCTGTGCGCATTCTTGGGAGGGGCCAGAAATGATTCCTTCATTGGGCAGTCCAAGCAGTTCTCTACTTCCACGCAGTATGTCCTGGGTAATGGTTTTATCGGAAACCTCCGTTATGTAGCTAGAGTGAGAAGGTGAAACGAATGAGCATCCTGATTGGTTATACGATCACTGATACGACTCAGGGTAACTAGGTGAGCCTGTCACTGAAGCTCTTCGAACTAGAGGACATATTTTCTGTGCTTTAAAGGTAGATGAGCCAACACGCCTGTCCAATGGCGGATCAAAACTGAAGAAACCAAAATCCAGATTCGACTCACTGCATTCTGGTCAGCGTCTGATCCATAATGAGCGGCTAAAACATGATCATCCTGGCAGTAGGTAAAATGCAAAGCACGGTGGGCTGATTTTGCCTACCTCGACCATTATAGTGCCAATGAAAATATACAAGAAACGAAAACGAACAAATCCCATTACTGTTGATGACCCTCGCAAACGTTATAAGGACCACGACCGGCGGATGTCCTCGAAAAATATAAATCTGATATCACAGCAATCCAGGAAATGCGAAGGACAAGATATGGTTGCACCAGAAAGAATAGCAGCGATATTTATTACTGTGTCATGAGTGAAAGCACGAACTCCGGTGCGGATTTATATTTGGCAAGACACTGTGACTCCCAGTTTCAAGGTTCAACCCAGTGAGTGAAAGCATAGCCACAATTCCCATCAAAGTGGAAAATTTCAACATCTCGTTAATTTATGAACACGCACCGACAGAGGATAAAGACGATGATGTCAAAAATCATTTTATGAGCGTCTGGGGGAAGTATACGAAAGTTGCCCTGACCATGACATTATTTATTTATTTATTTATTTATGTCTATGGATTATAATCCTTACAGACTAGCTTAACTAAAACTAATATAAATCCAAAATATTTTTAAATTTATTAAGTGAAAACGAAAAATCAATTGAACAATTCATATTAATAGTATTATATTCCTTAAGACACCTCAATATAGGCCCAAAAGAAGAGTAATTATTTCTATGAACAGATATATTAAAAAATTCATTATTTCTAAGACACCGCAAGGGAGTATTAATATTTATGCAGCTAAGAAGCGGAGGACAATCTACAAATCCACAAATTAGTTTGTATAAAAACAATGCAGAACACTTGGAACTGTGACTAGATAGGGTTTCCAAGTGAATTAGTCTGCATCTAGCTTCATAAGATGGAATTGGACTATGGAAATTTACTTCAAACAATGCGAATTTAATAAATTTCTTTTGCAATGACTCAATACGATTAATGCGTGCATTATGGTAGAGTTTCCAAATAATGGCACCATAATCTAATTTAGATCTAACAAAAGCGGTGCATAGTAATTTTCGTGTGTAAGGGTTAAGAAAGTCTTTACTATTTCTTTTCACAAAAGCAAGGGTGGAGTACGCTTTAGGCATTATATACTCCACATGCAAGTTAAATACCAGTTTTGGATCGAAAACAATGCCCAAATCTAACATTTTACTAACTTTAGGTATTAAATAAGACCCAATGAAATAGATGGAGTTAATTAAATGTATACGCCTTGCAAAAGGAAGATGGAAGCATTTAGCAGTATGTAGTTTTAAAGGATTACATTCACTCCAAATGACTAATCGATTGATGTCTTCCTGAAGTAAAATAGAGTCTTGAAGACAAGAAATTTTAGTAAAAAGTTTTAAATCGTCAGCATACATGAGAAATTTAGAATGTTTGAAACATGATTCAATATCATTAACAAATAATATAAAAAGAAGAGGTCCTAAAATACTACCTTGCGGTATAGCAGAGGTTGCTGAATACCTATTAGAGTAAACATTATCAACACACACACGACACACTCTATTACTTAAATACGATTCAAACCACTGTAAAAGACACGAATGAAATCCAATTTTAGCCAATTTCATTAAAAGTAAACTGTGCGATACCTTATCAAAGGCTTTGCAAAAGTGAAAATAGAGTGTATCAACTTGAAATCCTGACTCAAAAGACTTGATACAGAAATTAGTAAAGACTAATAGGTGCTGCGATTCACATAAAAATTGGGAATAGAATGATAAATTTTATCATAAACTAAATGTTCCAAGAGTTTTGATACGTCTATAATTGCTAATGTAATTTTTTGATCCTGATTTATGAATAGGCGTTATAGTGGAAACTTTCCATTGGGTTAAGAACGTACCAGCTTTAAGGGAATTATTAAACATGAATTTTAGCGGACCGCAAATAGATAAACTACATTTCCTAAGAAACAACGTAGGAGGCCCATCTATATCAGGTTTAGGTGAATCCTTGAGATCAGATAAGGCAGCGAGTATATTAGATTCATCAAACTGAAAGAAAGATAAATTTGTGATTGAGCAATACTTGGTACCCCAAATTCAAAGTTGGATTTGAAGAAATCGGCAAATAAGTTTGCTTGTTCAACTGGAGAATTTGCAAATTTATCTTCCCAGAACATTGATGACGGAAAATTACTGCTTCTACGTTTAGCTTTTATGAAGTGCCAAAATGACTGTGGATTAGTATCTATTTTATTTTCAATTGTAATTTTTATTGTAATTGCTGTACAGAAATTTATTTAGAGAATCAAATTCCCTAGAATAATGCTCAAACATCCTCTTACTTTCAGCACAATTTGTGGATTTGTAGACGTTGTGAAACTTATTTCTCAAATTTTTAAGTTTATTTATAACAATCTGGCTTAACCTTAGGCACCACAGAATAAAGTATTTCATTAATCTTACAAACAAATTCATAATAACAATCATCGATGGTTTTGTTTCGAAATGGACGAACATTAACGTTATTAGGCCAAAAAGAGGGTTTAAACAGTTCCTTGTAAAAATCCGGTGCAATACCCAGCTTAAAATTAACACTTTTTAAATCAGCCACATTAACGTTCTTCTTTACTAATTTTAAACAAGCCATATGAGCCTTACTGATGTCGGCATGCTTTTCAATATAGGACATGATTTGATCCTCCGTAATGTTTGATTTAAAGGAGGACAAATGTATCCACTTCTTTTCCACAAAAACTTGAAGTTCAACATCATCATTCTCCCCAATAATGATAGGTCTTTGGCGATTTTTACGGGATGTTACTCGCGTCCAATCTGAATTGTGTGCTGGGTTACGATTTACATCCGAAAGATTAACAACATTATTAGTCTGCGCAAGGGGGACAGAAACATTATATCCAATAGAGCAAGGAGCACCATTACCTTCATTAGCAAGCTCAGAAACATAGCTAACACGAAAGTTATCTCTGAGACAGTTATCACTCTCAGAAGCATGAGTTGCAATAGTGTGCGTATCATCAGAGCTGTGTAAACTGGCGGGTAAAACAGACGGAGTGAGAGTTTTGGCGACTGAAGCAGCATTTGTAGGCAGTATCACAGAGCAGAATTAGAAAAGACGGTTTGAGCAGAACGTGTATTAGAAACATCGATAAGTGTTGTTGGCTTTATTTTCAGCTCTCTCACTTCATTGGACAAGTGAGAAACAATAGCAACCAAATCAGTGGATGCATTAAGGAAGTCATCACAATTACAAATAATGTTTTTATTTCTTTTTAACGACTCCAACAGATTTAAATCAGCAACACCCGTACAAAAATAATGAAATTTGCCATTGCAAATCTTGACATTTACGTATTTCTCGGATTGTAAGGACTTAAAACAGAAAGCACACAACGTTTTAGGTGGATCAATTGACATCGCGTCTGCCCAAATCAAAAGTCAGAGATCGACTGATTGTTGATCCTAAGCGATTTTAATGCAAAGTTGGGAAAAGAAATTGACTTTCGACCAACCATTGGTAATCACAGTCTACATGATACCACTTCCGATAATGGAATAAGACTGATAGACTTCGCCACTGTAAAGAGCATGGTAGATTCCAACATAAGGACATACATGAGGCGACTTGGATATGTCCTGATCAGCGAACGAAGAAACAGATTGATCACTTGGTAATAGATGGCAGGCACTCTTCTAGTGTAATGGATGTACGTGTGATTAGAGGTGCAAATATCGACTCGGATATTACCTGTTGGCTGCGAAAGTTCGCACAACACAGAACAGGGCGAAAATCGGTCGAAGCCGAACACGGGAAGGCTGAATATCGACAACTTGCAAATACCGAAGATATCAAAGGCTTATCAACAAAGGCTCACTCTCTTGCTCTCTCTCCCGGGGAAGCATAGTGGAAGTATATCTCCCATTCTTTGGAAACAGCTGCAAGAACCGAACTTGGCTAACAAAAACTGCAGAAGGATAAGCAATGGTACGACGAAGAATGACGCATTGCAACTGATGAAAAAGACGCTGCACGTATGGCAACGAAACAGTCAATAACAAGGCGTGCTGCGAATGAGCGGTACAAGAGGCTGAGAAGGGAGAAAACCCAACTATTTAGGTATCAACAAAGGCTCACTCCCTTGCTTAAGTCTCTCTGCCATGGAAGCACATCTCCCTTTCTTTGGAAAGCGCTGCACGGACCGGAGGAAACCCAACTATTTGGGCGAAACAAATGGCATGGGGAGCAGGAACAGAGTGACCGAAATGTGCAAGATGAATAATGGATCCTGAAAATATTCCACAGGGTAAGCTGATCAAATAACGGGCCAAATAATAGACTGCCCTTCTGCAAGGACGAGAATGGGAATTTGGTGACAGAAAAGCAGTGTGTGCTTAAAATATGTAGAAACCACCATTCAGCACTACTCTATTCACATTCTTCCACTGAAGATCAGGAGGTAATGATTGTCCTCCAACCAAGGCAAGATTTGAAAGGTGATCGCCTGGTTTAAGAATAATAAAGCCGCTGGTTTGCGTGGGCTACCATGTGAGCATTTTATGGCCGGTGGCGATGGACTGCTAGCCCATATGTATCAACTTATAAACTTATATGCGGTATATGATTGGTGGAATCTATGCCTGTCGATTGGAGTCTCAGTGTGGTATGTCCTGTATTTTAAAAGGGTGACCCGTATGTATGTTCCAACTATCGCGGTAATAGTTAACACTAAAGCCAAAATATTCATGCTACACCAAATCCTGGAAATACCCACGAAAAGCTAATCGATACATACCATATTTTTATCGATTATACAGCTGCTTTCGATAGCCCAATACGGGGAAAATTGTACGAAGCTATGTCTGAACTTGGGATTCCGGCAAAACTGATACGCTTCTGTAGAATGACGCTGACCAACACCAAATCACCAGTGCAGTTGGGGAAAGACCTCCATTCCGTACCAAGCGAGGATTGAGACATGGAGACCTCCATTCCGTACCAAGCGAGGATTGAGACATGGCGACACACTTTCGTGCAATCTTTTCAACATCTTAATAGAAATAATAATGAGAAAAGATGTAGTAAATGTAAACAAGACCAATAACACGAATAACTACATGTTGCTGGCATATGCTGATTATTTTGACATCATTGGGCAATGTAGCGGTTACTGCAGAGTTTTTCAGAATCGAAAAAGCAACAGCGAAGGTAGGGGTTGCTGTTATTGAGGGCCTAATAAAATTAATGGTGTCGGCGACTAGGCAAACCTCTCGACGTGGTCCGCACAAGAACATCGACAACCGATTTCATTTTGAAGTGGTAGATGAATTTATCTACAGTGGATCCGCCGTGAATAAGGACAACAATGTCAGCCTGGAGATAAATAGGAGAATTGTGTTTGCAAATAGATGCTATGTTGGGCTCAGCAAGCAGTTTAAGAACAACCCCCTCTCTCAGCAGACAAAATTCCAGATATACCAGACTCTCATTTTACCTTGTTCTTACTGTTTAATTTTCAACAATTGCAGCAAAACGTGATGTGTTAGCTCATAGTTTCCTATGTCTTCTAATAAATAACAATTGCAGATCGTATCACATAAAAAAATATTTATATGTGTTTTGTTTTAGTACCCCTTTCTTACTTTTGTTGTTAATATAGTAAATTTCTCTTGAGTGTGAGACTGAAGTGAAACCAAACAAAATGGCTATTGTTTTTTGGATTGCTGTATTCGTTGTTGCAGTACCACCACCTACTCAATACAGCTTGCTTCACTCAAACCATACAGACCCAAGCCAAATGTCAAAAAAGTTCTGTATTCGCAAGCCATGGCATGCCATACCATTTTTCCTACCCCTCTTCCCTCTTCACATTTCTTGTCGGCAAACTAAAAACAGGAGAAGAAAATTGTAGCACAAATTCCTTCCTATAAATATGGTCATTGATTGAGAATTTTTTCGAAGCATAATTTTCAAATCGCGGCTAATCATTTTGGAAATAATATAAAAATTTAGCATATGTCAGACTGAGCAATATACAGCAATTGGGTTTTACTAAGACCTAGACCATGCTGAAAAACACGGCTCCTGTGACATTATGTAGGAACAATACATTTGTTTGGAACGTACTATGCATCCTAAACATCCAAGCATGTTTTTATTGAATTGAAGATGATATGAAATCTTGTTTTGTTTTTGGTTTTAATTAACACATTTAGGAAAAATACATGTTTTTAGTTAAAATATGTCCACATATATAAAACAAAGTGATTTTTTCATATATAATTATTATATAACTATTATATATTTTGTATAATATTCTAAATTCAAGTCGAGATACGGCCATAAAAAACGGGGCAATCTCGCAAGAAGCCGGACAATCCCGCCACAAGCGGGGCAGTTGGCCAGGTTAATTATAACATACTACACATTGTATCCCCAATAGCAAACACAATGTGTTTGGACACAAATATAATATATTTGCCGCAAGCTACAAACACGTTATAATTGCAACAAAAAAGACAGACTTTTCAGCGTGCACGTACAGAAAGGTACAATTCAATTGGACCAGTAATTAATTCACATTTAAAATTTTAAGAACTAGTAGCCGAATTAGATAATTGGGTACATCCAAGGATATCCGTCAATATTTTTAACGAGAAGGAAATCCTTGTCCTGCATATTACTTAACTGAACGGAGATTATATTGGATAACCATTCTCTACAAATAATATGTGAAAACAATTTCGCGAGATACCATCATTATTTCCAACCTCTTGTCTTGAAAATCCTGCTTAAATAGCATAGCAAAATACACAATTATGATAAAAACTTACCTGAAAATAATTCCAAAAATTTCTCTACTCCATAATTCCCGGGAAAACGATACGCTGGATCCTTGACAGCATTTGAATTATGAACCTTAATGCGTTTGATCATAAATGTTATATTGTCAGGTTTGCCATCATTGTTGAAATCTGAAAGGAGCAAAGCAAAAACATCGACAGGCATTCAGGATAAATGTGACAAATAACCAAGAGTGAAAAAAACTGCACAAAATGGCTATACTAGTATGCAATAAATTTTAGCTTGTGACACAACAAATCCGATTTAAATCCAACAACTCGGAATTTGATATGGAACTTTTACATTTTGATCCTTTGGACAGAATGAAAATTGCGATTTTCGTGTTCTGCTGCAGGTGAGACAGACACAAACACACACACACAATGTTATGGTGTTACATCAACTTGCATCAAAATGTTTTGTCGCGCTAACCCATACTGTTGCACATTATTAGTATCATTGTGTATGGAGTCGTTCAACAAAAAAATTCGATGCTGACGTCAATTTACAGCCATCTAAATTTTGACAATAGTGAGCTTGTTTTTCGGGGTATACAGTTGTACATGGATTCCGAGTATTTGTGCTTTAAGAGAGTTTCCCATGGTGACTAAGATACTGAGATTTACCAAATGTAAATTTGTAACTTCATGTATAATACAAACAAGTATGTATATTTGTATATTTTTTATTTGTGACAGATTTTAATAAAAAAAGTGTTGGCCACAAAAGTTTCTCTCTGTGGGTCGAAATATATTGGAATTACCCTGGTCTGTGTGAAAATTGGGTTTGCATATATTGTTACTGTGCCGTCTATTTTGTTGTCATTCCTTCCATATAGTGAAGCAAATATATTCCCCAGTGGTCTGTGTTGGTGTTGGTTTTGATTATTTGGCCGCCGTTGTTGCCTCTCGTGATGCAACTAATACAAAAAGCATTCTGATTTTGGAATTTTTGGTTTGCTCACGAGTATTTTCTGTGGTTTTGTTTGTTTTCATAGGCAAATATAGAAATTCACAAATGCACTTCATTGAAATGCAATGTAATTGTGGATGGAAGTCAGCATTTATAAGTTAGGGAGCTAAAAGCTTCTAAAAGAAGTTTTAAACAAATTTCAATTTCTTCTATATTTTCGAAAAAAACAAGGCCAGCTTAAATGTACCTCGGTTTAAAGAAGACGTTAAGAGCGATCATTGCATAGTAGTCAGTAGTTATCTGAAATAACAACCTACATATCGCACCCTAACTACAAAAGTGTCACAACTCACAATTTTCAAATTTGAATTTTTGTTTCAAAATTATAGCCAAGAATATTTTCTATTTGACATCATTTTGTCATTCATTGCACGAAAACAGCCGCATGAATGTGTCTACTTATATTATTGAGAATTTTCATAGTTTAAAAAAAAACTGTCACCCAATGGGTAGCGAAATATTGGGGAATAAACCCCAGTTTTTTACCTTTGCTGAACATTTGGAAATCTAGAGTTGTTATACTTTTGTATTTAGGGTGGGTGCGCTAATTCGGTTTTTGTTTACAATTTTCAATACTTCTTAATATTAATGAAAAACAGTTATTTATTATTTGCGACGCAGTTAATATTGTTTAGCTCCCCTAAGTTTTGTTTTTGTTATTTTAATTTTGTTGAAAACATTGTTCACGGCATCGCAGCACGAATTTCAAAAAGGAAACATATAGAAGGAATTCAAGAGATAGTCCCAGAGTCATTTTAAAATTGTTCGAACAGCCGCCATGGACATCATACGTGATTTGGAATATTTCGAAATAATTGTATTTTAACTTCAAAAAAACTCACCTGTGTTCTTATATATCGAATTGGCTCGCTGCACATGTCTCGTTATCGCCTCAATACTCGCCTCATCCGAACCCATTTTTTGGAAAAACGTATGATCGGCTTGTAAATACAGCATGCAGGTAATTTTACGATCATACAGTGATTTTCCTGCATTTGAATTTTCTCCCTGGCCAAAGTCACCACCACGATTACTCAGCAAACTGGTCATTAGCATGCTATTGAAATTGGGATTATGAGGATTGGGGGCCATCATTATTTCCGGATTGTAGTTGTTGACAATGATGTTGGGCTTTTTGGTAGCTCCATTCTTGGTGATAATCTCTACATGGGTCTTGTGGATAGGTCGATCGTTACCCATAAATATGGTGGTCCAGTTATTGTTGAAGAAGCTGCCACTGCTGTCGTTGAAGTCTTCATAGGCGGAACGGTTGTTGTAGGTGCTGACGATGATGTTTTTGTGTTTCGTATAGGTTTTTCTCATGTTATTATTATTGTTGTAGAAATTGTCTGCATTGTTGTTGTTGTTATTGCTGTTGTTGGGATTATAATTGCTAACAATTATATTACGGTTGCGGTTATGTTTTGTCGACGAGGAGGATGCAGAGGACGGGTTCAATGGCGGTTGAGTTGTTGCGGCCGCATCTGAGGCGACTCCCGGATACGGCTGTTGCCCAGCATTACGCCACGTTATCACAGATGATTGTTGCGTTTTACGCACTTGTTCATTATTTTTGCTAGTCGGTGTTGAGCTTGTGGTGGATGGGATGGGATTAGTATCAGTATTATGGAATATACTAAAGTCATCATTGTAGGGAACATCTAAATCCAACGGCAACGGTGGCTCATCTTTGTGGCCATCGCCAGATGAAGCCAGCTGGAACAGAAAAAAAGAACAATAAAAGAAAATGGTCAACAATAAATACAAAAAGAGCTTAACATAAAACACGACAAACATAAATGGACAATGAAATGTAAAATAAATTAATGACCAAGAGACACAACAATCCAAATGCTGAAGGTTTAAAATCTCAAATCCGAAACAAAACTATTACGTTATTACACGGAGCATTCTGTCGTCCGTCAGGATATGTTGGTGTTATTTTTTCGTATTCTTAAAATTATTTACGGTGGGAAATATAGAGCACAGCTGAAAATTATAGTTTTCATAACCATCAAATCTTCTCTGTGGGATTAAAGGCAGTACGAATAGTTAGGTTTTTTTTTAATTTTGAAGTATAAACTCATGAGACATTACGCATACAATAAAGTACTAAATTAGTTTTTTTGCTTCATACGTACACGCAAAGAAAAAAAAAACGTTCATTGTTCGGTTGCCGCAACAATAGTCGTGTTTTGGTTACAAGCCAGCGATTATCGCTTGCTAAGTTGTAAAGAAAACGGCATTTGAAAACATTTGAAACGGGTTGAAAACAGTAAAAGATGTCAAAAAACTTTTGTTAGAACTTAGCGAAAATGATTTGCGTCGCTAAGTTCTCGCTAAGTCTCGCTAAGTGCTCCATACAAAACAAGCGATTATATAAGCAAGCGGTGTAACCAAAACACGCTTAATACTTTGATTGTTTTATATTAATTTATTAATCGCAACCGTACATGTAATTCTCCCAAATAAACTCATACTCACATACGTATATGTGTATTTTGTTGTTGCAAACGAGTTCTCGTTCGCATCAAACACGTACAAAATTACATTTGCCGCAATTTAAAAACCGTTTGCGATACCTGAAATTAGCCATTTTCTAATGAGATCACAGATTACGAAGAACGTACATTTCTCTCATTCTGTCGACTGTATAAACAGTATTATCCACTCGTTTGGTATACACACTCACGCATACACATAAAATAAAAGTGATCAAACACTCTTATGCTTCTATATTGTCAATATATCTTGGAGGGACAATTGATGCGCTGTAGTTTGCTGCGCTTTGAGTTGTTATTTGAATGCAAGACGAGAGAGACGTGTAAGTAGACAGTGAACAAATAGACAAAAAATTCAACTTTTTTTAAAACAAACTTTATGGGTAAAAATAAAATCCTAAAAGTGGGAATTTAAACAGAAAATAGCTTAAGGAAGCCATAAATAAAAGTTTTAATTACAATTCAGTTGGTGGAACCGTTTTTCGTTTCTCACAAACGTTTTTTCAGCTCTGATTTTTCATAACTTGTTTACTGTGAACGTTTTCAATTCTCGCAAACGTTTTTCATTTTGGAGCAACTACAACTCGGTGGATGTAACCGAAGAAACAGTCGGCGGAACCGCTTTTCGTTTATCGTAAACGTTTTTCCCAACGAAATGAAATGTATGGATTAACAGAAATTCGTTTTACCAAGAAAGTTAGAGCTAAGTGACAGTTAAAAATTATAAACTCCATACAAACTGACAGCTAGAAGTTTAACTAGCTCTAACTGCAGGATATCTAGACATGGTTAAATCGGCTGTTACTTTAACTTGAATTTTCTTTATAAATTTAAATTCTATTGGCAATTGTACTGACACTTGTTTCAAAATCACTTGTTTGGTTGCAGGCAATTTTTTATTTAAAATATTTTTTATGTTCAGCCTGAGTTCTTGTTGTGAGCATCAAAGCGCAATGTAAGGTGATTTCGTTTCTAAAAAATTACGTTGTCCTTGCATAAGTAGCATTTAAAAATTAAGTTTTGCCTTCTTTGTTCTGGGAAAAGAGCATTTCTCACAACTGTCTTCTTCTTATTCCTTCTTAAGCATGTTTCATTTGCCCCGCTAAACTAATTGAATCCAGATTTTATAGTTACTCCCCACGAGTAACCTTACACATTGCCGTCTCGTTATGTTTATATCTCGGAAACGGATCAATCAAAAAAACAATTGTATGGACCTTTTTTTAAAAGAAATCTTCACTCAATCCTTCTAAAAGGTCTATAACTCGGAAGCGGTATGTCTAATCGAACAAATATTAATTAAAGCCTCCATTGGAGGCTTTAACTGATAGATGTCTTTTTTAAAAAATAGCTAAAACTAAAACTTTTTCAAACATAAAATTGTTATAACGCCCATATGTTTTAGCGATTTTTTTTTCCAAAAGTAAAGATATCCTTCTATAGAGGTAAAATAATTATCAATTTTGCGATTGGACGTACTATTTCCGATATTTATCTATTTTTATATTTAAGCGATTTTCGTTTATTGGCAATTTTTGAAATTAAAATTCTTCATACGAATTGGACCACTTTATGAAAAACGCTTAGGAACTACAAAAATTACCTGTTTTTTTCGGTTGAAAACCCCGTTACCACGATAAAGAAGTGCTTTACTAAATTTTTAATATTTTCGATCAAAAATGGGGATTCGTTACCCTGGGTAACCTGTGAGTAATATGCAGGGCTGACAAAAATATGCATTTGCTTGAAAGTGCTTATTTTACATATTTAGGTCAATGTAGCATATATATGGCAACCTTGCTTATTTTGCATATTTCAATAAAATTTCACCTGGTAACTCTAACTTATTTGACAAATGAGTTAAATTAACTTGGTAGCACTGACAATTTTCGCCGCGCGTTTCTGATGTTTTGTTTATTTTCTAAACCAGTTTCGCGTTTGTTTAACAATGCCGAAAGAAAAAGAATCGAGGGTTGAATTTCTAACGCGAATGACGCGAACATTTCCAGACAAGCTTCGAACAGATAAGCAAGTACTATTTTGCAAGATCTGCAATATTCTTATATCTGGAACCAAATTATTCAATGTAAAGCAGCACTTTGAGACGGCAAAGCACAAGGAACAAGAAAAAAGGAATGAGAATAAGTCGCAGAAATTATTGTCTGAATACTCCAATAATCAAGTCAATCCTTTCAATATGGATCTTTGTAAAATGCTGGTAGGAGCAAACATTCCGTTAAACAAAATCAGTAATCCAGTTGTGATTGAGTTTCTCCAGAAGCACACAAACTGCACTGTTCCTAGTCTAACATCGCTGCGTACTAAATATATTCCAATTTTATACAAAAATTGTTTGGAGAAACTACGTTTGAAAGCCCATGGAAAACATATTTGGATTTCAGTGGATGAGACTACCGACGTAGAACAGAGATTAATTGTCAATTTTATATTTGGTATTATGTCAGACAATGAAGAAGAAAGAGGTAAATCATACATACTAAACGTTGGTGTTGTTGAAGCGGCAAACGCTGCAAATATGACAGCATTTGTGATTGATTCTTTACATCTCTTATGGCCCGAAGGTAAAATTGTTCAATAAATTTTCTATATAATACATAGTTTTATGTTTTTAAGGAATTCAATATGAAAAAGTACTTCTGGTTGTTACGGATGCCGCAGCCTACATGTTAGCAGCCATGAAGTCAATGCAAACAATATTTCCCAAATTACTACATGTAACATGTTTTGCCCATGGGCTCCATAGAATCGCTGAATTTATACGCTTCCAATTCAAAAATGTAAACAGCCTTATATCAGCAACTAAGGCAGTCTATGCAAAAGTTAGTGTTTAGTCTATTTGGAAAGGACGTGCATGTATCATATAAAGTTTCTTTCTTTATTTAGGCACCATCGCGTCGCCACGCTTTTAAAAAAGCTTTGCCAAATTTGAAACTGCCTCCGCAGCCTTGCGTTACTAGATGGGGAACCTGGCTTGATGCTGCAGAGTATTACTGCGATAATTTCAAAGAGGTACGCTCTGTTATAGACAACCTAACAGATGAAGAGTCGGAGGCTGTAAATCAGGCCAAGCTGTTTTTTGCAGATCCTGCTCAAGTATCTAACTTAAGTTTTATAACAACTAACTTCAAATGCATCAAACTAAGTATTGAAAAGCTGCAGGCGAAAGGATTATCCTTGAATGACAGCATATCAATTGTGGAGCATGTGAAGAAGCAGTTAAATTCCTTGCAAAAAAAGGAGTATTTCGAAAAGTACAATTCAGTCTTCAAAAGGAATGTTGGCTACAACAGTTTAGTGGAAATAAAGAACGCAATATTTCACAATGCGCCAATAAACGACGATTATGTAAAGAAACTGTCCCCGAGTGAAATTTGTTGCTTTAAATTTGTTCCTTGCACATCTTCAGACGTAGAAAGATCTTTTTCTACTTATGGAAATTTACTGACCGATTTACGCAGATCATTTTCAGTTGAAAATTTAAAACATTATATTATTGTTCACTGTAATATTGATATACTTCAATAAAAATGTTTTTCTGGGCATATTTAAGAGCATATTCTTGGGGTTTTTTCAGCATATTTAAGCGCTTAAAGTTCAATTTTTCGTGCATATTTTTGTCAGCCCTGGTAATATGTAAAGGCCTTCTGTAATGGACAATTCCCCATCGCCATGGGTAACTAACATTTAAAAATATTGCAAGCACCCGTTCAAAGTTTTTTCTTCATTGTGCTGAGAAAATGGCATTTCTCGCAACTGTCTTCTTCTTATTGCTTGCCCGATGAACTATTTATATCGACCAGTTTTTATTGAAACCTAAACCTATTCATACAAACTGGTCGACAAAATACTATAACAATTGATATTATTTGTTATTCCCGCTAAACTAATATTTTGACCACTTCGATTGAGAAGTTAAGCGATCTAAATGAAGCCGCTTAAAATCGTTTAGCGGCCACCACAAAAGGTAGAAAAATTTGCTTAGTTAAGAGTAAGAACATACGCCTGAGAGGGCAGAAAATTCAAAACTTTTGCACTGTTTGAGTGCAACACTTTAGGTAATGTAGGAAAAATGCTTCCTTACTATACTTATGTTGTCTAAAACAACATAATTATACCCTCACCCATACGGATTGAGGTATATATCATTTAATACGCAAAAACATTTAAAGCATAGAAGGGGCCATGTTAGACCCTTAGTATCTTTGGATGAAATTCGTTTACCTCTGTACCTCCCGTACATATAGACAGATTTAGCCCAAAATCATATTTCTTCTAAAAGTTTTTTCCGTTAGATGTGATTAGTTTCGACCCACATACTGGTTAAATGTTCTACTTAACTGGAGAAAATGGGCGAGATTGCCACACCCATTCTTGTACCTCCCATACAAAAGCTTGGTTGTCTTTCGAGTTGTCAACCCAATAAATCGTGTGAAACACTTCGGACCTTAATGAAATTAGGAATAAGACTTCACGTCATTAAATTTTAATAACCGATTAAGACAAGGGAGATTTTGCCACGTCCATTTTGGTACCTCCCTTACAAAAGTTGTTCGGCCGGCTGTATTGTTTGGCACGAGAAGTCCCGCAAAACCTAACCAATCTTTATGAAATTTTATTCTGGACAATATTTGGCTAAACGCTACACTTCTATGGAAAATGAGCGGGTTTGCCACACCAATTCTGGTACCTCCCATACAATAGTTGGGTAGATGACCGGTTGATCGACACAATAACTCTCGTAAACCAGTTATTGTCAATTATTAGTCAATATTTTGCTAAACGCAACGGTGTAATTAATAATTCACTACTGTGCCACGCCAGTTTTCGTACCTCACATAAAAAAGTTGGACGTATTTCCGGGTGGCCGGCTCGATATCTCTAGTAAACCACATCCGATCTTATTCAAATTTGGTACTGATCAGTATTTTGGCAAAAGCTCCTGTGCAATATAAAATTAACAACTTCCCCATGCCCATTTTTGTACGTCCCATAATATTCGGCGAACAATTGGTTGGTGGTCACAAAAATTCCCAAAACCACTTAGGATTATAATTAAGTTAGTAGATAATGTTTTGCACAATGTCACTCTGCGATTGAATATGGGCGAATTTGCCACGCCCATTCTTTTAATGTAGGAGTGAATATAGACGTGTTGTAACTAAATTATTTCATTTTAAACAATTTCGCTACCCATTGGGTAGCATCGTCAGGAAGTTAGACAACATTTACTAATTAATTAAAAATTACTTGTATTATAATCAGTAGTTGTCTATCTTCCTGACGATGCTACCCAATGCGTAGAGAAATATTGAAAAAAATAATAGTTTAAAATAGACCTAACGCTCAAATATTTTTATTTTCAATAGAATACGAAAGGCCGAATAAATCATCCAATTTTACAATATATTGTTCCCTTTGTCGTTCCATATTCGCCCAAAGAGAAGTTACGTATTTCTTCGCCATGCGTTAATGATGACTTTAACGCAACAGAATTGAGCTCAAGAGTTTCACGTAAATACGAAACTTCCTCTTGAAGTCGTGACAAAATACTCTGTTTAAACTGCTGGTTGCTTTGTCCATTGTAACATTTGCATGCCAGTTCCTTCAAGCGAAAGACTTGGAATTCAGTTTATTAACCCTCTTGTTTAGTCTCTGGTACACGGAACGCCTTACTTTTCATTAAAACAATCCTATGCTCAAATTAATCTTCTTCTTCGGACATAATTTTAGCTGAATTTAACTATACGATGTTATTTTTTCGCAAATTGGTTTAGTTGCTTCCCCATTCCTCTATTCAAATTCCATTTCGTTTTAGGTTTCCTGTTGAAACGTACACGTGAGGGCCGACTAACTACTCCCTGTACCATCTTCCACGTTGTAAGTGGTTTGACCGGCATTATGCCCGAAGAGCGGCTTCAGAGCCGTAAGTATCCTTAACAAAAACATAAATGACGTTTTAATTGGATTTATTTGGCCAAAAGAAAAATTACCCTTTCACAGTATTTTTTCATTTCCATTCTATGTTGTTGGTTTTATTCAGTGTGCACTCGTTTCTTTTATACAATGTTTGCTATGCTGTTGTTATTGTTGCTGCTTTAGCTGTATGTAGTTGTTGTTATGTTTCCCATCACATTGTGCGGTGTTGCATTTTCTGAAAAAGTTAGAAATTGAAACCGCAACCACTAATGTTTAACATAGAGAAAATGAAAAAGACGTAGACCAGGATACTTTCGTATCAGCCGAGCACTGCAATATTACCAGCCAACCAACCAGTGTCATTGATATCACAAACTTTAAGCCCGCTTAGTCATTTTTAGTGTCCTTTCACACACACATACACACGCGCATTACACGCAAACTTTTGTAATTTAAAATGAACATTAAAAACTGTTTTTTCGACTCTTCTTTGCCATATTTTTTTCACAAGACTGTAGACTTCACAAGCCCACTGCTCAGACCATATAAAGGGTGACTCATTTACAGGGGCTTTTTTAAAAAATACAAAAAAATATTAATTTTGTCGTATAAACATTATTATCATTCAAAAAAACCATTTACCTTTTGAAGATGATAATGTGGTTCATTCGGAGGTTTAAATTTACGATGACGCGTTCCAGCATTTTTAGTGGTATTTTGCGAATGACGCAAGTAATGTTGGCTTCCACTTCCGTAGCCTGGTTTGGACTTTGCGTAGCCCCAAATGAACAAGTCGGGGAATGCACCGGTTGGAGACGTGAAATTGACTGTTCACCGATTTATTCTCAGAATAATGCCATAGTTTCACGGCCTGTAAGGCAAGTAGCGTCATTTTGTTGGAACCAAATGTCGTCGATATCACGGACATCCAGTTTAAGCTGTAAATAATCCATTATCATGATATGATAACTTGTGCCACTTATAGATACGTTATGGCCGGTCTCATTTTTGAAGAAGTGATTCTACCAACCCATGAGCTATACCAACCCGTTGATTTGTCTAGATGTAATGTCAGCTCTCGAAACACAACAGGTTGCAATTCATCGCAAATGGGGCAATTTTTCTATTTACGAGCCATTAAGCTAGAAATGGGCCTCATCGCTGTCCAAAATGTTGATCGAAAACAGTACATCTTTATCAAGCTTCTCATGAACCTAAAAATACCACGACAATTTGACCTGTAATAAAATGCCTATTGGAGAAAGCACCACTAAATGAATCACCCATTAGCTACTAGCTACTACTCGAAACATACGTACATACACTTACTGTGTCTAAGGTTTTATAATGAAGTATACTTGCGGTAAAAAAGAAAGAGTGAAGAAGTAAGCACAGTGGTTTCCAAGGTTTTAATATTGTTTCGTATGTATTTATATACAGTTTTGGGCAAAAAAGCTAACGTTGTAGAAAATATTTAACTTATTTGTTTGTGAATATTTTATCTTCTTATTTTTCTATATTACAGGCAAAACATGGAAGATATATTTGCCCAAAAGACTAAGAAGAAAATTTCCCCAGTCTTGAAGATTTTGTTGAAAATTAGTTATTCCAACGGGCCCAACACATTTCCCTCTACAGAAATAAAATATAAACCATATATCACACTCACACATTGAAAAATGCATGAGATATTCTTATTTTGTGTTCGGCGGACGCTGAAATAAACCTAATTGTTTAACTTTTTGTACAACCACGCCCTCGTATTGGGCGCAGAACTGAAAATACATTTATAGTAGATTCCTTCTATTCGATTTCTTCTATGCTAAAAAATATTATATAAATATTGAATAAATGGCAACACTATTCCAAAATCACCGGAGAAAGTGTAATGTTTTTAGAGGTTGGTCAAGCTTACGGACGGAGAATCTAGAACTAGAACTTTCGGTTCATCTAGGCAAATCGTGCCTCTATACCAATGTGCAGCGAGTGCCTTTGTGATACCGTCCCTCATTTCACAGATATATGCTTGTGTGTTTTGGTTGTGTCAGCGAATGAGTGTGTTTGTGCCGTTTGACCTGGATTCCCAAAGAGTAATGAATATGTTTTAGAACGGCCTTGTGTTGGCGAGTGTGTGTGTGTGTTTGTGTGGGAGACAAGTGAAGTTAAGCATGTTCATGTAATCGATGGCACATCAATACAAGAATAAGTGGCTGACAATTTAATTTTAAATCCGTATAAACGCATTGTTAGGTGCCGTTGGGGTTTACACCGCCACCGCCACCACCATCCCCATTACTCTATCTCACCCATCACGATTGAAAAACAAATGTACATATTTTTGTGATCAAAGTGCAACTGGCATATACAAACCAATTTGAATGGGATTTGGTACATGGCAGTTGAATGGGGAATGGACGAATCCTAGTGAACTTCATACTATCGGCTCTAGCCGTTACACATGCTAACCAATTTCAATGAAAGTTGGTGCATAAACTTTTCTTTGGCAAACGATGATAGATTTTGAAAACGGGCCACATCGGTTCGTGTTTTAATATGGCAGTTATAAACAAAAAGCTTTTATTAGTCCATGTTGATCGTTTGTCAGACAGGGCCAAATGGGTCCAATTACAACCCATACAAATTTTGCCGGCAAAACTTGGTACTATTGGTTTTAGTGGTATCAAATTCAACAAATTTTGGTACATAAACTTTTCTATGACCAAGACTGATTATTTAGACTAGAGAGGCGATATCGGCCCAATGGTTTTTAGTCCCAATACAAACTGTATATACTTTCGGCTCCATTACCGATTTCAATAAAATTTTGTACAGAAGATACGTCCGAGAATGATTGCTTTTGAAAATGTAATGTATCGTTTCATGATTTGATTCAGCTGACATACAAATGCTTAATACTATCGACTTCTACTATAAGCAGGTTATGGATAGAAGATGAAGTAGGATAGTACAAAGTCGGTTTTGGTTGCTTTCAAGCTGCCGAATATCCATCTCTGTCGTGTAAAGTTGGCGTCGTTCATTTGACGTACATAGTCCATAGACACGCTAAAGGAGCAGTAAATGTTGCATTAAAGATTTTTTCTATGTACCATATCTTGCCCCACCCACCCTTTTTTGCAGAAACTGCGTAATACCGAATTTGGTTAGGTGAGACAGATTTTCTGACACTCAGATGATTTTGTGACTTTGATACTCATTTTTGACAGTAAACTCGCCCTATGAAACATGAATGACTTGATGGTTCAAGCAGGGTTTTCGTTGGCCATTCATATGAGGTACTTAAACTATTTACTCAAGTTTCACTAGACTCTAACAAAGTAGGGCTTCGAGATTACCTACTTACTTACTTAGGGGACCGTCGGATGCCCCAGTAGGATTAGGTGCCTTGTATGAGGAAGTTAGCAAATTTGGCCAACCGGTTCGATCTGTTGCTCTTTTGTTCCAGTTGGTAATACCAAAATCTAGCAGGGATTCCTCACCCTGGTCTTTCCAGCGAAGTCTTGGTCACCCTATTCTTCGATGCCCTTCGAGTAGAGGGTTGCTATATATATTTCAGGTCCAGCAATAAAACAAATAATCATTTATCATTGGAAATGGGTTAATTGTTTTTCAAAATATTCCCCGCGAAGATCAATACACTTTTGCTCAATCTAATTTTTGAACCACTTTTTCCAATCCGATTGGGACATTTCCCAAACATGGTTTTAGAACACTTCAACACCAGCTTCGGGTATTAAAAAACGTTGACCAGCCACTAAAAAGAAGTCATTAGGTGCTAAATCAGGGCTGTTCGGCGGATGACCCATCAATATGACATGTTGAGTTCCCAAATAGTCCATTGTTTCAGCTGATGTGTGAAAACTTGCATTGTCTTGATGTAAAATCATCCATCTTCCCTTGTTGTTTTTCCTTAGTTCTTCGAACACTGTTGGCAAACAGATGGAGGTGTACCACTCAGTATTGCCCGTCCTACTTTCCACTGAGGGCACTGTGGTCACATAACCGATTATGCAGAAAAAAACCCGATCATTTGCTTCGTCCACGAACAACTTTTGTTGAATTTAACCCGTTTTGAAAGACCCATACGGTCGATGCCTGTTTTGTTTCGGGCTCATAAGCATAGATCCATGATTCGTAACCTGTGACGATATTATACACTGAATTTGAGTTACCGCGGCTGTATGTTTCAACATTTCTTTGCTCCAATCGACACGAACCTCTGTTTGAGCATTCGCCAGATTATGTGGGACCCACCAACGAGAACAAAACTGTTCCAAGGCCAAATGAACATGCAACATGCCCAAGGATGCCTCAATCGCGCGGTATGCCACATGTCGGTCTTTCTTTTTCAGTTCGGAAGGGAACTATTCGGTCTGACACCCCCGGCAAAGGGTTCAGAAACCATGATTTCAAAGACAGTTGAGTCGTCTCCTGAGTTTGATTCATATTTGTAGCTGTCGTTTGTCATTACGTTTGAGTAAGTGTCTTTCAAACAGTTTCCCCAAGCTAGGCTTTCGCTAAACCACAGTTACGCCAACTCGTAACTTTGGATAAATGAGGTCGGATTCGACGGTTTCCGGCAAAACGAGCGAAGTTGGACGACCTTCTCGAAATGCATCCTGGGGCGAACGGCGTTCGAGACAGAACTGTTGGTACCAGCGATTTACAGTGGTTTTTGATGGTTGTTTTAGAGTCGTAACAAGTTGATTAATACACTCTAGTCTCGATAATCCTCGCCGAAAATCGTAAAAAATCGTCTCAGGAGAATTTCCTCGGGCTAATTTCATTTTTTTGATCGAGTTGAATTTTTCAAAACATTGGAAATACAACATCTATGTATGTTTATGCTAAAAAAAATTAAAACTTTCCAATAGAAGTTCCAGTTTGCATCTGGCAACATTAATATTGCCAGGATCCGAAATATAAATAGCAACCCTTACGTTTCCGAATGCCCTTCCCGCTGGTTCGTGACATGTACTAGCCAACGTTGTCCCATTATATTCTTTTGCTTAACTACATCAACACGTCGTCAATATATTCACATGTAATAGCAAACGTAACGTAACGTCTAAACCAGACGTTCGAAAACACCCCAATCGTTTGGCGGAAAATTTATGAAATTTGTAAAAGTACGATTGCACTTCTTAAATTTAGTGTAATATTTTTTGCAAGTGGCAACTCTGAGATTTGGCAGCTGTCACATATGTTTATTCCGATTAATCGGTCGGTTATGGACAGTAACACTCCTGCGTCAACGTACCAGTCGGACTTTTGAAAACATTGCTCATGTAAAGAGAGTGCCGCCGAAAACCCGAAAACACCAATTCCGCATCGTTCTCAACAACTTTAAATTGCACGAAGCACTACGCAGCGAATTTTGACAAAATACCTCCATCTTCATGCCTACAAAATGCAGCCTACTCAGGAGCTCAAACCAGCAGACCATAGAAAGCCCCGGCATTTCGTTCAATGGGTAACGGAGCAAACTGAAGTCAATACCAATTTTTAAAAAAAATTTCATCTTGTCCGATGAAGTGCATTTCTATCTGAATGGCTTCGTGAACATTCAAAACTGAATATACAAATATGGGGTTCAGAAAATCCTCATACAGTCCATGAGAAACAAAAGCACCAAAAACCTTACTTTTAAAGATGACGCCGAAATTGCAGTGACTGTGAATGACATTCTTTACAGGAGCGTGATATGCTCATGAAATAATCGACTTATTGAAGCAACTATATCCAGAACAAATTATCTCAAGAAATTCTGATGTCAACTAACCACCAAGATCATGCTATTTAATACCGTGGGATTTCTTTCTTTGGGGTTTTGTGAAATCTCGGTTTTATGCGAATAAACCAGAAACAATTCCTGATCTCAAATCCGAAGTCCAGCGCGTCATTGGAGAGATACAGCCACATCTCTGTGAAAAAGCCTTGGAAAATGTCATGAAAAGAGTAATGGCCTGTCATCAGAGCTGTGGGGAACATTTCATGGATATTTTATTCCATACTTAATCGGAACATGTCTTATTTACAATCCAATAAAAACAGAACAACTATCTCAAAAAATACGTGTTTTTATTTTAAAATGAAATAGTGCATTCTTACTGAGCCACCCTTTATATAGTTTGGCAAAAACAATGGCATTTCCTGTTAAACATGCCTACTATATTTTGAATATACATACATACGTAAAACATGTTCATAAACATATTGGCATTCCAATAGTATTCAAATATGTATTGAAAAATATTAAAATTTTGGTAAAATAACAAATCAGTTGTTTTATTTTATTTGACTGATAAGAGGGCAGAAAATAAAAATTTTACATGAGGAAAATTAGTCAAAAATTGCAATTAAACACTATGGCAATACACTCTTCTGACAAGCCAACGAAAAGTAGATGCGATTTTTAAATGTGTTCATTAGCTTGCCTTTCGTTCGTCTGGTTTTCAGTCGGCATACAGACACAGGATGTTCGGGTGGTTGATTATAAATTATATTATTATTATAAGAACATGGGTTCGATCCCTACTCTGAACACCTTACATTTCTTTCGACGATGGTCAGCACGTGTAATGACCGCGAGACTATCGAGTAATTAGGCATGAACACGCTTCTCAAAATACCATTCAGAACCGGTGTAGAACTGTGGGTCCGAATCAGTGAGTATTAAACTAGAAAGCCCACAGCTCACTGGTCATGAGAAGCTCTTCCCAATACCTTCAGGGGATGTTTTTGTTTTTATTTATTCATTTATTTATCCATGTAACGTCTACGTACTTTGCGGATAAAATATATTCTAAACCGACCAGTGGAATATTAGATTGCAATCGCAATATTATCGTAATACAAAAGTACAAAAATAATTAATCCAACATTAGAACTCAAAACACTGTGCAGCAGCAGCATCAACAAAAGATTCAGCACAACAACATTGGAGTTGGGATGACATAATATAAAATAAACGCGTTCCTCTGCGGTAATAAAGTAATCACACGCTCATCTCGAAACAAAACATTGTGTCACACTTCCAAAGGCACGGCAAGAATTTCCCAAAAATTGTGTCGAAACACCTACAGAAACATTGACAAAGGAATGGATGGACAGAAACACGGGCGGACAACACAATGGGACAGTCACAAATTTGTTTCATTAATGACGACACTACAGACGGTTTGACATGTGGTTGGGTCCTGGTGTCTCTGAGTGCGTGCGTTCGTGCGTGCTTGTTTGTATAGCCGTAGTTGTACGTAGAAGATAAAGTTAAAAATTGTTCCACCGGCTCCGAGGAGTGGATCATCCAAAGCAAGATGGAAAAGAAAACTTGAGTGAAAGCTGCAGAGGGAACAACAATGAAATAATTTCATTGTCCTGTCAGTGAGCGTAATTGCTTCAACAGAGACGTACATATCAATGGAAGTAAAGGGTATTAAATAGTAATGTGTGAACTGAGGCCCCACTAAAAAGTGGGTGCTGAAAATTAGATTTTATTCCAATAGAAATGAAACAAACCAGAAATACAAAATGAGTGGAAAAATATTTTTACCATAAACAACAAAGCAGAACCGCAATTTGGGATTTATTTCACAACCCCAAATGATTTGTTTTTTTGAAATCAAAGAAAATTAATTTTTATCCGGTGAAATTACACCCAATGAAACGAAATTTATTTCTGAGGCTTAAAACATTTGTGAAGCAGCACATATTCGGAGAAACTCCATCTATTTGCAGAAGGCGCATGAAAATATTCCCACAATTTTCGAAAATTAATAAACCCCAAATATTACCCGTTACACCCTGTGATAAATCGGAACATTTTAAATGTTTTGAGGCCTTCAAATTGTGGTCGTATTTCATTTCTCCAAAAATAAAAAATAAAACATTACTTCAAAGTGTTGTTTTTTATTCTTAATATTTGCGTTGGCGTGAATTTCAATGGTACCACAGTTTGCAGAGCCATGGTATACGTCGTTGGCGAGATTTGTAGAATTGCTTGGAAAATGATTGAGCTCGGATCACAAAGCAAAATAAACCACATTATTTTTAAACGGATTTTGCATTTTAACATTTCGAACCCCTATCACACACAATCAGGCAACAACAAAGTGAGTACCTTGATACTCTGCCACTAATTTAATGCACTTTAAGTGTTAGCTTCTTACCTCTTCTGGCAGCCATCTTTTAACGCGTTCTCTTGTTGTGGATGCCCCAACCTCACCATCATCACCGCTTTTAGGCCCTTGAAACTGCTCACCATTGGCCTTTCGACGTTTTAGCTCATCCATTAGCATACTGCGCCTCAGACGTTCACTGGCACAGTGTTCGGCAGTCGAGGATTTCGCAGGCTCATGTGCCGAAGGACGTCGTATATTGACATCACTCATTTTATAGATAATACTATGCACATCCGTCTCATTGAGCTGGGTTGAGTAACGGTGTGAGGGTTCTATATAATAATGTTCCGTATTGGTTTCGATGGTCCCATCAAGGAGGTTGTCATTGGTGAGAACGGCGTGTATGTGGGAATTTTCATCGTCTAGAAGAGAAATAGTTTATGGTTATTATACAACTTATGTTAGCAAATGACGAATTAAAATTGGCACCTAACAAAATATTTTGTAAGGATATGACTTCCATTATCCTTGTACCTATTCCAAAGAACTGCTAAAACTATACAAACATTTGATTGATGTTGTCGTGTTTACGCTTTCTACTCGTTATGTCCACATCCGTATCCGGTCCATAACAATTCAAACACCACCGTTAATTTAACCCATATTAGATCTTACAGATTCTATTGTTCAAACAAGTTTCATAATCCATGTTGATCTATGATTTTGTCAGAAGTTGATATAACCATTCCCAAAGGGAAATCTGTGCCGGCTTAACCACTTTAAAAGTTTATAAACTTTCGTAACCTGGTATTTGGAAAACACCCGTTCACCGCCATGATATGTAATAATTGAATCTCAAAACTTCTCTAAGACTTATGGCAGCTGTCATCAACATAGCCAACTTCTCGGGAAGCGAGGAGGGGTGGAAAACGGATATGCTAGGGAAATCTGACTCTTTAATGAAATACCTTCCACAACCTTAGCCAACATTGGATCACTATAAATAAGTACTACGACATTCTACTTTACTCTATAAAAATAAATATTTCCTTGTACCAAAATTTAGACAACATAAGGACTTGTATAAGAAATGGCGACCAACAAATAAGAAAAGAAAGTTTCACCAACTTCAGGAAGAGTTGGGGGAAACAACTTTTTCCCTCTCCAGAATGCGGTAAAACAAAATAAATTTTCAATGACATAAAGCTACAGCCGAGAAACAAGAAACAAAAAAGAGAACAACATCTACCAAAACATCACAGAATTCCATAAAATAATTCTGGGAAAATCGTCAAGAAAAAAGGAAATGAACTCCTAAAAAACAAAGAGAAACCAAATCCTACCCCCATGGTAAGGTTATCCTTAGAATCTGCAACTAAAATGGTTTACGCTGAAGGAAACCACATCACAAAAGAGACACAAAAGGGAGAAAAGGATGAAGAAAAAAGTTTATGCATTAAATCAATTTGCCAACAACAATAACCAGCAGGAGAAGAAGAAAAACTCATTGTTTTCCTTGTGATTCATTGTGGTAACTATGAAAAAGCAAGATTATTTCTCCTTTTTTTATATACTTGGATGTTTTTCTTTTTCCGTTTCAAGGATACAGTGGGCATGAGGAAATTGACTTGAGAGATAAGGAGGATATATTTACGAATGACTATCTTAATTGATTTCGATTTATTACTGTGATTTTGCCAAATATTGTTGAGGTTTGGCAATTTCCTAAGACATGAAAGTTACATATATATGTTGAAAGCAAACATATATAGGTTAAATTTCAAACAAAACTAGTATTGGAAACCAAGTGGGCTGATCCCATGTCTGTGCAATATACAGGATATAGGTCTAGTTATAAAATAAGAGTCTGGAATTGGGAGGAGAATTTTGATGTTACGAGCATATTTGTCGTGCAAACGAGTTTATTACGGCAGTAGTTTTCTATTTGTACCAACAATCTGCGCTGGTTTCACTCTATAGATTTCTATAGAAAGATGTGATCCTCCGACGTGTTTGAGTTTTTTTCTTCAAGTCTTAAAATCAGTGTACCTGACCACATTCCAAAGAGGCTTTTCACCGAAAACTGCTAAGCATCTATCTCACAGAGAGGTTCGTGGACAAGTGGTTCCCTACTCAACACGGCGAGGACTCCAGTGCTGATGGATCTAGGTCAGTTAGATAACTTTTGATCACTGTTTTTAAGCAGAAGATAGGTCAATCATGCAATAATATATATAATAACAGTGAACACACTGGCCGATCAAGATAATATCGCCACCATGAGTGACATCACTAATGTTACTGGAGTGCATGGAGAATGTACACAAGTTAACCAGCTCTGCCCACCAAGGATCACATAGATCCCTTGACACTGCAGCATCTTGGTGACTAAGACAGTTAATCTGAACAAAGAACAAGAGTAACCCACAATAGTTTATGCATGCGGTGGGTAGCGTGCGCAGGTGTTGTATATGAGAACGTGGGTCCAATCCTCGCTTTGATTTCCTTCGGCAGTGGTCACATCGCTTAGTGATGAAAAAGTTGTCAACCCCCGTTGCAGATCTATGTTGCAATCTGTTGGAATAAAAGTATAAGGCGCACAGCTGATTGATTGTGAATTGAAAAATGTGCAAGTAAATTATGGGAACCATCAGTATGGAGTGGAGTAACGAATATGTTATTCTGTGAATCGGCAGGATTGTGACAAGGCACGAAAAATAACACAACTGACCAAACTTGAACTTAGACGATTCTTAGGTGTCCTAACGGGATACTTTCCGCTAAAGACACATATACATGGAACTGAAAAAGTCGCCCAAACCAATGCAGGGTGTGTGAGAGGAAATCTATAAAATGCAGAAAATTCTTCTGTCAGTAGCCACCTTTTGTGAGATTAATGCTCCAATACTCTTCCGATGACATAATAGCCAGTTTTAAGCATGTCAGGGTAAATGTTGGAGAACACGGATGGAATTTGTAAAAATGGAACATATTCTTCTGGCATTGTCCCACTTTTATGAGACTAAGGCCCCGTCACCCTTCCGATCATATAATAGCCAGTTTTAAGCAGTTTTAAGAAACGTATTGGAGAATATGGGGGAAATTTGTACGGAATAGGAACTTTATATTAAACGAGTACAGCAGGCAATAATGCTTCTACTCCTCATCAAAGTTAACCAAGTGCCGTGGTAATCCTGGCAGTAGGTAAGGTTAGGTAGGTTAATATCAAGTGAGGTCTGTATCTTTCATTACTGGATATTGCACAAACTGAACTAAGTTATAATACTCATTAGGCCATATCGTAGGAAGTCGTCCTTCCGAAGGAGTTTTAAGATATTTTTACTATGATTGGTAGTTCAGTATCAACAGCAGTCATGTCGGTCTTCCTGCCGATAAAATTATCAACGTCTGTCAAGGCGGATTTTTCTCCATTTTGAAGATGATTGTTTGCAGGTTACCACGATAAATCGATTTAGACTCAAGGCAAACTGATTCTATATAATACGGTGTAAAAATTTAAATATATTTTTAAAAAAAAATCGGTCAACAAATTATACCTTTCAAAATTGTTGACTTATGACGGAAATACTAAAGGTAGAGTGGGAGACGAACAAATTTTAACGACTCCATCTCCAACTCGCAGACTCCAAGTCCGACTCCAAAGCACTGTTCAAAAGGCTGGTAGTCGAACAGCATATGCTAGAGGAAATACCATTAATGACCACAACAAATGAAAGTAAATCAAAGACACTAATTTGGTAACTCGGCAAAGAATTAAAAAAAAATATACCAAGGTACGGAAAACCTTGACTCGCGAGACGGATCGTTTATAACTCGGTTGTGAAGACATTTTTAGAAGTTTGCTTTACATATCGGAAATGTATACGATGAACAAAAACTGACCCTGAAATATATTGGAGGAACCACGTGTATGTTTGCATGCATTGTTTTCATGAAGTGAATTTCTGCTGACTTTTTGTTTCATGGTTGTCTACACTTTTTTGTTTTCAGCAGTTTTCAGTAAACAAAGCTATATTTGGGTCACAAAAATAGATTTTACAACATTTTAATACTTGTGACTCTAACAGGTAATAATGAATAGCAAACACAATGTGTTTAGATACAAGTATACTATATTTGTGACAAGCGCCGAACAGACGTTTTATTTGCATCCAAACTACAAAGTAATACAGACTTCTCAGCGGGAATGTATATGTATGTGGTGCAGCAAGCTCTCGGCGGGGTTTTAAGTTTGATTCCTCATGATGCTGGTGACACATGTCTACATTATTCAAATAGAATCGTTGAAACATTATTGACCTTCTTTTATTTTCATCTATTAAAGTAAAAACAAAATGTGTGAGATACAAATATTTGTTGAACAATAAAGAATTGAGCAAATGTTTTCAAAACAATTTATCTTATGTGGCGTAATGCCTTCATTGACATTAAAATAAGATAGAAGAAACCTTATTAATTTATCTTCAGATTTTATTTTGTTATTAATCAAAAGGGTTTTTTTATTTTCATTTCCCTTATACATGAGATCCTGGGTTCGAACCCTGCGCTGACCACCTTCAAATTTCTTTCGGCGGCGGTCACCTCGCAGAGTGACGGCGACACTATCGAGTATTTAGCAATAAAAAAGCTTATCAAAATTCCGTTCGGAATCGGTGTAAAACTGTAGGTCCCAATCAGTGAGTGAAAATTGGAAAGCGCACAGCTCAGTGATTGTGAGAAGCTCTCCCATGTCCCTTCATGGGATGTAATGAAAAATCATTTATTTTTTTTTATTAGTCAAAAGGTATGACAGATAGATTTAATAAAAATCTGACATTTGACGATTTGGTAGCTTACAAAATGTAAGGAATTCCAAAAGGAGTTCCAAAAATAGCTCAATGGAATGAACTTAAGTGAAAAATCATATCTGTGCGCCAATCGTGAAAGTAAGAATACGAATTCTAACTCTACTTTAGAACGACCAGGATATAGCTTCTCAAAGTAAACCTGTTCGCAGTTGGTGTCCAATTTTTGGTTCCGATTCATAAAACATATAAGCCACATTTTCATACAAAAACGTATTCTAAACCCAACGTAGGTATTTTACTAGTATTCCCCATAATTTTCATTAGTTTCACAAATCTGTTGTTTAGATTATAGTTTCCAACTCGCCACCCAATATATCGCTTCCTAACATTTTTATTTCAAATCAATACCACTCAATATCTATGATTTTCCTGTAAACTGATCACAACCTTTTGCAATTGATCCTGGACGTTAACCACCATAAATCAGTTGCTTTTAGATAAATCTGGTAAAGGTTTTTGCAACACATTTAAGCCATAAATTGTTAACATTCGCTTTTTGTTTTTCACAAGTTAATACTACATAGACAGACAATATTTTACAAAGGACAATACTTGCAATACTTACAGGCCCCACTATTTGGTGTCTGTTTTTGTATTCGATTTAGGGAGAAAACGAAAGTTTTTTATCCTTTAGTGAGGACATTCTTTAGTACTTATTTGTATTATTTCGAGTATAGCTTCTCTAGTCGTTTGGCTCAAAATCGATATGAATTTATGTTTTTCAATACTCTATGAAGCAGCAGCATTAGCGGCAACAATATTGTAAAGTGCCTTAAAATGCAATGGATTTTTTTCGTATTTCGTGCAAGACACTAGGGTCCCCCTTTCGATTCTTGCGCGGGAAACATGAAGCCAACGAAAGCAAACAAAATCTAATATCTAGAGAATTATGGTGTCTTGCTTTATAGATAAGCTACAACTTTTTACATCATTTCGTCTGTGCTACTAGTATTAGAGCGGAGATTACAGTGGAAATTTATATAAAAAAGGTAAAGAAGCTGAGGGTGGTGACAACAAAATCCTCTCAAATATTACAATGTTAGTTAACATTGATATAGCATAACAAATCATTTTGCAGTACTTGACTTTGTTGCAGCACCAATAAAATTGCATGGCAACGTCATCGACAGCACACATATTTTTTATTTATACAATCTTTTGGAAGTTGTGTACAGCGCAGAGTGTCCTGTGTATAGATGCAGTTTTGAAATTTATTGTTTCATATTTGCAGTAATATTTATTCAAAACTGTGCAAACGACGTTTCCACGCTGGTACGAAATGAAAGAAGTCTACCAATAACTTTTTGCTTTCATTCGAAAAACAAAAAAAAAACACAGAGGTATTGCAGCTGTTACTTGATTTATTTGAAAAGTTTAATTGGACCTCAGAATGTGATGTGAAAGGACGAACGAGTTAAGGAACATGGCCGGCGTTTGGATGGATGTATGATTGAGGTACGGCAATGGCATACATTGAAGGCAATTTTCACATGAAGTGACAATGAATGGGGTAAAGTTCATCAAAAATATTCAGGGCATTCTGATAGAGGTTAATATGTATGTTGATAACAGGCTGCGATTTTTATGCAACAAATTGTTTTGAACTGTAGGTTATAACTGAATATTGACTTTAGACGAATAATTATTGGTAGGGCTAGGTTAGAGTGACTGCGAGTTATACTCAAGGAACCTCACCCAAGTAGAAAATAAGGAAACAAAAAAAATGTGTCAAACCGCCCATATATTTGAGTAAAAACATGAAATCTCTTTGGAACTCAAGGATGGAAAATTAGAAGACGGCGAAATTTTAGTTGCTTGACGTCGCTTCTTACGAACATACCGGTTCATTCGGCCGAAAACTAATTTTAAAGAAGTGAAAAGTTGTTGGGGAATGCACGAAGATGTCGAGAACACAATTTTTGGGGACTTTGAACTTTTGCCTTAGGTACGCCAACTACTTTTTGTTAGATGGCATCTACTACCATCAAAAATTTTGGAATGCCAATGGGCAACCCACTATCTCCCATCATTGCCGACATAGTCATGGACGATCTACTCCACAGAGCTATTGGGGATCTTGCTTCGGAAAATGTCGAGATCAGGACCATATTTGAATATGTTGACGATACCTTTGCCATTATTAAGAGGATTGACAATGAGATTATTGTGTGGAATTTTAACGGATATCACTATGGGATGGAATGTACTTTTGGACTGGAAATGACAACAGATTACTATTTTTTGACGCAAAATTACATGGAATTGACAACTCAATGAAATCTTATTGGTGTCAAAGGGAAATAGCATCCGGTAGAGTCATAAATTTTCATTCTACACAATCGGGGCAATGGAAGATTGGCACGGCTAGGAATCTGATCGACAGAATACTGAATATCTCTGACATAGAATTTTTACCAGAAAACATTCGAATTGTCGAAAATTTACTTCATGAAGATAATTTTCCTGGTCAAATTATACGGGACTTAATTCATGATGCCCAAAGTGGATCTATGGAAAATGCCTATAAGGGGACAACAGTCTCAGAGGGCGGCAACCCCGACAGATACTTCGAACTACAATACATTCCCCGCTTAACGGGAATCGGGAAGATGGGGGACATGTATGACGACGATAATGTAAAATTTGCTCATCGCGTCACTCTCACACTGGGCGAAATCTACACGAACACAGAGGACAGAATTATGAGAAACGGACAATCCAATGTAGTGTACGATATCAGCTGGAACTGTGGTATGAGTATGTGGGCACGACAAGGAGAATGCTTACAAATGAGAAAATGAGCAAAAATCGGACGTGGATAAGGGGGAGACTGACACAGCTGTCGCAGAACACATTAATGAGGATGGACATGTACCAGATTTTGAGAATGCCAACATTTTGGACAGGGAAATGAGAGAGAACATATGACTTACTCTGGGAAGTTTGGGAATCCAAGAGTAAGGGAATAAGGCAATGAATGCAGAAGAGGATAGAGACGACACTGGGTCAGTGTATTCTGTGATTTTGTGAAGGGAAGTTATTTGATATTAGGATCAGTTTGTGAAGTGAGTTTTTATGTTGTAATTATTTGAAAAATTGTATTTGTATTTTTATATTCACCTGACAATAATTTTGACTCTACACATCAATCTCTACGTAATCAAATAAGTAAGTTACTTCATTGCAACGAGAATTGGAAATCAGAAATGATAAACATGTAATTTTACGGAACCAATATAGAATTTCGCCCATGACGATGTCAACAAGAAATTAGCGAAACGTTGCGGCAATCATAAAATAAAAACTTTTGTTTTATTTGCATGGACCTGATCGACTAGAAAGCTTAAAACTCAAAATTAAAAAAAAAATATAAAAAAATCTTCTATTTTCCATATGTAATTTTAAGCCTAATGTAACAGGCGACACGAAACGTCAAATACAGACGATTTGAAATCTCCAATCGCTTTGAGGGAAAATGTATAAAATTCTTACAGAATTTTGAGAAATTTTTAGCTGCAACTTGTTAACGTGTATATATATTTTACACATACACATGTTCATTTCCATGAGCATTTGCATTTGCTAGTAACTCAAAAAAAATATAGTATTTTCAAATTTCAGAAAACAAATTTGAAGTTGAAATTCAAATTGTGGTAAATAGTTAACATTTGATTCATTTCGTTCGGCTGTTAAATAGGGTTATCCTTCTTTTGGGCATAAAATACGGATTTTTGTCGGCAAAAGTGAACAAATATTTAAAATAAATATAATGACAGACTAGTTTGCTCACAGGACAACGAGCGATAGATGAGCTTTTAATAAAAAACGCAAATATGATTTATAGGAGACACATTTTAAAGTCGTTCGTTCGTCTTTTTTTCAATCGACAAATAAAAACAGTCGGGTAATGTATTCTGTATTATGTATCCTCAATTACTGTATTCCGTCAAAAAAGGGCTTTCCCAAAGTTGGCCGCTTGTAGGAGATAGTGTTCAGCGGTTTGCACCATAAATTAAAATAAATATTGTTCATGAAAATCATTTGTCGAAAAGTCATTACAACAGACCGTTCAAAATATGGGCTTGCATAAAATGTGCTGTCTAATTATTAATCGGGTCATCACATGAAAATTGGATCTCTAGACACAATGATCCCTATGCTCTAGTTGGACTGCAATGAAAATATTTAACGGATCTTTAAAATACAAAAGGTATAAAGTGTAGTTTGCATTTCGCTCGAAGTTTAAACAAGTGAACTTACAATGTACTTGATCCTTTAGCAACACAAAGGACACGTCCTCCTGCTGAACGACTGACAAAATAACTTTATTTTTTGCTAAAAAAAAACCAGAGTTTGAACTTTAACAAATATATACATACAATGAAATTCGTTTATATATTCGTACGTGCATGATTGTGTTAGTGTTTATCCTCTTTATGTTTTCGTTAGCACTCTAGGGATTTATGCACACATACATATATACATATATATATAAACAAGTAACGAGTGAATATTATATACATGTGTATACTCATGTTTTATATATTGTACATCTTGCGTATACTTATATGTAGAGGGGAACAAGTGCTATGTGGAACAAGCACAAGTGCAAATATCAGTATACACCAAAGCTCCCAACAAGTTAAGTCTGTTTCAGCTTTTGTCGAACATAGATGTAAAATTTTTATCAAGCATCAAATGGTTGTCGGTTGAGCAACAGGAAGCGGGTTTATTTAAAAGAGTGCAAGTTCGAATCGAAACCGAAAATCAACCGAAACCAATTGCATTCCGGCATTTCCGATAAAAACAGTCATTGGAAAAATACCGGCTGTAATCGCGATTTGAAATCCCAGAAATCTGTTCTCAAGGGTCTATTGTTGTTTTTGGTGTAAAAATGTAAATTCTTGAACAAAATTAACGTATTTTCTTTTCAAAAAGTAGTCGTCAACATAATTTGAAAGCGCCCACTGATTGGAAAAATTAGGCCTGCATCTAATAGGTGGTCACACTAAAATCCTGGTAATAGAATACTTCTCGAGAACTATATCAAAATCTATATACACCTTCATGAAAAATCGCAAACAAATAAACAAGCTCGTAAAACATTACATCATTACTAAATGACATCCTAAATGTGGCGGCAGTTCTGACTGATTGTTTTCTCCGCTTTGGCACAAAGTGTAGTTTGGCTGTTGGCATACAGACGAATATGGCTTTTCGAAAGGGGATCCTAGAATCTCTCTTTTATTTCTGTATGTTAACTTACTCCGCTTACTCCGTTTATCCTTTATTCCTGTTATTACACATCATAAATTCAATTGTGTCAAACCTTGAAATAAGTGTTTCTTTTGCTCCGCAATTCACTGCAGATTAGTGTATATGGGTTGAAATGATTACAATACAGGACTATAAAATCTTCGGTTTTTATATTGGAAAACAACAATAAAAGAATACCTGTATAACGAAATCCTATTTTAATATCGGTACTAGAGTTTAGGACCCCATATTATATATGAGGATTTGTATTTTGAGCTGCAGACTTTAGGCAGATTTTTACGATCTGTGAAGGAATATAGCGAGGTGGTGAATGAAAAAATGAGTTAGAAGAGGTTTCATTTTAAGCCCAGTTAATAATGTATATTTGTATTACGCGTTCATTTTTCTGTGCAAACAATTGCTATATTATAATACATATTATTTTGCTATTATGAACAGCTGCACAGCTTCATATCCATATATAGTATATATATTTATACACTCAAAAAAATTTGTTAATAAGTTCAGCAGCAATATTGCAGTGAGAAGGCGAAAGCAAACATATTTGCTCTTTCAGCAAACATATGTTTGTAGTGTTAGCAAACATTACGTCAGGTATTTATCAACACTGCAAATAGTCTGTTGTTATACCAATACAGTTGCAGAAGTAGCAGACACATTGTTAATTGTTTAGAGCGAACTTTATTTAGTTGAGTGTATTTGTTGTTTTGATGGCATAGCAATATGTGTACTCCTATTATCAACGTGTATGCGTGTGGAATCCTTCTGATGCTCTTCCATTTTATCCTCATGTGCGGTAGTAACCGTTAAAACATTTTTTTTCAAGCAAAATGGAAAAAATTCCCTATAAAGCCACTTGGCACAGAGCAAAGGAGAAAAATAGAGTAATTCCGGAACATTAAAGCTCAGCAAAAGAATTTCTTTTGGAATATTTGTTTGCATTACGAAAATTCTCCTCTATTCCTTCACCTTCTACTGTACTAAATATTTCCAGTCCTTTATCGCGAACTCATGATACTATTCTCCATAACCGTTCACCTGTTTCGAGCATTGGGCTTCACCAAGTAGGTGAATATTAAGGGGGGGGGGGGGAAGTTAAGTAGACAAATTCTTTTACATATGAAGAGCTGGATGCCAGTATGTGTGTTTGTCCTTCCAAGTTTTGCCAACTTTGTTTGATGAGCAAATAAAACTCGGCGAGTATAAAGATTCTTGTGGTTGCTTAGAAGCATTTCTTGCTATTTAACAAAACAAACGCATCTCTACTATTTTCATACTTTTTATTTTTTGCTAAGGGAAGCTTTTTCCCATTCCTCTAGTACCGCCGAGAGAGGAGGATGCTCAAGAATTTGTGAACAATTAGATTGTGGCCCTGTTAGGAATATTAATTAAGCCCATAATTAAGCACAACCTACTCACATCCTGCAGCCGCTCACAATGACACGCACACTCCAACATTTACGCACTCTCGTGTACAGACATCCTTCTAGTTTATGGGATGTGCAATTGGGTTGGGGGAGGAGGGCTTATGGTCTTAAGTGAAATTTGATACATGTTAAAGGCAGTTAATACCAAAACTCTACTCGTCTGCAACAAAGTCAAGCAATCAATCAAATTATTCACCAAAATCCTTATTATGTAAAGTGTCTGTGTTTTTCATTTTAAGCGACAGGGAAAACTACACTTGGGGACTCCAGACTTGGTAGTCTATTAAATAAACTCAAGATGTTAGTGGTAGGTAGGGTGGCATTGGAATAGAGACTGTAATGTTTTGTTTTGGGTTAAAAGTTCCGGTGCCATGTGAGAGTAATGATTCTAAACTTTAGAATTGTTTACAATTCCACAGACTTTTTGTCTGTACAATGGAGGACATGTGAAATGTAGAATTGGGCGTGGATCAGATTCCAACAGAGCTTCTGATATTTTCTACGCAAAAGTTGACACTCATTCTAATTTTGAATCACGCAGCTCTCACCATCAATATATGCACACGTTGTAGAAATTGGGTAATCAGTGTTGAAAATGTAGCTATATTTGAAAGTACGCTATGTTGTTTACATAATTCAAAAAATACGAAAGCGGTCCCAACACTAACCGGCACCACGTACCAGTACTTTGAAAAGAAAATATTTTATTGAAAAGTTGCAACTTTATAAAATAAATGTTTTAAGTTTCAAGGCGCCACGTTGTGGAAAAAATCGGCCACCGTTATGTAATTCAATATTTCCATTTGAAAGTTCTCAGTCCAAATAATATTAAACCCGAGCTAGATGCTACAGTGGGGTGTCTGCTCCTTCGTGTATGACTGTAAAATATTAGGTAGCAGAGGTTAAACGAGGCCGTGCGAGCTGCCAAGACGAACTTTGTAGGGGTCGACCAATTGAGGTGTCCACGCCAGCAGCGGTTACGATTAAGAAACGATTAAGAAGATGAGAAAGATGTGCGCAAGATGGATGCCGCGCCTGCCTTCAATAGACCAAAAACAGAGTCGTGAAGATGTTTCATTAGAGTGTTTGGCGATGTTTCACCGCAATTAAGACGAATTTTTCGAGCTTGAGACATGGATTTATTTCCAGCCTGTCCCATGATGTCGAAAGAAAACCTATACGAAAGAAAGCCAGTTACTCACTTGTGTTCTTCTTTAAGTCGTACAGCCTGTTTCTCTATGCAAATTGAAAAAGCTACGAACGAAAGGCAGGCGAAAGAACACGTTTACAATTCGGTTTACATAAAACGAACGAAAACTTTCGTATTCATAGTTAAAGCTCGTGTATATTTCGTTGGCTTGTAGGAAACTATATTGTCATTATGTTTAGTTTGCAAGGTTTGTTAATTTTTCTTATGTAAAATTTATATTTCTGGTAACCCTCTTATCAGTCAAACGGGATCAAGCAAATGATGTTTGTATACAAAATTCTAATTTTTCCAGAAAGTTTTAAATATTTGTATAGTTGTGAGTATAGAGTAAACATATACCTGGAGGGCACACATCTCTCAGCAAATATATGACTTAGGCCTGGTGTGATATGAACATTGGTTGTTGAAAATAATTGCTTTAATAATAGTAGATAGAGGCATTAGACCAAAACATCCAACAATATGTATACTAACAATAAAAGGTAATAAAAACGTTGAAAATATATTCAATTTTCACAGTTCTTTACTAAAACGGTATAAAAAATTTAAGTCCACAATTCTTGTAATGTAACTCCACGTGGTGTAAGTCGAACATCTCTCTAATATGCCGAACTCACCATGAAGAGCTTGAAACAAAGACAATTTAAATAAGACTCAAAGAAAGAATCACAGTGGAAACAAAATTATGACATTATATAAATTTTTTATTAAAATATAAATTTATCCAATGTATATTATTTTATTTACACGGCTTGCTCGTACTCTCCTCTTTCGCTCAAAAATTAAACGGCGAACGTCGACATCACGTTTTGTTTTGAACAAAAACCACCCAACCCCACGTACAACCATGAGAACGACAAGTAGAAAGACAAATAGTCGCTCTTTGAAACCAAAGTGAGTGACTGCCTTCGTTCGCTTAGATTTTCGGTGAGGTCGTGGGAGATGGTGTAAGTCAGGTACGATTTTGTACTAAATTACATAGTACGATTTCGTTTGCTTGTTAGTGGGTTCCAAATCAGATGCTTGTCGTATAGAAAGAAGGCGAACGTAAACGTTCGACATCGCTGTCAATTCAATTGTTCCTATTCCGAGTATAATAATGCATTAAAAGCGCCTGTGCTGCTTAATTCTGTAGTTTCTATTCAGAGTATTAATACGCCCGACTACTTCAGAAACTGTCAAACTCAGTGACGAAGTCAAAAATCTTTTTAGAAGCAATCGCGCGATTTGTTCAAAATATTTTCAATGTATTTAAATTGTATTTCATGTTTCAACTGGCGGTATGTACTCCAAGCGACAATTTTTGAATATATATCTTAATAAAGAGTTTTATATGCGGAATAGAAACTAACTAATGACGTTCCGCTGACGAAAATTAGAAAAAAACCGCATTTCTATGTGTTGATTATCATTTTCATGTCATTTTCCTATTGTCGTAGTAAGCGCTGACTGCGTGAAAATTGTCAATGTATTTACTAGTAAGATGTATTTATATTCGAAATAAAAACTGTAGAAGTAAGAGCCGCCAGTGAAATTTTTTTTAAAAAAATCGAGCGATTTGCGCAAAATTTTGGTCTGTTTTTTAGTTAAAATTTTTGGTAAATTTTTTCATAACAAAAAACACTCAAGAAAAATTAAAAATTGCTCCAAAAAAGGGAGAAATACGGTTAAATTTTTCGTCCGATATTTCGTTTGAAATTTCGGCGAAATTTTTGGTTCCATTTTCATTTAGGTTTTTGAACGATGTTTCGTGCACCCGTTAGAAAACGTGGTGAAAATGGCGGCGAAAGATTCAGATTGGACATATGCGAATGACGCATTAGTCATGAAAGATTTAACCTATAAATCGTCTTTATGATAACATAGAAACCAGCATCGATGTATTTAACGGAGCTCCGGTCTGTCAAAAAAAAGTGTTTTCCTTTTTAGACTCGCTTCTTCTGAATCTACGTGTTTACATCTCTTTAAGTATGACCTTCAGTAAGACAGCAATAATAAAATCTGGTAAGTTAATGCGTCTTTTTTTAATACTCTATACTACCAATGATACTATAATATTCACGATTATGACCAATCATAGAGACAAATTTATAAACATTTTAAGTTAATTTGGAAATACACGCATACACATGAATACACTCAAACATTTGTTTTCACACATTACTGCAGTCAAAATTGTGTAAAACACAACTACAAATGTTATTCATATAGTAAATATACCTAGAGGGACCACTTCCCTCAGCAAATCTATGATATTGGGCTTGATTGAATATATGATCGTTGGAGGTTAAAGTGGATTACCCTAATAATACAATATAGGGGCATTAGTTCAAAGCAGCCACCAATAAAACAACAACATCACTTTGCGTTTGGGTCTTAAATTTGTTGTATAAACTGCAACACAAATGTGTAAAAGATAATAGAATTCCAAAATGCGTTTACTTTTCACAATTCTCCATAACAACCATATAACAAATTTAATTCAGAGTTGTTGTAACTCCACCTGTTGAAAGTCACTTTGCGCTGAACAAGTTTAACCGGCCCTACCTCTTGACAAAGGAAATGAAAAGTTAGATTAGACGAATGTTATCTCTAGGTTTATTCACTCTATGCTGCTAGTCTGTGTGTTGGTATTAGTGAAATGTGTTTTGAATGGTTTACATAAAGCATATAATAATTACATACCTACCTATTGAAATGGATTGCTTTAATAAAGCAGAAAGAGACTTGAAACAAAACATCCAACAAGAGGACAATAACAGCATTTTCTGTTTGTGTAAATAAAAGATAAGCAAAATGTGGAAAATATATTTAATTTTCATAGTTCTCCACCAAAACGATATGGACGATTTAAGCCAACAGTTCATTTAACTCCGACCGACCTCATCACGAAGAGTGTGAATTGAGACGACAGGTGAGCGAAATTTTCCCTCTATATATGGTTACTCTATGATTTGCAGCGAAATTTTGGATAGAGATGTCAGTTTGCTATTGGCTTGACATATGTTCATTGGAAATGGGTTTATTACAGGTGGTGTTATTAGAACAGCTATTTTAAATTTTTATATCTTTCTGGTTCAGAACTTTGAAATTCAATTCAATTAATTTTATAACTTGTATTTACAGTTATTATTGGCATATATTGCGTTGAATTTGACAAACAAAACAAATACAACCTGACTGTGTTGTTGCCCTGTTGCATGTTCTGTATTATTGCTTCTGAATAGTATTATTGTACTACCGCTGTACTGTAACTTTGTCAATAGCGGGAAACAATGAGTAAGCTGACATCTCTGTGCTAAGATTACTCTAGGGTTTTGTTATGTTATACCAGAAAGAACAAAAACAAAAAATTAAATTTTGACAAATGAATATAAAACAGCTTTAGCCGCCTAAAGCTATGCTATAAAAAAACGTAGAACTATCTAAAATGTTGAATAGATATAAAAGGAAACTCAAACAAGTTGCTTGGAATTGTGTAGCAACCCACCCAAAAATCTGAGTCGGTACATAGTTTCAGAACCAAGAGTGATATCGCTAAAACACTTGAGTACTTTTGATTTACAACAACACGTTTCACTGGCATATTCCTGTGTAATTTGTAGGGATGTGCGACAGATTGATAAACCAGGCAGCCTGAATAATAGATATTCTGATTAGTCAAATAATTTGTTAATCATGCATTCTCGAATCATATGATTAATCAAATTTACGATTAATAGATAAATCTTCAATTTGATTAATCGATAATTATGATTAAATAACTAATCAAAAACATGGTTCGTTTAACAATTCATGTCTTTAGTTTTTGTCAGTTTGTACTTTTACAACAACCAACTTTATTCTAAATGTAAAAATTTGTCATTTTGTATCTGGTAGAATATATATAAGATTGTCAAATAATTCGTTGATGATTAACGCAAATTCAACTTAATTGGTTAATCATACTTTTGCTTAATCAAAACGTTTGATCACTCGATTAGCTTGTTAATCACCACGAAATCGATTAACCAAAATGTCGATTAGTCAAATAATCGCACATCCCTATCATTTTGTTTCATTACTTTTATTCTTGGTATTTATTTGTTCTGAATTCGACAATTAATCCATGCCAAGATACACTGTATTTTGATTGTGTCATGCTCAGATGCTTCTGAAAATACGTTTATGCATCTGAAAGTAACCTCTCTATCTGAAGGTTATTTTACCACTCTGGAAAAGTGCAATTTTTGGCTGTGTATAACTGTTTTTGAACAAACTAATGTTTCTTCAGGGAAACCCTATTTTCAGAGAGTGGATTTTGAAATGCTCACAAAAGAGGTTCAGCAATGTGTCTGTTATGACTCCGAAGTATGAAAGCTCTGAAACTGCTGTTTTATGACTCCGAATTTCCGAGCGCATAGAAAATTCTTGGCTGGGAAACAAACGTACAGCTCTTAATTTGGCACCTTATGTGTGATGACTATAACAACAACTAACACATATCCCTACAAAAACACACAGTGGCACAAATTTGGTCATAATGATATTTTCCTATGAACTATTCTTTTATATCATAAATGAAAATGGGTTCGGCCAGGACCAACAGGCAGTTTAATAATTTGCTTATGCAGCAATGCAGTTTGAGAAACGCGTAGATTCTTAGGAAGCAGGAAATATTTGGATTCCCAGTTTTGTGTTACACTTAACATTTACACTTAGTGGTGATATTGTGTCAAATACAAAAAACATGTATAAAGGACATCAAATTGTATTAAAGGATAAAAATTGCAAAAGGCATTTTTCGAGGCATTCGTCGGCATATTCCGAAAATATAATTCAAAAAATTTGCATCGATTTGAATACAAGTGTTATTTTCAAAGGGGTATAAACCAAACGATAGATCCTTTTGGACAACTGAATACTTATCGAAGCCTTATTGACTCCCGCTAAGTGATAGGATTACCGAACCTAAGGCGGGAACGCGCAAAGTCTGTATGACCAGTATGAGTGCCTCGTATTTCAGCATTTTATGGATGACACAAAACGTATTCGAATTTTATTAATGAATCACGTGAATAAGGAATCGAACATTTCAAAATTTATGTTAGTATATCATTTATTAGGATGATTGAAGAAATACACAAAACTGTTTTTAACAATCATCAATTTCTTTTTTGTGTATTTGTTGGATCAACGCCTCTTAAATTTAACATTAAAGCCGAGACTCAAAACTTGGTAAAAACAAAAACGAAACTAGAGAAAAATATAAATACACAAAAACTATTAGGTTTGTTTCGAATTGGTCCATTTAGGGACAACTAGAAACAGGCAACTGTGGTAAATCCAATGAAAGGTTTTTTTCCCCACATTTGATAGTTTCTTTGTTTTTGTGGAGCGACATATGTGGACCCAGATAAACCAAATTTATCATATTATTATTATAAGTTATTTGCAACAATTATTCACTTTATGAAAATACTTTTGCGTCACCTTGTATAAATCCCCAACAATTCACTATAATGTTGAATTCGGATAAAGTTTGTAAAATTCGATACCATATTCATGTGATTCGCAGTGTATATTACTTGATTTTACATGATATGACTTTATTTCAACGAACTGCTCTATGTAAAATTTTGCATTTGGATTACTAATTTTGATTAAAGCAACGTTAGTACATTTATGAAAAGCTCTCAGTGAGAAGGAAATGACGAAAACCGCAAATATTTAGAACAGTTACATTTTATATTCACTTTGCGGAGATCCATATTCAATGAAATAACAATGTAGATGTAAAACTGGACTGGCTTAGTGTTTTAAACAAACGGCGGAAAAAATCGTACAACAAATAAAACAAAAATTTTACACTAGAACTAAAAATGGTACCTTTTCAATAACAACTGGATGCGTATGCCAATAAAATTGAGGCATTTCCAAGGCTTATCCGCACACTTGCAATCCCCACACTTCGCCCTCAATATACGTATGAGAGTGCGAGGATGTCTGAACTTCATACTTAGCAGGATGTGGTCCATTATACAAACTGGTCCAGATGTGTAAGTTTTCATTCTAATATACTTATGCGTACTAGGATGTGTGTATATAACCTGTATATGTGTATGTGTGAGTATATGTGAGTTCAGTTCATAAGCTGGCCCATAAATCCTTTTTTTTTTGGATTAATGACTACCGACAACTCTCTCTAACCACATATGGTGCTTTGCGCTTCAGAGTTTTTCCTTGCTTTGGTTTTTCGATTTGCATAGAATTCTGGGTAAACCGTCTGCAAACCGTGTGTGCGTGTGTGTTTGTGGCTACAATAGTATTCCAACATTATGCAACTCATATACATATAGACGTTAACTATTTCACTGGTTGTAGCAAATGGGATGGATACGTTGATTCTGGTTCTTATACATTTAGCAGAGGATATTCTAAAATTTGATTAGATGCACTTTTTGTTTTAGATTACCTTAAATTGCCAAATCTAGTTCTATGCTCAATTTTCTGCACACAAATTTGATGATACTTGAGGGGAGAGTTGTAATTACGGGATGGTAGAAATAGTGATGCACTTTACCTTGGACAGTGGAATTTTAGAAGAGCAAGACGTGCAAAGATGTGGTTAGTTGTTAAAGCATATGGAATTGGATTTCTAGAAAATAACTACGTTTCCAAATGGGTTTAAAAACTACGCAGGACATAGACTTAGTCCGGAGGACATTAAAAAATATCCTATACTCAACGAATACTAAAAATTAGGGATTTCGGACATACAGAACTAAACATTTTAGATAAACGTAAGAACTTGCGACTAAAATTAATAACGAGCAAGTAGACACAATTAAAAGCAAAGATATGTAATCTGTAAAATAATAGTTCCCGATCAGTGAGTCTAAAAACGTAGAAAACGCTCATTCTGCGATTGTGTGCAGCTCCTATCTCTCCGTGGTATCTAATGGGGAAATAAGTAAATAACAACTTTTGGGAATCGAAGAATTGTACAGTACGTATGAGTATTTTGGATCTATTAAATATTTATCATACGCTGTGTTGGCACTTCGTTAAGTTTGGAAACCATGTGGTAAATGATATTTGGCTAAATTGTATATTTGGTAGAATTGTATAAATTCTTATTTATCCACTCTGTGTCCCTCGTATATATGTTTTCCTTACTGTCTCTGGCTCTGATTCTGTTTATTTACTAAGAAAATTCAAGGGTAGTCAGATAATTTATAGTCGACAGGTGTTGGGAAACAAATACATACATTTATGTCATATTAATTATTAGTATGAATTGTATAAACGATTTTCTAATTTTCACTAGATTGTGGAGCTAACTTTGCTATTCGTCCCTATATCATCCCTCTCGTCTCTCTTTTTGCATGAAGCACTTTCAACTGCTGTAAATTGGAATTTGTCACTCAAGGACTTTATCTATTAACCTGCCCTAATTCATTTGCTTTTCAAGCGTTTTAAATAATTCACATTTTCTCGATGTTGTGTCTAAAGTTGTTTCACGTTTCGCTTTTGGGGGAAAAAGTAAAATAGAATAATTTGTAAAGAAACGTAGTATAAATTGTTTTCCGGATAATAGAATTTGCATTATGCATTCATGGCCTGAATAAACCAAGAGTATATCATCAATATGCATATGCAGTGCATGTCAATGCATCCTTGTTCCCCTTCATTCCGTGTAGCAACATTGGCAAGCATAACATAAAGACGAAGAACAGCATCAACACATTACATAGACTACAATGTTTGGGAACATAGGAGCTGTACGAAGGTAAGGTAGTTATGCTAAATACTTTAATGCTATATGCGCTTAACTAAAACAAGAGAAGTCTCTCTCAGCATAACAAGGACATCATGATGACGATGTGAATCTATACACATATGAATGTTGTCGATGATGCTGATGTTCTACATCCAGATGATGTAGATTAAGATTTAAATGTAGTTGATGACGATTACGAACGTTAGCAAACATTAATGATACCACTTTTAGACGATCATTAAAGTATAAACGCTCCATGCATCTCCCTTCCCAATGCCTTATATATATCAGGAGACTTCGGCGTATGTATGTATATGTGAAAGGGGAATATGTTCACGTACTATTCTCTTTTCGAAACAAATATTTCCATGGCGTTTACACGTTCAAAGTTCTATAAACAGATATTACGGTATGAATGTGAATACGCTAGTAAACCTTGGCTTGTGTTGTGAATATGGAGAAGAGCTTAAATACAAATTTGAGGTTATTTACAACCCTTATCATTCACAAAAACAACTCGAAGGCTTCGTGCTATGTACGGAAATATTAACAAATGAAAATATATATTCGGCCTTATTTCCGTTGTCGTCGTCGACGTCGTCATCAGATTTTTGTCAACTTTAGAACGTTAGATATAAAGCATAGCCACGCAATATTTCATTTGCAAGTGTGACACACTAATACGTCAGCTACTTCGTACAAAGTATGTGTGATGTTGTGTGTTTGGCTGTTTCGTTGCTGTTGATATGGCCAAACAAAGCGAGTCATTTGATGTTCAGCATTGCCCGGTGTATACAAAAAAACTATTATTTTTTATTTTCCAATGTAACATTTACTAATGTGTTCATAGAAATCGAACAGGTACCGTGTAGCAAAAAGATGTTAACACATCATCCGTGAGTTCGAACACTCATTGATTTTTTTAGTTGAAACATCTCTAATAAACTGACACTCATTCCAAGGAGCAGCAAACTATTAGAGATTAAATACCTTAGCAGACTTTAAGTCTGTTTAAATATGCAACCTTTATTGATGTGAACTTTAAGAACTGCGTGCCAAGAAAACTTGTAGTCCAAAAATAACATAACTTTATACAAATAATGATTCTGATTCAAGGCACGGTCTTTACGCACTGTGCTCGTATTGTCTGTATCCTAACGTAGAAGTAGTATGGCCGTCCTAAACGGAACGTATCAATCCTCCCAATATATTTCTTCCAGCTCTTGACGATTAACTCTAATCTATGCAGTTTTCCACAACGCTGATATCCGATTTAACGTGAAAAATCTACAAACTAGAATTTTACGTTAAAAGTGTAAAGACAAAAGTTGAAAAACAAAAATGGAAATCATAAACGTGCCAGACAAAGATAAATTATCAATACGGGAATTAGCGGAAACGAAATTTACATTGGTTTATATAAAGAAATGTGAATGTTGGTAAGATGAACGCGTTTGGTTAAAGGTTCAATATTGGAAAAACTCAAGCGAGGAAAATTAGTAAGAAAAAAGCCAATCTTAACCAGAGGCAGAGATTCTTTGTAGATCAAAAGTATTTCGAATGGTATGGAAAGTCACGTAATCAGTATAGTCCCATATGTGGACCAACAACGATACCAAAGACAAACGAGAAAAATTAGTATACTGTGATTTCCCTGCTTCTTATGGGGGCATAAGGTCATTCCATTAATTTAAAGAGTACATCATGTGAAGCCGCAAGCGTTATGCAATTTACCTTTATTGACTATTTTACAACCTCATGCGGTCTTACACATATTAGTTAAGCAAACAAATTAAACAAATTTCAACATATTCTTCCAACTGGCTCTATCCTTCGCCTTTTCTCGCCAGTTGGTAACACTAAAGATACGGAGGGATTCTTCTGCCTGGTCTTTCCAGCGGAGTCTTGGTCGTCATTCATTCTGATAACATGGCATAGCCAACGCAATTGGTCCAAATTGATTCGTCTAGCTATGTCCATGTCAGAATATAGGTTATATAGCTGTGCGTTACCGCTACGGCGGTACTCTCCGTTTTCCCTAACAGACCACATATTTTACGGAGTATTTTTCTCTCGAAAACTTCCAGGTGTTTTTCATCCGCGTGCGATACGACCCCAGTTTTGGAGCCATATGTCAAGACAGTTACAATGAGAGTCTGATGCAATTGGATGTAGCCTAATTCTTGGAGATTTGTCCCTCTATGCTATCTCAGTATATGCGTAAAATCATTTATGACTATATATGGCGATGGTTTAAAATAGGCTACAATTTTATTTTGTGTGCACATGGCTGAAGCGATAATATCATTATTAGTGACCCGAACGCGGTATACCCACTGGCGTTTCGAAATATTGTCATCAGAAACCTACTAGCCGATACAAAAAAAGACTCGAGAATGGTAATTTTATGGCTGAGCAAATAGATAGTAAAATGCCAATTCAAAGAGGAACACGACTTTATGTTTGGACAGTGCGGCTTCACGTCCCAGGAATACAGTTTGGAGTTCAAACAGCAATCCAATGGCTTTACCCAGAATCTGAGCCCACGCAAAGATTATATGCTATCTACGACAGAATTGAAAACTTTATTAAATACTATGAATTGTGTGTTGAAATTTGGGTTGCTTTAAAGCGAAAGCGAAAATATTGAAAAAAAAATTCACATAACCTCAATTTGCTCAGCCAGATGGCAGGTAACTTACGCTTTTTGAAAGATAGTCATACCTCTTACCTTTCCAAAATGACCTAAACGAAGCCCAGAGGTCTTACCGTTCCAAAGTTATTACCATTTTACTGAAATGCAAAAATTTTTGGAAGCGAAATAACAGCACACATTTATTCGTTTTTGTTAATTAACACGTTTAAGATTTTATTTTACTGACATTTTCAGAGGAAAGGTAACAGGTATGGCTATCTATCAAATACATAAGTTACCTTCCATCTGGCTGAGAAAATTGAAGTTATGTGCATTTTTTTCCGAAAGCTCTGTATCTCGGCGATTTGACTTTTTCCTACTTATTTTTTTTTGATTGATTCTGAAAGGCCTCTTAAAGACCTTTCCAACAAGCATCCGACTACTGGCTCAGAAGTTAGCAACTTTACCCTACTACCCTCCGACCGCCAATCCGAAAATTTTGAACCCGCTGCCATTTTGCTCCCTTGCATTTTCGGACATGGTCCTAGTGGACTTTCTTCGTGAAATGAGCCAAGGAATACGCTGGAGAAATTTGTCCGGAACTTCCTGAATCACCCTGTATATCTCTTTTTAACAGCATTAACAGATGTCAGAGACTCGTTAACAGAATTCTGTAAAATGATATTGGTTTCTGTCTTTGCTAGGCAATTGCTTGAATCTATCTTCACGGACATTACACCTGGGTGCAACTAATACAAAAGCAGTCGCACTGACGCAGTCGCATTGATATAAAATATTTTGAAAATTAGAAGTTTCCAAATAAAATGGAGTAATAGCTCCATATCATAATATACGTTCCACTATACAAGACTCGTTTTCAACTTATATCATAGAAAAATTCAATTTAAACCTTTAATTTAGTTTTACGTTCTTCTTTTACTAAGATTGTCTTTTTTTTAATTCATTTACACTTTTATTTTCTTATAATTTCCCTCTTGCACACTTTTTAATTTCAAGGTTTCTGCTTTATCTTCAGTATAACATGACTGTGTATTTGAATAGCAAGTAAAAAACAACCACCAGCGTCCTTGACCCTTAAATCACTATTCATATTTAAGGAGGCGCAACGCACAGGCTCCTTCGTCCTGGCCAGATATTGTTGGCGTTGTGCCTGATAACCAACCAACTGACTCTCTCTCTCTCTCTATCTAGGATTAAGTCTTGTTGCTGCTGATGATGTCATTTGTTGTAGTGCTGCCAATGGTGTTGACGTTGTACTTGCAACACTCATTCATTTTATATTCAAGAGCTGTGCAACACAAATTACACACAATTGTGTTGTAATGCCAAACAAGAATAGACGAAGATGACGGCCACATTAAGGATATGTAAAAGCGACACAACACTAGGTTAACTGCAAAGAGGGACCTAAAAAACACTGGAAGAAAAAACTTTCATACCAAACAACGAGGGGACCTTTTACATGCTGTTGCATAAAATTAATTACTCACAATTTATCCTGAATATGTAATCCTTTGAGCATACATGCAATGTTTGTATGTACAAATGAAAAGGATACCTTATATAGACAGTATGTGTGCGGAAGTACCTATACAGTGGTGAGCAAAAGTTATAGTTGTTAAACAAAGAACTGAATTTGACGCCTCAAAATTACAAATGTAATACTTCAGCATAACTGCACTTTAAAAATATTTCTGGGGAAAGAGTCGGAAAATTTTCAGTTGCATCTTAGTTTTTTTTCGAATACATAGTGTGAGCGGATGACGTATTTTGTTGTTAATGAAACTTTGAATATGTATCCCCATGGCAATTCTGAATCCTGTACAAATTTCGCAACCGGAATTTTTTTCTTTTCAAGACACCTTAGTGGATACTCTACATAAAACACTCGCAATAATATGAATAGTGCTTAAGTACCGTCTATACTTCTAAGATTATTTGAAGAATTTCATTAAATAGGTTAAATATTCTCCAGATTAAAAGTTATGAATACATCATAATGATACAAGGGCGGATGATGAAGTTATTACAAAGTCACCCTCGAATTATCGTACCGCGATTGTTACTAAAACTGATAGAGCCAATGTAACAATAAGGAGTTGATCTTTGCCTCGGATTCACAACAACTCTATAACCATCAAGTTCGGATCCTGAGCCAGCCAGCCTCCGCAATTAATTCGTCCTGAAAAATCTGTTAATTACACATCAACCCTCATAGGAGTTGATCTAAGAATGCCCCTATATATTTTAGTTGTATCTTAATAAATCGTAGCCTTCCTTAGTGATGGCGACATCTAGTATTTAATCATGAAAAGCTTTTCAAAGTAACGTTAGGAACTGGTGTAAAACTTTAAGTCCCAATCAGTGAGTATAAAGCTAGAAAGATCACAGCTCACTGGTTGTTAGAAGCTCTTCCCAATCCCTTAAGGGAAATCCATTCGTTCTTTCTTCATTTTAATGAATCTGTGTTGGAAAGTTCATATCAGTAGGTATAGAGGTTAAAGAATTGAAACTTTTTAGTCCACCAAAGCTTTAGAGCAGAATTTGGCAAATTAATAACATTTTGGACAAAATTTCAAATTTCACGCCTTTTGAATCAAGGAAACTAGGAAAAAACTTAAAGACTACAGGCTATGCCCTAGTAAAGATCTTACAATCACAGATTTTCAAGCTCCTCAAAAAACACGTTCATATTCGGTTTAAAACTGTACGTGCCAATCAGTGAGTGTGAAACTAGAAGGCGCAGTACACTCTGAGTGCGAGAAGCTCTCCCAGTCCTTTTACGGGATGTAATAGGAAACTAATTATTTATGTATTTAAATTTACAGCTATTTCGATCAAAATATAAAGTACGAGTACAAAAATTTTTGATTTAAATTTTATTTTTATTTCAAATATTAAATAACTCTGATATTTTAAGTTGTTTTTTGTATAGAAATATAAAAGAAATATTTTCCAGTAGAGACGAGAAAGATTGAGATTTAGAGTGATTAGAAAAACTACAAATTAGTTTTCCCATTTATACATATAATAGTTGTTAAATTCTAACTTTTTTATTCCAATTCGCATGAAATTTTTCTCAGTAATTTGAAAAACAAAGTACAATGAATATCACATTAGACATTCACCAAAAAGTTTGTACCTCAGAAAAATGCAAACTAGCAATATTGAGAGTATGCAAGAGGAAAGGAATAACATGGAGGACAACAGCTTTCTGTTCTTGTGTTTGAATTGTGGACTTTTCAGTGTGTTGTGGTACTTAGGGATATTCGATCGATACAAATTCGCATATGTAAATTCCATATTGTGGTTTGTATATATACGATTGATAATCTACCGACGGTATCAATTCAGGTACAGTAGTTTGACATCTGATGATGGACTTGTCACGGAGTTCAAAACTAGTCGTGACAGTGAGTGTGTGTTGAACTGAATTGTCTATTATTTCCAACAAAAACTAACCACTTTTCAATTAGAAAAATGTTCCTGACCTTGTAAGCTTATAGTATGAACTTCTCATGCATTAACTAAAATATGGTTAATAGATGTTAACATTTACAGAAGTTGTCTTAATTTTAACTCAATCATAAAAAAAATGTACAAATTTATTTTATTCGAATTAGAAAAAACAAAGTAAATAATCTAATGAATTTTAATTCAATAAAACTACTTAAATAGTTTGTTGCTTGAAAAGTATTGGTATACAAATATTTAAATATTTTGAATTATCTGAGTATTAAAATGTTCTTATATTTGTATTCAAAGTCTATGGATACATTTTTGATTTGTTTTAAAACCGTCGAATATTTTTCAGTTTTGAGTTTAACGAAATGTTATTTTATCTTATGTATATTGAGATACTTTGAAGTTCAAATGGTTTGTAAACATGTTTATTAGCTCCAAAACTGAGGTATCCAAGATGTTGGATCGATCGGACTGTTGTACAGCGTGCCCGTAACGACCTAAAGTACATGGATACTGTTTTCTAGACGAGATCGGCCCCACGGCAAGACTTTCCTGTACCGGAATTCCGTAACTTTTTAAGGATACAAATCGGTAGTTAAATGAACAAAATTCGGAAATTTTGTATTGAAATTGTAGGAATTTTTTACGGTGCTGATGTGGTTTCTGGGTCATACAGAAATAGTCGGAAACGAAGCCACTGATGAATTAGCCACGAAAGGTACTACTCGAAATGCGGATAGACAAAGCGTAATTGGAAGCCCTCTAAGAGTGGTATGTATTGATTGCCACTTCCACCACTAGGTAGATAAACACTGGAGAGAACTCACTACCTGTAACAGAACCGATTGCCTGATAACTTTGAACGGGAATACAATAGCCAACATTACAGATGTTATAACCGATCACTGGACGATTGTAACATATGTTGCTAGCCTCGGATTACAATACTGGTGTTACTGTCGTAGTTTCGCCTACAAACTAATGGCGTAAACCCCTGAACAGTATTTCCTACAGTACCCAGATTTGGCAGACATACGGAGAACAACTTTGGGAAGCCATTTGTTTCGCAATAACGGAACTGGGGAGTGTCGAACTCAGTGTGTTTCTAAAAAAACAGGTCCAGTTGGGTTTAATAATATAATGTAATATATTACTAGCACATTCTTTTCATTTTTTATATTTTCTTTTCAGGATAAAGTGGCTATTCAATATGGCGTCACTGCTACTTGTGTGAGCTTCCAATGAAGGAACTCACATCCACTCTAACATAGCCTAATTTGAAGACTTTTGCCACATTTTAAAAAATATATAACCACAGTTTAAATATGTGGCAATGTTTCGTCCCATTGAGGTTGCAGCAAATAATACCTTTATATTGTATGGATTATATATCATGGCTTGATGGCTCGAAACAAAAATCTGGTATATCCATAAAAAAAGACGAAGTACGTAGTATTACTTACTTTTTAAGTAACATTCAGGTAAAGTTCTGTTCGAGCATATGCCAACATAAATTCTCGGGTAATGCCTGAAATGGGTTCCGCTCGTAAACCATCCATGCATTGATTTTATGCGTGAAATATGAGATAACCTAAATTTTTTGTCATCTAACCTTTTGATACTTATTACTTAAGTTAACTCAATATTAATATATAATATACACAGTTATTCAGACTAAAATAAAACTTTTTACAATTTTTAGAATCGAATAAAATATGTAAACAATCTGAGTCTTCAGACTCAAATAAATATCTATTTCGATTTATTTAAATACGATTTTTTTTTGAGCAACAATATTTTCAAACGATTTCGGTTTGAGATCGAAAAAAAGTTTATGCTACAGGATTTGGATTTTCAAAATTGTAAGGATGGTGATGAGCACACAAATGTCACTGAAGCTCAACAAGATATCGGGCATATTATTTTGTCCTTAGAAGGCGGACGAGAGAACGTACGAGCTAACGGCGGCGGATACAAACCAAAAGAAGAAAAATCACGAGTCGACATATTGCATCCTGGTCAGCGTCTGATCTGTAATGGGCGCTGCAATCAAATATACTGGCAGTAGTTAAAATTCAAAAACCCGGTGGGCTGGGTTTGCGTCCCACCACCGTTCATAGTGGCAGTGAATATACGAAAACGAAAGGGAGAACATAAACCACCCCTATTAGTTGACCACGTTTTACGGATATGCACTGGGAATTTAAGAACTCTATATAAATCCGGTGCAATATGTAATTGTCAGTTGTCGTCGAAAGTTATAAAGCTGATATTATCGCTATCCGGGAAGTGCGACGGAGAGGGCATGGCTGCACGAGGAAGCGAAACTGGGACATATACTACAGTTGCCATGAGAAAAAACATGAATTTGGTTGCGGATTTGGAGTTGGCAAAAAGACTGTGACATCTAGTCTCTAGGTGCAATCTTGTGAGTGAACGTATAGCCACAATCCGCATAAAAGCAAACATTTCTATATTTCCATAATTTGTGGGCATGCCCCGACAAAAGAGAACGATGATGATGATAAATACATATTCTATGAATTCCTGGGAGAAACGTACCACTGCTGCCCTGGCCATGACATCAAGATTGTACTAGGAGATGTTAATGCTAAAGTAGGAAGGTACAATATGTTTCATCCAACTATTGACAATTTCAGTATACTTGCTGACAGTTCCGACAAGGGTATGAGACTGATTGACTTTGCCGCGGCAAAAACGTAGTCATTACAGGTACAAGATTCCAGCATAAAGACATCCAGAAGGCTACTTGGTATCCCCTGATCAAAGACTGAAGTACCGAATTGATCATGTAGTAGGCACTCATCCAGTGTAATGGACGTACGAGGGATCAGAGGAACTAGCATCGATTCTGATCACTACCTGGAAGCAGCAAAGGTTTGCACAAGATTAAGTAGAACAAAAATCGTACGAAACCAGACGCAGAGAAAGCTAGACATTGTAAAGCTGCAATTACCAGCGGTAGCCACAGCCTACTCAAGGAAGCTCTCGAAACTTTTGGCACAGAACCCACCCCTCTCGATGACCATCCTGAAGCGCAGTGGAAACCCAACAGCTTCGCACCAAACCATGGTATGATGAAGAGTTTCGCATAGCAAATGAGGAAAAGAACGCTGCACGTATGTTAATGCTTCAGTCAATTGCAACGCGAGCTGCGACTTAGCAATATAGGGAGAAATGAAAGTAGGTAAAGCGTCTCTTTAGGCGTAAGAAACGGCTGTGGAGAAAGTGTGAAAGCGAGAACATTGAGACATGAAACGAAACCAGAAAATTGTAGCGAAAAGGCAAAAACGGCTGTAAAGAAAAGGAGGGAAATCTCATCGCAGTTGTGCAGATCATGTCGGGAATATGGAGAGATCATTTCTCCGCAGTACTGGTACCTGAGATATCCAATGACGAAAAGACATTTGACCACAATGTGGACGACGACGTTGATTGTCTCCCTCCTAACCAAGACGAGGTCAGAACTGATATTGCCCGGTTTCAGACTAACAAAGCTGCAGAAGCCGATGGATTACCGGCAGAGCGGTTTAAGGCTGGCTGCGATGAGCTGATAAAGTGCATGCTTCAGCTCATTAGCAAAATTTAGTTAGATGAAAGTGTACCTGCCAGAGGAGTCGTGGTGGGAATTTACAGGATATTGTGCTTCCTATATAGATGCCATAGACTATAAAACATGATAAAATAAATGAAAATAATTTCAACGAATTTTGATTTGTTTTGTTTGTAAAAGAAATCCTGCGGTCTTTTGAATCACCCTACACATTTTTAGTATTCCCTCTCCATTTTTCTTATGTTTTTTCTTCCTTGAGTAGTTTTGGGTGTTTTGCTTATCTTGTCATGTCGGCACTATATAGATGCTGGTTTGGTTATTAAAGAGGGGTCTGATAATAATTTTGGCAGCGAGTAAATAGTGAAAAGGGAAGAGGACTTACAAATTGCTTCTTATGCACTTTTTTCTATCTATGATAGGTCTCCTGAAATTTGATGGTAACGATAACATTTTAGGATATTGGTGACTCGACCCGTCTGACACGTGACGACTCTTGTTAACTATTTTCCTTCCGTTTGTAATGAATTAGCCATAATGTTTTTATGAAGAATCACTAACTATAATGTAGTCTATTACATCAAAGAAAGATATTAGATATTCAACGAATGAATTTCTAAATAATAAACCTAGTTAAATTCGACTGCACGTGCCGGTGTAACGTTCCAATATGTTATAAACTACAAAGCGTTGCTACCTTCGAAGTCTCCAACGGTTTATTTCCAATGGTAAATAGTTTTATTCTTCACTGTACTCAGCATCTTTTGTACCCCACAAATGTTGCAAAACAAAACACTGAAACAACAACTACGGCGACACTGACGAGAGCAGTAACTGTCAGACAACTTTTATACATCTAGTGTACATATGACATACGTTGGTACACTGGCACATGCAAAAGTATGTGTTTAGTTCATGAATACACACATATTGCATATTCACCCGGTTATGTGTTTATCCTTTAAGTCGTTACTCACATTCGCCTGCATGCACACGGTCTTCTCTGTCTCCTCTTCCATTTTACTCGCAAAGAGTGCATGAGATCTTTGTCATGCTTGGAGGTAGAACTTCCTGCCGGTGCTGCCAAAAAGCTCACCTACTTGCATTCACTCACGTATGTGTTAGCCAAAACTTGTCTAAGCTTCTGTCGTACAAGTACGTATACAGGTGTGTGCGTACGATTGTCTTCGCTGTGTGCAGTGCCATTGGATTTGCTACTGAGGATGATGGTGCAAGTGCAGAGTATTTACATGCTTATCCTTTGTGCAGGATACATGAAAAGGTTTTGATTATTGGCTCAAGTCAAGTCTCTGTGTGAATAAAGCAGACAAAATTTTGTACTTGTTTTTGTACGTATTCTCCTGAAAACCCAATGCACAAAAGAAGAAGAGAAATCAAAGAAAGTGATTGGAAATTGTTATAGAGTTCAATTGAGTCATTAAAAATGTAGCTTAAGGTCTTGCTGGCCAATAACGAAGACCAGATCCGCAAAAAGGTTTAAAATAATTGGGCAAAATAACCGTGATTAAAGGTCAATATTAACGAAATAATGCACAGTAATAAAGGAGCTAAAATTGTATTCTTTAGTGGCAAAATTACTTCCAATATACGATTAAATTAACTGTTTTAATATTTGCTATTAACTGCTTTGATTTTCATCGAATATTGGAATATTAGGTTGATGTAACCGTTGGTGTACAAACTGTTGGAATATTCATCACTCGCTAATACGATGTGTTTATCAGTTACAATAAATCATCTAGCAAAATATCGATTCTAAAGTTTTAGAAAAATATGAACTTAACCAGTATTGAGTAGTTTCTTCCTACTATAGGTTTATCTTGATGCAAGATAGTTGTGACCATTGGACATGGTACATGATAGAAAGTTGCTGATACCCATTCACGTGGGAGTGCCGAGAAATGATTCTTTCATTAGGCAGTCCAATCAGCTCACTTCTTCCACGCTGCATGTCCTGGGCATTGGTTTTTCCGGAAACTTCCGTTAGGTAGCTAAAGTGAGAAGGAGAAACGAATGAGCAGCCTGATTGGTTCTGCGATCACTGATAATTCTCAGTCTTATTAGGTAACCCTGTCACTGAAGCTCTTCAAGCTAGTAGACATATTCCTCTGTCCTTTGAAAGTGGATAAGCCAACACCCTTGGCCAACGGCGAATCAAAATTCAGTTTCGACTCACTGCATTCTGGTCAGCGTCTGATCCATAATGAGCGGCTGAAACATGATCATCCTGACAGTAGATAAAATGGAAAACACGGTGGGCTGAGTTTGCCTTCCGCCACCGTTAAATTGGCAATAAAAATATACAAGAATAATGATAAACAAACAAATCTCCTAACGGTGGACGACTACTCTCGCAAACGTAATAATTTGCAACTGGCCATGTCCTCGAAAATATTAAGCTGGCATCACAGCTATCCAGGAAAAGCGATGGACAGGATATGATTGCACCAGAAAGAATAACTGCGATATTTATTACAGCTGTCATGACCGACAGCAGGAAGCGCTTTTGATGTCCTCTGTCCGATGAACCATTGACGACTGAATACATGAAACTAAAATGCAATAAATCAGCCCAAAACAATATACACTGATATCATCTGCAATTTGCACGCACATTCAGGAATATTTACGAATCACTGTCTGAGAGAATAATGCAAAAACACAGATACCCACTTACAAGATGGACTCTCTCGTTGTTCCTCCTTTATTCTCTTACTCTCGAGAGAGCATAAACAGTGCAACAAACACAACTGTATTTGCATCCCACACACAGCCATTTTTGAGTCGCAAACGCACATTTATAACACATTAATCATTGTGTCTCAAACATGTAATATTGAATAGCAAACACAATGTGTTTGGACTCAAATGTATTATATTTGCGACAGCTCCAAACACACTTTATATTTGCATCCAAACAACAACAAAATACTGATCTTTCAGCGTCAGATAGTCGCATCAAAGCGAAATATTTCCACATCTCGTTAATTTGTGTGCACGCACCGACAGAGGATAAAGATGATGATGCCAGAGAATCGTCTAATGAGCCTGACATTAAGATTATTCTAGGCGGTTTTAATGCCAAATTGGAAAAGGACAGTGTCTTTCGACCAACCATCGGTAATCACAGTCTACATGATACCACCTACGATAATGGAATAAGACTGATAGACTACGCCGCTGCAAGGAACATGGTAGTTAGTAGCACACGATTCAAACATAAGGGGTTAAATACCTGGTTATCTCCCGAACAGAGATCGAAGAACCAAATTGATTACTTGGTAACAGATGGAACGCACTCTTACAGTTTAAAGGATGTACGTGTGGTTTGAGGTGCCAGTATCGACTCGGACTGAGTAGGACGAAAAACTTACGAAGCCGAACACGGAAAATCTATATGTCGACAAGTTGCAAATACTTAAGATAACAGAGGCATATCAATAAAATCTCGCTCTCCTGCTGGGGCAGTATACTCCCCCTCCCGAGGAATCGCAGTGGAAACACATCTTCCATTCTTTGGAAACTGCTGCAAGGACTGAACTTGGGTATCAAAAACCCCAGAAGGATAAGCCATGGTACCACGAAGAATGTTGCATTGCAACTGATGAAAAAGACGCTGCACGTATCGTATAGGAACGAAACAGTCAATAACAAAGCGTACTGCGAATGAGCGTTACAAGAGGATGAAAAGGGAGAACAACTTAGGCGGAAAAGAGGGTAAGAAGATCAACTAACGGGGCGAATAATGGGCTGCCCTCCTGCAAGGACGAGAATGGGAATCTGGTGACTGTTAAGAAGTGTGTGTTTAAAATGTGGAGAGACCACTTTTCACCACAGAAGATCAGGTCGTAATGATTGTGCAAGACAGTATAGAGTGTACCCCCAACTAAGCCAGTAGAACGAGTAGAACGGCAATCTCACGTCTTATGAATAATACGAATAATAAATCCTGATGGCCTACTCGCTGATGTTTTTCAGGGCTGTGGCGAAGAACTGCTAGCTCATATGTATCAACTTATGCCTGACAATTGGGGTCACACTTTATTATGTCCTGTACTCAAAATGGGTCATCCGTGTGTTTGTTTCAACTATCGCGGCATCAGTCTCTTATCCATCGCGTATAGGGTATTGTCGAGCATATTATGTGACAGACTAAAGTCAATTGTTGAAACCCTAACCTTATCAGTCAGTGTGGTTTTAGGCCAGACAACTCCATGACTGATTCACGCTAGGCGAATTCTTGGAAAAGACCCACGAACGCTGCCCAACATCAAATCAGCAGTGAAGTTGGGTAAAGACCTCACCGACCCATTCTGCACCAAGCGAGGAATTAGGATACGGCGACAGACTTGGGGAGAGCTTCTCACAACCAGTGGGTTATACTCACTCGTTGGGACCCAGAGTTTTAACACCGATTCCGAAAGATACTTTGAGAAGATTTCTCATGGCTAAATACTTGATACTGTCGCCGTCGCTATACGAGATGACCGCCGCCTAAAGAAAGTTAAGGTGGTTAGAGCAGGAATCGAACCCATGATCTCATGTACAAGAGGCGCGCACAGGAGTACCTACACCGTTAGAACCAAGACCTATACAATATTTGTATTCTGAAGTGGACATAGCAAGGTGAATCAAATTAGGGCTGGGTAGACCATTTTATCAGAATGGACGAAAGGTTTTCGATAGGGTACCCGATGGAAGCAGGAAAAGAGGGCGACCAAGACTACGCTGGAAAGACCAAGCCGAAGAATGCCTTCGTATCATTGGTGTTACCAACTGGTGAGAAAAGGCGAAGGATTAAACCAGTTGGAGAAATATGTTAAAATTTGTTTGTTTAATTAATATTTGTAAGGCATCTGACCTCATGGGGTTGTAAAATAACCATAACCATTAAAGTAAAGTAAAAGTAGTAGTGAGGATCTAAATACCCACAGCCAGCAAAACACGATTTACTGTGACTTAAAAGTGTGTCAAGTCTCATTAGGTTTTCCAATTCTGGTTGACCGTTTAAATGAATTGGTGGATGTTTCCAATCCATTTTTGGAGCAGCTAGAAATGGATATGCCATATGATTCCCATAGTTTGTATATATGCAACAGTAGTTACAGAGTTTCTCCCAATTGCAGGCAGCCCCAAATGTTGGTGCAGATTGGCCACCCTGCGTCACCTAACTCGGATAAGATTTTCAGTTCGATATACTCAAGGAATTGTTGCACTTACGCACAGATGTCTTTTTACTAAATATTGGGTCCATGTACGTGTGATGAATATTAAATTAAATATAATTCTTCATATTAAATCTTTTCAGCTCAAGGCGACTTTAGCGGGACTACGTGGTTTTAAGTATTGAGTTAGTTTACACTCCGTCGAATTTTTACATTTAATCCATATTGCTTAATACTCTTATATCCAACAGATATGAATATTTTTCAAAATTGAGATATCTGAAATCTACGAAGTAAGCAAAGACTGGGTTTCCAAACTTCAGTACAAAATTCTTTGTAATTCGAATATTATACGGATTTATAGTAACGAACATAGTTACTACGAAAACCCGTAAAATCGCCAAACTACGATTTTCGACATAATAAGCTATGATGTATATAAATCCTGGGAAATTTACAATATTTCAACAATCGTAAAACGTAAATGTTAAAACGAATATAATATCTCTGTCCTCACATTTTGTGTGTTTGAAATAAAAACGATACCGCCGCATCAGAAATATCTTAATACTGTCAATCCGCAGCTGGCAGTAGAAGCTGCAACAATATGCAGATTTTTCGTCCTGTTCCTATGTGACAGTATTTATGTGATATTTGAGTATTGGATGTGTTTTGTTATCCTGTGTATCACAGATGCACAGACTTTGTTTTGTAACTGACTGCGTTGAAACAACAACTGTAAACGTAACGCGGTAGTAACAACAAATCGTATATAAAATGGATGTTACGTACGACAAAATGACATAAAGTTCCAGCCATGTTTTAAACATGAACTTCAACATTCAGGCGTGCTTCAGTTCCTATTTATTTTATAGCATTTTGTCGTTATTTTGTTTTGGCCAACCAAAGGGAAAAACTCAGTAGAATGGCAGAAATGTGGAACTGAAATGCAAAGACCACAATATCAAAACAGACTCTAAATAGTGAAAAGTTGAACATATCATATAACAGAATATGACGGTCTTGGGACAGTATACTTAATTTATTCAATTGTCCAATTGGAGCCAGAACAACATTATTGATGCATTCTAATATATATATCCCTAAGCCTTTAGACCGACTTCGTACGATTTCAACATGAGTTCACCGTCGCAATAAATGAGGGCGCCGTACTCGAAACCGAATCGAAACTGTAATGTAAGTTCGATTTAGGGGCAAGCAAAATAATAACCAAAAATATGTTTAAAATATATTTGAAGATCATAATATTCTGTGGCAACGTTACAGTCAGTTGTAACAAGGACTACGATGGAGAGTTATAAAAATGTAAGACAACAAGTTTTTCAGGCGTAACATCCGCAGTGGTAAATGGCTAAATTCCAAGAAATGGAACAAATTCAAGTTACGATATCATTTATTTTCCAGCTGAAAACGGCGAGTTCTTAACAGCAGTTCTGGTATAAAACCAAAAATCAGCTTGTGCCGCTGAACTACCAGAGGAGCTGTCGAGAGTCGGCCCGAAGATTTCAGCCTCAGGGTAAAAATACGCAATCCTAGAAATTGTGACAACAAACTCGTAGTAATCCTTTTATCCATTGCATGCAAGACCCTCTCATGAAGTGTTTGTGAAAAATTTAAGCCAACTGATCGGCAATTATCAGCGTGGCTTTCGACCTGGAAGATGTAAGAACGAGCAACTATTTACCAAGCCCCCTTGCTAATTCCTGAAAACCTAAATCAACACTTACAGCAGTTTGATAATAAATCTGCCTCCATTAGGCCAAACCAGATCGAACTTAAAGAAGCTTTGTCTGAGCTGGGTACCTCTACTGACTAGATACAACCTTGTGGAGTGTTGGATGGAATATTTGAAGACTTTTGTAAGTAGGCACGATACCAACGGAGGAGATGGTAAAAACTACACCCTGAAAAATCTGTTTTTTGGTTGTTGTTTCGATGCAAATATAAAGCGTGTTTGGAGCTTGTCGTGAATATAATATAATTGTGTCTAAATATATTGTGTTTGCTATTCAATATTACATGTTTGAGAAACAATGATTAATATGTTAGAATATACTATGTGTTTACGACCCACATATATTTATGTTTGTGATACAAATACAGCTGTGTTTATTGCACTGTCTATGCTCTCTGGAGAGCAAAAGAATAAAAGAGGGACAACGAGGGAGTCTATCTTGTAAGTGTGAATCTGTATTTTTGCATTATTCTCTCTGTCAGTGACTCATAAATAGTCCTGAATAGCGCGTAAATTGCAGATGAAGTCAGTGTTTCTTATTTTGGTTGATGTATTGAATTTTAGTTTCATGTATTCAGTCGTCAATGGTTCAACGGACAGACGATATCAAAAGCGTTTGATTAGTGACAAAAGGATAAACGAAAACTCGGACGCTTAAATGGTTTGTGATGTGACTTTGGTTTTTGTGTATTTGTTTCGTACATATGTATGTGTGCTACTAAAGTAAGAAACGATGTTGAAGACAGCAAACAACGTGAAGCCCTTTATCTGTCCGAGCCTTTTCTGAGTAAATCGGAACGGCCGCCCATTTGTGAAATAAACTGCATGAACTCGATTTGTATATAAATATATTATTTGTGTACCAACGCATAGTGATAACTAACGTATACCTGAAACCTTCCGAAAACAAAAACGTGAGAGACAACAAACAAAGGAGAAGCAAAAGAGCAGCAGATTCTCATTTCATGAAAAAAAAAACAAATAATGCATTCAATGCACCTAAATGTAAAAATTCCGATTTAAATATTTTAATTTTTTGTATTAATTATTTATAAATGTGGATTTACGTTGATAAAATTAATTATAATAAATAATACAAATATATTGAAACAGAAGAATAATTCCTTTTTAAATACTATTATGTTTGGGAGGAAATACGCATACGTTTCCTTATAAGTATACACAGCTTTGGGGGGAAACACGCGAATGATTGCACGTAAACATATGTATGTTCAGGATGAAGAACTCATATGTTTCAAGGTAAAAGTATATAAAGGGTCCGCCATCTAACGATTTTTTTTCAACCAGTGCTTATTTCGTGAATGGTAACACTTAGCTCATGTCTGATTTGACAGATAATTAGTTTTATCCTTCCGCTGAACGAATATGGTTGTGTAAATGCTTGAACAACGCTGGGAAATATGCGTTTTCGCTTCGCTAAGTGGGCCTGCGATCGACATACAGAAGATGCCGATTTTGCCAAAAAAAATCATCTTTTCAGATGAAGCTCATTTTGATCTTGGCGGGTATATAAACAAGCAAAATTGTCGTATTTGGGGCACAGAAAACCCGCACGCATACATTGAAAAGCCGATGCACCCAAAACGAGCCACTGTTTGGTGCGGATTTTGGTCCAGATGCATAATTGGGTCATTTTTCTTCGAAAATGAGCAAGGAGTGGCCGTTACAGTCAATGGCGATCGTTATCGGGCCATGTTGAACGAATTTTTGTTCACAAAAATTGAAGAGGAGGATATTGGCAACATTTGGTTTCAACAGGTCGGCACTACGTGCCACACAGCCGAAGCTATCCTCGATGTTTTGCGTCCTGTTTTTGAAGATCGCATTATCAGCCGCAGAGCTGATGTCGTTTGGCCATCTCGGAGCTGCGATTTGACACCGTTGGACTATTATTTGTGGGGTGGCCTCAAAGATAAGTGTTACGCAGACAAGCCAGAGACAATTGACGCTTTAAAGGACAATATTCGTAAAGCCATAGGTGAAATACAGCTGCACACAATCGATAATGTGCTTAAAAATTGGACCGATCGTGTAGGCTACTGCATGGCCAGCCGAGGCAGCCATTTGGATGAAATTATTTTCCATTATTAACCGGAAGGAATGTACTTTCAAATAAAAAAAGAAATTTGAGAAAATATTCAGTAGTTTTTTTTTATAGCATTTTCAAAAAAAAAGTTATTTGGCGGACTCGTTATGTTTGTCAGTAAACATGATACTGTTTACATTTAAATACAAGTCAGTTTGGGACTTATAAAGGTATGAATGTTTGAAGTGTGTTCCAAACATACGCATGGTTACTGCACAATATGGTTGGGAGAATATGTAAAGAGGCCGTTTTTTTTCAGCGTGTAGACGGACGGTGTGATACTTATTTTTATTTAACAAACGTGGATAAAGAAAAGGTTACATTGAAATTGCATAAGGCATTGCCAGATATGATAATTACAAATAATTACAAATAGAAGTAGTGCCAAGCATTCGATGCAAGCGAGTTAAAACATATAATTTTACAAGTATTGTTAATAAATTGTAATCAATCAATTTATATTGATTTGCACAAACAAAAATTTTCATTGTGAATGAAATACTTTACTAGACAGGGCGACATAAATCGTGAATGGTATTAGAATCAAACGATCGCTTGATGTGGCTAACGAGAGAGACAATTTTAAAATTCGAACAGATTGGAAACATATGGAGTGTTTGTTGTATAAGGACCATAAAGTGTAGAAATTAATGTTACCAGTGACACTGATAAGCAATATATTTATTATGGGGAGAGATTAAATTTTTTTTATAATAATTTTTATTATTCGGCTTTTTTTGGTACTTTTTTATTTTAGTGTTCAAGCTAAAGACCATTCCATATCTATATAAATAGAGATATAGTTTTTTAAAAAAAAATAAGAAGTTTTGCAAATGCAGTCTCATGATTCACGGTAAACCGCATAGCTATTTCAGTTCTAGCCACAGATCTTCATCAGCGGTTGTTTGGAATGTTGGTTTTAAAAAATTTATCAAACCAAATGCAAACTAAAACTCATCTGAATTCAGAATTTTTCACTATGCAAGTGTTCGAAAAATATCGCAAGCAAAACCCACAAGAAAACATTTGCAAACAACTTCTTTCCGTCTCCAAAGAGCCATCGGTCTGGTCTATTGAAATTCATCTATTGATATTTCATTGAAGAAGTGAGAAAATGTCGATAATTGGTATTGAAGAAAAAATAAATTTGGTCGATATATCCCATCAAGGGCTGGGGAAAGCTTTTCACAGTTAGTTGTGCACTTTCTAGTTTTACACTCACTGAGTGGGACCTACAGTTTAATCCGGTTCCGAACGATATTCTGAGAAGCATTTCATGGCTAAATACTCGATAAATAAGCGAGGTGACCGTCGTCGATAGAAATGTAAGGTTATGAGAGGAGGGATCGAACCCACGTTCTCAAATTCAAAAGCTGGGCGCACCACCGATGCCCACCAATATATTAATATATTGTTTATTATGAGGGAAATATGTGAACACTCAATTTGGAAGATATAGGCAATTGGATTTCTCTCCAATGTTTTTGTAGAGTCACTCTTAGAAATCGAAGGATCATATTTTCCTTTGAAACACTTAAAATCCTGCCACACAATCGGGAAGGCCCTTTTGACATAACTACACAAGGAACGAGATGATTGCTTGATTCTATTATAAACTTGAGGAGCACGAATAACTTCCCACTCGTAATACAATAAACTGTTGTTTGAAGTGACGACGGGGGGTTTCTATCTAAGTGTGCATGAATGTTTGCACTAAGCCTTGCAAAAAACACACACAAACTTGCACGAAGCAACAGAAAAACTGCACAGAAACTGCAAGAAAAGGCCATTGAAGTAACGAAAACAGAAGGAGGGACATAGAGATGGTGAGAATAAACAACAAAGAATGTCCTTTGTGAGAAAATGTAACCCGAATAACTATTCCACGAAAAACTAAAGGGAATGAAATGGGAGCAGGTGACAAGGGAAACATTCGAAATGAATCTAAGAAAGCTTAACAAATGAAGTGGAAATCTGTCAAGAATGCCAACACATGTGTATACACATACTCCAACAAGTATTGCATAGTAAACACAACAAACAAAATGTACATGTGCAATGGGATTAATGTGTGCAGAGAGAACACATATAACCAGCTGTAATAGCATTAACAATGCATGTGTAAGCATCCTTATAATTCACTCTCGCACTCCCGCTCGCACTGAGAGAACACACGACCCTACTTAAGATGTGTAAGCAAGTAGGTAAGTACACGTAATAGTTGCAAAAGAGTTTAAGTACAGCTTACAATCTTTCGTTTCCTCTTGTCCTTTGAATTGAACTTTAATATTTTAGTCCGTGTTGTGTTAAAAGTCAGCGTCATCATCATCTGTTTTTTATTCTCCATTTAGGAAATGTGATAAAACATTGTGTAATGTCTTTAGCTTAGCAACTATAAATTACATTTATTAGAGCAATTTATTTTCCCGTCGTCCGTCGTCCGTCGTTCATCTTCCATCGTCCACCTCCGTTCTCGCCTCATTGGCTGTTTCTATCCTTATGCTTGCGGCATTTCGATTTGGTGGTGTGTATCATCAATATTTTTATTTTTGTCGTTTGGTAATTTTCAACATATTTATTCAGTGCTTTATGATTGTGCGGTGCCCTTCAAATGTAATCCTTTGGTCACATTACTTTTTGTCTAATGTTATTTACCGCCATCCTGGCAAGGCTGCTGTATACATTGGGAGACATCAAGGTAGTGGTATGATAAGTTGGGTTAATTTACTGACGTATACATATTCACATTTATTCTGAGGTATTATTACCCACTGAGGAACCAGATACTCATACTTCCAGACTAAAAGTTCGATTGATCTCGACAGCGAATTAGGTTAAAAAGACCAACGAACAATTTGTGAGCGATTGTGCGAGGAAGGTCAATTCAAACCAAAGTGGCCAATAAGTCGTAGCGGAAATTTCATCGAGCAACAACATTTAATTGATACTTTATTTTAAGTCTTTCACAGACTTGAATGCATGCCAGTTTATTGAAGTCCTGTCCCATAAAGGTAGCATGTATGTGTCCAAACCACGAACCGTGTCCTGAAAATAGGAAATGCAAATTCCTGGAATTTTTCCTCCACGGAATGTAAAACGAAATGTGAAATGTGAGCGAGCGAGCGATGCCCATTTATTATCCAGATATATGTTCAAAAATTTTCAGTATTCTAACATGGATCATATACTTTTCCCTTGCGTCTAATGGCTGCTAAAGGATTATACGATGAATAAATAATATAAATAAACCATAATAAAACCTTAAATAAAACAATCAATTAATATTGGATTTTTTTAAAAAAAACTGCGTTTTACTGATTAGGAAACGTCCCTTTTGAATAAATTCTTGAGTATTATGGGGTCTTTATAAAATAATGTGTGAAATCAATTTAAAAAAATATCTGCTTGCTGGACAAATACACTCAGACTTCTCATATTTTTTTAAATAACGTATATATCGCTTGAAAGGCCTAAGTTTCTTCTTTTTAAATCTTGCGAGAAAATGAAAATCGGTAGATAATTAACTAACTTACAGACGTATTAGTGCGCAAACGTACGCAAAACCGGTTTTTTAATCGGTTTTCAAGATTTTGGGGGGTGTTTGGGAAATTTCACAAGCATATTCTTATTTCACTCGATAATAAATAAATAAATGGTTTCCCATTACATCCCATGAAGGGACCGGGGAGAACTTCTCACAACCACTGAGCTGTGCGCTTTTCAGTTTTCACTCACTGATTTCACTCGATAATACCGACAAGAAAAATACTATCACTTCCCAGGTATTTCTACTTTAGTCTTTTTTGTATCACTGTGATATCAAGAATATTGAATGAGCGCTTGCGACTTGTACAGCATATTTTAGTAGGATCATGCAGACGAAAGTTATTGAAGAGTTCCCAATAATACGATATAAACACAAAAAATTATTTTCAAAAAATTCCTCTCCTTATTATGTGAGATATGATAAATATTATGTCCTTTATTCGTAAAAAGTTGTGATAGAATTGAAAGTCGATTTTTGTTTAATAAATCATCTAGCAAGCCTCTCATAGCTTTCTATGAATAAGGCCGTATATTGTTGTGTATACAGAAAACATTGCTTTGTAATAATGTTACCTGTGTTTGTATTATTGGAAAAAGTGCATCTCAAATTTTTTGCCGCAATGCAAATTATTTCATAAACCAGAAAGAAGTCTTCACTGTGACGAATATGTTTTAGTGTTGCGATGCATGTGTTTCTTTGATGAATTTTAAAAACAAGTTGGTTAGTAAGCAGAACTACATAATCGTGAAATTCAAATAGACTAATTTTTTAGTTAATTTAAAATTTGTATCACTTTTCGTTTTCACATTTACAAGTTTGCATGGTTGGAATAAAGTGCAATAAAACCAGCGCGGCATCTTGAAATTTAACGACTGCAGCGTTGCATTAATGCATTTGTTTCTTCAACTTCAAATAGAAATAAACAAATGCAATATTAAAAAAATATTAGACATCCAAATTACACAGCAAGCACTTGACAGTAAAATGGGCAATTAATGTATTCGTTGCAGCAACAAACATTATGTTGGAAATGCAACAATGAACAGTAAAAAAAATTGTATTGAATTCTTCGATGCCGCAACGATAAAATCGTCGAAGGTGGAACACTTTCTATTGCAGCTGTGTAAACATACTAACGAACATTTATTAAACTTGCGATGAATTGTTTTTTTTTCAGTAAACTAGTACCAATATTTAATGAAAATGTAAAAAGCTGCCCACAGTGTAAGTCTAAAAAGTATCCTACGAAAAGAAGAGTATATCAAATTTCTATTTTGGATAAAATATCCCATTTCACGGATACAATTTCCGAGAAAGTGTGAACTGTAAATTACCCAAATTCATTATCTACCTACGAACTATGAACTCATTACATAATTGTTCTAGTATAAAGTTTCGAAACACAGGTTCTGTTAGTTACAACAAGGACCCACAATAGGACAATTACTTTATTTCCATACCAACCTCATACTATGATGGTGCCATACATTTCTCTACATTTGCTGACCGGCGTTGCAGTTGCAGAAGATCTGTGCCAATATTTTTTAGTCTGTAACATTTACAACGACCAGCAGTTGCATGTGTTACTACTACCACTATATACCTTACACTCATAGTAAATATACACATATCCGAGCCATATAATACACACACAAACAAATTCTGATTCCACTTGAGTTTGTGCGCCATTACGAAACTGATTAGTTTTGGATGTGATGATGTGGCTGCCGTTGCTGCTACTGCTCGAGCATCTGGTTTTTATGCTGTTCATGGACCAGGTTGTGCTCACATTCTTCGCATGGGTGTTTGTGTAGATGTGAGTGTTGTGGCTTGGGAACTGGATGGCTTGATTGTCGAGCAACGACGTCGACATTGCTCATTAATGTCAATTTGATCAAGTCGAACATGCCATCGATTAGATAAGTAAGAAAATTGCACAATTTCTCTTCATTTTCTCTTCATGGAAGTTTATGGTCTCATGTACAATGTGCTGCGCTGCTTAAACTTACAGTTCTGTTTTTGCCTGGGGAAAAGGGTAACGAAAACGCTGCACACACGTGTATGGAATATTAATAACTTGTAAAACTAAGTTTTTTCATCAGTTATGATGTTAAAAGCATAATAAAACTTTGAATGGATTCATGGAATGAACTTATGCATATAAAATTGCATTCTTTTATGACCCCACGCATATTCATAATGCAAATGTTTGATGGTGGGGGGGGGGGGGATGTGAAACGATTCTATTGGCTATACACTACATGTCATAGGAAAACTTTTTTTTTTTAAATTTTCTATCCAGGCAGAACTTAGTGGTAATACTTCCTGTTCAGATAATAATATTTTGTTTAAATAGTCTACTAAATCTACCAAAATACAACCGAGTAACTTTAGTCCGGTTTACATTTTCACAAAACGAATTCTTAAAGAGGATGTTTTATTTATTGCTCTGCAAATAATTTAAGACTGAGTTAAAGGGCACCCGCAGAGACTACCAACACTGTGTAACAAAGTGAAACAAATTCGGCAACTATAAATTCTGTATGTGTTAGGTCATGAATTCACATCCTTTGCACAGGATTTTGAAGGATTTTTTAAAGAACAGATTTTTAAATTTAGTTGTTACAGATGTAAACCAAAAAATTAAACAAAAAAATTTAAATCCCTACAAATTATCTCATCATAGGTTTACAATTTGCTCAGCCATCTCTGAAAAATCTTGAAAAGAATTTGAAAAAAAGTATTTATCGGATCAAAAATGTAGTAGAAAAAAACGTTTTGGGTATCACCCGGTATAATATGGTTCGATTAGATCTTTCCCAACATTCACTCAAGATTTGGTGTAAGTCAGTATCATTCTTCAAAGGCATATATATTCATATTCAGCTCAGATATAGCTCCGTAGAGGTTTTCGCATATCAGGGCTAACGAAGAGGTTTATAATCAACAAAAAAGTGTTAGGAGTGTCATGGACCAACTCATACCAAAAGGATTTTGAAGAATTTGGCACTGGAATGAAATCAAACATATATAAAATAGCTATTGTCTAGTCGCAATAACACCCCCTTATACAAATACATCTTGCCGAAATAAATGCAGGAAAAAATCAATTGTAAAAATCATTCTCAATTTTTTCGTTTCCGGGGTCCAAATAGACTATAAATGCATCCATACTTATATTTCCTAAATCATTTTAATTCGTTTATTTTTGTAACAAAAATGTCGCTACATGGAAATGCCATGTTAATAAATGAATATTAGAGCATGACAGATGAAAGATGTAAGGTGTTGCAAGTGTGAACGCATGTCTCATTTTTTCAACATCTCCCATGCGCTCTCCCAAAATGTGCGCTAGTGTGAAAAGGCTAAAACAGAATTTCTTCGTCATGTTTTTTATGAAAAGGCTGTTATAGCTCTCTTGTAGTACAAGTAACAACAAATATATAGAACATGTATTACATAGAACAAGAATTGCATATGATTTAACTCTCATTCCTCATGAGAAAATAATGAGAAGTTTCAGAGGTACACAAAGGCGTCTCTAGGCAGCCAAAAGTCGAGTTTTTTTTTTAATTTTGGGATTAACATAATTTTGGGTTAACATACTCCAATCGTCCTCAAACTTTGGCTACCGTAAAATCTGCAGAAACGCATCATCTTATGGGGTTTTCGTTGACAAAATTCTGGATGTTTTCCTCCATATAACTACGGTCACCCTAATGCGCATCGTTATATTAGGACGGAAACAAGCAATCAAATTCAAACCCATACCACAACTGTAACCAAACTAAAGCATTGACTGCATTGATTTGTATTTAAAAGATAAAGATTCAGCACTGTTACGAGTACTGGATGCTTTAAAACGCTGAATACGTGAATCAATACCAAGTCCCTCTAAGTGAAGTTGTGGTTATTGCTAAAGTAAATTAACCGTATTAAGTGAACTTTTTTGAAAATATGAAAAAAAAAAATATATTTCACAGTTTTCAATCTTACAAGTTCAATACAGATAGTTACCTCAGGTCACATCAGTCAAATTTACTTTCAATGAATTCTGTTTTTCAAACAGTTATCAGCAATGTGCAAACCATGTAACAAGATATCGGAATTTATTCCAAGATAGCATCAAAATCCCACAAAGTACAACCTGAGTGCCTTTTATTTGAGATCCGCTGACGATAATTGACTCTGACACCAACAGGACATCATCTATTCAATCGTTCATCGTTAACAAATTTATTTCATTTTCATAAAACAAAAGACGAGGATGAGGAAAAACTTGAAAAAACTTTTTTAATTTACCAGCACAAGCAAATTTGCTTAACATGTTAATCAAGGAATAAAATTAATCAGAACTTTACAAAAACCAACACAGATTTTGATCAACTTCAAACTAATTTTGTACATTTTTCAATAGGGCAAAAATAAAGCCAACAGAATGTGGAACCAATTTGTTCCTACTTCGAATTGACGTCTTCTTCACATTGCGAGAGAATTTTAACTCCCAATTTTCTTCATCGCATTTGTGAATTTTAATTTCCCCTTATAAGCCACTTCGAGGCGTGAGAATGTGTAAAAGAATTCCTGAAATGACTTCATGCGAATTGTTTGGACGTTTTTAACTTTAAATGTATGGCTGCAAGATTTGTACCCTCTAAACGAATTGAAATTTACTTTGAACTAACGAAAGTCTAACAAAAAAATAGATTACTAAGGGTCGCAGAGACTGCCCGGCACAGTACACCGGAATTATAATAGTCTCTCTTTATTATAGTAACTTATTACAATACCTATAGCAGAAGTGGAAAGAAGTACAGTGTCGCTAATTCCAGAGGAATATGCTATAAGAAGATTGGAACAACAGTCCCACAAGAGTGCGGAAATTGCCCACTGATGTAGTGGAAATGTTGCCGGAAGAATTTTAAAATATCAGATGGAAGCTGTTGGAGATATATATGGCATCTATGCAGAATATCCAAGAACTGCCAACTACCTATTATGCTTTCAAGGTCGAATGAGCCCTATTCCATATGTCACTAATTAATTCTACCACATTTTAGACGAAAACCAAGAAGGACGATGAAATTCAATAGACAATCCAATTTAACATTCTTGCCTTGTAGTGGTTTGGTGGAGATGAACGAATCCAACAGAAAATTCACTTTAGATGGCAGAGTTCTTTGTACTTCACTCGACTATGTATGTTTTAGTCAAGAGTTTGACATTTCTATTCAAATTTATTCATGTTACAATTTTTTCCTATCCTTTTTTTCGCTTTCTCCTTCTTTGTAGAAGTACAAAGGATGAAAAAACAAACACGATTCCAACGACCAACATACAATTTTAGATTATTCATTTTTTCTATTTGAGTACAAAATTTCAAGGGACTCAAATTGAAAGAAGTAGTGGCGGCATTTGTAGAAGAAAACAAGTAAGGAAGTATAAGGGAAGAGCTCTTAGTTTGAGAGCTGCATTCAGGTAATGACATGTTATTTTTTCTATAGTAAAATTAGATTGAAATACATGGCAATGGTAGAGGCGCCGCTGCCATACAATATCAATTTAAAAACTTTCATTTTGAATATTAAATTTTTACTCATGTAACCAACTGCGAATGGTGAGCTCTGTTTTAAATGTCAGGAAGTTGCCAAAAGTAAAGTAAAAAAAAAAAGAAGTAAAACCGATGGTATCATTTCAGGCACAGTTTTTAGGCATCTGATGATGAACTTGTCACGGAGTTCGGAAGTAGTCATGCCAGAGAGTGTGCTTAATTGAATTGTGTATATTTTTCAAACAAAAACCAATCATTTTTCATCATTTTGATACAATTCCATTGTTTATTTCTGTTCCGAAAAACATACAATTCATCATTCATTATTTCATACAGGTTGTCATAAATGGGCATATATATATATCTATAACAGAGTCCAAAGAATCTAAATCAGATCCTTCTACAGATTTCCTTATAATAAGAAAACAATACTAAATAATCCTCTTTTAGCTATTCATAATGGGTCTGCATATAAGCCTCATACCAAGCATGATACACTTTTAGACGTTCACAGTTGTTTAAACAATTCCAAGGTATTCCCATGCAGAATACATGCATAATAAAACCCAAAAAAACATGTCAGTAATATTTACGTAATTGCTAAATATTTCCAACTTTTGCTCTGTAGTCCTTTACATTTGCATATAATATTTTTAAACAAATTTAAACAAATTCGAATACAATTGTAAACATCTATACATATTATATCGACATGCCCAGATACATCTATATACTTATGTAGAAATGGAAATTTGTTATTCGTTCATAACATTCCTTGTAATAAATTCATATAAATATTATAAAACCGTAGGTGATAAATTCATATACTACTACGAGTACTAAATATATGTATATACATATATAGAAATATTATATATTTCTCGGTTCACCATTATGTAAATGTAGAATTGAGAGCAGGTACACGTGCACTTTTAGCCATACAACATTGAATTTGCTAAATGGCACTTTTGTAATTTTAGTTTCAATTTAAAAAAAAAATACTACAAATATGGTCAGTTTTCAATCGTTTTTTGGGTAATTGAGATTGGAGCGTATAAGCGATTTTAATTAAATTGTAATATAATTGGCGTATACGTGATAATTATTTTTATGCGATCAAATTACATACTCTTATCGATTCACAGTCCCTACCAGTTTAAATTAAATTGTGCGAAATTTGTTCATCCCTATGGCAATAGTTTTTAGCTATTTTTGATTCCATGAATTCCACAACAATTTCATAAAAAATATATTTGTATAAAATCCAGATAGATAGAAATGAATAATATTTGATTTAGTTTTACGTAAATATGCGTACAAGTCAAACACTTTTACACTAAATTAATATTAAACATTTATTTAACTTTAAAAAGTTAGGATTTTCATAGAAAACAAGCAGGGGAAACGGACCAGGATCTAATGGTGGGAGGTTTAATACAACCAGCATACTTTTTGACTGAAAGAAGCCTTGGCACGCTTAAAAGGCTATCAATCTATACAGTGGGAATATGTATGTAGTGGTTCAAGCGCCTGAATTTGTAGTTAATTTGAGTTTGAGGCACGAAGCTGATTTGAATGTCTTCTGAGTACTGGTGAGAGTAAAAACTTCAATAGCCATAAATGCAAATTATTTGAAAAACTGCGAATGTAAAAGAAGTAGGTGGCTTGATGAGAGATAGCGCAGCATGACACAGGTATATCAATCGTCCTAGATTGTCATTGATTTTATTTACAATATACTAAGAACCATTTTATACTTGTGGCAAGGGAATAAGAAATCTGACCAACTGATTGTGACCAAAAAGCGGGACACAATTGGTAAAAATCGGAATATTTTGGCTTTAAATGAAAATACATGTATTTAGTTATTGATACTAAATATATAAAACATGACGCTTTATTTTATACTCTATCATTTTGATAGATTAGATTTAAGTCGGGTTGATACACGAAAAAGCAGGACAATCCCGCAAAAGCCGGGTAATCCCGTCAAAAGCAAGATGGTTCGTCAGGTTAAGAATGAGAAAATTTTGTCGCATTTCAAGGGAAATAAATTACGCCGGGACGAAAAAAGGTTTTTAAAGACGATATTAACGTAATTTTCCACAGTGATTTGGTAAAATGTAATCATAATACATAGGTTCGCTCGGGTCATTTACCTCAAGCCGGCAAAAGGCGTGGTGGTTAAATGTTGAAATTTTTAAAATAAAAAATTGATTTGTTGGTGGATCTGAGAAAAATGTACATGTAAAGTAAACTGCATTTATGGCATACTTCAAAGGTTTTTGTTTATATATTGCTACACATGCCACATGCTACATTTCGCCAGCCTTACAATTTTGAAAATATAAACAAATTACATTTAAATTTTCCAAAATATGAAATTGCATCACGCTTTGACTTCAAGTGCACTGCGGAAGGTCGGGGGGATAATTGTGTTTTCTGAAATATTCTATGTGTATTCTACTGGACCCATAGAACGATTTTCTTGCTTACCAAATCCTGTATCTTTAAACTTTTTTCGTCCCGGCGTAATTTTTATGATAGCTTTAAAAATGTACAATCTTTTGTCAATTAGTTAACAAAAACGGTTTAATAGTTGCAGCCGTTTAAATATTTGATATGCATAATGGATGTTTAATAACGTAATATTTGTTTTTTCTTACAGGAAGTTCGATTTTCAATTTTGGACCCCATATCCAGATTTAGCGGCATTGATGTTGAATTAGTTGAATTGATGTTTAAGTTGAATTCAGACAGATTTTATTAACGGATACTTTGACATCAAAATGTTTTATCGCCTCTCTGGATTTTGAATAAAGCATTGAAATGGATTTGGATTGGTACATATTTGGAATGTTTGTATGCTGATGGGTTTTGAAGATAGGAATTCATACAAACTTCAAAAGACTGTAACATTCCTTTGTAATCCAGGTAAGATAATGATGAATTCGTTTGGATAACGTCCGCTGAAAAGTGTAGTGATGTAACTACCTCTTTCTCCCCATACAATGGTTTATGATGGTACAAGTTTTTGACAGGTTCGTCTATGGGCATAACATTAGTGCAGCCAGGTTTCAAACAATATAACAATAATACAAATTCAAACAAACAATACTCTATATCTCTGAAACCAATGAAGATAGAAGAATGAGAATCAGCGTCCCGTAAAATTTGAGTGGTTCTCATTCAAAATCCGTTTCAAAAATCAAAATCCGCAAATCAAAATTCAGGCGACGATATGATTTCCCAGACTCAGAGGTTTCTGTGTCTTTAAATAGTCAAGATTGAGGAACATTCAAACTGCTACTAACTAAGCTTGCATTTCATACAACAGTCATGCCTTATTTCAATAGGTTTTATTTCAACTCTCCCTTAGAAACCTGCTTCTGAGCAAGCAGCAATTTCTTCCGGATAATTATAACGGCTTTCAACTCTCTGCACATATTTTCGTAGCTGAACCGCCACGAAATTTATAAAATCAACGAAAATGAGAATTCAATATCTTACATATTTTAATTAGTTATTGAAATTGAACTTGTGAATACACTAAATTTTTCTCCCAAGTGTAGCACGTCATCCACCTATTATTATAATCCATAATTCGGAACACTATTCATTTCTAGAATTCAAAATAAAAAGAGTATTTAAAGCGAATCCATCATACCATCCGAAACCGATTAACTGAGTCTTAATTTACATTCTAATTAAAGGGAACTACAGTGACAGTCAAATAGTGACAGTTGAATACTCCGTACACATGTATGCCTGATTTGCAACAAATATTATTCAAGTAAGGACGCTCTCTGTCGATTGGTTTGTTTTGTTGACTTCAAGTAGAGCTCGAAAAGGTCACATCATGCATCTTGTAACGCCCTCGTACTTCCACGAACAAACTCAAATACTGCATACTGTCTGGTATACATGAGTGGCTTGGAAATCCTTCGAAAGGTTTAGAGGATAGTGTCAACCTACACCAACAAACAGATATTACTTTATTCCAGGCAACAGACACAATTCCTAATTCCAGGTATAAAATAAAAAACACGGGAAAACATGAACAATTGTTGCTCATGTGTATCTGAGTAGCTAAGTAGAAGAGTGCTTAGGTGATGGCATAAGCACACAGGATATGCGGATAATGAAAACAACAAATTATTCTACACCTACTCATACTCATACTCACGTTGAAGTACCCGTACGTAGCTTCAAGTAGATACAGGAGTAGAGTATGTAGAGTGCATTCAAGTGGCGGAGTGAGTTTAAGAGAGTGGGCGTGTGTCATATATTGTTTGTTGTCGGCATGTCCTTTTACCGAAACACAATAGCTAACATATTTTGTCAAGTGCGCCAGCAGCTGCAGCAGCAACAACAATCTGTTGCATTCCATTTTCCTGCAAACAATCATCGAGTTGCAAAAGCTTTAAATAAACCAACATGCACTTCATAATCACTGAGGGTACACAAGGAATAATGTAAAGCATCTGGTAAGCACTTTGCCTTTGTTTAACAAACAGGGAATGCATAATAAATTGTTTAGAGAATTGCATTGTAATAACTTTAACGCAGCAAAGGCAAAGAGCTTTAATGTCAATCATTGGGATATTCAGGCATGAGTCCTTTCACGTGTTCACTCAGCTGTATTCATTGTATGACGATATGATTTCAATAAACTATTATTTTGAACTGTTATCTTTACAATTACGTTTGAATTAAAAACTTTATATTACAGCGATGACATGAAGCATCCAGCTTCGTTGGTATATTACCTAAATACAGCCGAAATAAATGTTTGTTCAATCGATTGAGTTTCTTGCCATTCATTATTTGGGCGTCTTCGAAACAAAATCTGATATTTGCACTTTCCGACAATTTTCTCAATTAGATAGACGGAATTGAGAAAATACAAATTCGGTATTTCTAAAGTACTTACCCTTTGAAATAAGAAGAAGCTTAACTGAATTACAATTCACTTTTTGTTTCAAATATAAAGAGATTTTTTATTATATTTAATATTCCACTACTCCACTAAAAATAAATATTTTTTAACGGGTCCGCCAAATATCTTTTTTTTTGAAAATTCTATACAGAAAAACTACTGAATATTTTCTCAAATTTCTTTTTTTATTTGAAAGTACATTCCTTCCGGTTAGTAATGGATAATAATTTCATCCAAATGGCTGCCTCGGCTGGCCATGCAGTAGCCTACACGATCGGTCCAATTTTTAAGCACATTATCGATTGTGTGCAGCTGTATTTCACCAATGGCTTCACGAATATTGTCCTTTAAAGCGTCAATTGTCTCTGGCTTGTCGGCGTAACACTTATCTTTGAGGGCACCCCACAAATAATAGTCCAGCGGTGTCAAATCGCAGCTCCGAGGTGGCCAAACGACATCAGCTCTGCGGCTGATAATGCGATCTTCAAAAATAGGGCGCAAAACATCGAGTGTAGCTTCGGCTGTGTGGCACGTAGCGCAGTCCTGTTGAAACCAAATGTTGCCAATATCCTCCTCTTCAATTTTTGTGAACAAAAATTCGTTCAACATGGCCCGATAACGATCGCCATTGACTGTAACGGCCACTCCTTGCTCATTTTCGAAGAAAAATTACCCAATTATGCATCTGGACCAAAATCCGCACCAAACAGTGACTCGTTTTGGGTGCATCGGCTTTTCAATGTATGCGTGCGGGTTTTCTGTGCCCCAAATACGACAATTTTGCTTGTTTACGTACCCGCCAAGATCAAAATGAGCTTCATCTGAGAAGATGATTTTGTATTTTACCAGATAGTTTTATTTCAACAACAACATCCATTGAATTTTTGTTCAACTGCAATTCAGTTCAAACGGATAGCAACAATTCAAGTGACCAAAAAATGTACAACTTCAAAATACATATGCATTTTAAAGGCAATGTTGGCAACGATATGGGAAAAATTAAGTTAGCTGTTGTATCACTACCACCTGCTACAAATATATCTTATGTTTTATTCATTTTTTGGCACTATTTGCTGGTGATGGACTTAAAAATAAACGAATAGTATTGGGTGCAGGAAAATGAGATAGGAACATTTTTCAAAAGATGTTGAACTTCAAAAATATCAAATTTTTATTCGGAGATGTTAACATTTATGGAAAATTGATTGAAGATGTAAGTTGTGGCCTACTGGAAAAGGCGATAACCAGCTCAAGTGCTAGCCCGACCCAGGAAGAATTTAGTATTCTCTAAGAAGCTCAAAATTGTGTTAATGCCTAAATTAGAGAAGTCCCTAAAGTAGTAAGATCCCAGAGTAGACATAGGGTGATATTCTATAAGTCGTGAATCGGACACTTCGCGTTACTTTTGTCGTTTTGGTAGTTTATAAAACGTTACAGCTGTTCGGTGACTACCTGCGTTGAGTTCCGTTATTTAATGGATAGTTTATAAAACTCAGCGCAACGTTTTTGATCACTACAGCTGTCAAATTGAACACGCCTCAGTTGCTCGCGTTAGTTGAAGAAATTACAAATTTAAAGAAAAATCTCGATCGAGAATAGGCAAATGGCAGTATTTTGCATTTCATTGCTTATAAGTAGTTGTCAATTTAGGATGAAATGCAAGCGACGAACAGAGCTCAATTTTTTAAAAAAAATTCAAAATTATATTGTTTACTCACTGAAATTTTTAGTTACAGTAATAAAATTATAAATGGAAAGTGCAAATAAATAACGCGTTGCAAAACTATTATAATTATCTTTAATAAATTATAGACATCAGTTGATGTTGGCAATAATATACAAAATAACCAATACATTACCACCAATATATACTGCCAAATGGCACGTGTTTTTGAAAAGACAACTAATTTAATATAACGGGGTTTTCAATAAGAGCGCTACAAAAGTTTTTTTTTAAATAAAACAAAACCGGTTTTAGATACCAATGAGATTCTTTATTCCTGTGAACGTAAGTTCGATGCCATTATGTATGGAACTCGATCTCTTTTGCATGGCCACCACGGGCACGCTTGCAGAAGTCCAGACGCTGAACCCAATTTTCGACGGTTCTCAAGCATAAATCGGCCGATACTGCTGCAATTTCACGTTCGATATTCATACGAAGTTCATCAATCATCGCTGACTTGTTGGCATAGACCATAGACTTGACGTAGCCCCACAGTAAATAATCTAACGGCGTCAAATCGCACGACCGAGGCGGCCAATCGACTGGGCCATTTCGTGAGATAGCACGTCCATCAAACTTGGTTTCCAATAAATTGATTGTGGCATTCGCTGCGTGGCTTGTGGCGCCATCCTGTTAGAACCACATGTCTTCCAAGTCCATATTATCCAATTGGGGCCAAAAATATTCGGTTATCAATGAACGGTAGCGATTCGCATTCACAGTAATGCGCCCGGTCTTGATCATCATAGAAGAAATACGGCCCAATGACGCCGGCGGCCCATAAACCGCACCAAACCGTAAATTTTTCAGGATGCAATGATGACTCATGGATTACGTGTGGATTGCAGTCTGACCAATAAGGCATATTTTGCTTATTGTTGAAGCCATTCAGCCAGAAATGAGCCTCATCGCTGAAGATGATTTTCCGCTCTTAAAGTTGAGGCCACTGACTCCAAATTTCGGAAGTAAATTTTAATAATTTCGACTCGCTGGTGGCTCGTATATCTTTCCATGATGAAATGGCAAACCTTACTGAAGAGAAAGGTCAAAAGAGCGGGGAAAAATATGGCGTCGTTTGCTGTTCCTATCGATTTACTTTTGTAGCGTCGTAGTTGAAAAACCATTTATATTGGAAAATTTATTTGACAGTGCAACCCAAAATAGCATAAGACTACACATTTTATGTGAATATTGTTGGTATTTGCAGTATTATAAATAATAGCAGTCTTAAAAGCTATTGATCTATTGAAATAGAGCTAAATTTTTTAATCTTTTTCATAATTTGTTTCTTTTTTTTCGACCTTTATTTGATTAATTATTCTTGACTAAATTATTCAAGCTTAAGGTCACTTCTGATTTTATAAAACTTTTTGTTTTTCTCTTTTCTCTCTCGATATTTCGATTTCCTTCAGGAAAGTTTTTAACATTAATAGTAACAGACAAACATCAGTACTAATTAAAAAGAAAATTTTTGACAAATTGTGAAAAGTAATACTACGTATATATATTATAATACAGTAATGTTCACATAAAGTAGAAACATTAAATCGAACAAAATTGTAAAATATTTTAAGACAATTAAATTTTTTTATTAACCTATTTGTTTTTATTAATTAAGATTCTAACATTTTTAGTGAAGTTGTACGTATCTACTTTCTTATTAAATTGCGAAAACTGATAAAAACTTGCGAAAATTAGCGAAAAATTACAAAATGTTAAACAAGCTTCAAAATTAACTAATAATCACTAAAACCAAAAGAATTTTTGATTTTTATAATTATGTAAAATAAATGTATTTTCGAAATCTGGATAGTGATTGAAATCTCGACAGTGTGTTGATAACGCTGTTTTCGTTGTTGAATTATAATTCCTATACTTTTGGTCATGTCTATGTCATGCTATTCTCGTTTTTAATTTAGTCCCTGTTATTCGTACATATACTTTCTTACATCGTTCAATATCATTTAAAACCACATGGTATTTTATACACTAAATTTGACATAACTGATTTTTTTATTCCATCTTTAGTTTTTGTAAATAATTTTCCAACATTATTATTTATCTTATGTGCCGTGTGAGTTTTCACACAATTTGTGTAAATACATTGTAAATTTCATTGAAAAATTAACAGAAAATTCTAAATATAATGTTAGCAATTCGGTACAATTTAAATATAAATTAAGGTGTCTTTCAATTGAAAATAATGAAAAATTAATATCACTTCATGTTGTGTCATTATTTCCTAGTATTCCAGTTGAGTTGGCCATTACAATTATTGAAGTATATTGGCCATTACAATTATTGAAGTATATATATTTCAGAGTTAACAAATATGAACAATATGAACAAAAAAATTTATTCACGCAAATTATAAAATTCTGCATTGGGGATAATAGATATTTTCAATATGATGGAAGAATATATACACAGCTAAAAGGACTTCCTATGGGTTCTCCAGCATCTCCAATAATAGTACATATCGTAATGGAAAAATTATTAGATATTGATGACTTATTTTGTACAGTGAAAGAGAATGATATTGACGTTTTATTGGCAACTTTGAACTCATTTGATCAAAGCATCAAATTTACTATTGAAAAAGAAGAGAATTGTTCAATTTCATATTTGGACACATTGGTGATAAGGAAGGGAAATGAATTATTAATAGATTGGTATCAAAACTCAACTTCCTCAGGTAGAATTATAAATTATTTTTCAAAACACCCAAAGAGAATTATTATTAACATAGCCAAAAATCTAATAGATAGAGTATTAAAAATAAGTGATAATAGATTTCATAAGAAAAATAAAGAAATAATTAGAAATATATTAGTAGATAATAGTTTTCCTAACAAACTCATTTGCAAATTGTTAAGACAATACGATATTAGAAAATCACGCAATGGAGATGAAATTTTAGAACCAAAAGTTTATAAATCATTAACTTACGTACTTGGGTTTTCGGAAAGGATAGAAAACTCAAACATATATAACAAAAGGGAATATAAAGTGGCACATAAGATAAATAATAATGTTGGAAGATTATTTACAAAAACTAAAGATAGAATAAAAAAATCAGATAGGCCAAATTTAGTATATAAAATACCATGTGGTGGTAATGATATTGAACAATGTGAGAAAGAATATGTAGGAACAACAGGGACTAAATTATCAACACACTGTCGAGATTTCAATCACTATCCAGATTTCGAAAATACATCTATTTTAAACACAGAGAATTATATAAAACGTAGATATATGTTAGAAATGTTACATATTAATAATGTTCCATTTGAAAAGAGAATACATTTTAAAGTAGACACAGATAACTTGGCTCAAAATTATAGATGTTTATTAAATAAAAATGAAAATATTAATAATAGGGGACATTAAAACAAAGGTCGCGAATTTTTGCGGTCTCGCGGTTTATTTTTTAATAATTTAGGAAATTTTTAGAGTTTATTATCAAGTTTGCAATATCTTGAAATTTTGCAATGATTGCATTGTTAGCGATTTTGTGAGCTTTCTTACTCGTTACAGCTTTGGCGATTTTTAAATGTTAGAGATCGTTGTCATACCGGGGTTGGCAAGGTTTTACGGATTTTCGCGAATTTTACGGGTTTTTAACAGAGGTTTTGCCATTTCTTTTGGTTTTAGTGATTATTAGGTAATTTTGAAGCTTGTTTAAAATTTTGTAATTTTTCGCAAGTTTTTATCAGTTTTCGCAATTTAATAAGAAAGTAGATACGTACAACTTCATTAAAAATGTTAGAATCTTAATTAATGAAAACAAATAGGTTAATAAAAAAATGTAATTGTCTTAAAATATTTTACAATTTTGTTCGATTTAATATTTCTATTTTATGTTAACATTACTGTATTATAATATATATAAGTAGTATTACTTTTCACAATTTGTCAAAAATTTTCATTTTAATTTGAATTGATGTTTGTTTGTTATTTTTAATATTAAAAACTTTCCTGAAGAAGATTTCCAAAGGAAATCGAAATATCGAGAGAGAAAAGAGAAAAACAAAAAAGTTTTATAAAATCAGAAGTGACCTTAAGCTTGAATAATTAGTCAAGAATAATTAATCTTTTTCATTCTGCGCATTTCACTCAAGAAAACTTTTTCTGATCTATAATTGTTTATTTTTGTTGCCAACTCTATAAACCACAAATGTCAATGACAGTTTTCGTAAGCAAACGCAAGCGCGAAGTGATGTATAAACTACCATTTTTTGACTTTGGCGTTCGCGTTGGCTTTTGCGTTTACGTTCACTTTCGGGACTTTTTGAATACTACCCATAGTCTTGTTTGCCAGTGATGTTCAGTTGATTATTCCTCTTTTCATCGCTACAAATTCAGGGGGACATTATGAAATAGATTGCAATAAAGATTTAGCATCAAAAAATATACAGTCGTTACTTGAAACAAGGAATGATGTTTATACTAGGGCTCAATTATATAAGAAAATACAGGGAATTAGAAGAGTTTGTATATCTCTTATGTACGAAGTCGGCCACATTGAGGTTAATCGGTTGATCGCTTCTAGAATCAACTATTCTTATTAAATAATAAATAGTTTCCCATTACATCCTATGAAGGGATAGGGGAGAGCTTCTCACAATTAGTGGGATGCGCGCTTTAGAGTTTTACACACACTGATTGGGACGTACAGTTTTACACCAGTTCCAAACTTTATTTTGAGAAGCTTTTTCATGACACGATAGTGTCGCCATCACTAACCGAGGTGACCGTCGTTGAAAGAAATTTACGGAAATCACAGCACGGATCGAACCCACATTGTCATGTACAAGAGTCGCGTACACTAATATACCGAAGGCCGAATTAACTAGAATTAACTAATAACATAAAAATACAAACTTTGAAAATATTTATGCTTCTCGTTTCATAAATTTACCATGAAAATGAATTTTAACAGACAGATTGACAAATGTAATCCGCTTATGTACACAACTCAAATTGAGTTTACCCTTGGTAGACATCTCAGATATACTCGCAGATCTAGTCATATTAATTGTTTCGAACACAACCACTAAACCATATGTGGTGTACGTTAAAATTGTTTTAACTATTTAATGTTGTTTCACGGAAAGTCTCGTCCTTTAAATATTAATTCAAAGCCAAAGGAATTCTATAAACCTAGAGGTAAGACAACATATTATAGTTAAACCACTTAAGTAGTTTTAGAGAATACCCTTTCTTTGAGTGTACTTCGGCAACGCATTTGTATAAGATTCTGTGTTGGTGTCTTCGACTTTAGACAACTTTACAGGAACTAATGTTATTGTTGTTTTTGTAATTACGATTTATCTTTGGTTACGTATCCTCATCGTTTAACTCGTTCAAATCCAGCTCCTCTGTATTTTTAATTTTCAGTTCTCGTTCTTGTTCGTATTTGTGCAAATTATGCAAATGAAGAAGATTTTTCAAAAGTGATAACTTAATTACGTAAAAGATACAGCAGCAGCAACAGCCGCCGAGCACAAACGTGTATAAAAGTAATATAGTTTAGATTAGGCATTTCCTAACCTAATGATGATGTTTGTGAAGCTGACTATTTTAGGCAAAAACACTTGACATATCCTTGAGAATGTATACCAGAAGTACACATCCTTCCGTCCATTCTCAAATGGTGAACGGAAGTGAAAGCTTATCGGGGTACAGCAAACATTTTAACTTAATTCCATTCAATTAAAGACGGCTGAGGATGTGTCTTCCCTTCCACGTTGTACCAGCGTCAGGACAATGACTTTCTCAATGTTAAGGAATACTTGACTATTATGAAATAATAAGTCAATTTATGAATTTAATTGGGATTCAGCAGATTATTTTCAAATATAGTTTTGAGTTTCGGAAGTTAGTAATGCCCCAAAATTAATCATAGTAATAAACCTATTCACACATTCTCGTTTAACTGACTGCTTAGGTTGTGTAGGAAAGTAAATTGAATAGTGGTTAACCACAATATCGTCTGAGTGGGAGAAAGAGGTCGGCTAAGGGTTTAGCAACTGCTAGATGACGGAAATATTTGTGAAAGGAATACCACATACACACACATATGTATGCAGGATAAACATTTTTGTGTTGAAATGTCTTCAGGCATTTATCTAACTAACATTTGTAGAATGCTTGTGATGATAAATGTGAAATCCCTTGAAACGGAACTCATTCATGCCAACACATTCCTTTATCTGTTGAAGGATGTTGTCGTTAACATTAAGGTATCTGCCTGCCTGCTAGATTGATGCTTTCGAAATAACTTAAGTTTTATATTAGCTCCTTTCTGTAGTAAATAATTGAAATAGTTTCATAAGCATTATAATTCATGGTTGTGGGGAGAGGCGTGGAGGAAGAGAAGGAGTAGGAGGTATTTTAAGTAAAGAGTCTTAATCTATTTCAAGGGCAGAAGTTCAACAATATCAAACACGCAGAATTTCCATGAAAATAAGTGGAATTCAATCCAAAGTACACACTGAAAAATTTGTCTTTTATTGTTGTTTGGATGCAAATATAACGTGTGTTTCGAGTTTATCGCAAATATAATATACTTGTGTCCAAACAAATTTTGTTTGTATTCAATATTACATGACATAATGAGTAATATGTTATAAGTGTTTGTGACCCAAATATAGTTTGTTTATGATACAAATAGAGCTGTATTTGTTGCACTATTTATGCTATGTCGAGAGCAAGAGAATTGAATGAGGGGCAAAGAGAAATTACTCTCAGTCTATGTTAATGTTGTTGTAAATCTGCAGTTGCATTTGTGCCTGATTCTTTCAGTCGGTGATTCAGAAATATGTCGGAATGCGTGTGCAACATGCAGATGAAGTGAGTGTGTCTAATGTTAACTGATCAGCTGCGTTCTAGTTTCACGCATTCAATCGTCAATAATTCATCGGGCAAGGGATACCAAATGCGCTTGGTCGATTAAGTGAGTATGACAGTATTGCATGGCTCATTCCACTGTTTCAAAATCTGTGAGCCTTCTGCCGAATAACATTGTAAGCGATGTTTTCTGCAAACGTGCTTTTCATCAATTCATGTTCATATTACTTCCCACATTATTGAATGCAATTTTCTGAAATTTTAAATGCGTGTCAAACTGAACTAATCTTGTTTCTAAAAACGTGTTAACATCATTTAGTTTTGGATATAAAACATTATTCCATGGTGAAATTTATAAAACTTAAATTATGTAAACATGTCGAAGTTTTAATTAATAAATCAAAAATTTCAAAAATGTGCATGAAAACGTGGATTAGATCCCTGCTCTGACCCCCTTACATTTCCTTCGACGACGGCCACGTCGTTTAGTGATGGCGACACTATCGAGTACATCGACATGAAAAAGCTTCTCAAAAAACCGTTTGGATTACCGTACCGTCGTAGGTCCAAATCAGGATTGCAGTACCGTTGTAGGTCCAAATCAGTGAGTAAAAAATTAGAAAGCGCACAACTCACTGGTTGTGAGAAGCTTTTTGTGTTAATAAATGTGATATATAATCCAGACAACCAGCAACTACCTGCCCACAACGTTTAAAAGACTTTTTGTTTCCAGTGAACAATTTACATTTTGTCGCTTTCAACAATTTTCGCGAGAAGTCTTCATCTCTCGAAATTTTATTCGCTTTAATTTCAACCTTTTTTTAATTTACTTAAAGAAGACTTTAAGTTGACTTTAACTGAACTATGTATCTAAGCTTACCTAAGTAAAATTTGTTTATAGATTACATACGTTCCTTAGCAGTTTGATTCAGCAATGTCGTTTACGGGATACAAAGTTACAAAAATCGGCAAATTGAAATCAATTAGCAAAATATTGAAACCAAAATATTTCATACAACGATTCTCCAAATGATTTCGGCACTCAAGACTTGATGGAAAATTGCATTCAACATGTCGTCAATTTACAAGTGAAATTCACAAAGTCAATTTTTGGATGTTTTTAGTTAAGTCCACCAAGCCCTTGTACTCATGATCTGTACATGCTGGTGCCAGGGGTATAGTAAGGTGTCCTGTAGACATACTTCTAAATGCATAACCCTTTAAATGACTGAGCAGGAATAGTACCAGCAGAATAAAAATAATTTGATGGCAGGTTCTCACATTGACTTCAGAGATTTCACTTGTCGCCAATTTCGTGCAAGACCGTCACAACTCAAAAAACACCGTTTCGAGTAAATCACCTTTGAAAGTTTCGATTGTATGGAAAATTATATTTTAATAAATTAAAATATTTAATAAATGATAATGAAGGTTGTCCATGGCTTATGGACAAATTGAAATTTAATGTACCTAGTCGTGCCCTTCGAAATGTTAAAATTTTTTATGTCCTTTCGTACCGACATAATTATATTTTGAATAGTTCTCTGATTAGAGATTTGATTCAATAAATAACTCTGCCCGGAGAATAATTGTCAGCACTAAGTTCAAAATCGTTAAATTTTGAGTTGTTACTGTCTTGCACGAAATGAGCGATATATCGACTCCTCTGCGTGAAATGACCGTAAGTAACCATTTTCGTTTCAAAATTTAGTCTTTACTCATAATCTGAAAACTTTTGGAATGAGTTCTTAATAGTGACAGAGATGTAAAGGTTTAAATTTTATATTTTTTAAAACAGCCCACTGAATATAAAAACAAATAAAAATATAATGAATACAATCGTATAAAAGCCAAAAACATATATATAAATTATATAAAATTCAACATGCTCAGAAGGATAATAGCAACTAAAGCAATTCCTTCAAAATATTTAAATGTAATTGGTTGGCCATGGCGACCCACATTTTCCGATACAAAAATGCATCAGCTCCACAGATTTTTTAGTTTACTTGTGGCGAAGTTTTTTGTTTTGTATTCTGTATGAAATTGCTAAATACATTGTCGTAGTTAGATTGCACTACTTTTAAAATTCAGCATTACAAAAATATTTGCATTAAATTAAAAATGAAGAAAGACAATAAATATACTTATAATGTGCAACTACAAAAGACTGAAAACATGAGCATTTTTTTGTTTGCCTCAATGTCAAAACATAAAAAAACGCAAATGTATTCTCATATGTAACGCATGTAACAAAGACGTAAATGATTTTCCAGTCTACTGCAGATATATAAAAGACGAGTTTTATGGCTGCACTGACGGACGTTTCTCGCTTTTATTATCAGATTTCATTTCATTTTTATTTCGTACTCACATACACATAAATAGTTGAAGTAAGTTTGTCCAAAAAAAGCTTCTCAATGCCCCAATCAGTGTGTGTAAAACTAGAAAGCGCACAGCACACTAATTGCGAGAAGCTCTCCCCTATCCCTTCATGGGATGTAATGGTGAATCTTCTTTGTTTTTTCCAAAGGCCAACTTTTTGCCGAACCGGTTGCGGAACCCAATTAAATTAATTTTCGTGTTTCTTTTCAAGTTTTAAAATCTTTTAGGACCAACTATATTACTGAAAGACTCTGAAAATTTATGATGTATAAAAAATTGTTAGGAACCGATTTCCAAGAAAGCTGAGTGCAATACATTTAGAATATCCCTTATTTTATGGAAAAATTATAGATGATTAATTATAATGAAATAAATGACAAATTTTAGATTGCGTTGGAATTGTCCATTGACAACTATTCAGGAAATTTATTTTAATTATTTTTTATTCCAATAATTAAAATATAAACTAAAATTTCTTTAGGCAAAACCAGATTTCCAATATACTGAGTTTACACAGGTAACCAACATATGACGGCCTCAAGTACACATGTGTGTATTTTATATGATATTTCTACAGTTATATGATATTTCAATGTTCAGTTACTTCATGTGCGAGTACATCTGGCAACATGGAATATATAGTATTTTCCTTTAGTTAAACAACCAACTAGCGTCAAATACATGTTTTACATATGTTAACATTTCACAGTTTACATTCTGTATTCAATTACAATACTACTATTTCATTTTGCCGGAATAAAAGCGAAGGACGCGTCTGCAATAACCTTTAGAGACTATTAGTGAGGAAAATATTTACATACATATGTTTATTACTTTATATTATATAGTTCGTATAAATACGATGTAGTACATATGTATGTCTGTATACTAGGGTCACCTGGAAACATTTTTTGGAGTGAGTCTCAAATGATTTGTGTTGAAAACCAGGTTCCGGTAATGTCAAACTTTTTTATACGAGTGTACTTAAAGTCTCCTACCGGCCGTTGAAAATTGGATCAAAAGTATATTTTGCCCAATAAAGTATGTTTTGGTCAATATGGGGATCAAACGACGTGTTGACGTATATTTTCAAAATTTTCACGAAGTTCCTTATCGCACGTTCCGGGATGGAGGCTAAATGAAAACAAATTATAAAGCTTTTGTTTTAACACTATTGTGCTACAACCCACTATTGTCAACTATATTGTTTACTTTTGCTTTGGTTTGTGTCTAGACTAATTAGATGTCTCTCATATGTTGGGGAATTTCTTATTTAATGGGAAGATTTCTAGATTTAGCATGTAACCAATATTTAGTATATATTGTAGTTTTGAACCCAATTAAAAGTAAATTTTGAAAAGCCAAAGTGGAAGAAGCTTAAAATGAGAACATTTCCTTAAAAAAGTGCCTTTTCTTAAAAAAAGTAAATTTCCTCAAAAAATATACCTATTCATATTCTTAAACAAAGTAATTTTTTTAAAAAAATATCTTATCTTAAAGAAGTACCTTTGCTTAAAAAAAGTAAATTTTCTTACAAAAAGTAATTTTTTTTAAATAAGTACCTTTTCTTAAAAAAGTACATTTTCTTACTTGCCTTTTCTTAAAAAACTATCCATTCTTTAAAGAGTTACCCTTTTGTGAAACAAAAAAACTTTTCTTGAGATAAATACCTACACTTAAAAAAATGTACCTATACCTATTCTAAAAAAAATCCCATTACTTGCAAAAAAAAAAGAGTTTCTTCAAAAAAAAAACATCTCTTAAAAAAGTTACTTTTCTGACAAAAATTCAAAAATTAAATAACACCTTTTCTTCACATAAGTAACCCTTTTGAAAATAAGTACATTTTCTTAAAACAAATAACCTTTTCCTAAAGAGTACCACTTCTTTACCTGTTCTTAAGAAGTACTTTTTTGCTAAAAAAAAATCATACTCTTATGGCTTTTTCTTACAGAAAGTACTTCTTCTTAAAAGTAGTACCATTTCTTAAAAAACCATTAGCTTTTAATAAAAGAAGTACCTCTCTTTAAAAATTTACCTTTTCGGGAAAATATAATATATATTTTTACAAAAAGGACTCAAAAATATACTTTTAAAAAAAAATACATTCTATAAAATTTGTTTTTATCATTTTACAAAAAGTATATTTTCTTCAAGATTCATTTAAATTATCGTATTTTTCATCGGGTGCCTTAGGTGTGTTGGAACTAACTAGTACATAATATATAGCAAAATTAACTTTTCCAACCGGGTGTCCCTTGACACCTCATGTGAGATTTTTCACGGCGGTATTTTGAAGACCTGATCAAGCATATTTTTCCACACTAGGAATCGACATTTTAACCGTCGGTACGGATACACATCTTTGCAACCGCCACGTTCGAACGTCAAAAAAACACGGCTCTCAGTACACCCTGATGTATATGGAATGATAGATTCAAGCATACAAATAGGCATCAATTAAATTAGATAAAAACACATGGCTGTATAAATTTACAAAAAGATGTTGCAATGTAATATGATCGCTCATTTTTCGGACAATTTTCATGACCAGATTACCTTTGGTCATAATCTCCGTAATAGAATGGGGAACTTTGGATAAAATATTGAAAATTCAGCATTTGCATTACTTCCTGAATTTAATGTAAAAAATGATTTTCTATAAAATACTGCAATCTTCTATATACATAATTTTTTATTAAAGATAAAATTAAAATATCAGCAATTTTCTTGAGACTTTTTCCCTGAGTTTTTATCTAGTTAGTTGCACAAATTTTTACTAAATGTAGCCCACGTGTCTACCTTCAGGAGATAATAGTTTACATATATACATATGTATATGTATTAACAATTTTCATTAAGTAACAATGTGTAATTACAACAAATATTTACAAAATCTTTTTAAAACCACACAATTTTATTAAAAATATCAAGAACTGAATGAATTGCACCTAAACAAGTACAAACTAAAATCTACACACTCAAAAATGAGGTATTTTTCAACAAAATTGTACACTCAATTGCAATAAATCCATGTAAATCAAATTTGTCTACAATCGAAGGTCGATCTGATAACAAGAAATTCAATTACGAAAATTTTGGTATTTTTCTTTTCTCCACATTCATTCCGCATAAAGTAAAAACAAATCTGATAATTTAATTAAAAAGATAATTGGAAAATGCAACGAATTGTATCAGCACTTTGTTGAACATTCAAGAGGCGGAGTGGCACTTTAAGTGTATGAAGCGTATGAATACTTTTTTGGCTTGGGGTTAAGATTTTCAAGTATTCTGCCGTATCGTAGTTTTGTATGTAACGTACTGGTGTAGTTGTCTGTGTTGCGAGGATACAAATGTGGGTCATTTAGTTCGTAAATGGGACTTTGTGCTCTCCATTTGATGTTTCGTAAATCCTTAAAAGAAACATTAAGTTTTCACTTTTATGTATTTAAGTATTTATTACACAATATTTCCTAACCAGCTACTTCAAGAGTTTACAACCTCAAACCCAATTCTCACACCCCGAAGAATAGAGTCACCATGCCATCCCTCCTGCCGCTTAAACAGCATTCGGCACTTTGCTGAGGTTAGTTGCAATAAAACTTGGAAAATTGTTGTACGTAACTAATGCTGACATAAAATAACAGCAGGATTTCGTTTTGAGTTAACCAAACAAAAATATACTCAGATATAGGCAAACATACAGACAGCCAGACTGACAGAACAACGGAGAGTAAGGGAAGGAAGAAAATAAAAAAGAGAAAGCAGAAATCAGAAAATAGACAATATAGCAGAAAACAGAAGACGTAACCTCACAAAAACGATGTCGGTACGACAGGTCTTGGATGGTCATACTCGGTGCATATAATTGTAACTGTCATTATAGGCCAATTATTGGTAGTAGAATTATTTGTACTCTATGCCCATTATTTGTTACGGCCTTGACACTGGCGGTAACTTTCTCACATTTCTCGGATTGATGAAACATACGACACATATTCATATAATCCCGATAGAAAGTTTGCATTGGTGTGAATTCAAAATAATCTTAAAACGAGTCGAGTATTTCCGACTTCAAAAGTGGTGTATTATGAACTTTTACCGCAAAATCAAAAGACATTCGGAAAAAACGCAAAAGGTTTATGGCTGGATTTTTATTGGTTGGATGAAGTAGTCATTACTATTTGTTATCATTGTGAAGACCATATTCTGTATTTCATTGGTGATTTACAATACGACATGTTCAAATGTATTTCGTTTTTTTACCTTTTGGACAAACATAAATGTTGTAGCCTTGATATTCTCCTGGTAATAACGTGTAGTTACTGTGTCATTATGAAGGCTGTTGTAAACAAAAAATATTGCTATATTTTTCTAGTCAAATTCCTTTAGCAAATGTGATGGCGAATATGAGTTAATTTAATCCATTATAAAGCATTTTTCATTCATAGGTTGACATTATATTTTATCGCCTGAACAAGGTGACACATTTTTGAGCCCACTTTAAAGAAATAATTTGAACTATATACTACAAATTCTTGGAGCAAAATACACATTTCAATTCATCTGAAATGCATAAGGTAGTTCCAAGTCTTGCCAGCTCCTCCGCACGATAGTTCCCCGGAATAATCTGGCCGATGTTGAGTTCAGGAATATTAATTCCAGGAACTTGATGCCAGAGAAGACATTAACCCCATAACTACTGTATTATTATCCCTCAGCCAACCGTCAATCGAATATGAGTTCTGATTGTGTGTGGTCGCCAAATGCGCAAATGTTCAGAACATCTTCCTAAACGGTTTCGTGGCCGACTCCTGATGGCAGGCGTTGATACATTCTGCTTGTCTATAATGACCAACGATAACAAATATAACATTACAGGCAGTAAGAGTGGTGCGCCGAGCACCCGTGATGTTTATTGTCTCTATTCTCGGAAGCCTAGTCAATCGTGAACTATAGGTGGGGTTTACTGATCTCTCGTATAAATGACCCAGTCCAAGTTTTAAGTTCCCAGGTGGGTTCTTTGTACCGTCTGGCAAAATTTACTAGTTCGGCCTAGGCTGTGATTACACCTCCTAGTATATTTCTACACTCCCATCTCAGCCAGTTACACTTGAGGATGTACCTTAGGGAACTGGGATACTTTATCCTAACCGCTATTGCCTCGTAGCTCGTGTAAGCAACAGTTTTCCACCTGAATTTCCGAGGCTGACTAGTATTAATAGTATACTTTAATACTTTCACCGCCCGCTGAGAAAAAACGGCCCCAGCAACATATTGCAGAAACCATGTATGTGTTTGAAAGCATTGTTTCATGAAATGAAGATCTGCTGCATTCTTGTTCTTTGTAGTCTATCCTGTTATTATTTTTAGTAGTTTTCAACAAACTCAGCCATATTTGAAAATCAAATACAATGTGTTTTGATTTGGAAGCGAAATAACAGCACACATTCATTTGTTTTGGTAAATTAACAAGTTTAAGATTTTATTCTCTTGAAACTTTTGGCTGAACTTTGAAACGGAACCGGCTTTGTTTGGAAAGGTAAGCGGTAGGGCTATTTTTTAAGAGAAAACAACATAATTGATTCTGAATCGTCTCCCAAAAACAAAAAAATCTGACCACCGGTTCAGAAGTTAGCAATTTTACCCTACTACCCTCCGACCTCCAATCAGAAAATTTTCAAACCGCTGCCAATTCGCACACTTGCATTTTCGTGGATGGTCGTAGTGGACATATTTTCATGAAATGAGCCAAGGAATACGCTGGTGAAATTCAGCGGGTCGTGATTGACTCAGCCTGTATGTATACATTTGCCTGAATTTCAATTGATATTTCCTGATTATCATTTGATGTTTTCTATATTTCAATTGATATATTCTTAATTTTAGTTGAAGTTTTCTGAATTTCAGTTCCTAATTTCTGAATTCCAATTGATCTTTTCTGAATTTGAATTGATATTTTCAGACCTCCAATTGATGTTTTCTGAAATTTGAATTTTTATTCATATTTTCTGAATTGGAATTACTGAATCTTAAATTAAAGTCATCGTTGCGCAATTTCAATTGATATTTTCTAAATTACATTTGTAAAAGGTGTAGAAAATGTCGGAAAGAACTGAACAACTTAAATTCAAACAGAAACCCAAGTGAACTACTGAAAACAAAGAGTGAAACAGTGTGAACTAGTTCATCTAGTTCACAAGAGTGAATCGTTAATTCTTAAGTGATGGGGTAAGGGGCAGAGAACCAATTGATTTGCTGTTTTAGAGTGTGAAATGTAAAGAGAAACTAAGATCATCTGATTGGTATATTTTTTTTTTGGTTTCCACTTTTAAGGTGTCAAATTTAGTTTTGTTTCTTTTTTTATTGACTATATTACAACCTGTAATTAAACAAACAAATTAAACAAATTTCAACATATTCTTTCAACTGGCTCTATCCTTCGCCTTTTCTCGCCAGTTGGTAACACCAAGGATACGGAGGGATTCTTTTGCCTGGTCTTTCCAGCGGAGTCTTGGTCGTCCTCTTTTCCTGCTTCCATCGGGTACGTTATCAAAAATCTTTCGCGCTGGCTCATCCACATCCATTCTGATAACATGGCCTAGCCAACGCAATTGGCCTACTTTGATTCGTCTAGCTATGTCCACGTCGGAATAGAGATTATATAGATCTGCGTTCCAGCGACGTCGGTACTCGCCGTTTTCCCTAACAGGACCATATATTTTACGGAGAATTTTGCTCTCGAAAACTCTCAGGTGTTTTTCATCCGCTTGCGATATGACCCAAGTTTCGGAGCCATATGTCAAGACAGGTAAAATGACAGTCTGATATAGCTGGACTTGTGTCCGTCGAGAGAGGGCTTTGTTCCTAAACTGCTTGCTGAGCCCAAAATAACATCTATTTGCAAGCACAATTCTCCTATCTATCTCCAGGCTGACGTTGTTGTCCTTGTTCGCGGCGGATCCAAGGTAGACAAATTCATCTACCACTTCAAAATTAAATCGGTTGTCAACGTTCAAGTGCGGACCAAGTCGAGAGGTTTCTCTAGTCGTTGACACCATCAATTTTGTCTTGCCCTCATTAACAGCAAGACCCACCTTCGCTGATTCCTTTTCGATTCTTGAAAATACTGCAGTAACCTCTCACAAATTTCGCCCAATGATGTCTATGTCGTCAGCATACGCCAGCAACATATGGCTTTTCATGTTAATGGTCTTGTTCGTATTTACTGCAGCTTTTCTCATTATTATCTCCACTAAGATGTTGAATAGATTGCACGAAAGTGTGTCGGCTTGTCTAAGTCGTCGCTTGGTACAGAATGGCTCAGTGAGGTCTTTCCCCACTTTCACTGCTGATTTGGTGTTGGTCAGCGTCATTCTACAGAGGCGAATCAGTTTTGCCGGAATACCAAGTTCAGACATAGCTTCGTACAGTTTTCCCCGTATGGGGCTATCGAAAGCAGCTTTGTAATCGACAAAAGGGTGGTATGTATCGATTTGCTTTTCGTGGGTCTTTTCCAGGCTTTGCCGTAGCGTGAATATTTGGTCAGTTGTGGACTTGCCTGGTCTAAAACCACACTGATAAGGTCCAATCAGGTTTTCAATAATTGGCTTTAGTCTTTCGCATAATACGCTCGACAAGACCTTATACGCGATGGATAAAAGACTGATACCGCGATAGTTGGAACAGACACACGGATCACCCTTTTTGAATACAGGATATAATACACTGAGCCTCCAATCGTCGGGCATAGATTTAGATTTTGTTTCTTTAGTCAACATTGTTGTTGATGAGCTGATTCAATAGTTCTCATTTTCAATACATCTCGCGTTGTATAAATCATCTAATTTTGACATTATAATTGACATTATAATTACGGATTTTCTAACTCCGCTACTTGGTCGTTATTGTATTATGCTTGAAATCTTAATCTATTCCTGACACACATAATCATTTCCAACTTATCAGACCAACCTCCTCTCAAATAGTAACTCATCGCAATGGTACAGGCAATAACGACGAAATCTTAAGAAAGTAATGGTGATGCTGATGTTTAAATAACAACGAGTTGTCGTAGTTTCTGCTTCTACTTCTACTTCTCCAACTGCAGGTCGACATGATATTATTAAAACTCCCAAATTTATATCGAGGAAACTTTGCCCTGCTGTCTCTGCGCGCAAGTGCTCGCCAAATGACTGTGCAACTAAGAAAGTTTTATTTGCTGTCCAAAATGAATCTTATTTGCCTAAACTCTCAGCTGGATAGCAGGGAAGGACTACTATGTCACTTACAACGATTCCTCCTTGTGTCCTTATTCGCCGTTAACGCTGTTACAAAACGTTAACAAGTAAAAGATGTTGTAAAGTTAGTCGTCCTGCATGAATTTATGTAACTTCGAATAAGCTGAAGAATTTCTTGGTTCTTCGGATTTGTGCAGAAATATTTTTCTAGTGAATTAATCCTAAATACTTATAAGAGAAATGTTTCGCAATAATGATATACATAAACTTGCGAAAGAAATGCAAATATAACTGAAATTGAGATTATGTTGGGGAGATATAGGAGAAGAGGTTAACTCCTTTAGGTGAACTCTGTTGGAAATGAAAATAACGTTATGGTAGTTTCAAATTACTTTCGTGCCAGGAATAATTGATTTATTGGGGGTCAACAAAATTACCTTACTATCATATTAGGATTTTAACATTACGTAAAAACAAATTGGCGACAAAATTTACAAATCTCATATTGTACAACAATAAATATTCACATGAGTAGCTGAACAAGACTCAATACACCAAATAATCTAATCCGTAATCTAGTCCAATCAAGTCACCCATATGTACCCTTCGAAGAGCTAATTTTGGATATGTTTGTGTGCTGCATACTTTATGAATTAGGATCTTCTTGCTAAATACTCTGTAGACGAAATATGTCCAACGCAACACGAGACAGACAAGTAACCACTATCTACATATTGTCAGAAACCATGACCTAACTTTCGAAGTTAATACAAAACTGAGTTAATGTGTTTAAAAGCAAATTAAAGTTGCTCTGCTTGAAAGGAACAGGCGTTAGCTACTTATAATCACACGCTGAATAAAACCGGTCCCAGCATCATATTGCAGGAACCACGTGTATGTTTGCAAGCATTACTTTCCTGAATTTAGGATCTACTATGTTTTTATTTCTTTGTTGTTTGTAACGTTTTTATTTTCCACAGCTTTCAAGAAACGAAGCCATATTCGGGTTACAATAACGTGTATTAATCATTGTGTCTCCAACTTGTAATATTGAAGTATACAATTTCAAGCTACAAACAACTAATATTTGCATCCAAATATCCAACAAATACAGATTTTTTAGCGTGCAATGATGTAGTTGTATAGAATATCCATTTTAGACCGCACTGCATGCCCACCGTATTCGATAGATATTTTGGCAGTGCTAATATTGAACATGCGTTAATCCTATACCAGTCGCCAGAGGCGGATTTAAGCAAGCGCATGGGGCGCTCCCCCGGGGCCCTCGAATGTGAGGGGACATTATTAATAACGGGTTTTTCAATAAGAGCGTGCTGGTCGATCAAAGAGTAAAAGTGCGTGAGATTGGTGATGCCATAGGCCTTTCATATGGCAGTGTGGTTTCGATTTTAAATGATCAGTTGGGTTTAAGAAAGCTGTCTTCAAGATGGGTGCCGCGTTTGCTCTTAATTGAACATAAACGTAATCGTGTGACAACTTCAAATGATTGTTTGGAGTTGTTTAATTGGGCTACGAATTGGTACCTCATCCGCCATATTCTCCGGATTTAGCCCCCAGTGACTATTTTCTATTTCCAAACCTAAAGAAATGGCTCGGTGGAAGAGGTATAGCTCCAACGATGAAATTATTGATGAGACAAATATGGACTTCGAAAATCCTATTGTTTTGAAGGGATACACAAATTGGAGAAACGTTGGACTAAGTGTATTGAGCTAAACGGAGATTATGTTGAAAAATAGTTTTTTTTTGCAAAAAAACTGTGTTTCATTCACAAAGTCACGGACTTATTCATCCGCCCTCGGATGTTGGGAAATTTCTTGTTTAATGGGAAGTTTTCTTGGTGGAGTCTGTAATCAATATTTAGTGTAGCTTTGAATTCAATAAAAAGTAATTTTAGAAACGCCAAAGTGAAAGAAGTTTTAAAAAGAATATTTTCTTAAATAAGTGCCTTTTCTTAAAAAAAATACCTATTCATATTCTTAAACAAAGTATATTGTCTCAAAAAAATACCTTATCTTAAAGAATTACCTTTGCTTGGGAAATTTCAGAAACTTCAGAAAATTTTGAAAAAGGCGGCAAAATGTTTTCGAACGTTTTTATATTGACATAACGTTTCATAATTGTTATTTGGTTTTAATTGTTAAATGTTGTTTGTATCTCCTGATGATGCTACACACTAGAGTAGCGAAATATCGGAGAATATAGATTATTTATTGATAAAGAAAAGGTCGAACAACAGAATACAAATAATTGCCTTTTCTTAAAAATCTACATTTTCTGTAACGAGTACCTTGTTTGTGAAACAAAATAACTTTTCTTGAGGTAAGCACCTACTCTTAAAAATGTACCTATTTTTGAAAAAAGGACCAATTCTGAAAAAATTTGCATTTCTTAAAAAAAAAGTTACGTTCAAAAAAATACATTTTCTTAAAAAATACCATTTCATGCAAAAATTCTGTTTCTTAAAAATAAAATAATACCTTTTCTTTTCTTGAGATAAGTAGCTTTTCTGAAAATAAGTAAAGTTTCTTAACAAAATAACCTTTTCCTAAAAAGGCTACCACTTCTTTCAAAAGTACCTGTTCTTAAAAAAAGTACTCCTTTGTAAAAAAAAAAATGCATACTCTTATGGATTTTTCTTACAGAAAGTACTTCTTAATAAAAATAGTACATTTTCTAAAAAAAAAAAGAGAGTGTGCTTTAAGACCACACAACTGAAGTAAAACTTCTTTAGCTCCATCTACATGTTTATATATATGTTTGTATATGTCTATATGTATAATGTATACAGACATATAATAATTTTCTACAAATGTTTAAATTTAAATTCCGTTTCCATTGATAAATAAACATATTTGAGTTGAATTTTTATTTATTATTTGTTTTATTATTTTTAATCATTATTTATATTATTTTCATTATCGGATACATGAGTAGTTACTGTGGTTGATTGTAAGACTGAGACAATAGGCTTATGGTATGAAAAATATGATACATATGTTTTCGAATGAAAATTAGAAAGAAATCTAGAGAAAACTGCATCGATTGTTGTTCCATGTCGTGTGGTAGGCTCATTTCGGTTATTATTGATTTCAAGTTCTAATTTATCTCGAAGAAAGTTTATGAAGAGTTGTCCATCTTCGGATGCGAAATTAACATTGAAATCTCCTGCTAAAATGAGTGGCAACGTATGATAATTTTCTCCTAATTCTTCAGAGCCTACTCGACCGTAAATCATAAGTCTTTTATATATAAACTTTATAATGTTATTGACTGTGTTATTGGGCGAAATGTTTTCAACTACCATTATGATGTTTGTCCATCGTCCAAATCACAGTGAGCAGCACATATATCACCAATTGATGACTGGCCAATATCGAGTTCAGTAATATGTCTTAATAAAATGTCCATGTTCGAAGTTACAATGTTTGAAGTATCATTTGATTTCTGATAAATTGCTACTCCTGCTGATCTAACATTTTTACGTTTAAATTTTGCAATACAATCAAAATTCGGGATGTCAACATTATCATCGTCATTTGACCAAGTTTCTGATAGAAACAAAATATTGCTTGAACCAATTACGGGATCGCTCAAGTCCGCCACGTGTTTTCTGAGACTTTGGCAATTGAAAGTAACCATGGACAACTTTTTCCTGTCATGCATGAAATCAAGAATCGTTCTTCCTAATGTTGACAATGTATTCAACGATAATCGGCGAAATTCATCTTGTAAAGATATGACCGATGTATCATTTTTTCGACCATGATAAAATCTATTATCATTATCTTTTGGCACTATGTACAATCCTTCAATGCTGGTTACTCTTGATAGAGCAACATATAGTAGTGGCAGAGAATGAGTCCTTTGGTATTCATAAACCACTTCATTGAAGGTTCCACCTTGAGATTTGTGAATTGTCATGGCACATCCTGATACTAAAGGAAAATGATTTCGTTTTGCAATAATTGTTTTATTATTATTCATGGCAATGGCAGATGTTCTGCGTTCTATTGGGACGGCATGCTTATCAATACTATGTGTGGCAACGTATCCGGCAGCTTTTCGTCTAAGTTTTTTACCAATTTTTCCTGAATTGTCAAAAGTTAACCATACTCTTGTAGTTTCATTTTGTTGGTTTTGTTCGATATGTACTAGTTTACCAACTGCACCGTTTGCCAATCCATCTGATACATCGATGTTTGTGGTGATAATGTACGATTTGTATAGAACGAACACAATTTCGTACGGTAAACCGCCAGTATCGATAACTGCCATTTTGTGTAATTTCTGTTTGACAAAAGCTTCCTGTTCAGTATTTTGGCATCCCAAAAATAAATCTGTTGCTATTGATGCTATTTTACAATTTTTTGTTTTTTTGTTTTAATCGTCAAACTCTACTCTTCACCTCCCTTGTCATGATTTACGTTGCATACTTTTGGGGAACTTCGTAACAGCTTCCGCTACATTACAAACTTCCGGTTCCGTTGCATTAAAAAATGTTTACCCCTCCGTATAGAAGTTTTACTTCAAAAATAACCTCAGCTTTTAATAAAAGAAGTACCTCTCTTTAAAAAAATATAAAATATAATATGTAATCTTACAAAAAGGACCAAAAAATATGCTTTTATTCTTAAATAATACATTCTGTAAAAGAAATTTATTTAAAAAAAGTTTATCATTTTACAAAAAGTATCTTTTATTAAAGACTCATTTAAATTATCGTAGTTTTCAACGGGCGCCTTATGCGTGCTGGAACTAACTAGAACATAATATATAGCGAAAGGGACTTTGTTCCAACCGGGTGTCACTGACAACTCATTAAATTTTTTTTAATAAAATGTATGTTTATGAAGAATTATTTATATTTTATTTGTGTTTACAGGGGAAAACACAAGACAAGAAGTCAAAAGGAGATTCAATAACCGTTCTGTTTGTTTTTGCCTGGTTTCATTTTTGACAGCAAAACATATGTTTTGCAATTCAACTGTGAAAAAACGGCCACTTTAAATTAAGTTCGGAATGTCAAATCTCCGAACATCAAACTCGAACAATTGTGAATTCAAAATGCTTCGTGAATTAAATACGAATCGGAATGCAGCACATGGGTGACTATGTCCAAAATTGGTTTGTATTTTTATCTGAATCTACACCCATTCTCGTAGATACGTCAAAATTGGAATACTTTAGATAATATATCAGAGATATTCGTAACCATTTAATTCCAAAATTTGTTCTTGGGCGGATAGGGCTTAGCTAGAGGATTTTTATCATGAGGCAAAAACTTTTGAGAATAACAACGTTTGCAGTATCAAATAGTTTTATATAGTATTCGAAAAATCATATTCAAAATCTATAAAATTATCAATAACATCAATTTACTGTACGCAACAAATAACTTACCCTCTAAGGATCCTGTGTATATCCTTGATATGTCATAATCCATAGGACCATCTGTATTCTCTATATGTACATCACTGGCGAACACAGACAAAGGATCCTGACGCAGCACTAAACGAAATTCTCTGTAGGAAGGAAAAAACAATAGACCGAGACAAAACATTAGTGTAATTGCAAAAATTGGGAAGTAGAGTACATACATATAACATAAAAACAATAAAAGAGATTAAAAAAATCATCAAGAAAAAACCTGCAGATAGAACGTAAGGGAGGCAAAACACAAAGGATATTTTTAAAACCATTGCAAGCAAGATATAACTTTTAAGTTTGGAATTAATAGTACTTCAGAAAACGACAAAACTACGGCAGAAATATTAAAATAACTACGTGCAACAGTCTTGTAAGTTATGTTCCTTTTGTAAAGTGTGTGGGCTACTGAGTGTCTTTACACTGCGGGAGTTCCTTTCAATCAGAATTACTATTTAAAAACATAGCATATTAAAAAACCATCCTCGTAGGATAAATGAATTTATATCTAATGTATATTTTCCAGACCATCTAATACTCAACTCTTAGTCGCTCTGATGCAAGATGTTCGTTCTATGTATAGATTTGTTACAAAATAAGACAACGATGACACAACCCGCAAGTGTTGACATTTTCTAATGTCAGCAATAATTGTGTCAGCATAAAAATGTCATCAGCAGAAAAAAATGATTGAAAGAGTGACAGTTTTCATTTATTCCCTTGTACTAAAAATAGAAAAAATAACAAAACAAAAATGAAAACAGTACGCGTTGACAATGTCAAACTATATGTATCTCAAAACCCAAATTTGTTCCAACTTAGTTACTTGTCGAGAACTTTGAGGAGGTTTTATATATTGACCCAAAATCCAATTGTATCAAACCAGATGATAATTATCGAAAACCGTTCTGCACGCTCCAAGGAGATTCGTAGATAAATCTATTTATCTAAAGGAATGCACTCTTGTCGCATTTATCGATATAGGGGGTGCCTTAAAAATGCCTTACCGAGTTTGATAAAATCAACTCTGTCGGCACATTGTGCTGACCAGGGTCTCATTAAATTGATATATAGATATATTAAGCGAAGCCGCATATGTGCGTCCGACGTCCCGTGTTTGACTCGATATGTGAATAGTTGAATACTCCAAGGGGAGTCTTTTCATCACATTTCTGGGGTGATTTGCTAGAGCTGGAGGGATCAGATTGTACAGTCGTAGCATATGCTGACGACATGGCAATTACAATGCAGGGAAAAAACCTTCGCCGATATGTGCTCCAGGACTTAATCAGGAGGCTCGGGCCACGGAGAATATGCAGCATGTAGATCCATAGAAATCGATCTCGTACTCCAGCAGGAACAAGAAGTTTCTGTATATTCAGCCAATGTCTACATTTGGTAGATACATTTGTCTAGAGAATAGAGCAAGATATTTTTATAATATTTTCGACAGCTTAGTTTCAAGTCAAACACAATGGATATGATCAGTACAACCACAGTGACCCTTTATTTGTGTAAAAGGGGCATCGCAGGAAGTCTATCCCCGAAAACAGTTTACTGGATATATACAGCTATTATCCATTCCGTATAGCTCCACGGCGTTGTTGTTTGGTGGCCGATACTGAAAGAACGACTTACCCAAGTCTTTTGACAAAAGTCCATAGACTGGCAATAGGCGCCGTTCGTTCATCAGCGCGATTCTCACCTCCACTTCCTGTTATCACTTGATCTACTGGGAAGGTAAATTGATGCAGCTTCGTCTGTTTAAAACATTCCTCGCGATGGATCACCAGTCTGTTGGTCATGGAACCATTTGCAGGGATCAGTAACAATCCACAATAGAAGTGGATTACAAGACACCTACTTCTCTCAATGGAATAAACTTCGTCTCTCATATCCAGGACAGGCAGAATCTGAATAACGTACCTGCAAGATAGGGATAGAAGTCTATTCTAAAGAGATGCGTGATGAACAAAGTCAATCAGACTATTGCAGTGTCTTTCAAACAGAAGTCTTGACAATCGGAGAAGTGGCTCTTTGGCTGAGACCAAGCGGCGCCAGGACATAACCCCCAGCGGGAGTAACCCCGAAATTATCATAATTGACCGCCCTGTTGGGCGGACATAATCCAAAAAATTTTATAACTGCCATAAATTGCACGATTTTCGTACTCTAAATATCCAGTCATGTTGGCTTGCAAAAAGTGTACACACTTGTGATGCCCAACCTCAACTCGGTTGGGGTGGAAAAACCCCAACCTCATCAACTCGATTTATAACTGAAAAACATTTATGTTTTCAATTATGATGTAAATTTATTTGAACGTCCTTTGCAAGTCCTCAAGACCTCACGCTTGACTAACTATTGATGAACAATAATATTTTTGTTAAATATTGTCAAATGCAATTATTTGGAGAAACATTTAAAAACTGTCCAAAAATTGAAATTTTTGGATTAAGTCCTCGATGATGGGCGGACATAACCAACATCTCCGATTTAGAGATTAGGTCCGTCTGGTTTATGTCCGGGCACCAGACGAAGCATCATCACCGCATCGGGTACCAATATCAGGCAGTTGTAAAATCTCTGTAATCTGCATTCCTGCTTTCAATAACTGTCCAGAACTGCACGCTAAATGAGTTTGATATACATGCTATATGTGTGCCATCCCAGGGAACCATAGAGCGGATGAACTGGTGCGATTAGGTACTACCTTGCTTGTTTCACCGGCTGGGACTCAGATGCGTAAGATGGGTACCATCCATGTATGTAGCTCTAGGAACAAGCTGCGACCTGAATCGTAACCTAAGCTTGATTTGCATTACTTACTTACTTACTTACTTAGGTGGCTTCAATCAACCCAGAGGCGTCAAGGGCCTTACAAACAGAGGATACCATGTTTCTCCGATCGGTTCAATATTTTACCTGGACTTTCCAACGAAGTCTTGGTCGTCCTTTTTTTCGATGTTCTTCGAGTACGCCTTCGAATAATGTTCACACTAATGCATTCGGATCCAATCTACTGATATGGCGTTGCCTGAGTAAACGGGATACAGATTATCCAGATCGTGGTTCGACTGTCGTCGATACTCGCCGCTTGCTATTATAGGACCATATATTTTTCAGAGCATTTTTCTACCAAAGACTCTCAGTGATCTTTCATCAGCATGCGATATGACCCAGAATTCTGTGCCATAAATCAAGGCAGGTTGTATAATAGTCTGATATAGTTGGATCTTCGTTTCTCGAGAGTTGGTCTTATTTCTGAAGTGTTCGCTTAGCTCGAAATAGCACCTTTTTACAAGCACAATTCTACGTTTCATTTCTAGGCTGATGTTACTGCTTCTGTTCCCGGCAAATCCGAGGTAAATAAATTCATCCACTACCTCGAAATGGTAGACTGAATTTAATGATGTTGGTTCAACGACACTTACCCTACCGTCTTTAGAATTAAAGTCACCTAGAACAATCTCAATGCCATTGCCAGGGCAGCCATCATATATTTCCTTGACATTCCTTGACATCGTATATTTCCGTCGGGACATGAGCACAAATTAGCGATATGTTAAAATATTTCGCTTCTATGGGGATGGTGGCCATATTTTCACTCACAGGGTTGAACCATGAGACCAGATGTCGCAGTTATTTGCCAACTACAAATCCTCAACTAAATGCATGCCTTTTCTCATGGCAGCTGTAGTATATGCACAGTTCTTCACCATGTTCAGCCATGACCTGCCCATCGCATAATTTTCATTAATAAACATATATATTGCTACGCTAGTAGTTATGATCACTGGCCACTATTTAATAAGTAGATACACGTCTTGACTTGGAATATCAGCGCATGATATCACTGCAGAGAAGGCTTCATGAAGAGGATGATACTATCCGGCCTTTTGTGGCAGTAGGATACAATATATTGAATCTTACTTCATGTTGTATCTAACAGACATTCCGGGAGTTAAGCTGACTAACCCTAGGACCATTTGGCGCAGTTCTAATTGGTTTACTAGGCACGTCTTTTCATCAGTCTCATCCTGGAATATCGGGACAAGGTACCATATGGCTTGAACACCCCTTAACCATAACATATCAATTTGCAGATTCATCGATGGAGACGAAGTACCTTGGTACCACAATGGTTGTCATTGGAGTAAAGTAGGGAATACACGATTGATGAACACTTTTCCTGTACGTGTGCACACATAGAACTTTATTTTCGCTACACAATATCACAGACTAATCCATATATAGAGGGAACATTTCTCTCATCTGATTCCGCATTTCACATTTTTCGTGGAGAGGTCGGTGTGATAGAGAGATGGCCGACTTACACCAGGTAGAGTCCAAGAACTGTTAACTTATATTCTTCATGTCGTTTTGGTGGAGTACTGTGAAAATTAAATTAATTTCCAAATTTTTTTCTTATCTTTTAGTGTTAGTATACATTTGTTTTGTTTTTAAGGCAACAATTTTAATACACAAACACACAATTTTGTTGTTGTTGTTTTCTTGTGGGATGTTTTGCTTTAAGCCTCTATCTGCTAATATTAAAGCATTTCTTTTCAACATTCAACGTACATGTCACACCACGCCAAACTTCATAAATTTGCTCAGAAAGATGTTTACTCTAGGTATGCAATTATCCAATGCACCATATAAACATGCACATTAATCTGATGAATCCTGTATTGCCCGCATAGGAGTATTATTACTCATACGCACCAATGATCACTTAAGAATTATTTATAATTAAGAAATTGAAGCCATTTTTGGAAAAGTGTTTGTTTCGTTGATTCCCATTCGAGTTACTCTCCCAGATTATTTAAATCCAAAATAAAGTAAAATCCGCAGCTCTGACTTTTTAAATCCGTCTCAAAGTGAAAAACGCTGCATGTAAAAGCGTGTTATCATCCCATTAGTTTTGAATATAAAACATTATTTCACTGCGAAATCTATACGAATATAAATTTTTTGTTTAATATTAACAAAAGTGGAAATTTATCCAAAATTTAAAGAGATAAACAAAAACTAAATACCCACTAACTTAAACCGATGTTTTTCCCTGGTGAACAATTTACATTTTGACGTTTACAACGTTATTCGCGAGAAGGCTTCAATTCTTTTATGTTGTTCTGTAAATCATATTTAAAAGAGATAAATACTTTGTTCACCAATCATTTATCGCTTGAGAAATATAAAAAAAAGTATTCCCGGGCCTTTCAATGCGGGTCAGTTGTATATTTCCACTGTGTGAAGTACAAGACGATTTAGTCTATGAACATTTTAAGACTATATTTTCCTTCTCTCCCTCTCTCTCTCTTATCAAATGCATACAGTAACACATATGGCTTGGAAGCGTTTAAAAACTCGATATTTCATGATCTCTTATAATTCCTCGTTCTAACGTAACCACTTCTATAACAAAGAAATGAAGAGGAAAAGCTGAAAAATGAAAACAATCTGTTATCTTTTGGAAGAAATCTTTTGGTTTTTGTTTTCGTCTCCTTCGTCTTCGCTGCTGAAATAAGTTCGTCTCTCCTCTCCTAACTATTTGAACTGTATTTGTTACGACTTTATTTCCTTTTTGCTTTTTATAGACTCCATTTACCTAATGACACAATTTGTTAGGACTATGTGTGTGTGTGTGCAACACCTATTATAGTTCAGTATTTCTTAACCTGATTGCGTCATGTGTCACATGAACTGCATGGTGGAATACGTCTCACTTAACTTTGGTGTTTTGACTAAATCTACCTGCTAATAGTTCAGTTTATATATTTCTATTGAATTTAATTCGTAAAATTTGTATAAATCTGTATAGAAAAATGCAGAGTAAGGAGAGACATTCATTTTCGATTTGGTCGAAAATTTAAATCGGCAAGGAAGTTTAATTTTTAATTCTTTGAAGATTTAAATCTTTCAAACTCCCGAGTTTTATTTTTAGCTCAAAGGTTTTTTTTTTGTCAAAGATTTTAAAATATTTCTCGCTCCCGACTAAATTAAAAAAGAATGATTCGCGAGTCAAATTTCATAATATTTTTTAATTATTAAAATGTAGAGGAAAAACATACATATGGGTGAAAAAATAGAAGAACGGCTAACAAATTGTGAAAATTTGATGAAACGGGGAAATTGTTTGAAAGGATGGAAAGGTGTTTAAAATGGGAAGGGTGGAAAGGTGTTTAAAAATGCGACAAAATACGTATCGAGTGATTATGAACGCAAATCTTCAAAATGCAGTAAAGAAGTGGTCGAAAGGGTAAATATTGAAGATGCACGAAGAATGTATTGGAAAGATTAGAAATGTGGCAAAAATTGTGAATATGGATAAACGGATAAAGGGGTGAGTGTGGTGCAAAATGGGAATGTGTCAAAAATTGTGAATGTGTTTAAAGCTAGAAAATGCGAGAAAATCTTTTGAAAATATTGGGAATGTGGTTAAAATGCGATCAAATCGTTTGGAGAATTGCGAATGAAAAAAGTATATGACGAGTTAAAATTGAAAAATGTCCGAAAATAGATTTTTTGCCCACGTGCACTTTATTTAAAATACGAGTATTTGTAATCATTCCAAACGGACTTCCTCGAATTTTGAAGTTGTACCCTACAGCTTTTTAATATTAAAATATTTTTGCCGTTTTTGCAGGTTGTACAATTTTTTCCAATTTATCCCCCATTTTACACGGTATTTTTAAACATTCGAAACGATTGTTAATGTATTTTGAAGTCTAACTCATTTTCCCCAATTTTTACCCCATTTTAACCACTTACACTATAATATATCTCCAGTCATTGTCCAAAACAAATCTCGGTCTGCCTTTAGTAGCTTTATTTAAACTTATATTTTAATTATTAGGTCAGTTTTTCACCACATATACTATTTACTTAATATACATAGATACATTCCCCAATGTTCCATCCGATTTTTTAGCCGTTTTATAATTACATATATTGAGGAGAAGCTGAATTTTTCGGCTCGCGTGCGGAATTTGTACTTACTCTGGAAAAATATAACAAAAACTATTTTTGTTAACTACAGACATAATCTTAAACAATACTACAACTGCCTTCTTGATACAACAGAATCATGTAATAAAAACTTTGATATTCGTCATTATATTGCTGCCTAATTGCCCATTTATGTACCAACATTTTAAAACTAAACATACAAATATAACGGGTCAGCCAAATAACTTTTTTTTTTGAAAATGCTATAAAAAAAACTACTGCATATTTTCTCAAATTTCTTTTTTGATTTGAAAGTACAATCCTTCCGGTTAATAATGGAAAATAATTTCATTCAAATGGCTGCCTCGGCTGGCCATGCAGTAGCCTACACGATCGGTCCAATTTTTAAGCACATTATCGATTGTGAGCAGCTGTATTTCACCAATGGCTTCACGAATATTGTCCTTTAAAGCGTCAATTGTCTCTGGCTTGTCGGTGTAACACTTATCTTTGAGGGCACCCCACAAATAATAGTCCAACGGTGTCAAATCGCAGCTCCGAGGTGGCCAAACGACATCAGCTCTGCTGCTGATAATGCGATCTTCAAAAACAGGGTATAGCTTCGGCTGTGTGGCACGTAGCGCTGTCCTGTTGAAACCAAGTGTTGCCAATATCCTCCTCTTCTATTTTTGTGAACAAAAGTTTGTTCAACATGGCCCGATAACGATCCCCATTGAATGTAACGGCCTCTCCTTGCTCATTTTCGAAGAAAAATGGGCCAATTATGCCCCTGGACCAAAATCCGCACCAAACAGTGACTCGTTTTGGGTGCATCGGCTTTTCAATGTATGCGTGCGGGTTTTCTGTGCCCCAAATGCGACAATTTTGCTTGTTTATATACCCGCCAAGATCAAAATGAGCTTCATCTGAAAAGATGATTTTTTTGGCATAATCGGCATCTTCTGCAAGTCGATCGCAAGGCCCACTTAGCGAAGCGAAAACACATTGGATGGTCAGTTGGCTTCAACTCCTGAACCAATTGGACTTTGTATGGCGTCATACCATGGTCTTTATGCAAAAACTTTCTGCCACAGCAGCAATATTCTCTGGTGTACGCACTATTTTTGGATTTTCACGCTTTCGTTTATCGTTGAGGATGCCAGTTTCTTTCACAAGATAACGCACATACGGAGCTGACGGCGCTTCTCTTCTTCCAAAATCCGTACGCAATTTTCGCACACATTCTGCAACATTACCATGATTTTCAAAGTAATGTCGCAATATTGTCCAGCGTTGTTCAAGCATATACACAACCATATTCGTTCAGCGGAAGGATAAAACTAATTATCTGTCAAATCAGACATGAGCTGAGTGTTACCATTCACGAAATAAGCACTAGTTGAAAAAAAAAAACCTTAGATGGTGGACCCTTTAATTAGACAAAAATTTCCTTTTCTAGTCGTCTGCCACATCAACTCTTTCCTAACATTCCAATTGCTTTACCCCTTTTATGGTTAAGTTGCTTAAGCCCAACTTCTTAAAACGGTTGTTTATTCGAATACATGGTTGCCTTTCATTCCCATTATCTGGTTAATTGGTCTCAAATTGAAGTTGGCCTTTAAATAAAAATCTATGTTTCAATATTTCGCAAACTATTCGTACCACAATTTACATTTCGTATTCAAGAAAATATGGGAAATTATTTGGATAATAGTAAATTCTTGAATAATTGGTTTTAGTCCTGGCTGCAGTCGATTCTTTAGTTTTTTTCTGGGATTCCATACAACTCCAACTGCACATTCTAAGTGCGCGTTAAGAAACACGGTTTGAATGTGACGGTGGTCGGATGTCATACTGGTTCTCTTTTTCCACTTTAGTTTCGTGTCAGTTACTGCTGTCGTTGTTTGATAGCCTCTCAGCCTAGCCTACTTGGCTTCGATGTGACTGATAAATGGGGCTGCCTTGGTGATATCTTGCGATATGACGAGCAAGTGCCACGACGTTTGCCATATGAATGTGCTGGCAAATCGAGTATCGATAAGATCTATGTAAACGTATCCTTTTGAGTAAAAGATACGATTGTGCGATTCGTTTGTGAGGTTCTTTCTTTTATCCATAAAGATGGTTGGTTGGCTTTTCTTTATGTTTCTTCATTTCTTCACATTTTTGCGAAATGACTTTTTATGTATTTGAGCCTTCTTTCACATGCAGTTTCTATGTCAAATATTTATTAAGTATTTGTTTTTACTTGTATGGGTGTGTGTGGTTGTGCGTGACTGCTGTATCCTTTGCAGTAGGATGTGTATAAGTAACTGTGTGTTTATAGTTCGTATGGAATCTTATGTATAATGTATGTAGGAACTTCGCTCATCCCTTGGATCGGTGTGTCTTGATACAGTACAACAACATATTTGCTATTTTATTTTTATTTTTTTTTTTGCCATTTATACTTGTTTTGTTGTAGTTTTAAGTGTCACCACGCCTTAAGCTAAAATGTGTTATTTTGATGTGAAGTCATTTCCATTTACATGGTGTTGTTCTTGATGTTATTGTTGGTGTTGTTGTTGTCTTTACTGTTCCTGCTATTGTAGTTGTTGTTTGGCTCAACAATCTTGTGATGGATAGATGATACGGCTTAATAAATGGATGGCTGACAGGGCTCTAAGGATGACAAACAGTGGTTTGGTAAGAATTTAAAATTAAAAATTTTAAAACAAAATCGTGGATTTCACCTGATTTAACAAGCTGTAGATTTGCCGCAGCAGCCAAATTAATTAGATTTCAACACAAGAACATCGACAAGCTGACCTAACACAATAATCCTAATTTCAATCAAGAAATTTAAACATATTTCATGTTGTGGAAAATGCATTTGATTTTCTTTTTAGTTGGAGCGAAAATAAACGCACGATACTGCTTAGACTAGACACAACCAACTCTTACGATGAACCACAACTAGAGGAAACTTTAATAAGTTAATAAATTGGTGGCATTAATTTAATTTAAATGTTTTCTAAATATGTATGTTTAGTTTACATTTACTTGATTAAAACTTTAAATTATGTCCTAAATTAAATCACAAATTTATGGCGATGACTTTTGCATGTGTACTATTGTACTATTTGAAAGACAATGCTAGAAACCAGGCGAAAATTATTTGATTTATTTTTTAATTTTAAACAAAAATAAGTATATGAAATGAGACATTCATTACTTCTAATTCTCTCCAATCCAACAGACCATTCAATTTAAGAAAATGACTCAGTCAGAGCTGTAGAAAAACAGTGTGTTCAATTGTATGACGTCTGTGATGTAACACCTCAAAGACCATTGTACTTTATCTGATAATTAAATCTCAGAATTTCGACATTAATACCCAGAACATTCATTCGCATGATCTTTGCATTTGTTCTCCAAAAGCAACTAATCCAAACCACTGTGCAAATGGGGAGTTTACATGATTTACAACGAGTATGCCTTAAAGTTGCATGTCAATGGTGTTGTTGTTACTACTCTGCTGTTGTTTGCATAAAATGTTGACATAAATTTTTTGCTGTATTGGTTTATGTGAAAGTGTTGTTGTATATCAATCTGTGTGGGCGAGTGTGTACTTGCAACATCAAATTTGTTAATGACACAGCAGTAACACAAACAAGAGCAGACTTGTATACAATAACAAGATAGTTATTCTAAACAATTTAATAAATTTCCATAAAATCCATTCATAATTTCAGGCACATCCTTCAGCTGCAGCAGCACCAACAACAATAACAGCAGCCATTGTAACGAGTAGTTGCTCGTTTTTCCTTTCTAGCTCTTTTCTCTTTTGAATACATGCTGCAGACTTGAAGGCAGGAGCTGACGCGTGTCACCAGCATCGGCCTTAGTTCTACTGTGGGCATGCTGAAGGAAGAAATAACAACTTGAAACATTCCTGCATCATGTTTTACACAATTTGGAAAACAATTCGTTGCTACGAACAGCAACTGCAGCAGTAGTGGCGTTAAACAAGCAATGCAGATATTTGAAGTATACACCAGTAATACAAACAGCAACATCGACACGTGCAACAGCAGCAGCATTATAGCCATCACCAGCAGCAACAACATTAGCTGCAGCAACACAGCACAGTAATTTAACACATCCCTGAATCCAGCTTCTGCATACATATTTTAACATAGATATTCTACAACTGTATAAGGAAGGACTCTTGCATAAACACACATTCAGCTAACTACAATATTACATGAGTCTCGTTCTAGAACAAAAAGAAACACGTGCGCTTGTCCGCCTGTATGCCTGCATGTATATCTTTCCATTTGACACATTCGATTCCAGAACTTGTTTCCTTTTCTGAACTAGTTGCCCTGCAATTCCTTAAAAGTTCGTGCGATTTATTTTCATTCATCTGGTTTTCGGAATAGCACGTTATTTTGTTTCCTTAATATAATAATCATAAATGTTTTATGTTTCAACGCAAACACTAACTGACAGATTGGTCAAGAGGAGAGGCAACTGTAGACAGAGAAGAGTAAAAGAAAGTGTCAATAACATTTGATACAGTCGCTCGTACAATGGCAATTACAATCAGAATTTTCAAGATAACAAAAGGTAATAAGATTTTACAATTCCAATACCGTTCTGAAATTGTTATTAAAGTTCGCTATCTGTGAGTCGTTTAGCCAATAAGCGCCAACAGGGAAGAATATAATTTGATTATGGTGAGGGCGAGTGTGAAGTAGGTAGTGCACAGCGACAGGACAACTTCCCACCAAGACCGTAGTACGAGGTAAAGATACACATCCTGCTCGAGTGCCCCTGCTCTTTACTAAACACTACGGATCTAGAGTGGAAAAAAATACCCCCCTAACACAGGGTGTATACCTGCCTAAAGGTTGTTGGCAGCCCCAGGACCAGGAATGGATGCGGTGGTGGTACAATGAATCGCTCGTCTTACATTTCAATCATTACAGAATCGCTAATGCCTGCGTTCTTCGTGAATCTTTCATATAAATTTTGTATTTTAATAATATTTTATATTGTTATATTTTGTTGTTGCGCCCACACAAAGGTTATATACTGGTGATTATTTTCTATTGATTTTCAAAGTTGACAGCATTGGTTGCCATCTCAAAGGAACATCTAATATACTTATAATGCAAAAATATGTAAAAAAAATTTAAAAAAATATAATCTCGTAATATCCCATGAAAGGATTGGGGGAGAGCTTCTCACTACCAGTGAGATGAGCGCTTTGTAGTTTTTACGCTGACTGATTGCGACCTACAGTTTTACACCGGCTCCGAACGGTATTTAGAAAAGCTTTTTCATGGCTAAGTACTAGATAGTGTCGTCATCACTAAGCGAAGAGACCGTCGTCGAAAGAAATGTAAAAGGTGGTCCCACCTTCTCATGTACAAGAGCCACGCAAACTATCATTGCACCAATCTGCAGCAATCATGTATATGCTTGCAAGCATTGTTTTCAAAAATTGAAAATCTTCATCTTCTTTGTCTCTTTGTTGTTTGTCACGTTTTGGTTTTCACCAAACAAAGCCACATTTGCGTCACGAGGACATAAATTATAACCCATTGTGTCTTAATCATGTAATAACCAATATCAACCACAATGAGTTTGGACACAAATACACCATATTTGCCACAAGCTTCAAACACGTTATATTTGAATCCAAATAACAAAAATTACATGCGGTGTCAGGCGACTCCCGGTTGGAAAGAAGTTCCTTTCGCTGCATATTATGTATTAGTTAGTTCCTACACGCCTAAGACGCCCGTTGAAAAATAATATAATTTAAATGGATCTTTAAGGAAAGATACTTTTTGTAAAATGATAAACTATTTTTTTAGAAATTTTGTTTTATAGAATGTATTTTTTTTTTAAATAAAAGTATATTTTTAGGACGTTTTGTGAGAATATGCATTATATTTTTCCGAATAGGTCCTTTTTTAAAGAGAGGTACTTCTTTTATTAAAAGCTATTCTTTTTTTAAAAAGGTTCTGTTTTTAAGAAGAAGTACTTTCTGTAAGAAAAAGCTATAAGAGTATGATTTAATTTTACAAAATTGTACTTTTTAAGATCAAGTACTTTTGAAAGAAGTGGTACTCTTTTTTTGTAAGAAAATGTACTTATTTCCAGAAACGCTACTTATCTGAAGAAACGAAAAAGGTATTATTTTAGTTTCATGAAAAGATAATGTTTTTAAGAGAAGGTATTTTTTTTTTTTGAAGAAAAGGTTTTTTTTTAGGAAATGGGAATTTTTTGGAATTGGTCCTTTTCTCAATAATAGGCGCAATTTTAAGAGTAGATACTTATCTCGAGGAAGTTATTTTTTTTCACTAAAAAGGTACTCTTTAAAGAAAACGTAGTTTTTTTAAGAAAACGCAATTTGTTGTAAGAAAATGTACTTTTGTAAGAAAATGTACTTATTTAAAAAAAAATACTATTTTTCAGAAAAGGTACTTTTTGTAAGAAAATTTACTTTTTTTAAGCAAAGGTACTTCTTTAAGATAAGGTATTTTTTTAAGAAAAGGTACTTTGGTTATCAATATGAATAGGTATTTTTTATTAGAAAATTTACTTTTTTTAGGAAAAGTCAGTTATTAAAGAAAATTTTCTTTTTAGAAGCATCTTTCACTTTGGCTTTTCTAAATTTACTATTTATTGGGTTCAAAACTACCATGTATACTAAATATTGGATATAGGCTCCACCTAAAAAAACTTCCCATTAAACAAGGAGTTTCCCAACATATTTTAGTCTAGACACAAACCAAAGCAAAAGTACCCAATATAGTTGCTAGTACTGGGTTGCAGCATAATAGTGTTAAAAAAAGTTGTTTCATTTTTTTTTCATTTAGCCCCCATCCCGCGACGTGCGTTCCAAAATATTACTGAATAATATTAAATATTATTAGATTTTCCAACAATTCTACATACAAAACAGAGAAAGCTGCTTGTTATTCTAATCAATATTTTCTCCAATTAACCATTTGAATGTGTTGTTTAGGAAAATCAAATGCGTCGAAATCACGATCATTCGCCCTCTTCTACAGAACAAGCCGAAATCGATTTCAAAACCAGAAACAATAAACGGTTTTCAAAACATGATGTTTTTAAAACAGTACTATTTGTTGTTTTCGATATTGGTTTTGAAATCTATTTTGTCTGCAAAAAAACACTGTTTGGAAAGCAAACAAAGGAAGCAAATGTTAAGCAAAAATGAAGCAATCAAAACAATAACATATTGAAATCCAAAAAGCCACCTACATTTTTATTAAACCTAATCTCCATGCAGAAGTTCAAAGTGCAATAGCACCGCCTGGAGGCATTTTCCGGAGTCAGTTGCGATCATAACGCCTTTACAATCTTCGGTTGCTCTTCAAAATACCCCTTGCCAATCCCTGGGACGCATCCATAATCTTTAAGATATCTGTATTGAATTGTTTCTCTTTAAAGAGTAATATTTATTGATAGTATTTAAATTTGTAGCAAATGTTTATGTTTTTGCTCCAATTGAGTTGAAAACACTAAGCGACAAATAATAGGGGCCAGCGATCGGCAGGGGTTCTGACGTCTAGGAATCGAGATATATCGGTTTGAAGTCAGTAAATATGACATAGGGGAATTTGTCACGTTTGAATTTGTTTGACATAACTCGAGAGCCACTAGTTCGATTTTGCTGCAACAAACTTAGAATTACAATTCCTTTAATCTATTGGTATACTCTTTCTCTAGTTTTCCATTTTTCACTCAATGATTCGGTCCTACAGTTGTACACCGGTATTACTCGATATTGTTTTTCATTACAATAATTATTATATTATAAATAATTCTAATTTCTGTCGTCCATGCCAGAAGCGACGTCAAACGCCAGATCTTGGACTTCATCCATAAGAATACATGTAAAATTTTTCAACGCCTCCGTTATCGCTCCGATTGTGTTCGTACACTAAAACCCGTTAAAACAGAGTGATGTTGACATAGAAACGACGACAGCGCCAACGATGGGAATTGTATTACGGCCGAATATTTCACTCTCTTAATTCTATGAATTCATAAGTTATATTTAAAAAATAATTTCGTGGTGCAAAAATCTCGCACAACCAATTAAATTCAAAGCTAAAATTTAATTAATTATCAGCCTGTTCCTCAATCTCGAACGAAAGCTTTCAAGCCAAATGAAAACGTAAAATTTATCAAAAATTTTCAACAAAAATGTAAGTTTCTCTATTTCGTATCTGCTGCCATTTACCAACAAATATTGAGTCAGTAGAACGAATATGTCGCCTAAGAGGAACCCAATTTGTAGGATATGTTTGGGCCTCAAACGTTTAATATACGAGTAATATATCAAAAACACTTGTTGTCTTCTATACCTCTACAAATTCCAACTATTTGTCTCGTTTCTCTAAACGATTTGAGACTCATTTTTAATTCAGTTTAAAATGAATAAATAACAGGAAATCGAAAGGAAGAGAAGAAAACCTAAGAACAAAAAAGTCATACAATTAAAAAACCCCAAGTCCATAAATCATCAATCATATCTTTCAATCTGCAATACACATACACAACGCACACATACATAAAAGTCACTCCATAAATTTAATATTTCCTTTTTAAGGATCTAAACAAAAACTAAATAATTGTGTGTGTGCGGAGATTTCATTTAGAATTTTCACAGGAGAAAAACCAGAGGGGAAATGGAAAAACAATACGATAATAATGCACAGAACAATACGCGAGTATTACTTGCAGCTGTTGCCACTCCCTTAAGGTTATTAAACTTTTGTTTTCCTGCTTCTCGATTTGCATATGTCTTCCGCCCTACCCATGGATGGAAAGCTCTTCTTGAGGAATACAGGTCCAATCGCTTTTCCACCGCGGTAGTATGTGAAAATATTAAATACAATTTCCCCTCAAAACAGCCCATTAACAAACCACTCATGTTTACAATGGACACTATGATTTGTTTCCTTTTTCCACCATTGACTTTCTCGATATCGAAGTCCGAGTCGAAGGCAAAGAAGATGGGGTTCTCATACTCGAACATCCGAACGCAGGTGATTTATATTTGGGGATGATAGAAGTTTGTAGGTGGATTTTAAAAATAAACATAAATTTCAAGGGATTTTATTTTTACGAAGGCATTAATAAAATGCATAATTCAAATAGAATTCAGTACTCCAAACATCGAATACGTCTCAGTGTTGTTAACGTATGGAAATGAGTCAATATTTATTAAATTTCTTATTCTAAGGACGATAGAATGTGACACTTTTAAAGCCTATTAAGTCGTACAAGACATATTACCGGCAATAAGATACATGGCCATGGTGGGAAGTAGTAAAAATAAGGGGTATGAACCTGCACAGATAGGTACCTAAGTCCCTCCACTAGCTTTTGCATTACCGAGTCACATTTGCGTACAGTTTATTTTTGAAATCCTTATGAAAGAGCCGAACATCCAAATTGTGTACGGAGGATACATCATGGTAATTTCAATGTAATCTGAATAGATTTATAAAATAATATGTGTCCAGGAGGACAAATCTTCTTTGGATGTTTGTATAACAGGTAACGATATCAAGAAACATTTAACACAGATTCGACTCCAGCAAACTTATTTGCAGCAAATCAAATTTTGACATATAACAGTTGTGTTTTTCGACCACTTTGTGTGGGACGATAAGCAATTTGTCCATACCAAAACATACCTAATATCAATAAGGAGCGACGTATATTTTAGCGCGCTGTTATTTAACAGTTTATGTTGATTAAACCCCTGTTTCTCGGAAAACCATAAAATCGGATCCACGCATATAATAACTTAACGCGAAGGGGCCGGAGTGACAGCATCGTACAATCAGTGATATATGTTAGTTTTGCAAACACTAGTCGTTAAGGAATCCAACGGGAGCCTACAGTAATTATTCATGGAGAAAGGTATCCATGGGAAAAGCTACCGCACGAAGTGATTTTCGATGAACATCTAAGGTTAAAATAATTTTTGATCATCTCTTTTTTTGAGAATTTTCACCTTCTGCATTCCGCAGATGAAAACTTTTAAATATGAATAAAGGGTAGATAAATAGGCCGATTTCTCTTGGTTTCCATATTATAAAACCACTCTGTATTTGAGAAAGTCCTAAAGAAAATTTGTGTTTTAATATTGATAATTCTCCATCCTGAAATGTCAAAATGTCGTTAGAGTCGATATGAGAACATACAAAATGAAATGATTCCCATGAAGGGATTGGCATGGGTCGCATGAAGGGATTGGCGAGAGCTGTGCGCTTTCTAGTTTTAAAATAACTGATGGGCACGTGGGAATATGACAGAATTAATTTTTGTTTTTAATTCATAGATCGATGGGCTGTGGGTCAAATGTATAAATGAAATTTAATATCTGCGAAATAGATACTACGTAAAAGTCAAACCAATTGAGATAGTATTTCAAATCAACAACTGATCTCGGAAATTATTTTTAAATATTGTATAGTTCATCAGTTTGAATGATAAGCATCATGGCACAGATTCCAGTCTTTTACCACAATTAAATGTCAAAGCAGTTTATCAAAAAGTTATATTTTTTTTCACAAAAATTATTCCATTTTCTATATTATCATCCGTTACCGTCATCTTCAGTTATCATAGATTAAATGGTAACTAAGAGTTTTCCTGCCAGTTTGTATGGAATTTAAAATTTTTAACTAACTAAATATTGTGATAATGGCCTAAATATTTCAAATTTAGTATCAAATTTATGAAAATAATTGGCCTTCTTTTAAATGGTTGACTAATATTACGAAATGAAATTTGAAATTTCAGCTCTGTCTAATTTGTTTAACATTAATGACTAATTAATTATGCACTTTCTAGACATTCGTATCGGCACTTAATTTAATCTCTGTGCAGTCAAATGCGATCCACCATTTCAAATTTCAGGAAGATATGTTTACTTTTATGCAGATCGTATCGAACTCTATATACTGTTACTTGACGTCATACTACGCCTGTACACAGTTCAAGTGAGCATACGATCACCGCCGCGAAACTAAAGATATTGTGAATACACTCATCAATCTGGTCCGTCCGTCCCCTAAGTACTCACAACATCCATCACCCGCATCATAAACTTCAACCACAGAGGAACACATACTCTATCTAACAAACACGCAAACTCTGTCGGCGGTCTATAATAAATGCGCGGGCACGCTGAAAAATCTTTCGTTTGGATGCAAATATAACGTGTGTTAGTAGCTTGTCGCAAATATAATATACTTGTGTGCAAACATATTGTGTTTGCTATTCAATATTATATGTTTGAGATACTATGATTAATATATTATAATATATGTGTTTGCTACCCAAATATTTCAGTGTTTGTGATTCAAATACAGTTGTGTTTGTTGCACTATTTATACTCTCTCGAGAGCTACAGAATAAAAGAGGGACAACGAGAGAGTCTATCTTGTAAGTGTGTTTCTCTATTTTTGCCTAATTCTCTCAGTGAGTCATAAATATTCCTGAATGTGCGTATAAATTGCATATTTCTTATCTTGCCTGATGTATTTCGTTATAGTTTCATGTATTCAGTCGTCAATGCTTCATCGGACAGAGGATATCAAAAGCGCTTGATCAGTGATAAAAGAATAAACAAAGGCTCGAATGGTTAAATGGTTTGTGATGTTGCTTTGGTTTTTGTGTGTGTGTTTAGTATATATATGTGCTACAAAAGTGAGAAACGATTTTAAGGAAAGAAACTGTAAAAGGTCCTTTGTCTGTCCGAGCCTTTACTGACAAAATCGGAATGGCGGACCATTTGTGAGATATAATGGAAAAAACTCAAGTAATTAATACACGCTTGGCTTGCACGACCTGGATTTGTACATAAGTATATTGTTTGTGTATACTTATGTAACAAACAAAACAAAGACGTAAGACAAAACAATGAAAGGAGAAGTAAAAGAGCAGCAGATTCTGATTCAATTAATAATAATGCATTCAATGCAAGTAAATGTAAAAACTACCGTTTTAAATATTTTAATTTTTGGTATTAATTATTTATAAATGTGGATTTATATAATAATAAGTAAGTATAATAAGTATCACGTATGCATATATAATTCCAAGAATACTTCGTTTCTAAATATTTGTATGTTTGGGAGGAAATACGCATATGTTTCCACGTAAAAGCCTACATGTTTGCCAGTAAACATGCTATTGTTTGCGTTTAAATACAAGTGAGTTTGGGACTTGCAAACATATGAATGTTTGAAGTGTGTTCTAAACATGTACATAGTTCCTGCATAATATGTTAGGGAGAATATGTTACAGATGCCGGTTTTTTCAGCGAGTAGCAGCTGGAAACTGATTTTCAACGACCACGCAAGAATGAGTGTTTCTCCATAATTCTCCTTCAAATCAATGTAGCCAGGGTAGATTATAACGAGGTTGGCTAGCCTCATCGTCAGTATGGGAGATGCGTATCACTATGAGGTGATTGGGCTTGCGGAAGCGGAGAGCTGAGAACGGCCGTCCTCTGCGAAGATCTAGGGGATGGTGGACTTCGTGAGGCTCTACGTGTTTCTATTAAAGGCCGCGCTCGACTTTCCGAGAACAGCGGCCTCTCTGGATAATGCTCTAGTTAGGAACAGTTTGGACCATGTCGGGGATCTTTCATGACTGATAGTATGTAGCTATAGATCGACAGCCTCGCGACTCAAAATTGGGAGGGTTTCCTTTTTGTTGCTAACTAACACTTGTTCTACCATAGGAGGTTAGGGACGTTTGACATTTGTAACACGGTATATAACATCAACCAGTGTATAAAAAATAAAATGTATAAAATGTAACTGTTAAAAATAGTGCCCTAAGTTTAAACGTTAATGCCAACTGTTACATTTAAGTCTATAAAGTTGACCATACCCCTTCTTGTCCATTTTTGGGGTAATGAGTTCCTTCTCGCGCTGACCTGCCCAGCGAATCCGAATGATAGCGTGTGCAACAAACTAAGCTCCCGATTAACTTAATTCGACCAAGTCTGCAAAGTATCTAGAAAGTGTACCAGCCCCAGACAACTGTTCCCAGAAGTTTTCCCAGTGTTGTCAAGCCAAAATAATTGTTCCCAGAATGTTCTAGAAGAGTACTTTCAAGCCAAGACGAGTATTCCCAACGTAAGAGGAGTGTGAATCAGTTGAAATTATTTAATTTATTTATTTTATTTAATTTAGTATTTAAAGATTAATGAAGAATCTGAGTCCGAACTCCAGTAAAGGATAAAATATTCTCTTAGTTTTGAATTTATATTTATGACCCATTTTGTTAGGTTACATGTTACATTTTTCGAACGCTTTGGTGGATTCTAAAAGAAGATTCTGGCCATGACTGAACTTAGCTCACCCTCTGACAAAACCACGTTACAATATCACTAACACAATCTGTTTTAAATCAACTTCATTTACAACATTCACGGGCAGAAAATCAGAAGGAGTGGCTGAAGGCCAAGCTCGAGCCTGAATTGCAAAGTTTCAACCAGTTTTGTGATATGACTCCGTCCCACATTCTTCTGTTTACTTTAGTCTATCAAAAGTCATACTACGGAATACATTTTTATGGCCGTCCTTGTGTGGATTATTTTTAAAAACATTTTGTCAAGTTGCGAAGAAAACGCTACGCTGACTTTTAGCTACCGCGAACTTATGAACCAAGTTGTATGAAAGCGATTTAAATGTGGAAATCGGAATGTCGTATAAACTCATAAGTTTGGAGTTCTTATCACGCAAAACAATACCCTTTTGTCATCATTCTCCCTCCACAACACAATTGTGGCAATTGCATAAATTTCGTTTAATAATTCATTCATTTGTACATAATAACGTATACATATTTATGGATATTGTTTTTTTTGCTTTTTCTTTCTCCTCTTACCAAGAAAATCGATGTATGAAATTGCATGGCTCCTTGCGGCTGTTAGTTTACCCCGTCTGGATTTCCATAACGCCCGTCAGTTTGTTGTATGCAATTCATACAATAACGGAAGTATTGCGGATTTGCATTGATTTCCGGTAGACAGCTTTAGTTATTATCGTGTTCTATGAACAGAACAGCATAGACCAGGCGAAGCCAAGCCAATATGAAACATGCATTATACTACACACGCATACACCCATACACCCACAAACAACCACCCAAACATATATGTACACATGAACTATAGCGCGTTTTTACATGTCCTTATGTGCACGTAGTTAGTTGAAATTGCGTAAATGTAAGTGTTTAAGCACTCTATGTTCGTCAATTCTCCTATTTGTGGGTGTAATTTTCAGTATAGGAAAAAGGCTCTCATACTAATGTAGCCAGACATTTTGAATTCGATATTTTATGGGTATTGTGTGTTCTTTCAGTTGTATTGCGAGCGCATGTGTATATGCATGTGTGAGTAAATACTCCATAAAGCTTAAGGGCACAAAATAGAGTTTTAACTTACACTCACACACACTCACGTGTGTAGTTACACTAACCTATCAGTTAATAATGACCATAGAGTAATGTCACCTAGAGGCGCCATCTTTCTCATCTGAGTTTCATTGTACACTCTTCGTGGTGCGGACGGTGCGATAGTGAGTTATTTGAAGGAAATTGACTTAAACCAGGTGGAGTTTCAAGAACTGCTCACGACGTTTTGATGAAAAACTGTGAAATTTAAACGTATTTTGGACATTTGTGATACGTTTTGTGTATTTACACAAAAATATTAACACACAAAACGAAATGCAGTTACTGATTTTTGGTTGGTTTATGGTATCTGGTATCTGGTATTATTAAAGCAATTCTTTCCAACATGCAACGTCTATATGAAACCACATCAAACTTCGTAAGTTTACTGAGAGAAATCATTACTCTAGGTATATAAATTACCCTATGATAATGGATGTTGCATGTGTTTTCAAGTGATTGGGTTCCCAGCAAACCTAATATTAGGGCAATGCGTGATATCAAAAAATTCTGAAAAATGTCTGAACACTTCCCCCCAATTCTTGAGGAATTTGTTAGGGGAATGATAAATTTAGGCGATACAACTTCTGGCAATATAGGATTTTTAAAATCAATATGTCTCTGGTTCTATTTCGACGAATGAGATCATCATGGTTCTCTTAACATTGTCTCATCCGAAAGGCTCATAAGATGCTTCTCATTGCTGGCACAAAATGTATCTAGATAGAAATACAATGATAATATAAACAGGAGACAACAAATTCGTCAGAATTTATTAAGACGTAAATTCAGAATGCTGTGCAAATTCGATACAACACATCGAATTTCTCTTCAAAATTCCCCTCGATATAAGTGTCTGCAAAAACTTATATAATCATATGACCGACACTTCGCTTATCGTGTCGTTGACGACTCCGTGTGAGGCATAATGGAAATCAAATCAATAAAGAAATTTCTGCAGACAATATCGTTCATATAATCACCAACGACAATGTGGCCGATGTCATGTCAACCTTATCGTTGACGACCAAGTGGACGACATTTTCGCCAATATGGTCCACGACGAGTTGTCTTCATCCCACCATGTCGCAAACGGGAGTACAGTTAGCAAAAATTGCTTTCATAAATATAAACGTAAGTTTTATTTTGAAATATCAACAATGAAATTGAGAATAACTTTCTCGCTTTGACGTTCAACTTCAACTGTATCGACTGCTTACTTCTCTTTTGCTTAAAAGTTATTAGGTGCCGTTAGTTGTTTTTCATATTTCGTACCCTTAGTTGTTTTTCACATTCTCCATCTTCAAATTGTTACTGATGTGTGACAATACAAAGACAATTTCGCCCATCATGCCATCAACAGAGTGCAACGGCTGACATTATAAAAGTTGTCGTTCATTTTGACAACAATGCTTAATATACGACGAGCCAGCTATTTTTTCATGCAGCTGGTTGTTGACGAAAATGTCCATTCAAAGACAGTTTAAGCGATAAGCGTTGTGGGTGACCAGAATAAAAATGTCTAACAGAAATCTACGACGACTACGTCGTCTTGGACCATTTTGACAACTAGGACAACTTGGACACAAATACAATATTAATTAATGTATGAGTGGTTGCAGGTTTAGAAAATATAGAATGCATACTTATTGATAATAGACAAATTTGAATTGCATATAGTGGTTCTTCATTCCTGTTTACTTTCAAATTGCATATCTATGTACTTCCAATGTTCTATGAAAATTTTTGGCATTCACTTGGTTTGTATAGGTGGAAGGAAGTGATGTCCTTTTGGTTTAAGGCTGCTTAAATAATATATGAATGTGATGAAGTTCCCAACTCTGCACTTAATATGTATCTGCAGTCCTAATGAAATAGGAGTCAATGCAAACAATTTTCACATGACATCAACATGAGAGGCTGGACAGCAACGAATCACAATGATCTTAAACGTAAACTGGCATTTCGAATTTGAGTTAAAAATTTTACAAAATGCCGGGATTAGGAGCTATTGTAATGTCAAGTTTTTGATTTAAATTGTCTTAGCACCATGACATAAAACTCTTTTGTTAAAAGTTTTATGAATTCTCGTCACAAATTTGCGAGTAACTCAAAAGACGTGGACTTTGGTAAATTAACTTTTGAAGTCAGAAGAAACAAATAGTCATATCAACGAAAACTAAAATCCAACAAAAAGTTATTTTTGTAATTTGATGCTCCAATATGGTTAATTTTAAGTTAACATGACGCGGGTGTGTAAAAATTTCTAAATAGACCAAAGTTCCAAATACGTTACAAACCGACAACTGAATACTTTTATTCGAGACGAAGAGGAAGTGATCTGTTAGATAATCTACACATTCTAAATTTGATTAAGAAGTATATTTAATCAATATTACAAATAAAGGCTTAATCCAAATATTAAATTAAATATTTCCATACGTTTTAATAAAACGGAGCCAATCTACTACTTTTTAAGAGCACCCTTCTCTCGTATGCGCGAACAAACATTTCCTGTCTTCCTGTCAATGCTAGCAACAAGAGAATTTCACGCTTTATGCCAGAGAACAACTAACTACCAATGTAACGAACAAGATACATTGAAAATCTGAAAAATTCCCACACACGCATTCACTTCTGTACCAACCCAGCAAAGCAAATGTTCCCACAGAAACTGATATTAGAAAGTTCGTAACGAATTGTGTTTGACTCGTCTAAGGGAGTTTTGAATATACTGTACGAATTCGGAACGACTTTTGCTTTACATTTCTGAAAATTTTATTTCTTTTGAAATTTGTTCAGGTGTTGGCTTTGGTTCCGATATTTCTGACCTAATTCGAACCGAATTCTGTTAGATTTTTCTAAAGGAATTTTATTTACTTTATTTCCAAGAAGTCTAAGCGCTGTGTCTAAATTATTTTTGGTCTTCCACAGTTTTAATTTGCAGGTCTTACATTTTTCTGGTTATTTTATTTCCGATTATTTTTATTCCAAAACGTCTAATTGAATACGGAACGATTTCTGAACTCTACGTTTGGGGAAATGTTTCATTGTATATATAAGTATGCAATTGTTGTTGATCTATCTCCTTGTTAGAAACATTCATAAACATATACCAGAATCTCGTCAGACGTGTCGTTCAGAGTGCATGTCAGTTCAAAATCAAAATCGAAACCTTATGCCTACATTCGGAGCGAACTATGAACATTTGTCTACATTCGGAGCGAACTATGAACATTTGTTTTGCTGGGTAGTTCAATATTCATCTATTGTTTGGTAAGCGTGTAAGATCTGATACAGGAAACCATTGTGTAGATGCGTCTTATTTGCAAGGATATACATTTTTTTTCTTGTTATTAACCAAATCCATTCATTGAAACCACATAAGTGCAAAATTGGTTATTAAAACTGAAGTTATACCCAGAGAGATCCGTATTTTCACTACAGATACATACATACAGTATTTTCTTTAAAGTACTTCAGTACTTATTCCAGCTAAACGAGGATATAGCGTTGGAACAAGAAACTTCTGTGGCAATATAGAAAGGAATCATCTCAAGTAGTTGTACGTATGTACGTAACTATTTCTAAGAATAGATAGTCTACACATATGAATAAGGAACTGGTATCACATTTTGCATATGTATGCATGAACACTATTTTTAATTACCAAGTCGAGTTTATTAATTAACTTTAAATTATTTAATATAAAAAGGTAAAAACTGTCTCTTTTGATCTTCTTTTTTAATTTAAGAGTGATTCTATACCGCAGTTTAAAAAAATATATATTTTGCTTTTAATAGATTGTATTCAATACTCGTATTGCTGATGTTTGTTACAAAATTAAAGAATTTATTATTCAATTGAATTAAATACATAGTAGCAGTTAGTAACCGTATTTGGTCTTAGAATCGTGGTTTTGATAATATGTATTTTCCGGAGAATTTTTTTCTCTTGAAGATTTCCGGTTTTGCTCCGCGACATCACCCGGGTTTCTGCGAAATATACTTATACTACATATCAAGTAAGAAGCTTGCTTAGCCAGAATTAATTTGCAAGCACAATTCGAAATTCAGGTTGACGTTACTGTCATAGTTTACGGCAGGACCGAAGTCAACACAATAGATATCATCACAAATCTCAAGCATCATCTGGCTTTTGCTGCTAACGTTTTTATTTGTGTCAACAGCAGCTTTATTCATTATGATTTACATTAATTTCTTGGAGATTCGGAGCGAACCCATTACAGGTGGTGGCCAGTACTACTCTCAAAATGCGAATCCGATACCAACTTCAGTCTTAGTTTCGTATATTTCGTTTTGTGTCAGACTATCGACGCCAGCCTTATAATCAACAAAGACATGTAAAGTTTTCATTTGGTCTCGTGGGTTTTCTACAGGATTTGGAGTAGTATAAATATCGATGAGGCTTGGGGTTTCCCAGATCGTAAGCCACCCTAATGAGGTCCGATCAGGTTAACAATAATCGGCTTTAGTCTTTCTCATATTAAGTTTGAAAGAACCTTCAATTCAATGGACAAAAAGGTTACAGGACACAATGATGCGTGCAGCTGTTCAGCTCACAATCGCCAATGTTCAAAAGCTCAGCTGGTGGTCCATCGGCACCTACAACTTTGTTGTTTATAAGTTACTTCTTATTTAAATGGTAGCAATCGATACCCTCATATTCTGGAGCTAGTATTCGTAATGCAGAGATATATTGACTCCATATTTCCAACATAATTTGTACACCTGTGACATATTTGTCCGCTGACTCCGCTTTTAACTTCTAGGTATACATTTCACCGTTAATTATACTTGTTTCCTTCTCCTGTTATCTTCAGTGTCGTTTTTACACTTTATTCGAAATCTTAGGGAGAAGACGCGTTCCACTCTAGAAAATGAGTTTGATTGTTTGAGAAGGATATGAATAACTCTGGTAAAAGCAGTTTTCCGATGTCCGGATATCCATGTGTTTGATTTCGTAACATCGCACTCTAATTATGGTCGTCCGAACTTTTCCAGCAACCAGTTAATGGTACGAACGGATATTAGCGCCATAGATCACGCAAATGACTATTACACTCGAAGAGTGCCTTCTGTCAATTACAAATTACCCAATCTGGATCTTTTGTTTTGGTTTCTGATACAAAAAAAAATCCCAAATAGCCTTGTGCATGTCCTTACAGTACAATTCTTTACCACTTATTCTTATACCGAAGGTGCTGACATTTAGACTAAACTTATCGAGTATAGGTTCAATGACACTTTTCTGCCAAAACTTCCTCCATAATATTCATTTCAGTGCCAGGATAACGGTCATAGGTCTCTTCTAAACATGCATGTATACATTTTGACGAAATGTTGAAATGTTGTCTAGCGGCTAGTGGCTATGGGTTCAGTTACTGGGATGAACCTACAAACAAGATGTCGTAGTTTATAGTCAACTTCAAATCCGCGACCTAATTCATGGTTTTATTTCAAAGGAACTGTAGTAGATGCCACAGTTCTTCTACCTTGTAAAACCATATCCTAGTCAGCGCATGTCCTGGATGGTGGTAATTTATTTATTTATTTCGTCATTGTATTGTAAATTTTTCTTTTATTAACCTTTTATTTATTCCGGACATTTGGTAGTTGGTCGGTAAAAGCTACTTACATTCCAGGTTAATAGCCGTAAATTTTAATCCTTATTTACGATTTTATTATTGTTTGATTCTTCAGTGTCATTATCAATGGTGACGGTTATCAAGCCCATCTCACCAAGGTTCTATATTTTACCCAGTGCCAGGATTAATTTCAGCAGCCCTTTGTCGGTGATTCTGTCTAACCTGGATTTTTGGCTTTTATTCTCCGTTGGCTAATAACATTATCTCATCCATATTCGAAGGCGAAACAAATGCCCATTTAATTTAATGAGGTTTATTGACCGTTACCACCTGATTCCCTGAGACACACCCGGTTACTCAAGCAAGCTCCTTTTGACTTTAGCTACCATCAGATGGGAGTCTAAACATGACAGTACCAGGAAGCATTTGACAAAATATGTAATAGCTTTACAAAGCAATCGCTTTTGGATATTTCCTAGTGGATTACGGCCAGAGAACTTGTGCCACAATGAGCAATTCCCCACTTCCCCAAGGGTCCAGTGCTCATTCTAAAATGTATCGAACACCATCATCAGCCCAGCATATATAATTTAATATTTTCCCTCAACGCTTATGCATCAATTTTGTAATAACTGAAGGGTAAACTTGTTGCCGTCATGTTTATAATGATGGCAGTATTTTCTTTCCAAATTGAGTTCTTACAATTTAAAAAGCCATGATGATGGGGATAAGGATATTACTGACAGCATTGTGCCTCCTGCGTTCTTTGTTAATACAAATTCCATGTGTTGCTCTGTTTGTAAATATGTATTCCATGTGTTTCATTTGATTACAAAATGTTTTGCTTTAATTTGTTTCCGTTGTCACTGCTGCTGATAAACAAATTACAACTTTGGCAAATATTCATAATAAACCACGTGTTTGGTATCTTTACTCAGGAAAATGGCCGTGGGCCTTGCCATTGCAGAAGCTTTATAAAACAGCCAGGATAAGAACATCATTGGGGTTCGCGCGTTGGCAGTTGAATGCACTTCAGTACAAGGTTTCTTCATATTAATTCATTTAATAATTTTATTTGTGGTCTACAGCTATATCAAATGTTTTGCATTGCAAGGGTTTTATATCTTTTAGTGTATCATTTCACCCTACAGAATGTTTCAGCGGATTTGTTTTGGTCAAATCAGTTATTACTTACACCCAGTTATTGAGCGAATATTGACAATTAGCCGAAGCAGATATTACATGTTCCAAAACCAATCATTGTTAGAGAAGTTCGTACAGAAGAACTCAACCGGTTCCATATAATGTTCCTAGAACTACGTCAACAAGCACAACCAAAGGTCAAATGTGTTGGTCCTAATATCATTAAACCTGCTTAAACGATTTTATTTCGATTCCACAACCCCGGATTTTATACAAGCGTATGCTTCCTGCTTACAGATGTTTGTGCGTAATTTTTATACTTGTTCGAAATACCAAGAAATTACAACAATTATAAAGTTTAAATAAAAAATAATTCAGGCTGCAACATTTACGAAAAAATGATTATAAAAGAAGCCACTTTTTAATATGTAATGTGTAAGGAAATGTTGGGAATTTTTTTATTTGTATCGGGTTTTAATCTACATTACTTTATGTAATGCAAACCCGAAAGAATTACCATTCTCCACAAGTAAATTTAAAAATATTCCAATTGCCATTTGCTCAGGCAATACAAAAGCAGGTTGTGTAATCGGATGCCAGTTGTTACGAAATATGGAAATACTTGTGATATTTTGTTAATTTGCTTGACTGCTGGCAATTCTGTTTTTAAAGAATTTTATATGTAGACGTTTGTGGTTTCGTTTCGTGTTGCCTCGTCGTACTTCTAAATACATAAACCTGACATACAAATTATTTTAAAACCAAAACAACCAGATGAAATGCTTTGGGAATTAGTACAATTGGCAATGGTATTAAATTTGTTTTAAATTAGCATTTGTAGAGGTAATTCAAACTAATCGACAAATTATAATTTCCAAATAATTAATAATAGTTTTGAGAAATTAAATTTGTTTTTTTCAACGACTCAAATTTTAAATTGGATTCCGAAATATAGCAAAAAAAATGTACCGCTCCATTGGCTACTATTTGATATATTTTAATTTAAAATTAAGTCTTTAAGATAGACCATAATACGGTTTAGATGGTCTCAGATTACAATATTCTGTAAGATGAGATATTTTGAAAAGCTTGAAATAAAAAAATAAGGAATACCAATATAACACTCTACGACAAAGTGCACCTCTTTGTGCACACATGGAAACATCAAGCAGATTCTGATAGTAGATTGAAAACTAAAATTTTTGTGTCCCCCAGATTTTCTAGATCAATTCTTTATATCGTTAGCAATCGAAACAAAAGTTCAAACCCGAAATAGATGACTACAATGTCTTATTTTTTCCTACAATATTTTCTAATTTCATCAAATATATAATACGAAAAGTATACGGGTTCAACGGTTACACAGAAATTTCGAATATATTTTTACTTAACTTTCCGTACATTTCCAATTATCACTTACAATTATCCTGTATCTGGTTTGTTACAAATAAAATCAATCGCAGAGTCTGTCCAAAATATATCTCCAAATTGTCTAGGTACGCTCCAAAGAAAATGTGACAACCTGAGACAAAACCGTGGCCACTCTAGATAATTTTACATCAGCGACTCAATTATAGCTTTGAACTACCTTTATACTGAATAAGATTTGATTGGGTGAAACGCCTCTCCTCTTATTGAGAACTTGCCGCTCATCCTAATGGAATGCAGTAGCATATATATTTTCAACGATCGCCTGTTGTAGATGTCCAGAACTTCGCACTACACCAGAGCTAGAGATTCGTATTTACAGACAAAGAGTTTATTTATTATACAGCTGTATTTGTTATGACACAGCTGAATGATACCGATGTGTGAGATTAGTACACTCACAGAAAAATTCGGTTGAGATAACCGAATTAGCCGTAACCGAAATTAGAGGTTGTCACAACCTCATTGGCGGTTGGCACAACCGCATTGGAGGTTGACACAACCTCATTGGAGGTTGACACAACCTCATTAGAGTTTGTCGCAACCGCATTAGAGGTTGTTACAACCGAATTTCGATAGTGTCACAGAATAATTTTGAAATTAGTTTTAACTATTAGCGGATGATATATTTTCCTAAATTCTTATAAAAAACATTACAAATGGAAAAATTCAGTTATATAGGGAAATCTTTAGGATTACGCATTGTTTATTCATGCCAGTTCCGGCCGTTTTTGAAGTCCCGGTCATTATGGGCCACCGCACCAATTCTGGCGTGCATCTCAAACGACTGACCTTGAAAAACTGCAAAATCGTGGATATTTGATTGAACATTTTCTGAAAAAAAAATTATTATTTAAGACATAAAATATAATTACTATATTCTCACTTACCTTTGGTAACAACCACAAAACGAAAATTGATACAGCCGCGACGGCAACAATTATACATTCTTAGCTTATTTGAATATAATATTTATATTTATAATTGTAAACGTCAGGTATAAAATACATGGAATTATGTTGTGGTAACCGAATTGAAAATGAATTCGGTCAGACCTACAGAATTCAATAGAAATTCGGTTACAGCAACCGAATTGATGCCAAATTCGATCGTTGCAACCGACTTAAGACTAAAATCGGTTATTGCGACCGAATTGATACCAAATTCGATAGATACAACCGAATTGATGACAAATTCTGAAATGGTGTCACATTCTGTTACTCCAACCGAATTTGGTATCAATTTCGGTTGTTGCGTCCGAATTAATTCCAAATTCGGTTCTGCCAACCGAAATTTTAGAAAATTTAGTTGACAGAACGAATATAATTGAATTTTCAGCTTTCACAACCGAATCCATTATGAAATGAGGTTGCTTCAACCGAATTTCAGTAGTGGGGACTAAATTCGATCGTCACAACTTCAATTCGGTTGTAGCAACCGCAATTCGGTGGCAACAACCGAATTTACGGTTGCTACAACCTCTTTTCAAACAATTAGTTCTCTGGGTGTACTCATTGGGCAGGGCCGAAAAAAAATTGAAGCTACAGGATGTGCTTAGCAAAAAAATTGATCTATGGGTCAAAATTTCAGGAAAAACAATTAATTCCTGTACCTGCCGCAATGCACTTGAAGAAACCCCGAGATGCAATTTCCCATTTTGGAAAATTGTGATACAATTTGATGATATTTTCAAAATAGTGGTGAAATGCAGCATATGAGAGGTGGTATGAGTGTGCACGAAAAGATTTTTAAAAAACCATTGATGTGAGCAATAAAGGTCTGCAGCAAGATATTCATTTATACGTCAACGCATTAATTTTATTTCATTATCTGTCTATATAAAAGAATAACGTTACTGACTGACTGACTCAACATCGCCCAGCCCTAACCGCCGGAGCTAGGAACTTTCAATTTGGCAAGGAGGTCCATCCACTAGCGCTGACGTCCGCTAAGGCGGGATTTTTGGAAATTCCTACGGGGAGGGGCAAAAAGCGGAAAAGTCTCTCCCATGGCGGCCTGCCCAAACACCTTCGGCTAAAAAGCTGAAATTTCAATATTTGTTAATTCGGATATGCCATTACCCCCTGGTATGGTACTATTTGCCAAAACTACCGATAACGAAGTATCGGACTTTTCAGCTATACTCTATAAAGTAGTACTTTTTGAAAATGAATGACAAAAGAATGAGTATCCTAAAAATAAAACCAAACACAACTTGCTATTTCGTAATGAATAATGTACACTGTTTGCTTCTCTTCTCGAAATGTCTTGGTGTACTGAATGTACAAGAATACACCGAGTACACCACAACATTTCTATATATCAAACGAATTCAAATGCACAAGGATACAACAAATATACCACGTGCCGATCACGACCGGCATTTCGTCTTACACAACACGAACAAAGATAGACACTAAAAGAGAGTGTGAAAGAAATTCGATTCACTAGCTAACCAGGTTTCAACAAAGAAGGTGTGTGACAATTTTTTCAGTGAAGTTGGATATAATGTACGTACGCAACCACAATAACATTTGAATTGACAGTGAGTACTCACTTCAGTGTTCTGTGAAAAGTAGTACATTTGTTTTGCTTCAAATTGTTTTGATGTGCTTGAATGTTTGAAGTTTTGGTTCTCATTTATTTTGCATTTTGTTTCAAAATGAATGATCTCATAAATACTAGTTTATTTCGTTAGCAGTGAATGTAGTATTTGACACATTCGCTTTTGAACTGAATGTCTTCATATGCCATTCAAAACATTCATTGCAGAGGTTTGGTATGCAACAAATGCAGTTCACTTTAAATTTCAAGGTATTTCAACGTAGTATTTTGTTGTTGTTCTTTAAAACTGCAACTACTCAATTTTGACAACTTAGCATAAATGGAATAGTTTTTGTAATTTTCCTTTATTTATTTAAATAGACAATATTACATGCATATATTATAATACAACGTTTAAATAAAAGATTCATGAATAACATAGGGCGGTAACGAATTCTCTCCATCGATTTCTGTCTCTGGCAAGTGATTTAATTTGGTTCTATGATAGTCAAGTTTGTTTGTCTTCCCTTTCCAGGCACCGTCTACCTGCCCTTCGATCCCCCTGCGGGTTCCACAGGCAATATATGATGTTGGGGAAATTGTTCCGGGGCAGTAGATAGTTTATGATTCATTAGGCAGACGCGTGCAATGGGTAGTGTGTTGACTTGAGTATTCCATTCCGTTCAAATACGCATTATCGTTGTCTTCTTTATATTTATTCTCAATCCTACGTTTTTCGGAGAGTCTGTTTAAATTGGACTCGATGTCATCAAATTTGTAGGCCATAAGACATATCGCGACCTTACAACCACAAGGTTCTAACTGGCAATTTCTGATAAATTCATCTACGTATTTCATCGTACGAAAATAGGCATGTCCTTTCAATGATTGCTATCGCCATAATTATATATCTTATCGTTTACGAGATATCTACTACAACAAACTTCGGACTACATATGTTGCTGTAGTAATTTGGTTAATAAAGCGGATTTAATCTGAATTTTGTCAAAATTATCTGGATGCACTTAGAACCTTGTTGTTCTAAGTTCGCGATATGTGATATATAGTCGATATGATGTAGATGTTCATACATACTCCACTGAATGCCGAACGATGTTGCTGCATTACCTCGTCCATAAGTAGAATAAATAATATGGGGGACAAGACACATCTCTGTCTAACTCCCGCAGATGTTTCCGTTAAAATCAGTTGAATCACCAAATTTGAAAAGAGCTCATGTCGGTTTTTTTCGAAAAGGGCTCGTCTCGGAAAACTGTAACAGCTGTTTTATTCACGACTCTTATCATGAAAAAAACATTGCAGTACTTTATGATGCAGTTCAGTGTTTAGTTTTTTTTTGCGCTCTCAAATTCCATACATTGAATTGAAATGCAGTTTTTTGCGTCTTCTGGAAAATTTGGATAAACCGACATGAGGCCTTTTCGAAATTCATGATTCATACGCAGCTTCTCCGTTCAGTTCATACATCATGGACACTATATTGTCCGGTATCCCCTTTTTGAACAATGCGGATGGGCGGATAAATGGAATATAAGGAAGAAGTAATTGCCGATTTAGTGCAATACGAAAATTGTCAAAAAGCGTTACAGGGACCTGAATCCGATGGTATCAAAATTTGTACAATGAAGTTCATGGAGTAATTAGAGGAACAAAGTTGTAATGATGCAACTCGTTAATCTGCTTGTTTCCAACTTATATGGTATATTTATGTGTGTGTTTATGTGGAACTTCAGCAATGGCCTTCTATAAGTATTAGGCAACAAGATCAAGGAATAACAACAACAATACATTAGTTTTTTTCATGCTCTTTTATATCGAAAAGTTAATAGTGTTGAGTATCCGTACGGAATGCAAATACTCTATATAATATTTTCATGGTATTTGTATATGTGTTGACCGACACATTTGCGATTTCATCATCATCGGTATAGAAATAGTACCAATACGCGTATACCGTAAATGTCAGTGGCCAATACCTTTAGGAAGTTGTTCTGTCTTTTAAAGCATCAGTAAGAATCAATACGAATCGGAGGAAGTGTTTTTTGACGGCGAACGAGAATTAAAGAAGTTACTGATATCGACAGCAAACGATTCAAAAGAGTTTCATGAAACTTAAATAACTATGGTTGCCAAACTGTACACAGAGGTTTATCTCAGATTGCCAACAAATTACAAATTCTAATTATTTATATTCCATAAGATCTGCTTACCTGTCATGTGCAGAAAAATTCAGTCTTATTGTATGCGCCGGACCATATTCGCCGGCATTCAAGTCTCTTCTTCGCCGATGGCGCTTCTGTTCGATGTGTTTCTGATGGGCATCATGCAAATGTGTGCGATCGAAATTTGCCGCCTCCCAGTGTCTGATAAAAGGGGTTAATTTCTGTGTATGACCTGTAAAGAAAAGCAGAGACAAATAATGTCAATTTAATCCAGTAAACAAAAGAACTGCATTGCAAGTACAACTGGAAAAGAAAGAGGCAATTGCAATAAAATTCAATTGAATATAAAAATGTATTACGACTAGAATTACGTAGCTATTTTTCGGCTGCAAATGTTACCAACACCCTTAGTATTTTCGTGCATAGACTGAATATTACACATTTTACCGGAATACAAATATCGTTTTAACTAACTGGGCTATAATGGCATAAAATATGGACTGTAAGTGGGAGAAGGGAGCCGTAATTGTGGTAAGAGGAGGACAGAATTCCATACTATTGCATTACAATGCATTGCATTATTTTCAGTTTTGGCCATAATACCGCATTGGCCACAATTTAAGACATTCATTTAGATCATTACAGCTCAACAATGCGACTCACCAGGTTGTGGACGATTGGTATTGAGACTTGAGGTTGGGGTTGAGAGACATGGTATTGGGTCATGTAACCATTATGTGGCATTGTTGTGGTACGTGCACACAATTTGTCCCGATTTGTTCAAGTAGTGAAAATGAAACTGAAAGACTCTTGGTGCTACGAGTAAATCGACAAAGTGTAGTGTAGTGTGGCAACTAGTGCTGGAACCCATAATTTATTTTATAAACAAATCCCAGCCAACAATTTTCAGAGCTGTCGGAAATTCAGAGGCGTTAAAGAGTGACAAATTTGAGCAATTTCTGAGCGTTCATAATTCAGAGTCATAAAGATACATTTCGGAAAACTTTTTATGCGCCTTCCAAAATTTAAGCTCCGGAAATATATAAATCAAAAAAGAATCAGAAAAAAAGGGAAATTTTTAAAAAAGTTGTACATCCTGAGCTCTCAAAAAATGTATCATAAATGAATGACAAAAAAAATATGTGTAAGACTCTTACAATGTTTATGCCCGTTTTGAAAACCTTTTCATTCACTCAAACCCATGGCATAAACAGCTATAAAAACAGTTTTGAACACATTGAGTATAAACGCGTACGGTTTTGAAACCTGTATGAAAATCAGCTCTAGGCATATTATGAATTATAATATTTCGTCTTATTTGCATGGATTGCAATAAGAATTTAAAAAGCATTTGAAAAATTATGTTGTTAACCATTTTATATTGGGTAAAACTTAAACAAATGTCAGAATCAGCTGTTAGTTACAACAGTTTTAAAATTGTTTCGACTCAAAACATAGGCATAAACGCATATGAAGTTATCGTTATGAGTGAAATCGTTTTGTGTCCAACTGATTTCAAAACAGGCATAAACTAAGTATCTGATAATGTTCATATTTGGTCATATTAGAATGAGCCTAAAATAAATGTTGGGTTTCACAAACAATACAATTTGTCAGCAAATTGTTAAAGTAACATGGAGTTTATGAAAAATTGATATTCAATTGTGCTAACATAATTAACGACGATGGAGCCATGAACGATGTTAAAGGATCGTGGTGAGTAACAAATCAGTGTTTTCACTTCGGTGTTTCCTCCTAATAAGTGATCCATTTCCCGTCTTTCCACCATTAGGAAAGCCGTACTGCAATGCTGCAATGCTAGGTATTTACTATACCATTGGACTCGAAATAATCTTAAATGATTAAAAATATAGTCAAAAACTGATTCAAAAAACTTATAAATGTGACTCTTTTATGATGCTAAAAGACTCATAAATTAAAATTTAATGATTCTAAAAAGACTCATAAATGACTCTTTTATGATTCCAAAAAGTCTCATAAATGAATCCTTTATGATTCTTTTAAGATTTTGAAGGAAAGTAAATTCCTAAGTTCATATTTATGACTCTTTTTGACGTGACAAAAGAACGCTCAGAAAGAGAGACCCTTTCAAATGTAAAAACATTTTATTAGCATGGTTTTGGAAGGTTCTGAGACTCTTTACTCTTACAGAATAAAGAGATAACAAATTGGAAAATTTGAAACAAGATTATAAAATCTTCATGATTTATCGTTCGCCCTAAAGCCGCCACGTTAAACTATTTGAATTTAGTCTTACAATGAATTCGATTCTAATTAATTGATGAGGAACTATATCCCATGAAAATTAAACACATTTAATTTATATGGGTTTGATGGTGGCAATTCACAAGGATCGTTATTGAAGTAAAGATTAGGACGTTATAAATGCATAATTGCTGATCAAAGCCTTCAGAAGGTGACAGGAAATTGTCCTTGTTAAAGAACTCGTCAGTGTAAATGATGGAAAGCACAGGTGGCAGAAGCGAATTAAGACGATAACTTTAAAAGGTAAAAGGCGACAAGGAATTATTCTAAAAAAATAGGAAAAAACTGAGTTAATGCGTTTCGCGAAGGTTTAGGTTTCAAAACTGTATAAAAAAAATTAGCTTGCAGCGATTCTTAAAACCACAAGGCTATTGGTGCACGTACATGACAATATACGTATACATATGTAGCTCGAATTAAGCTTTAGCTTATGTCACTGCTGCAAATATGTTCTTGACTTCACTTGAATTTATGGAAAAAGAGAAATGACACAATGATTTTAGATGCACTTGACCGAACCAAAGTGAAAAGCCAAAAGCTTAAACTTATGCCATCATGATAATGGCATGGTCATGTGAACGTCGATGTGGACGACTACGATAATAATGATAATGGCATGAACGACGGTGACAATGACTGCCATAATGGTGACGTTGATGATAATGATGGTGGTGGTGGCGGTGGTATTGAGATAATCAGAACAATTGTTTGGAGGTGATATAAAATTGTGCAACACTCTGGGCTATAGGTCAGTGGTTTCGGTCTGTCACACACAAATGAATGAAAGCATAACGATGGCTTTTCAGCATAAACACATACGCATTTATAAGCACACACACACACACACACACAGAAACAGGTGTATGGCTCATTGACTGTGAAAATGCCATAAATTGGAATGTATTTCCGTTTCCGTTTAAAATGGTTGTCAAGGTAACGTTATCTTCGATGTAAATGTTATGGTTCTTTTATGTTATATATAATTAATTGACATGTTTTTTGTGCCTTTTCGTGTTTGTTTTGTTTTTGCAACATTTCCTTCATTTTATTAATATAAATAGTAAAATTATCCATGGTGTGGTTGTTGATTGCAGTTGGCATTATGTTTCACGTTGTTCTTCGCATTGATTCTCCAAAAGTATAAGTATGTTATTATTTTGCTTGATACAAAATTGTGAACGTTAGAGTGCCCCGTAAATTGCGAGTAATATTACTGAGTACTGCAAAAAAAAAATATGACAAAAAAATTCCAACCCAACTGCTGCTGAGTGTGCTACAATCATGATTAAAGAAGTCACAAATCTGCATCTGCATTTTTCAACTAATACTGCTTGAGAGTGAAATGCCGGTATTAATTGATTTCTTGACATTGAGAAACATTCCCCAAAAGATGGGTGAAGTCGCACAATTACCGCGTCCACGTCCGGCTAAAACGATCATTAAAAACTAAAACTTTAGAATTAGTTGTTGTTTGAAGGAAATAGGGAGTTTAGCAGACTTAGCCTGAATGAAGCACGCAATAAATTTCTAAAAAAAAGTCTTGAAAATATATTTGTTAAAAATTCTGTTCTGAGTGCATTTTGATTGCTGTATATGAAACCTCTATTTTATATAATTAAATTCAATATTTTTTACATAAAAGCCAACAAATATGCATGTCAATGCAAACACGTCAACTTTAAGCACGACCTATTTAAAGAATTTTATATTTGAAACTAAAAACTCACTGAGTTTGAATATCTCTCTCCAGAACCGGAATGTAATGGGAAACTATTTATTTTTATTTATTTGAATTAATTTGGTTTATTAGAGACATACGCCACTAATACAAAAATAAAACTACTAACTGTAATTATTAATTTCAAATAAAGTTATCGACTCTTAAACATCATGAGGCTTGAAATACCCCAACAAAGTCAACGATTATTTGTAAGTGTTTGGTCTGCATAAAAATCTTGATGGATAACACGATGATTAGTGGGCTCGAATCTTGTACATGAGAACGTAGGTTCGTTCAGTGGAAAAGAAAAGCTATAAAAAGGCTTCGCAAATTCCTATTCGAAATCTATGTAAAACTCTCAGCTCACTGATTGTGAGAATCTCTGCCTTTATGTATCTTACACAAGCTAAATTGAATGGCTTCTAACATAACCCATAATTTCGCTGAGTTCGACCAATATTTATTAGAGGGTGTGGTATCCTATGTCGTGCATTTAGCACACTCTGAGGCACTTGAAGATTACAATCCAAATGTTATCTGAGGTGAACAAAGTTTGGATTTTTTTGTTTGCAATATGAATGTCAACAGTAGTGTAACAATATAATTGTTATGATCCAAAATTTAGAAAAACCACGTAAAGCAATTTTCAACCGCTACACCGCTATTTAATTTTGGTAAACCATTTCTACAGTATTATAAATTAAAAAGTATTTGTAACAATAAAAAGTATTTAGGGCATAATTTTTAATAAAATTTAAAAATCTATTTTCCTATATGGAATTGTGCTCGCTCAAAAATTTAATCGGTGTGACAATCCATCACTACTGTAAGCGATTTGTTTAAATATCTACCACAACAAGAATTTCATTACGCAAAAATCGATTCTATTTTTAGACGGCGGTTGGCTGGGTGTTGGTACTGAATTTTTCGTAATTGTCTGATTTTTACGCAACATTTCAGTATTACAACTACAAGTATATAAGTGTATACTCACATACACATCTCAATATTACTTTTTCGTTATTTACCATATTTTCCTTGTTAGCAAAACAAATCAATTTTTATAAAATTCTTGACAAGTGGCTCCTACTTGAAAATAAAATTCCTTATGCTTCTACTTCCATTCCGGATTTCAATTTTCCTGGAACCACATTCCTTGACATTTCCCATTGTATTCATTCTTCTATGGAAAAAATATAGTACGACATGTGGAGGTACGAATTTTAAACAAAACATTGTTAGAATTGCAGAAAAAAAAAATAAAATAAAACATTGCAACCACCATCAACCAGTCGTCACCAACAACTTCGCTGACAACACGTAAACATCACCACAACACATGGTGTGACATTTAAATAGACGTACGATAAGGACAACGACATTACCTCCGTGCAACGTGAAACATGAAAGAAAGAAAGCGTAGCAGTTTTCACCACATACAATCCCTTTACTTTAATGTAATCAGCAACGTAAAGTTAAACTAGATTTGGTGTAAAACTTGAAATTTGATATCCCTTAATCCTTTAACATTGTACTATTGCCCACCTTATTAGACCAATCTGACCAAGGAATATATCTTAATTTTAATCAGGTCAAATGTCATTTAATTAAAACCTAATTAGTCCAAATCAGCCACAGTACCAGAGTCGGGCTTACTGCAACTCCTTGTAAAATACAATTGCTGAAATTGCCACTTTTCAACTAAACTCACAAAATTAAGTTTGCTATTAACAGCAAACCATGTCTGCTACTTCCCAGCAGAAAATATATCTGCTGTTACAGCAAGTGTGTTGTCATAACGACAAACTGTTTCTGAAAAAAACAAATATGTTTGATTTCTCCTTCTGAACAGCCACTGCTGCTGAATTTACTAACATGTTTTTTTAATGCAGGTTTCAAGTGTGTTGTCTTTAGTTTTAAAAAAACCAAAAATGTTGTTACGCTTGTAATAATAGCAGAAAGTTAATAATAAAAAAACATAGATTATTGCACGGAAAAAATGCATCATCACCATTTATTTGAAACAACAGAGTTGTTGCACTGAAAGAAAAAATCTCTCTCACAGCGATGAAACATATTCGTTAATGTTTCCAAGGAAAGTTCACTGGTGTCATATCCGGCCTAAAAAGCTATATAATGTTTGTGTATGAGAAGTTCATACTGCAAGATTTCAAGAACTGATACATTTTTCTAATCGATACTAATTCGATCGATACCAATTCGCATATTCAAATTGCATATAAAGTTAATATATATTCGATTGATGATCTTACCAATGGTGAGTAGTCACCTGAAGTTGAACTTGCTTTGTTGAATTATCTATTATTCCAACAAAAACCAGAGCACTGTAAATTCGGTCGATATTAGACAAAGTTATGTTTGGCGAAAAATATAAATTCGGCTGCCTCGCGATTTCTTTAATCTAATTCTGATATCTGCATGTGTTTCAACAAAACACATTGGAAAGCTAAACCACCTAGAAACAAATGTGGAACATTTCCTACAATTCTCTGTAAAATCCAAATATTCCTGATTTTAGAATTTATATTTGCGATTCTGGGACTGGGTTATGATGAATTTTTAAAAGTTGGGGCTGAGTTTACATTATATATGTAAAAACACTGCCAAATTTTGTTGTTATATCGCATATCTTTCCATATTTTTAATTACTCAAAAATTAAATAAACAACGAAAATATTTACGTTTTATCAAATATTGGACTTAATATAAATTTGCGGATCGTGAATTACACTTATTATAATTTATTTGAAATAGATAAAATACTAATGAGTTCAACGGTACAAAATACTTATCTAAAAATGTACACAACTACATCTCAGATGCGCTTTAAACCTCAATTCATCATTCTTTTTTCGTCTATCATTAAATTTTATAGTGATTGTACAGAACATATCAACTATGATCGGTGTACGGTCTTTTATAATAATAATACGAAAACCTCAGCTATGCCCATGTGAAATTTCATCTTGATCGGTTCAGTCGTTTAGAAATTACTTCCGGTTTTTGAGAAATCCCCCACTGTTTGACATTGCTTGAACTAAATAATGTCATTGCTTCACTGAGCCAATGGCTTTCCATCCAAAAGACATTAAGTGTATTAAAGAAAAAATGCAATACGGATCCAGATCCAGAAACAAAACATATCAGTTGGTCCAAAGAAATATATGCATTGCGACAATGAATATTCATGGCAGCAAAGAAACATATTCATTACAATAGCGAAATAAATTCAACTCAGGAACAATCCGTTTTCATTCCCGTGACGAAGCATTTCCCTTCGGTGTAGTTAACTTTTGCAGAAGCAACATTTGCCGCACATGAAAGAGTCGGCAACGTAGCATTTTTAGAAAGCAAGCCCTCTCTATTGATAGGGTTGTCGCATACCCGAATTACGAAAATTTAAAGTTTGAAGTTTGGGGCCACTTAAAAGCTCCACCACCTAAATAAATAAGAAGTATTTATGCAGGCATACTTGTTAACGAAAGTTGAAGTGCTTCAGGTTTCTTTGAATTGTTCACACGATACCTTTGAAAGTGACATTAAATATGGAATAAAGCTATTTCGTTTGTGAATTCGATAAAAGGAAGACAATATCGATTATACACAGGAAAAAATATTGCCGAAAAAATACCAAATACAACCTTGTTTAAACACACAGTCGTGAGAACTGATTGTGAGAAGCTCTGCCCAATGCATTCATGGGATGTAATGGGAAACGGTTTTTTTTTTCTTTAAACACATAGATCCGATCCAATTACTCTTTAATTGAGTCAATTACTGGAGTACTTGGCAAAAAAAATGGCCATGTCTCGTCAAGGGAACGTCCAAACGAAAAAAAAACATGTTTTACTTGTTTCCAAAGGTTTAGAAAATTTGCCATCGTAAAAAAATTAATGACAAGAAACTCGTGAATGGCGGTTTTCATAAATTCGAGAATACCACTGTAATTTACGTTCTAGTATATGTGGAAAGGATTCTCATTAAGTTGAGTTTTGTTTATCCCTATAAGGTGTGGTGATATACCCAGATGCTTGTGAGCATCGAAATAGCGAAACAACTTCTGAATTTTAATTAACAGGGTAATAGTGTTGATTATGCATGTAATCGAAATAAAGTAATAAAGTTTGATTAATTTCGTACTCATATTGATCACGCATTTAATTGAAATAAAGTACTAAATGTTGATGAAATGCGTCGTCTATTTGATTACGCAAATAATTGGAAAAATAAACTAATGAAAAATTGTTTGTAATGAACACAAGTACAAATTTAATCGAAAATATTATAAAGGATTGATTAACTTTATACTCAAGCTGATTGTAAATTTAATTGAAATATATTCAACTACCGACCTACAATTCATGTACATGAGTTAACAAGCTTCTTCGTTAGCCAAAATCCATATATGAAAGAAATTGAGTTGGCAAATTTCATATTTGATTTGAGCATTCATTTCTCTCTGTGTACTCATTAACTGGTTATACGAAATCCAATGCAGGACCAGCATCACGGAACAACAGCATTCAAATTCAGCACAATCATGGAATAATATCCCAATAATCAAGAAAAGCGTTAACATTCTAAGCAATTATTCCCTTTTTGTTTAATTACATATTTTATTTAAATTGCATATATTATTTTGAATTTGAAATTGAATTTGTTTTCCTTGCATTAGTCAGTTAAATTGTTACAGCATCAACAAAAATATCAATTCAAAAAAACTTGTTCATGAAATATTTTGTTGGCCAAATGAACAATATGTTTTAATTTACTGTTTGAGAACTGCAAAATGCAGCTAATGCTGTTGGATTCACTGAATATTTATCAGAAAATTATTGGGGGGAAATACGTGGATGTTTGCATTGAACTACTACACACTGCAATACAGTTAAACCTCTGACAACACGGAACGGAATTGAAAGGATTAAAGTGAAAACGATGGTACGTTGGTCAGAGCGTTGTTCGTGTCTCACCTGTATTTTTAAAATTGATAACCAACCAGGCCTTGTTAGATTGGTAAAACACCCATCATTACCATCACCATCAAACGAATATTATTAACCACAAAAATCCCAATTTATTTACAAATTCTATGCAAAATATATAATTATCAATTAAATTCGAGCAATTTAACTCGTTGCATACGGTTTCATACAAACACAAAGATATTTTGTTGCTCAATTTCGTGATTTAGCCATGAATTGAATTGTCAGTCGAACAAATGCTCGTAGTACCCAATAACTGTGGTATTTCTGTTCATTCTCTGTGTAATTATTTATAATTATTTTAGTGAAAATTAAATAAACGACCACAAAGCTAAAAAGTAGTTATGATGTTACCAGTTGCCGACTGAGCGATTGCAATGGGTGGTTTGCGAACTGCGAATTAGAAGCTGGCAATAACTGATTGTGGTTAGTCATGTTGAATAATCATTCCAATTACGTGCGCCATAATAAATTATCTGTGAGTTTCGTAGGTCCTCTCAGTCAGTGTTTCAAGTATTGTTGGTTAACAAAGTTGAAATATATATTACCCGTACCGTTTACGGCACCGTATTACGTTCGCCCAACTTCAAAGATAATAAACACTAAAAGTTATGTGGAGAAAGGATTTGTTGAGTAACTTTGGAAGGAATGGAATGGAAGGTCTAACCAATTAGGTTGAAAAATATTTCAAGAATTTTGAAATTCAATAAACTAACAATTTTGCGAACTGTGTTTTTGGGACAATCTTAAAAAAGGCTAATATTTTTCACTACAAACATGTATGGAAATTTTGTAGAAAAAAAGGTGAAAAATCAAACTTTAAAAAAGTTCAGTTTATCACCTCGTTGGGAAAAATAGATCGATTATGAATAAAGTGAGTGATTTGGAAAAAATAAATTCGCAATACTTTCCAAGAAGTGACTGAGGAGAGTTTCACAAAACCAGTGAGCTGTGTGTTTTCTAGTTTTTTACACTCACTGATTGGGGCCTACAGTTTTACACCGGTTCCGAGCGATATTTTGAGAAGCTTTTTCATGGTTAAGTTCTCGATAGTGTCACAACTCTGATTTTATTGGCTATAAAGTGGGTGTCTTTTCAAGTAATATTTTCAGAATATTTTTAAATTCTTCTTGACAACATAGCTTAACTAAGGTCTATTGTTTTGACAATATAAAATAAAATATTATTCTAAATGGATTAGATAAAGGTGATGTAGTAAAAGATGGTGCAAGTTATCTCATGGAAAAACAGGGGTCAGTTTAATTATACTCATAAACTGTTTGTCAATTTTTACATGTTGAAAAATTTTTCCTCTTTGGTGCTAATGTAACGTGTCGCAAATATGGTATACTTGTGGCCAAACACTTTGTGTTTGCTATTCTATATTACATGTTAGATAGACACAATATATTAGTTTTGTGACACAAATATCGATTGTTTTGTTGAAACTATTGAAAACTAACCCGTGGCAGACAACAAAGAAGGAGTAGATTGTTAATTCAGGGAAACAGTGCATGCGTGAGCATACACATATGTATATGGAAGATATAAACATACACATGGCTCCTGCATAATGTGACGGGGGTCGTTTTTCAGGATGTAGCATGAGCATTTGTAATCGTTGGGATTCTATTATATGATTTTCTTATAAAGTTGTCATGCAAATTGAACGATAAATGTGTGATTCGCTTTACTTGTGACTAACATCCAACAGAGTTGAAGAGCATGAGTACTTCCGTCGCGAAGAAACCATGAATTAAAATTTTATGTAAGACAAAAACTATTTTGCCAAACCAACTTTGATTTATAGGTCGTACATCTCTTAACAACCTTGACTGTGGGATTTCAATTAAATGCGAATTTTTCAGCTGATACCGCAGAAGTGCAAAAATTTACACATTTGCAACTCTTGAACTTTTCGTGGTTTTGTTTTTGTTGAACTCATCAATAACATCATAACATGATTTAGTAACGCATCGCCTTTGGCTCGTGATGGAACTTCATAGATCATACAAGAATCGCACGTGCATAAATTTGTATATATCCTGTACGTACCTAGGTGTGTATGTATGATTTCGTTTTGATAAATGAAATACCAATGAGTATGTCGGAATGCCTGAGTGTGAGATGCGCGTGCTGGTTGCTGTATTAAATGCATTTTATCTCATCGTAGTAATCATCATCATCATCAACAGCATCAAAAGCATCAGCATCAACATCACCGTCATCTTCAATTCGAACGAAGAGTGATGGCTTCATTAACTTTGTGCATTTCAACGTTCATTACATTCAATATTTTACACTGGCGTTACGTGAGTATGTTCAATTACATGCATCCACAGTGATGGTAAAAAGTATGTAAAATTAAACTAATCTTCTGCCTGTTAGTCCGAGTTTTGTTCAAAAAACACAAGCAAACGTTCAGAGTTGAATGAATCTTAATACTCACTTTTAGTAGTCACTGTACATTTGCATTTAATTGTCTTGCTATTTTTCTTCTCATTTTCCAGCAACGGTTAAAATGATTGTTAATGATGGGTATAACGTCGATGCGGCTGTTGTGAATGGCACAAGTATTGCTTGGCTCGGTTCAAGCTCGCTACTGTTGCCCGCAGCTGAGAAGGTTGATGATAATGCGATTTTCTTTGGTTTCCTTGGCTGGCAAAAATAACATTGGTTGGCCTGTGGACGAAATGCTACTGCTGTCATATCAAGCAGCATAAATATTTAACACTATTATGGATATTATTTACAGTGGCATTCTGGATTTTGCATCATCAGGAACCGAAATCAAAAACCGATCCACCGGTTTTTCGGAACTCCATTCAACGGTGCTTTTATGAATATTATCAAGACCAAACTGTGTTGTTTTCAAAAGTTTATTTTGTTTCAAAATTTTATTTTTCAATAGAGAATTAAAATTTGAAAAATCTTTTAAAAATTAACTTGTTACTTTTTCTTTACAATAAATTGAAATTATTAAATAAAATTATTTTATTTTGTTTTATAGAAAAAATTAAGTTAGGGCGAGTTTCACACTCGTCATTTAAGTGCTCACAGAAATGTGCATATTAAATGACATTTAAATGACAAGCACCGCGCAAGTAAAGTACATTTAAATGGAGAATTTTCAACTGTGAAACTGGCCATTAGATTGCCAAAAGAAAATTAAAAACATAATAACAGTTAGAAAGATGTTATTCCTTTTAAACTAACAGATGAGTTTTCCGTTAGTGAAGAGCAATCGTTTCGATGTTTGTGATGCATTGTCTGTAGCAGCGTCTACCCCACTAAGCCACCGGATTGCCTTATCACTAAACAAAGTTCGTACTTATAAAGGGTAGACCATTACGCATCTCCCGATTTATTTGCTCCAGACTTCTTCCTGTTGGATAAATTGAAGTCCAAAGTGTATGTCAGCAAGCCACGAATCGTGGGAGCCTTGAAGGACAATATTCGACACGAACAGCCCGAAACACTTCGAAAAGTGATGGAAAATGCGGAAAAAGGAGTAAATTGCACCATTCGCTCTGGCAGCGACCATTTGCGCGATATCAAAAAGCATTTGGAAGGTTTATATGGACCACCCTGTATAAAAGCTATTGAAATATTTTCAACATTTTAACACAAAACCAAAATGAATTAGGTTCCATTTCCATTTAAAGGGACCTTAAATGCCAGATGTTTGTCATTTAATATGAACATTTTCGGAGAGCTTTCAAATTGAGCTTTTAAATGACGAGTGTGAAACTCGCCCTTAGTTTCCTATTTTCAAAATTAAAACATATGCATAAATATAAATATTATGAATTTAAAGAGTAACTATACCTAGAGTGGGCACTTCTCTCAGTATATTAATGGCATTAGTATTTGTTGAATATGGATGTAGCATGTTGGCGCGTATCGCTTTAATAATAACAAGTATAGGCATTAGTTCAAAAACAACAACGGTATTACATGTTTGTGTCTTAAAACTCTTATGTTAAATACTAACAATAATATACTAACCATAAAAGGTAACAAAAAAAATAAAAAAATACATTCAAATTTCACAGTTCTCCACAACAACGGCATGACAAATTAAATTCAGAGTTATTTTAACCTTACTTGGTGTAAGTCACTTCGCGGAGAACATTTATCTCTCTATTTATCTCTACCTCACCACGAAGAGTGTGAAGTACAAGGTCAGATGAGACGGATGCTACCTCTAGGTGTATATGGAGTAAATGAGTTCTTTGAGACTTTTAAATTTATTTTTTCATAAAATTTAAAGATTATTAAAATTTGTATTGATTAATTTCTATTTGCTTTTAAACGTATTTTATTGAATTTTATTAAGAGAATCCCTAATTTCCAAAATGTGGACATAAAGACCGTAACAACTAGAACAACCGAAAATCCGGGTTTTGATTATTATACTTTCTGGTCATCTGACCGCCGCTCACATAGTTGCCGACGCTGATACGGTTGTTTATATTACTGTTACTACTTTAGTTGTTGTTGTTGTTGCACATAATTGTTAACGATTAATTGTTGGCAGTCAATTAAATCAATTAATTATGTGAGTTGGAGAGCACAAACAATCAAACACACGCGATTGCAAAAAGAAACAACATTAAAACACATTTTTGTACTTTTTGTTTTGTAACAGAGAAATGAACTGAAACAATTTACGCCAGTCCGTAAGACAGGCCAACAAACTTGCGTTTTTCACACTCATCTACTAAATGGATGTGAAGGGATTTTCCGTGAGCTTCGGCGTTAAGTGATTTTTTGCGCAGCACATAAAATCAGACAATTGAACTATTTCTGCTGAATATTTCATATATAAGCCGCTTACTGTCAGGGAGAGAGCGATAAATGGAAAATTTATTAAAATTGACATTTCGCTTAACTGTATGATCAAATATTTTTTGTTTTATTGAAGTCACTGTGCATTTTTTTTCTTGCAATAGATTTAAATGAGAAATAGCTAATTTTGCATGTCGTCAAATGTTGTAGTTTGAGTTAAGTACCACTTTGGCATTTCTACATTTAACATGTTGGCGACACAAAACTAGACTTCATCAACAATTTTCCAATAGAATGTATACAAGAAACTCTATCTGTTTCACGCCATCACAAACGCCATTCACGACGGCAAAAATGCATTCCCGTGTATTGGCAGTACACATTCATCAGATACACTGATTTCATGTGTTCACTGTAATCACTTTATTTTACAAATAAAATAAAAATACAAAAATTGTGCTCTTTCAGTAACAAACAACACAATCTACATAATACAGTTGTCTGAAAATGTTCCTCTAATCGAGGTGAACTAACAACTAAGTGTTAGAGGGATGATGCTACAGGTTAGCGTGAATCCTGTGCTACTTAATCTCTTAATATTTGTAATTGTTAATCTAACTATAGGAATTGATTCAAGAAAAACAAACATCTATGCACCAAAGCGCAGCATGCAACATTGTAAAGCCACGGAAGCAAACAAGATCTCTTTAAATTCTGACAGCCAGAAAATCCCTTTAAACAAAGTTCCGCTAGATAATGTATAAATGTTATGTTGTGAACATTGAAAACAAAATATGTAAAGCTGACGGAGGAAAAAGTGATGTTTTCTCTTAACAAACAAGCAAACAAACATGTGAACACTTTGCTCAGCAACTTCTTCAGTTGCTGCAGCTGCAGCATAACAAACACTTAAACTGCATAATCATCATGCAACAGCAGCCGTAGCCGTGGCAACAGCTGTGGTAGCAACAGCCATCGACAGTAAACAGCGAGACAACAGAAAAGGCTCACAAGATGGCAATGGCAGGGCAAAGGCAACTGCAATAGTGGCCTAAAACAAAAAGGCACTGAATGGAATAAGAAAACAAAACAAAGAGCAGATCTGGCTAAAACTCAGAATAGCAGTCCAACACTATTTCGAGTGTATAAACTATGTGCAAACAGGCGGAGACACACACCAATACTATTACAAGTATGGGATGTACAATGTCGCTGGGCGGGATGAAATCTATGGGATGGGTGTAACCATGTTTGGAATTCATAACACTCTCGGTAAACAGATGATGAACAACTGAAAACGAGGTCATGCAACAAACTTGGAGATGTTTATTGTTGCTGCAACGTCCAGTGTTGTGACTGATATGTATTTGTTGTGCTGCATTGGGTGTAGTTGCGTCAGAAACACACACACAGACAAAATATCGAGGGTTACTACACTTTGCCAACACAGTGGAAGGAAATGCTACAAAAACACTGAACGGGAAAGAGATTCGGCCAGCTGGGATAGGTTTATCCCTAAAACTGTGTCATGAGTAGAGTGTTCAAATATCGAAATCGGTCCACCGGTTTTTTACAACTAACATTTTCGAAAAACCTGTCGAACCGATGTTTACTCGCTGTTCCACCCCTTTTTACTTTTAAACTATCTTGTCTCAAAATCATATCTCATATATAAAGTGTCTCAGTAATAATGCACTTTTTGATTTTAAACTACAAACACGTATTTTTTTAGATAGTAGTTACTTTTTTATCGGATTGTAAAGAAGACATGTTCAGATTAGGTATGGAATAAAATATCCCTCAAACGACCCCCACGGCTCTGAGGACAAGCCATTACTCTTTTCATGAAATTTTCCATGACTTTTTTACAGAGATGTGGCTGTATCTCACCGATGACGCGTTGGATCTCGGATTTGAGCTCAGGAATTGTTTCTGGTTTATTCGCATAAACTGCATATTTCACAAATGAAAGAATGAATGAAAGAAAGAATGAAATCGGTGGGCGATAAATCGCATGATAATTGGTTCTGAAACTCGTTGCTGCAATAAATCGATTGGATCATCCGCGGTGTGGCAGGTGGTGCCGTCTGGCTGAAACCACATGTCGTCCAGATCCATGCCGTCCAGTTGAGACCACAAAAAACCCTTTATCATGTTCCTGTAGCGAATGCCGTTCACAGTCACTGCAATTTCGGACTCATGTTCAAAAAACTAAGACCCAATCACGCCGCCTGACCAAAATCCGCACCAGACACCTGCTCGTTGCGGGTGCATTAGTTTCGCATGGATTGCATATGAATTTTCTGAGCCCCAAATTCGACAATTTTCTGTATTCACGAAGCCATTCAGATGGAAATGCGCTTCCTCAGAGAAGATAACTTTTTGAAAAATTGCCATTGACTTCACATTGCTATATTAACCATTGAACGAATTGGTCTTTGAAGTTTGATGTTGTTGAGAACGAAGCCTAATTGATGTTTTCGGGTTTTCGGCGACGCTCTCGTTTGCAGCAGTAATGTTTCGAAATTCTTTGAAGTTGGCGAGCAGTATCACCATAACTTTCCCAATGTTTGTAATAACTGTTCACAATTGAAGCCCTTGGTGGAAAAAGGTGTTAACTCACTTTTTTCAAAAACAATATTTTCCTTCTTTTAATGTTTCCATGGTATCTGATTTAAAAAAAAAGTAAAAAACAAAATTTTTTAAATTAAATTTTAATAATTTAAATATCAGATTTTGACTTTTTCCTTATCTAAAATAAAATCAGATACCATGGAAACGTAAAAAGCAGAAGGAATATTGTTTTTGAAAAAAGTGAGTTAACACCTTTTTCCACCAAGGGCTTAAATTATAACGGGTTCTTCCTTCGGAAATCCCTCCATTTTCAATATTCTGAATAAACATATGTATGTGGCAGCTGCCAAATTTCAAAGTTGCCACTTGCACAAATAAAAATATGACACTAAATTTAAAAAGTGCAATCTTACTGAGCCACCATTTGAAATGTTTACATTTTTCCTGTAGAAAATTAAAGTTAAATTTCCAAGAGAAATCTAAAAGAAATTTCAATACTCGTGTTTCAACGTTTACAAAAATATTAAGAAAAAACAAGTTGCTTATTCTTAAAAGAAAATGTTAACAAACATTTGATATTGTTTGGCATTTTCCAATTTTGTTCTAATGAAATTTATAGATTTAAAAATGTCTATACATTAATTCGAATATTTGTTTTAAAACAAATCCAATTGTATTTTACCAATAACAGCTTTACGTTTTTGAATTTAAAATTAATTTTTACTACTTGGTTATAAAAATCGCAGCCGGAGGAAATATAGGTTTTAACCAAAAAATCCGGCAGAACCGTTTTTCAAAAATGTAACCTTTCCAGTGGCCATCGGTGGTACAAGGGTTAGTGTGCACATCTCTGGTACATTTAAACAAATGGTCGATCCCTTCTCTGACCACCTTACGTGTCTTTCGACTGCGGTCACCTTGCTTAGTGACGTTCAGAAACGGTGCAAAACTGTAGGTAACTGTAGGAAACTAGAAAGCGAAAATGTGAGAAGCTCTTCCCAATCCGTGCCCTCTATGCATTGCCTAAATCTACATATCCCCCCTATAGTTTGTTTGTCAATGATTTGGCTGATACCAGACTACGAAATTTGGATGTCTTCTTTGCATGTATCGGGGTTTAATGTATCTTTTCTCTACACACGTTGTCCACATTTTCTCCGACTGTGCCTTTCATGAGGAGAAATGTCGGTAACGAATTGCAACCACATTGAAGTGATTTAAAAAGCGAGTACATAGATGTTTCACAAGGATTTGCTGGTACTCTCATATACACACATGCATAGAATAAAGGATTTCATACACATGTAGTATAAAGCCACATGCATGCATTGGTACATTTACAGTTGTTATGCACTTGTATTACTGGGCGGAAGTTGATTCTCTATTTAGGCATTTGCTGGAGAGTTGTTAGATCCAAAAATTCTCAACCAAATAGTTGATAAGAGCTTCAAGTTTTGCCAAATAGATAGAAGCAACAAATGTTTAAACGCCTTGTTTTCGAATCGGAGGCTTTTTTGTACTAAGCGCGGTAGCCGGCGGGTAACCCTAAATCCATTGGTACTAACCATTGGTCACGTTTACCACATTTTTTTAAATATAATTGTGATTGGAAATTATGGATGTCAGGACCAAAAAAAAGGGGTAGTCACATTTGTTGCCCATTTATTAAATTTAAAACAATCATTATCGATCGAATATATAAATACACATTGAGTCGAAATCATTTAGAAAAAAATGTGTCGACTAACTTGATATTAGGATGTGTTTTTCATAATTTTTTTAAACATCTTAATTTTACTTGATTATATTTTTGATTCTTTTCATACCGTTTTATTGTACGACGCTTCGAACTATCACTATGTCACTCTATTCGTTCGGCAAAAAATTTAAAACAAGTGAATATTTTGGCACCACATGTGCACATACACCGAACAATCAGTCGTCTTCGTCCCAATTTTCCTGATCCTTTGGGATACATTTTCTGGGGCATTGCACTGATATCCGCGGTTTGAAAATATAATCCTAAAGGTAAAGAGATAATTCATTGATCCCTCTAAAGGCAGCTTCAAAGCATTTTTACTACACAAATATGCGCTGAATCGAGATGGAAAGGCATTTAACAAATTGTGCCATATTTATCCAGGATGAAGTGGCATGAAAATAAAAGAGGCCGTGAATTAAACTTCACTTGAATTTAAATGTTGTTAAATTGATATTTTACAGGACTACTTAATGGCCCGGGCATTCGTTGTTTAATGATAAACCAGCCATTTGAAATTGAACTGAATCGTTGGAAACGCGTGACATGGGAGTGTGTGAAAGCGGTCGTTCAGAATGTTAGCTGAATCCATCAATCCGAAAATTGGAATACTATAATTGCAGATTTCACCAATTGCGTGTTCAAATATGGATAGTGGATTCTTGTGATAGTAAGTCTCCAACATTGTGACCAAAACCTACTGAAGAATTATGCGGTGGCATGTCATAACGTCCACGGACATAATGTCCATGGACATTATGTCACTTTTAGGTGCTTTCAAAGTGACATAATTTCCACGTAGTCGCAGACTTAATTTTCATGGCTTGAAAATCACAATATTTCGCCAAGAAATACTGTTGCTTCTGAAACTACGATTGCTAGTAAACAATGCATTGATTTTTATTCATCAAGTTGTAGTTGAAGAAAGCAGAAGCGAATTGTGAAGAGTGTGTAAAGTGCGTAGAAAGAAACGAGCACTGTAACAAATGGTACCCCAAAATGCTAAGCTTACCATTGTTACGCCCAGTTCATATAGAGGAGATGTTCTTACTTTTAAAGAATGAATTGTTGGAGTTCCCTCAAAACACACAGGAGTGTTTCAACATTTTCGTAACATATTTTGAAATGCAATGGATGACAAAGGTAAGATATCATATAAAAACAATTATGGTGTCTTATTTTTTATAACAAACGATTAATAAGAAGAATATTTGAGAATCATATGCAATTTTGAACTAATTGTTTGATTGGAAGAAAGTATGTTTGGTGTTGGCAAATTTTGTATAACCACTCCTTTTTCTACACACTTTTTTAACATTATCTAACTTTGCCCACACCAAACATACTTTCTTCCAATCAAACAACCAGTTCAAAATTGCATATGATTCTCAAAAACCTAAAGTCGGTCGTCGATCGTTTAAATTAGTCTCAAATTTCAATTGACCTAAGATACAATTTACAGTATACAATTAACAATACTTTTTATAAGCAATACTTTTTATTACTTATTTATTCGAGGCCCTTTTAACTTTGCTAGATCACACCATCAGGATTTTCTGTGCATAATGAAATTGTCAGGAGTACAAGCGCATTAGAAGGTTTTAACTCACAACTATCAAGAAAACTACAAAAACAGGGACGTTTTTTCCAGTTCCTAGAAGTAATCCGGGATGAAGATTTTACCCAATCCGTTTCTTTGGCCCAAGCATCGGCTGGAATGTTAAATGTCTTACCTATGAAACGAAGGCCGCAAAAAAATAAAGACAAAAAAATTTCAGAAATAACTGAAAGGCTAAGCCGCACATTGGTTGAAGTTCAGAGAACGAGCGGCTAAAAATAGAAGAAATTGTCGAAGGACAATGAAACTTGGTACATAGGCATTTTTTGTTTGAATCAAGAAAAAAATGGAAAAATCAAAATGTTCCGCCCACTTTTACGCCCACCTCCCATACAAAGAGAAAATTAAATTTTGACCTACGGCATTGTTTTTTGGCACATATCATTTTTAAACACTCAGAATCATTTGTGTGAAATTTGAAAAATATCCGCCCACTTCCCATACAACATGTATTGAAAAAGTGGCATAACTCCCTTGATTTTTACTGCATCAACTCAATTTTCACAAAGAATAAATATTATAATTGTAGAATGGGCTCCTAAAAATATATACCTGATCCGCCCACCTCCCATAGAAAAAACAAATAGAACAAACATGAATAAGTAATTTAAACATAGTCTTTTAATAATTTTTTAACATCATTATCGTACTCCAATTTTTTGATTTGCAGCTTTGAGCGAAATGTATTTATAAATGGGTCTGAAGACAATAAATGATTGTGCATTACGTCTTCATTAGTGGCTACACGTCCAATTCTTCGCGAATGATGTAATCTATAGGCTCTATAGTCTTTATTCCTCGCTTCCTGAGCTTCCTCGGCCAGCATACCTGATACAAATAATCAATCAAAATGAAAAAAATTAAAATGAAATCATTGAATAAGGGCCTTTAGATAGAGACATACCTATTGGCAGAATAGCTTCTGCTATAATTTTGCTACCATGCACCAGAATCTTATGCACAGTTACAGGCATGTAGTACCAGCCATAAAGATCAACAAACAACTTGGCAGTATCCATGCAATATATATGAAATTTGCTAGTGCCGATCGCTGCATTACAATTTATTGCGGCCAAAATAATTTTAAATCTATGTATTAGCTCTGCTTTTATGCCAATTACGTCTGCAGTTTTAGCTGGATTTTCGAAAAACCTTCTTGCCGTATTGCCATCGTTGGTTGTGCCCATACCTTGCTTCACTGCGTCCACATTTATGGCCAGTGTCAACTTTAATCTCTTCTGAATTTCAGCTTTATTTGCCGCCATTTCAATTTTTGTGTAACTATCTGTTCTCCATTTTTTGAAACTTAGACGGTAAGAAATGTGCAAAATGCACTCCATAAATTTGATTCTCGCATGCAAGGGAGAAATACCAAATGCAATTGCTTCTTCCGAACATTTCCTCAAAATCACCGCATCTAAATTATTCATTTCTGTGGGCTTCGCTCCACATATGAAACAAACCGCCATAGATGAGCTTCCAGAAATCGTAGTAGCTACTTTCCCTTCAATCATTGTTAATTTCAATGTGTGAGAAATATTGAAGTTTCTGCCATGCAATTCAACGACTGTATTTCTTAAATTTGCTATTTCGTCATTAACATGACTAACCTCAGAATTTATAACTTCAGCTGTTTCTTGTATAAATTCAAATTTTAACGGTCGGCAATTTACGCTCTATGAGGGTCAGTGGAACAAATGACGTTAATAACATATATTTATCAGAGTAATTTGGACCTGTGAATTTTTGATGGTATTTACTGTGTCCCGAACTTCCGTCACAGCCCCATTTTGAGAACATTTGCAGTTCGTTGGGGAGTTCTGTCACCTCATTCTCGGGTTTTGTCATCAAAATCCTGGTTACTTTATGATCTAATAACTATTGTAGACCAATTTTGCTACAACTTTCTCGCACCTCAACATTTTCAGGATAGCATTTTTTTTGCTTCCAGTACCTGATGGTACGGTGGGTAAATGTCGCATCCAATTTCTCTAGCTGTACTGCGCAAAACCTCATATTGATGCTTTGACAAAGAAGCATCAAGTATCAGCCCAAGTACCTTCTCCGGGGTGAACGCCTTAATGGATTTGTCTAAACACTCACCTTTTTTGCGGCAGACGATATCAACTCCATTGAGGTGTCTTTACAAAAATCTTGTACCTTTGTCCTCTTCGTTCGCAGTTGAGAATCCTCGAAGGCTTTTACTGGACGTCCACGTTTGATAATATTTGCACAGCTTGGTGCTTCATTGTTTGTGGTATATTTGCACAGTTTGTAAACATTTTTCAGCCAATTTTCCTTAAGATCAAGAAATCTGGTTTTTATGCGTCTTGCTTTTTGCCATCAATCATAGAAGTTTGTTAAAAAGTGTTTTTTCAAAAATCTAGTAAAGACTTCAACATCCTCAGCAGTCATTTCTTCGTTCCTATTTGCAATGACTTTGACAGTAACATTAATATCACGATTGGTATCAATCAATAACTCGCAAATATTTAAATAAGAAATTGTTAAATTTTCCATAATTAATAAAATAAAATGTTGATATCACTTCATAACACACCACTTATCACTGCACTTGCCAATGTAATGTAAATTAGCATATGAATAATATTAGAAATTTATACCCAAATGGAGCGAGAATTTGTTATTGTTTTGCGTGGGTTTGATCTTATTTAACATTTCTCGACGCGGTTTTTTTGCATAGGCTTTCACATAAGATCTTTCTAATGTCTATGAGTAGAATATTTCCCATGCAATTTGTTGTTGCCTTCGACTAGCTTATGAAAATCAAATGCACTGGTTACAATAAAAAAAATTCATAAACTCCGATCCTCAATTTTGGAGCGAGAAGTTATTATTGTTTTGCGTGGGTTTGATCTTATTTAACATTTCTCGGCGCGGTTTTTTTTTGCATAGGCTTCCTCAGCCTATGGCAACAACAACAAGCATGAAGGAAAATTCATGTTTTGTTACTTTATTACTTTATAGTTTTTACTGTTTTTTTTGGAAACTAGCCAGTAGGAGCAGCTGAATTTTCTTTTTACTTTTAGCGGAGACTTCAAGCTGTAATTTGACATCTTTCGTTAAACAGGGCTCCACAGGGCTAAAAAGATGCAGTACACTGAAGTTGATGAACATAGAAATTGTGATGTTGTTTATATTTTGTTCTACGAAATTTTTTATATGGCACTTTTTCCAACTTTTTTTAATGCAAATGTCATCTATGACAATTGTCACTTACGAAAATATACAACAAAGTCAAATGATAAGTATACTGTGACTGTACCAAAAGATTGAGCGAACATATATGAACTTCAAGCATGTCTGTCCAAACAAATAATGAATATATCGGCCTAATATTAAAGAATCATAATATTCAGATATCTGACAACAAACTACCAAAAAATTATCCAAATCGGCGAACATGAAAAAAATTAATTTCGGCCATTCTTCAACCAATGTGAGCCGTGACCGAATAACTGTGGTAGATTTTATGGCTACTATCATAAATAAAGATAACCACATTTTGGAACCAGATGAGGTCATTGAGGAACCCGATGACGAAAGTTTATCTGAAACTGAGGATGTAGAAGAAAATTAAATTCACTTTAGCCAGGCAAAGAAAGTTTTGAAGTGTATCATTTGTGTGGCTGATCCTCGAAATGTTCTTTTGCAACCATGCAGGCATTTTAAAATTTTTCCAGCTGCTATGAAAAGTAGGACACTAAGTCAAAAAATAACAACTCGCCTTTGCTTTGCCCATACTGCAGGCAAATTGTTACGTCAAGTTTGAAAATATTTCAGTAAAATGTTACAAAAACTCTGAAAATCGATCACTTTTTTATTCAATTCTAAGTGACCTAATGTCACTTTTAGGTGCGACATAATATCCATGGACATTATGTCCGTGGACGTTATGACATGCCACCGAAATATGCAACGGAAATTGGAAATTTGTATATTTAAAAAAAATCGTTCGAAGCGATTTAATTTTTACGAAGACTTTCGTTTCAATTAAGTTTTTAAAAATTAATACATTCTTTTTTTAAAAATTGCGATTTATAAATAATTTTAACAAATAAATTATTAAAAATCATCCTCAAGTCAATTTATTTATCAAATTTTTTTCAAGTAGCTGATATTTAATGGGCATGACAGCAATTTCAAGCTCTGATTTGAATCTTAAGTCAGCAATGGAGTGTATAATCTAATACTGCAACGATATATATCTACAGTACAAAGACGTAAAGGTAACAGCAGTGCTGTGGATTTGGAGTGATGGAGTCGGAGTCTGGGATATTTGTCTGGACTCAAAAGTTTGACAACATTGATTTTTGGTTTTCCTTCCGTTTTGCAGGAATAAGATACACGCTGTTTACTTTAGGTAAATATTCGACACGGTGTTCGATTTACTTCTTGGTTTCATGAGCGATTTATACTGGGTAATTTCTACAGTTTTACAACGGTATTTTGACAATCTTTTCCATGGCTACGTTCTCGTTGAAAGAAATGTAAGGGAGTTAGAGCAGGGATTGAACTTACGTTCTCATGTACAAGAGCCACGTACACTAATCATTGCACCATCGACGGTCACTCAAATGTATACTAGCAATAAAAGTAAACAAAAAAGTACACAAGCAAACTACATTTGAATTTGACAGTGGGGACAAAGACGTTACCAGAACAAAATCAGATTTTCTCATAACACAACTTGGAATATAATTAAATCATGGTACTGATGATGATTAAAATATTGATCACATACAAACTCGGTTGATAATACTAACGGAACAACATTTTCAACTTTTCTATATAAACGCATCATTGTCAATGTTCATAAAATGCTGGGAAACGGTTTATTATAGAAACGGTCTTACAAATAACTCTCTATCCCATTATATGGAAGACTAGAGCCAAGCCAACAAATTCAATGTCAGATTTGAGATTGGCATCCCCGATTTCCTGTGTAGTATTTGCATATTGTATTGGATTAAATGTTAAAATATTTATTGTATCTACTCATTCAAAGGAATGGTTTAAAAAATATAGTTATATTTTAATCGGTCCCATGTTCTGTCCATTTAATCAAATGTAATCAGATATGTAATCAAAAACCCTTTGACGATTTAACCGAAAAGGAGTATTCCAACCATATTTTCATTCCTCCCTAAGCACCAGAAAATTTGGGAACATTCGAACATTTAAAATACACAGTACGATGTGTCATTCAAAATCACAACATATATATATTTAACTGAATAAGTCGTGTCCCATATTTAAGATTTAAAAATGTATTTCGACATTTTCTTGAGACAGTAATATCTTACTGAACCCACGCAGCAAAAATGCGTAGGGTTTTTACTCTTCTAACGTACGCCTTTGTGATTTCGAAAAGGCGTTAATATTTGATTATTTTTGTGATAATAGCTCCGCCACAAAAACTGGGACCAACATTTTTTATTTTTGTCGCCAACATGGGTGAAATTCCTGGTTCCGACTGTTTACATCTTTTCCAATTGCGAGGGGGAAAAGGAAAAAACCCTGATCTGTACAGCACAAAATAAATTGAAAAATATTCTTCTAAGAAATATAAGTAATTTCAGATTGAATTTTTTTTGTTGAAATTATTTTCCATTTTAGCTAAGAGGCACACACACATGTCCGCTACATGTATGCACGTTGAAATTCGACCTACAATTTGTTAAGAGTTAAGGTATGGACTCAAATCGTATCAGACGTTCACGATATATGCGCCCTCTTTTTTCGACCCGTTGCAACCCTTTGTAGTAAGACCATTTTTTGACCCACTTTGGTGGATCATATGGGTCAAATCCGACCAGTTAAAGAATTGACACCTACTACAGTATTGTTCCCATACCGTTTTCTATACATCATCCATGGATACATTTGCTCATCTTGTACTTGTATAACCATAGATACCAAACCCCTCTAGCAAACATACGTACCTGTGGTCGTCAAAGGGTTAATACATTCAGTGTTGGCACACAGTGTAGTACTTTATAAGGATTTTCAGAAAAACTACAAATTTGTTAAACCAAAATTCAACCTAATATGGATGTCCGAAAATGCAGTTGAAGAAGAAAAGATGGCGTGACAGCTTAGGGGTATTAAAACTGGAATAGAAGTTTTCAGTGTTGAGATATACTGGGTGGTTAAATGTTAAGGGCCGATGTTGAATGTGAACCACACCTAAACGTCAAGTTTTTTTCTGCATTTCATTTGACATTTCTCAATTTCAGACTAACTCAATTTGAATAATGGAAAGATACACAATCGATCAACACGTTAAAGTTATTCAGGCTTATTATGGAAATGGACGTTCAAATCACATTTTCACCTCAGTGGATTCGTCAGTAAGCAGAATTACCGCATTTGGGCGAATGATAAGAGTGACTTATTGGTGCGGTTTATGGGCTGGCAGCATCAGCGGGCCGTATTTTTTCCAAAATGAGGCCGGTCACGCAGTTACTGTGAATGGTGTTCGCTATCGTGAAATGATAACGAACGTTTTTTGGCCCGAATTGGAAGATATGCATGTGGATTATATGTGGTTTCAACAGGACGGTACCCCTTGCCACACAGCTAACGAAACAATGGCTCTTTTGCGCGACAACTTCAATGGCCGTGTTATCTCACGTGGTGGCGATGTCAATTGGCCGCCACGATCATGTGATTTGACACCGTTGGACTTCTTCCTTTGGGGTTATTTGTAAGAAAAGGTGTACGTCGAAAAGCCAGCAACAATTCAACAGCTAAAGGATGAGACAATTCGGCACATTAACGACATAGCAACTTAATTATGCCTCAGGGTCATCGCAAATTTGGACCATCGGATGGAGGTGTGCCGCCGATATTTTGTTCCATACATAATTGAACCATACCATGCTATCATAATAAAAAGAAATGACAATAATTTCCTAAATAATTTCTGTTTTATTCAAAATCAACATGGGCCCTTAAAATTTAACCACCCGATATTTTAAAAACAATAAAGGGGTTTCAAACAAAGTCATATTCAGCGATGTGGCTCACATTCATCCTGATGGCTTTGATAATCGCCAAAAATTGTAGCATTTGGGGTTCGAGTTATTATTAAGAAACAAATGCCGCAACAGCGCGTGATTCTTTGGTGTGAAATTGGGGCTGGAGACATCATCGGACCATTTTACTTCGAAAATGTTGGTGCACTATATGTGAATTCAACAGTCGCTGACACAAGCCATACATTCCGAGAAACAATGCATCTGAATCTTGCGTGCATTTTAATGCACCCTTTAAACAAACACGTTAACAAACACGTTAAAACCCTTATAAACAAATGCACATATAATGAAAAGCAGACTAATGAAAATCATTTTGGCAATATTTTGCAATCTCCACTGAATACGAACAAACCATTCCCTACATCCTCGTCATCATTTGATTGAAAAAAACAATATATCTGATGCAACGCAATCGCCTAAATGAAAACCATCACTAAAATTAATTTTGCATTGATTTGAAGCAAAATTTTGCATTCAATGCTTGTTGGATGTTATAAGGAGGATAATCATTTCAATAATGATCCCAATTGGATATAGTTTTCCACCACATTTACAGTAGCTCACAAACAAGAAATACGTGTAGTTTTATTTCAGTTTAAGTGTCAAACAATTGCTTTCCCTTATATTACATACAATCCAATCATTGCATTGTCCTCTCTCATCATTTGAATGGTTTTAAATTCTCGTTAATAAATTCCTTGCTATTTCTTTCTCTCGCAGTATACAATTATCCTTGAGTGACATACAATTATAATTATAGTCATATAATCTAAATGGAAATGCAAATTTGCATACAATCTCAATGAGATTGCTTCGGGTGGCAATGGCGGCCATAACTATGATCCCAATCAAACAAGTCTACAGGTAAATAGGCTTAAATAAATGTGTATGCTACATGTTAAAATGTGGCATTAAAATGTCCAAAGTTGCGTGCTAATCGATTTTTAAATACAGGCCAAAATGCGTGATGGCCACCCAATGCTGATGTTGTTTACATAGCATTCATTGCAGTTGCAACTGCAACTGCTGTTCAAGTTGGTGCTGGGTTTGTGCTGCGGCTTATAACTTATACCTAAAATGGCCAACAAAACCCAATGTGATATTGATTAATGGCAGCAACACGCGAAAAACGCTTAAGTTTATGTACTAATGTACATTTAAAAAAGAGGGGAGAGGGGTGGGGTGGACTTAGCTTATTCTTTTCTCCTACCACAATTAAATGCTGAACTCAAAACTAAGGCCGAAATCGGAACGCAAACGCAAACGAAATGTAAACCCCAGCCAACATAGCAGCCCATTGCAGCCAGCTACCATCGCCTGCAGCCCACTGACACTCTAAACTCTAATAGTTGCACTAATGACCTGATTTCCTTTGAAATGGCCATGAGATGCAATTTTTCCTAACGTTGGTTTGCACCAACTTGGTCAGCACTACAAATAGACGCAAAAGTATGATGACTGCGATGATGGCGATGTGAACTAAAGATAAACAATCTTCTAATTTATAAAGCTCCTCCTACTTTGTTAGTCCATGCGGCCGACTGCCGTTGAAGAGGGGGCGATATCTTTTGTGGCGCTGCTGAAAATCAACTCACTATGATAATTATGATTTTAGAGTTATGTATATTTAAGTTTGCTTTCTGTTATTGTTTGTTTATATTCCAACTTTTTCCCTTTATTTGTTTTATTTTGTTAAACGCTGATGCTGATGGAAACGGCATTGAACCCAATGTTGCAAATGTTTGAGCCAATTTACACTCTGCGTGTTAAGGCAGGGTAAAATATGCAATTCGATACGTAAATCATGTGAATTTATATGACTCGCCTTTGCTTGCACATATACCAGGGGTCTTTAATGTTTAAACAGCGTACAAATTTAAGAAATACAAATTGGGTGATTTTGTCTATGAAGAAATTGTTCCACTATTTCTTTCATGTTGTAATTTTATGTTAATTGTATTCTTACCAACCCTCTTTTGCACGTTGATGTAATTTTAGTCAACAGCCGCTGGTATTTTGTTTTATCTTCATATTTCATTTGATAAATTTAATATATTACAAGGAAAGTAAACAGAAAACTACAGAACCTAAATATATGTACATTTGACATAAGAGAAACAAAGAAGCAAGAAAAAGTTAAAATCAGCTGTTTTGACGAGACTATCTTCTGTATTCCATATACCTCGTTTATACGACGCATTAACAAGAATTAACTCGAGCCATTTTGGTTTGACACGTATGTATAAACACATACCATAACCGTATCCAGTAAATTAAGCGTGTCAACGAGAATCGAGTTTTAAATGCGGGTTAACGAATGTCAAACCGTGTTCAGTGTCCGTATAAACGCCTTCTTTGCCAACACGCTTGTTAACAGCTGCTGTTTATTTATGCATTCGTAACCAGGGTAGCCAAAATTAAAAACTGCTAAGCGCTCCTGTTATGAATTAGGTCGAAGATTTTCATATTTAATTGAAATTTTGGCATAAATACGGATTAGCTACAACTAGAGTGTCCAAAACCCGCCAATTTTTACGAACCGGTTTCGGTTATCGGTTTGTTCCATAAATCAATGTTTCAAGAAAACGGTTTTTAATCTTGGAAAAAACCGGTGGAACCGGTTTCTTCAGTTTTTTTTAGTTTAAGTTAAATTACACATGCAGAGCTTACAATACATTTGTTTAACGACCATTTCATATTCGTGTTGAAAACTCAAAATTTCACAACTGTATTTAATAAATTACGTTTTAATTTCTATATACATATTTAAAATTAAAATGTTCGAGCGTTAGGTCTATTTTAAATTATTTTATTCTTCAATATTTTGCTAACCATTTGGTAGCATCGTCGGGAAGATAAACACAATTATTAATTAAAAATTAAATCAAAAACATTATAATGAAATTAAAAATTATAACGAAATTTTTAATTAAAAATTGTGTTTATTTTCCTGACGATTCTACCCAATGGGTAGCAAAATATTGATGAATAAAATGATTTAAAATATAACTAACGATCGAACATTTTAATTTTACATATAATGCGAAAGGTCGAATAAATCATCGCATTTTATAAAATATATATCGTATTTCAATTTGGAATGTGTGTTTAATATAAAATGTAAAAGTTTATTGAAATTCACATTAAACTGATTTTAAATCGTACATCATATTCAAATTTGTAAAGGATTTTCATGTATGAAAATCTTATTAAGTTTAAAACATTTAGTTATCAAATAATTTTAATTTTGAAATTTGATAAAAATTTGAAAAAAAATTTGAAAAGCTTAATTAATTCTTATTTAATTTTTAATTAATTCTGCTTCAATTTATAAAATCATTTTGAAAATAAAATTGTTTGGGTATGTCATTTAGACCATATCTCAAAACAGAAATCATGTTTCTTAATTCCAAAATTTCACTAAAATTCGAAAATCATATCATTTATTATTAACGAAGGTTTTAAAGAAGAAGTTCAACAATATTCCCATTCTCAAACACAATGGCCGTCGTTACACCACAAACCAAGCAAAATGTGAAGTTTTGGCTCAATCTTTCGCATCAAACCACTCAATTTCAGCCAGTCTTGGTGACCCTATTACTACTTCTTTAGTTAATGTTACTTTGGAGTCGTTTAGATCATTAAACATAAACTCATCAGAAGTACTTTTAACAAACCCCTCACAGATTTCTGATATAATAAAAAAATTAAAGAATAACATATATGCAGGAATTGATTCTATCAATAACAGATGCCTAAAAGCACTTCCCAATAAGTACTTAATACTTAACAACCATAATCAATTCATGTTTAAAACTTTGCTATTTTCCTGAAGAGTTTAAGGAGGAAAGTTATCCCAATTAGAAAGCCCGGTAAACAACCAGAGTCTCCAGCTTCATACCGACCTACAAGCTTATTATCAAGTATAAGCAAAATACTTGAAAAAGTAATTAAAATAAGACTGACAGATTTTATAGAAGCAAATAATATATTCCCGCGCATCAGTTTGGCTTCCGAAAAGAACACAATACGGCGCATCCTCTAATAAGAATAAGGAACTTAGTAAAATTTAACTTTAACCACCAAAAATCAACTGGCATGGTCTTACTGGATGTCAAAGCCGCCTTTGATTCCGTTTGGCACGACGGCCTAATTTTTAAAATGATAAAATTAAGCATACCGGGGTATCTAATTAAGATGATCCATAGTTTCCTCCTTTCTCGGACCTTTAAAGTTCATATTGGGCCACACACTTCCGAGCGTTACTCTATTACTGCAGGTTGTCCCCAGGGATCTTGTTTATCTCCTGTCTTATATAATTTATATACAGCCGATTTTCCACAATTCGATTACTGTACGTTGTCTATTTTCGCGGATGACACAGCAATCTTCAGCTCTGAAATCTTGGCAGAAGATATAATAGCTAACTTACAGAGAGCATTAGCCGAAATATTATCTTATTTTACTAAATGGAAAATAATGTTGAACTGCGAAAAGACACAGGCAATTTATTTTACCAGGAGACGAAAAATGTGTTATACCCCACAGACCACTGTAAATATCAACAACATTCCTATACGTTGGGAACAGAAGGTCAAATACTTGGGTGTTATGCTTGACACCAAAATGCTTTTTAAGGACCACATACCCTATATAATTAATAAGGTGAATGTACTAATCCGTATATTATATCCCTTCATAAATCGAAATTCTTACCTATGCATTTGTAACAAGAGACTTATACTAAAATCAATTTTTCATGCCGTCATATATTATGTATCCCCAGTTTGGTCTACTACTGCTAATTGCCATATAAGAAAATTGCAAATAACTCATAATAAGTTATTAAAATTAATTTATAACCTCCCATGGTTATTTTCTACCACTCGGCTTCATGATATCGCGGGCTTAGATTTAGTAGCTGACAGGGTCTGCAAACTAACTAATAATTTGAATCTCAGATGCCTGAACTCCGACTTCGATCATATCAATGAGCTTGCACCTTCTTAGGCGTTTATCTAGTCAGTAGTTAGTTAAGTAAAGTAGGTTTAAGTAATTCATATAGGTTTTTGCCTCCATTGAAATGTTATATTTGTATATAAAAATTTTGTAAACATTGATTAATTATTAAGTTGAAAAAGAAAAATTCATGTAATTATAATGAATCTGAAAAATGTAAATATTATGGAAATAAATTGAAAAAATTGAAATTGAAAAAAAAAATTGAATTTTTAACGATATTAACATAAATTAAGTAAAATCGGATTAACCGGTAAACCGACGTCAAATAACCGGTTTCCGGTTTGTTCGAAAATTACGTTTTTCAAAAACCCCGATTTCCCCGGCTTTTTGGTTTCGGTTTTGGACACTCTAGTACTGACACAATTTGTTCTTATCTCGCCGAAATATGAATAGAAATAATAGAAAATTTGTGTATACTGCGATTCAACTGTAATGCAGATCTTTGGCAGCAATTATTTGTGAAATGTTAATGTTATATTTTTTTAAGACATTTGATACTACAGGTTTTGGCAAACTTAGTGAAGGAGCGATACTCATCCTTACGATTTATGATAATGGGCATTCTGCAAAAAGTGCAATTCGTGCTTTGCATGATTTTTCCGGTGAAAATAACCGGCCACCTGAAGCAACAATCAGTCGTTTGGTGCAGAAATTTCGAAGGAATGTAACATTCGTGCGTCTTCGTACGATTCGTTATTATTGGTGCTGTGGAGCAAAGCGTTGAACTTCCCTTACAGCACCGATCAGCGGAGTTTTACAAAAGACTTTAACTTTACACTGAAACTGAAGCCCAGAGATAATTTGCAGCGCCGCATATTTACCAATTATATGCTTGAAAAATAGGCAGTTGAAGTCATCATGAGCGATGAGGCATATTTTAACTTAAATGGATACGTTAACCAGCCACACTGCCACATTTGGGATACTGCAAATCGACAAGTTCTACAAGAAAAAAACTATGAACCCACAACGAGTCACAGTTATGTGAGGTTTTTGAGTCATCGGACCGTACTTTTTCGAAAATGATGCCGGTAACGCTGTTACGTTGAACAGTGAACGTTATCGTGACAGGATAACAAACTTTTTATGGCTTGAATTATACCATTTTGCCATAGACTTGAGCAACTTGTGTTTTAAAGAGAACAGTGCCACTTGCCACACAGTGCATGAAACAATGCTCCCATTGCGAACAAAGTTCCAAGGACGCAGTATCTCTCGAAACAACCAGGTGAAATGGCCGAGGAGATCTTTCGATTTCACACCACAGAACGTCTTTCTCTGAGGCTACGTGAAAGTATGGTATATGCCAACTAGCACGAGATGATGCCAGAGCTAAAAAAACGAAATTATAGGCGTTATAATGATATACAGCCCGAACTATACTATAAAGTCATGGACAACTTTGATTCGTGCATCCTGTGATTCGTGCATCGTGGTGGGCGTTTAACGGATATTATGTTGCATACATAAATGCCACAGACTAAAAAACATGAAGATATAAATAAATAATCACTTTGACAAATTTTGTTGTATTTTATTTAAAGAAATACTGCGGTCTTAGAATCACCCAAAAATAATGTATGTAATAGCGTTCCCAATGAAATAAAATTTAAAGTATTGTTTTTTTCTTTCGCCCAGTGCTCATTCTCATTCACACTCTCCTTCTGCGTGGAATTTCGAACTAGGAGATCGATCAGCTGATTCGTCGACACCCCCTACTTTATTCTACTATGATCGCCTCGGTGGTTGAAAATTTCAGAACAGAACCAGGTGACTGGGGCAAAGAGCGATATACTAATGGATGTAACTAAATTTAAACTGTATAGTATATTATCATAATGACTTTAAGGACGACATTTGGTGGTATAAATGACTGTTGACGGGAGCAGAAATGTGAATTTGCTATAATTTCTACTCGCATTATGTCTAAATTCCAACAGCAATTCAAACAGTGTCAAATACCCAAATAGTCCAACTGAAACACTCCCGCAGAATCTACACATACTGAGAAAGTTTCCACTTCAAAACAGATTAAATATAATAAATAACACAGCAGAAATAGGAAAGAATACAAAGATAAACTTCAAAAACATACCCCTCACTTTTCTCCAACAAATCCGAAAAGCTTGCGTGAATGCTTTGCGTGAACACGCATCATCTAAATTTACTCTTTTAACATTCACTATATCTTTTTAGAATTTATCGTTATGTCTTCGTTGTGGCGATCTCGTCGCAATTGTCGGTCAGTGGCTATGTTGTTGGTAGTGGGAATTGATTGTGATTGTTGAATTCTATGATAATTGCAATGAAATCTCCCATAAATTTAAAATTAATTTACCTTTTCATGTGTGTCTAAGCCAAGAATGTATTTGATGAATTGGAGATGAGAAGGACACAAAGCTTCACGGAATTGAAGGATATCAGATAAAGCTATAATATATTCATGGGAATTTATTTAATAACATTCTCACGATGTTCCATATGGCCATATTTGGCAATTGATCTCCCTCTGAAAATCTATACTCTCACTCACCGTTCCTCAATACTAAATACGAATGCATTGAATTGTATCGCCTGTCAGAATTTTAAAAAAAAAAATATAAAAGAATTGAAATATTCCTTAATAGAGACTCCTTGCATGAATACAATGTGGAATTAAAAACAGTCTATAAAACTTCCATGGTTTATCAGATACGTAGGACAACTAGGTCAGAAAGGTGTATTTATATGTATATATTACATATGGGAAGCGGATATAAAAATATATATATGTACATTGTAATGCTACGGTTGATCCTAAGTTATAACGGAAAATAAACCAAAGACGCAGAAAAGTAAAACAAATAACGAACACGGTGGAAACTAAATAGAGACTAGGAAACGATTTTCTTTATACACACCAGTACAGAAATATAAACAAAATTTCTTTTTAAATTCCTGACTCGAACACAAAAAAGGATCCCTCAACTTCAACGTCGCCCAACTTAAAGCCATACCATTGCACAGTGTGGGAAAATTTGTGTAGTTTTGTTGGTTTAACACATTTTTTGGGAAAGTAAACTGTACATTAGTTTAGGACTAATATCGAAAATTCCTAGTGTATTTTGGCATAAATAAATAGTTATTTCATTGGGCTAAACGACGTGTCACGTTAAGCATAATTTTAAAATTATTTCAAGATGTACATATTACAGTTGGAAGCGTTAGAACAGCTGATTTCAATTTTTTCTTGTCATTGTGGTCCGACCTTGTCAAATGTTATTTATACCAATTCCAAGATGTATCTAGTACAGGTGGTAGCGTTCAAACAGCAGTTTAAATGTGTTCTTGTCCTTGTGGTTGTTGCCGAAAATTACAATAATTCCTCCTGATATAACCTGAAATAAATACATCTTGAGAATTTGATCGGCTGAATTTGACAATGTCGGCTCCTGAAATAAAAACAAAATGCCTTCAATTCCTACTGCTTCTACCTTACTTATTTTGCCACGAATTATATTTTCAAAATTGTGGCACACTTTCGACTTTATCACGGTGGCATTTTGAAGTCTTGATCAAGCATTATTTTTCCCGATTTTTCGGGTATTTGTCAATGTATTTCGCCAGTTCGCATAACAATTTAGTCTCTGTATTAGTTAATTTTATGGCCGTTGGTACTGCAATGCTTAGTGTGCGAGGCTCTTGTACATAAGAACGTGGGTTCGATCCCTGCTCTGACAACCTTACATTTCTTTCGACGACGGTCACCTCGCTTAGTGGTGGCGACACTAACGTGTACTTACACATGAAAAAGCTGTAGGTCCCAATCAGTGAGTGTATAAACTAGAAAGGGAACATCTCACTGCTTGTGAGAGCTCTCCCCAATCCCTTCATGGTATGTTATGGGACATCAGTTTTTTTTATTAGTTAATTTGAAACAATTTTTTTCTTTTTCTAGATTTGTTTCGATCCCAAAGGTCTTACAAATATGTATATGCTAATATTACAGTCGCAAATCGACAAAAATCATCAAAACTTACCAGGGGTTGCGCAAGGACGATCAGTGATGGAATACGAAAAATTATGGTGCTTTTCAGATTTCAGATCTGTGTAAGAATGATTCAAGTCGAGTTTCCACATAACAGTGGCAACTATTTTCCAAACATTAATGTATGGATCCCTAACAAAATGAAATTTATATTCTAGGTCAATTTACAAATATAGTCATGGACCAATATTCAAGTTCAAGTGTAAATGGGTGAAAAACAAACTATATGCACATTATGTGAACATTATTGTGTACATACTTGACATACAATTTGGAATTTGGTCCAGAAATTCGATTAAACTGGGTCAGTATTTAACACGGAAATACCTCAGCATGCTCGGTTTGACAGAGTTCGGGACAGTGTGGCCGACGGGCCAGTTACATCGAGTCGTCGTCGACTGCAGCAACTAGGGCTTTTGTATTCCACTAACGCAGTGAATTTTGATAAAGGATTTGCAGTTACTCACTCACGAATTGATACCCAGAGACCATCAACAGCGCCGGGTATGGTCTTGATTGCTTTGTAATAGCGGAAACAAGGCCACAAATTAAAAACATGTCTAAAAAAAATCCTTCATGTGTGAATTTTTTCCCTAAAAAGTGAATTTTTTCAATGTTTCATAAAAAATAGTACCGGTCATTGAAGGAAACTCTCACAATTAACACCAAAAGTTTTAAACAGCATCCGACTATATGCCAATGTAGTGCTAACGAAATTCAATCAATTCTTCTGCTCTCCCGGTGAAGCTGAAGATAAAAGTTTTGGTAAAAAAAAATATATGTATAAAATTTTTGGACCATTTACGGAAAATAAATTCAGTTTTTTTTAATAACGTTTTGAACTTTTATACCATTTTTCTATTGTTTAATTGTTTGCATCACACAGGTCAAATATACATATCGGTGGCTAAAGCTTGTTTTTACGAAATCTCGTTCTTGCATATTGTGGTAGAGGACTCTCAAAATACACCTACCGTACATAAATATTTTTTCAATGTGAAAAAATAAAGCATTTGTTTTACTGAAAAACTGCGTTTAAAACCAATAACGCACCAAAGTGCTCCGATTTTATTCATTTCCCTTCCTTCAAAGTAACACAAAATTGAGATGCGTCTTTTCTATATTAAGCCATCGATATAGTTATTTTTGTTCATTTACAGAAGTATTATTTTAACTTTTTAATAAAACGCAAACATTTCTTGCCTCAACCAAAGAAGAAATCACCCACTGTGTGTCGCGCAATGTTCAAACATCGAAGCCAAACAACTCAAGCGGCAAGAACATTGGATAGAAACCCAATATATCTATTCAATACAACAAACAACACTAATACACAGAAACACAAAAATACACATACGCTATCGCAAATAAAATGCCGCTTGCTGGTGTGTGTAAGTGTTTATAAACGAAAATATCGCATGAATCTCTATGTACATACATTTTCATCACAAACACACAAGCATACACTGAGCGAAATGATACACATTTATAAATATTTACTTTTGAGCTTTCACTCGAACATTTTAATATCCTCCCAATCACACCCTCAACTTATAACTACATTCACACTTTCACATAAAAGTGAAAATATCATTTTACTGAAACCCCAAACCAACTCCTGTTTTGCAGATTTGGCATTTGGTTGATACGCTTTTGAATTCGTTATGAACGTTAACGTGAATTCTGAGCATTACTCCCAGATATTTCACCATAGGATAGAAACTCGCACACATTTAAGTATTGTTGTGTGTATGCGTGTGTATGATTATATCTGTGTACTTTGTAATGTCGTTGGATGTGTTGCCCTATATAAGCTGGCAGTCGCACACTGTTAATGGAGACCGTGCGATTACATTTCAGATCAGAACCCATTCCCAATGACAGTAAACATTTGCATACAAAATATCGTACGGTGTAACTACAAATACATCCTGTAGAGGACAGTGTTTAATAAGTCTTGCAGATTCCAATCAATTGCAATCAAAATATGGATAGATATAGAGAGTGGAGGAGAGACGACCAAATAGAATTTTCAAATTAGCGACGGATTTGATCAGATGGTCAGTGGCCTATAACGTTCAGAGGTGGGCGATCGATCAACGCCCAACGAGACTGAAATTGGCAAAGATGAGTAAACTAGCGAGAGCCGTAAAATCAACCGCGGACGCCAGGCGAATATTTAAAATGATATTAGTTTTACTAATCCTTCCGGAGGACAAAATAATTAACGGGTTTGACATATGTAAGCAGGATGCTTATAGGCCTTGTACCATATTTTCAAAACATCACTAATAAATATTGAATTACTAACCATTGCTTATATTGAATTACTACTCGTTATTAAATCTATTAAAATTTATTAAAGTCTATTAAAATGTATGAAAAAGAAAAAGGGAAAAGGAAAAAGAAAAAGAAAATTTTTAATTATTATCATCATTAACGAATGAATTTTTAAAACAAAATAAATGTAACATTATTACCACTAACACTATAATATATAAGATTCAATCTTGTTGTGTTAGGTTTTATATATTTTTAAATAAAATATAAATAAAAATAAATAAATAACGCCCAAATTATTCTCTTAGGCTTTGAAACCAAATTGGGCGTTATGACAGTTGGGCGTTATGACCAGTCGTCTCAGAGGTGCTGATGTGAAGAGTTAATAATCCTACTTCCGACTGTTAACATTTCTTTACTAGGAATAATACTGATCTGTAAGCTCATGAGAACTTGAAATCTTCTTTCAATAAATCCAATTCAGATGAGATTAGATATTTATGAGAAATTACACATAACTTCAGCCCGTGTTGTTATGTCCAAAAGTCGCGCACGCACGTGTCAAAGCTAGAAAATTGATAAATAATTTTAACATATCAGTGAAGTCAAATATCAACTAGTTGAGTTTATTTTTTTTTACGATTGTTTGCGCCCTTTACACTGTATTGAAAAGCAACAAATTGGTATGTGCAAACGTTGACGGATTCAAAGTTATGTCCCGTCAAAAATTTATTGAGACAGAAATATCACCCAAGTTTATCAGAGCCTTATGAAGCAAAGCTTGGGTGATACATTTGTAGAGAACTAAATGCAAAAATTAATCTAAAAATGAGAATTGTAAAATAATTTTCTTCGCCTGTTCAAAATTGTACATTAGTATACATTACATTATTTAGTTTGTATATTAGTTTGGGAGTTATATCTAAACGTGAATTTGGCATAAATAAAGGCTGTGACAAACTGAATTTGATAAAAAAAAACATAGACGGAAAGAAAACCGTTGCCACATGAAATGAAATTATAAAATGACAAATTAATATTTAAATTTTTATTTTTTAAAAAATTATATTCGACGAATTTTGAATCAGTAGTAACTGATATTTAAACTGTTAATTAAATTCTCATGAATTTACTGGAGTTCAAAACTTATATATGTGGAATTTCTTACTTGACCTAATTTTATCGTATGTATCCGATACAGAGATGAGATACAAAACCCATAACTTCTGATATAGTACATATAGTTTGTCGTCATAAAACACCCTTGAAATGTAGAATGTCACTGTGATTAATAAAGCAAAATTAAGAAACCAAATCTCTTCAAAAATGTCTTTTTAGAACTTTAAGGGATTTAGAAAATTTGAAACCTTTTTGTACTTTAAGTGTTTTTTTAGTTTGAATACATATCGCACCCTAGCTACACAAATATCATAACTCAAAATCGAAAAAAGTTTGGTAACAAGCTGGTTTTCCTAGGTTCAAAAGAGTACGAAACTTCGATATTATAGAAGCAAAAATTGCGACAGATTTTTAAAGCGGATAGATGGCCATTTCGTTTTTAAGTTAGAATTTAAAATGTGCAAATATTGAGTTATGACACTTTTGTAGTTAGGGTGCGATATACGACCCCCTTTGCATTTTGAAACTACTTTTGTTATTACTTTACAATAACCCAGTTTTACTACTTTATATTTCAGAAATCAAATTCATGCGATATTCTATGAATTCAGAGTTACAGAGCAAAATGGAAATTACTAAAAATATTGAATATGATTGATACCAAATTGAATGTTTCATTAGGTACGAATATGGAGTTTTATTTGAAAATTCCAATTGTTAAACAATAGGTAAGCGTATCCATTATTACAATTACTTTGATATTACACTCACAAATTTCGATCAAAAGGATGTCTCAGTATGTCACAAAGGATGTCTTAGTGTAATTTTTTTTGTGCAAGTGGAGTCCTTACATCACATTTATAACACGTCATCCCTACTGATTCGATTCCTTGCATTTTCTCCCACGCATTCGCAGGGAATCATCAACCTGGTCTTCCCATCGGAGTCCTGGTAATCATATTTTTCGGATTCCTCCTAGTACGTCTTCGAATACCTTACGACCTGCGTCATCATTATCCATTCTACAGACAGCATGGGCCAATGTAATCGCTCTATTTTGATCCCCTTAACTAGATCGATGACGAGATAGAACTTGCACAGTAGAGTGAATTGAAACTGTTTTTAAAAATACGCCTTGGGTATACCTCTAGTACCAAAGGTACTAAATATTATTTATCTCATTGAAAGTTAGTAGGTGCCCCCGACAATGTCAAGTTTTGAATAAATTTAAAAATTCAAAAAATAACGGGGTTTTCTTACAATTATTATTAAAGACGACGACTGACTTCTCTCAACGCAACCTGCAATTAAATTAAATGACTATTATCGCGCCAAATGACGCCTCCTTTTAACACAAAGAAACAATTAAATATCTAGTTCCTATTTTGAATACATTTTCGTAACAAGCATCATTTTTAAAAAAATAATAGAGTCATATTAAGGTGGTTATATATTTTATTATATTGGAAAAATACTTCTAAACAATTCAAACATTGTTTCCAGAAATAATTTAATATGTTTGGGTATATAAAGTAGACAGCAGCATGAAATTTTTTTAAATGTTGAAGACATTGGGGCACCTAAAAACATTGTCACACGAAGACAATATTGTAGGGGTTTCATTAAGCCTCACATTACAAACAACGTCACACGTTACAAACAAAATTACAAAAAAATCGCATACATTATCCATCCACTCTAGTGTGCAGCTCGTGTCTTCCACGACGCACAGTGGTTCAGAATCGATTTCCATCGGCCAAAATTAAATATCTTTTGATCTAGTCAACATTTTAAAGTTCTGTGAAAACCCGATTGTAGGGAAGGGGTCAAGGGTTATTTCCAGACAGTAAGACTATTATAGAAAATATTCCAAAATTAATTACCTTCTCATTTGTCGATTTTAAAGAAAATAAAAACCTTTGTTTTTATTGTATGTTTTTCAAACATATTTTAAGGTAATTCTTCACAATGCACACAATATATTTAAAATTCATTCTTATTACAGATATTAGCTTTTTCGGATATTAAAAATTGAAAACAAAATTATATTTTGTTTCGGATTTATTGAACTCTCTCAGATAGTTTTGGAGATATTGCACTCAAATTTTCTTCAATAAACATAGTAATTTCTAGGCTTGAATACGACGACTAAGTTTTGTTTATCATAATATAATATGAATGCACTAAGCAGTAATTCTATTTATACGCCAAATGGTGTTTTGTAAGTGATGTTTGGAACATAACTCCATCAACTGAACTCCGATTAGTATCGGAGGATTTTCATGTATAAAACTATCAATGTTGTTTCACATGCTTCCGGGTTTCTGCATCATATATCAATACATGTAATGCAGGAACGTGACCTCGCTTGCTTTATGGCGCAGAATCCTGGGTCCTATCGCAAGCAGACGATACATCTGTAGGAGTCTTCAAGAGAAATATACTCCGAAAAATGTATTGCATAGTTAAGCGGATCAAAATAACGCGATTGCGCTGGCTAGGCCATGTCAGTAGAATGGATGAAGACGAACCAGCACGAAGGGTTTTCGAAACCGAACTCGAAGGAAGACAAAAATAGGAAGAGGGATCAGGTTGACGAATCCCTGCGTACACCTGGTATAGCCAACTGGAGAAATATAGCAAAAGATCGAACTGGTTGGCGAAATATGTTATCTTCGTTTTGTAAAGTCCCTGACCCCCCGGTGTTGTCCGAGACCGGATAAGAAAGTAAGTAATGCAGGAGTCCGATCTAACTGAACTTTTTGTTGACCAAGACCGAATTGTTCACAGATGAGAGAAATCTCTGTTCGTCGTCTTGGCCACGTTCACTAACAAATCAACCTGCACCGATTCCACTTGGATTCTTAAAAATACAGCAATAACATCCAGTAATAGTCGCCCAACGACTTCCACATCATTCAATGTTATTTAATGGAACAAAGTCCTCAATTACAACTTCCGGTATAGCTAATGTGAATTGTTCTAAACTTTACCCGTATAATGTTAAAATAGGTTAATTGAGAAATCTATTGTACAACCCTAATAAACGCAGTAATACTGATGTAATTAAATATAAAAATAAATGGTTGCACATTACATCCTATGAAGGAATTGGGGAGAGCTCCTCACAACCAGTCAGCTGTGCGCTTTCTAGTGTTATAGTCACTGAATGCGACCTACAGTTTAACATCGGTTCCGAACGGTATTTCGAGATGCTTTCTTATGGCTAAATACTCGATAGTGTCGCCGTTACTATGCGAGGTGACCGCCGTCGAAAGAAATTTAAGGTGGTCAGAGAAGGGATCGAACCCACGATTTCATGTACAAGAGGCGCGCACACTACCATTGCACCATCGACGGCTGATATAATGCCTCCTAAGTAGGAGTGAAGGATACGCATAGTTGTGTAATACATTCGTCTATCGTCATTCTAGCATTGCGGATGTTACCGGTTTTTATTTTTTTTTTATTTTTTAGTTTTCTCGAGAACTATTGCGTTATGGGAAAATGCTAGAATTCAAATTTGTAGGTTTCAGTGAGTGCACAGCACACTGGTTGTAAGACACTGTCCCCAATCCCTTTATGGGATGTATTTTATGTATTTGTTGAATCAGTTTCTTAATTGTTATGGTATTTTCAATGGGGTTTCCTGATCGTTATTTTTCTTCGCGGAAATAAATTCAATATTTCATTTCGCGTTTCCTCTTATGCGTATCGGCAATTTGTCGCCGCCTTCAAGGGAGTCTAATACAAAATTTTGAATTATTCTTATTACAATTTTCTGTTATTTTTACATTTAAATATCCGTTTTGTTTCATTTAAATTTATATTGTATACAAAAACACAAACTTATTTTTGGGACTAACATCGAATCAATAAAAGTCACAATTAAAATGTGCATCAAGTTACCATCGCACTTTACCACTATTTGATAATGCTTACACAGGAAAAAATGTAAATCAATTTCAATTAATTAATTTGTTTAATTGATTAATTTTTAAATTGATTTTGGTGTAATGACGGAAATGATAATATTAATTAAAGGTATTTGTAAATTTGTCAAAAAAAACTTCAATTAAAAAATTTGTAAATTTGATCAAAAATATTGATTAAGTATGTAACCAAGTTAACTAAAATAATTATTGATTTTTTTCGCGATTTTTGATTAAATTTTTAATTGAATCAATTAAAACCGTTATTTCTTTTTTCAGCATGAAACCCCCACCCCTTTCGACGACTCTAGAAAAAACTACAAGGTTCTATTTTTAAAGCGATTTTATCTATTCATCTAACTATATCTATAAAAAATTAAATATTTTGAATGTGGAATTACAGAAAACGCAGTTTTAATCACGAAACAAAACAATTTAACACTAGTATTCTTTAAGTTCGCAAAATAAAATCTTTCCATCAACAACAAACGAATTACAAATAACATCAGTGTTGTATATCAATGACTAGAGCCGTACCAAAAGTGTCGACGACGGCTGGTGACTCAGCCGCCACACATATTGCCTCCCAACGGCGCTGTAAAATTCAACGTTCTGTAAAATACTTCACCACAACAATTTTTGTTTACAAAAATTGTTTATATTAAGGTTTGTTAAGAACATATCATGCATGCATATTTATATTAATTTAGAATGATTCACAACAATAATTCGATTATGTACTAAAAAATTAACCGTTTTTAGCGCCGTAGAGTTTCGCCGTGCCAACTCCAAGTTCTGCTGTAAACTCAAAATATAAATTGTAAATATGATTAAAAATTTAATTGATTCACTTAATTTTTAATTGCATTTTTCGAAACAATTCAATTATATTTTTGATTGAAATTTACAGGCCAATATTTTCTTCTGTGTAGTTAATGTTGTCCGTGTCTATTTGCCGTCGAAGCCTCAGGCTCTCCAGTGTCAATCTTGTTCTCTCTCTTCTCTCCATAACCAAAATTGCCGCGTTATCATAATCTGCAGTATGTTCTGTGATCGTCCAATGCTCTGCCAATGCTGTTGTCATCTCCCGCGCTTTTGTACTTGTATCGGATGTATCATCTTCATGTTGCGCAATAGGCATGACCTCGTACACTATTCCGTCAACGAGACAATTCACGTAATATTGTGTTGATTCTCTTCCTCTTCCATAAATTCTTTGTCACTTAACATCATACATGGTTTCTTTTTAATTTGCATAGGATTTTAATTTGCATTACTTTATCTAATGCAAAAGCAAAAGAATTACCATTGTTCGCAATGTTGGATTTGCATTTGCTCAGGCAATGCAAATGCATGTTGTGGAATCGGGTGCCAATTGTAATGAAGTATGGAAATAATTGATAAGTCTGCTTGAAGATACCTCTTTGCCATATCATGTACCCCAAAAAGGTATATAACTATCTTCCCCCAATTATATAGTGATCTTAATCTTGGCATGTTGTAAGTAAAATTCTCGCAGAATGCCGTCCTTGTCCTTTATCTGCATAATGGCAATGATGTCGTCTACATATTCCAATAGGTATTATACCCGTATAGGATTTCCCTTTGGCATACCAACGGATTGGCCGTGATATGCACCGTGATATTCGAAATAGTCATTGTCCATTAGACAAAATTCAAGCGAATTGTGGAATTCTTTCCCCGGCATGCTATTGTCCCTCAACCTGTGCCATCTTCCCATGATCGCGACGATTAAAAACATTTTGGTAAATTGAAAGACCACATCAAATGATACAATTATTTCATCTTGGTTTATTTCTAGTTTCCGTATGTCATGTTTTAATTCCCGTGTATTATCCATGTTGTATGTCGTCGACTTTATGCCCCCCAGCCTAGCACCGATGTATTATTCAGATTTCATTTCTGTCCCGCGTATATGTAATTTCCTCGGTATAGGTCATTTACCAGATTGCCATTTTCCCTCATTAATAGTGCTGTAAGGTTTCGTTTATAAACACTTACACACACGTGCTAGGGTCCTCTGGCCACAGGTGGACAGGAAGAGGACTAGGCAACTACTTAGCTTCCCGAGAGGCAGGTTATCCACAATGATAGGAACACTTACGGGACATTGTCTTATAGGAAATCACTCCCTAATATTGGGGCATAGAAACTTTACTCTCTGTAGATGCTGCATGGAAGAAGACGAGGAAACGACGAAACACCTTCTCTTGGATTGCCCTGCTCTGGCAGGACTGAGAAGTAGGATATACGGTACACATTTAGTTAGCACCGAAGCCCTACAGGATATTCCTGTAGGTCTTATAGACAAATTCATTGAAAGGACAAATTGGCTAGACGACTAGTCAATAGTTGTTATAGAGGAAACTGCAGGTTTCACAATGGGCTTCTTTAGCCTAAGTGTGCTAGACAGCGTGCTGTCTTGCAGCCTTTTCCACCAACCAAGGTCTGTTCGTATGGTTCCGTATGTGATATCGTCCCTTAACATTTCCCTCATTAGGTTTGAAGATGACTATAGGTTTGGATTGGATTTTACAAACAAGTTACTTCACATCAAATATATATTTACGGTTTAGAAACTTGAATCGGTGTATTCTTCCGAACACACCAACAAGTCTATGACTAATTTTTATATTAATTCCATCTGTGCGGGCGCACAAATTTCAACACCTTATCTGGGATGAAACTATATTGCTATTAAATAATGCTTTGAATATGAAAAGGTTTGAAATAGAGCACTTACCAATTAAGAAACTATCTGTCCTTCTCCTGAAAATGTCCTAATTAACGCATTTAAAAACTGCCATTTTGCAGAGTTTCTGTTAGAAATTTATTGAAGTAAATAATATCCACAAAAATTACCTTCAACCGAAAACGGAATTCATATGTTAAATCACAAAACAAGAACCTTTTACCTTTTATTTTTATATTCTGTTTAATTGACAGGGGTTCGAAGGTCAAGTGCTACAAGCCCAGCAGCCGTTGGGATCATGTCGTCATGCCGTATCACTTTTCCTATGATGAGTGCATCATTATTGTTTTGTGTTCCATTAAAATAACAAATCCACAACCATCAACAAGAGCAATAAAAATGTTAAATCAACACCAGCAACAACATTGAAAACATAACCAACCTCGTCAGAAACATCAACTTCATCATCTACCCAACAGTAGACGCTTCAAGTCCAATACGGAAATTCCATTTCCTATTAGCCCTGTTGGCAATTTTTAGCATTTTCCATTTCCGGCTTTTATGTATTTTTGCTGCTGCCAACATCACCCGGAGTTGTTGTTGTTTATACTGTTCTCGGTCTGTGTAGATTTTCGTTGTTGTTTTCTACTGCGTTTGAATATTTTAAAAATATCGCAAATTAGATATTTGCAAGGGAAATTCATGAAATTGAAGAGAACAACAATGACTTAACCCAACATTATAAGTAACAAATTTAAATTTTCGCCTCATCCCTTTTCGTAACACATTTCGCTGCAAATGATATTTTATCGACTTTTCATTTATCCCCAACCAATTTTTCCGATTTTTGATTAAATTAAAACTTGTGTTGTCATGTCTCGGAATAAATAGAAATTCTTTAGGCCTTTGACGTTGGTGTAGATTTCATTAAAATTCTGAAATATTTGAACGAAACTCTTCCCTATGATGGAAAGTATTGACATCAAAGGCTCAAAAAACAATGACTATGGAAGGAGACAAATGTGTATATTCCGACGTGACGAGGGTGGTTAATACCACCAGTGTTCAACACAAGGCGATTGGGATGACTTCTTATCGCAACACGACGAGTCAGTAAAATAAAATTAAATCTAGTCTGATCTTCATACAACTTTGTAGAGGGCAACTATTGCTACTACCGTTTAATTTTTTACACAATTGTTGAATTTCGAGCCTAAGTTAATCGAAACACTTTGAATACTTTGTACCACCATGTTAGTTGAAAACAAGGGTGCGGAGTTTCCCAAAATTTTTAAAATCCCGACTGCAAACCTGTAGTTTTAAAATGCCGAATACCAACTCCACCAACAAACCAAAATGTATTTAAATGTTTTTTGATTAGCGGCACCAATTATGAGGAAAGACGTGAAAACAAAAATTTATCCGTTCCACGAAATTAATAAACAATTTTCACAAATTAGGGCCCATCAAGTTCGTCCTTTCCTTACTTATAAAGCTTAAATAAACTGATACCAGAATCGAAGGAATTCAAATTTCTGAATATTTGACGTCAACAAGACATGGTGAACAAAAATACTCATCACTAAAATTTCAGTAAAGATTTCGCGAGATATCTCTTGAACTAGTACAAAACAGTGGAAAGATTATACTTAAAATTAGAGAGTCTCAAAACGACAAATTTACTTTTTCCCAAATTTCTTCCATTATCTCGTAAAAAGCTAATTACTCTTACAATGTTATTATACCGGACATTTCTTTTTCTGACTCAGAACCTAAAACCAACATAGAAAAATAGTTTTCAGATTAAACATCATCGTAATTGTTTTATTAACCCGCTGGGAAAAAAATGTATTGGCCGGAGTCGGGCTACCCAATGCCTCAGTCAGTGTTATCACTAACACTGCCAAACTATTGGCACTTTTGGAGTAGCATTGTATTCCTTCATCTACTTCTATTTTGCTATTTCTCAAATTTATAGTAATTTTATTTATACGGAATCGGCCTGGGAAAAAAGTCGACTCCGACTCTTGACAGATTTCCAGAACTCCGACACCACACCCCTGCTTGAACGTAAACATTGAATTGAGCAAATTACTCGTATCTACGCTCTTGGATCTTTTTATTACGTACCATTTCCCGCTGCACACTAACAATACATTCCTCGTAATATTTATGACACATTCTTCAATATTCTTGTAAAGATTTTCCCACATTTCATAGATATTATGAAAAGTTTTCATAAAACGTTAAGTATTCATAAAACTGATTAATAAAATACATATTATTAATTAATTAATTGAAATATTATTTTTCGAGCAATTATATACAAGGTGGCGCAACAAAAAACTCATAATGTGAATGTGCTTTAATTTTTGCAAAGGCCGTCAAATGTCATAGTGCATTGACATCTATATTGTAGACAGATAGAGAAATATTTAACAACAAAGCAATTAATTGACCAAATTTCGGTCTGTTTTTTAACGCGAGCAATTGAGCATTTGGCTGAGCGCCTCGTGCAAACTGTGCCCACGAGAGATGTCGCAAGAAGTGGATGGCCTCGTATTGCACGTAACGACCGAGAACACCGCTGCTGTGGCCGAGGACGTCAGAGAGAATATACATACATCGATGAGACGACGATGCACACAATTAGGTTCGTTGCGACGAATTTTAGTGGAAGACTTGAAGATTGGTTAAGATTAGTTAATGAAAGAGAAGTTCATACTACAGTTTATAAATTTCGTAGATTTATTTTCGTAGAATCTGTGAAAATGTTTCACAGATCCTACAAAATGTTCTATTGGCTATTGAATGAATTCATTAAATCTATGAAAGTTTTCATAATATTTACGAATAACATATTCGAGTGTAGTAGAGTCGTAAAAGGTAGTACTTTTACTTAATTCCTTGTAAACGTTAAAATTAAAATTAAAATTCTTCTTACCTAAAATGAAAAGAAAACCAAAAATTTGATTAATTTTAAATTTAATAATTTTTTTTTTCAAATTTGTTAGTACATTTAAAGAGTTATAAAAAACAAACATACTGCTTGGTCGAAATCATCGTTTTAATTGGGTTTCATACTGAATTGGAATGTTGAACCCATATTTGAATTACTACATACAGAATTAACAAATGTAAAATCTTTCTTCACTATAATTTTTTTATTATGGACCGATTTTACATTTGTTCCTCATATAAAATATAGTTAATTTTTTTAATTTTATCATAGGAATATATTTGAAAAACTCCTTTTTGAAAACTATATTTATATTAATAGAGATATAGAATGGCCTCGAGCTTAACTAATAAAATTAAAAAGTGCCAATGAAAAGGCCGAATAAATAAATATCATCCCTAATGAATAAAGTTAATTATTTCGGAACTGCGTTACAGTATGGGTAAAATTTAAAACCATCCATAGTTTGAACAAACAAATACATTAAAAAGATACGAGTGAGGTTTAATACGTCTCTTTAATAACTTAGGAATGAACCAGGTAGTGTCCAAATCGAGAACCTCTAGACCAATAGACACCAAACTTTGGCAATAAAAAAATATTACTTAGACGAGAGATTTTCGGTTGGCGAATCTCTTGAGATTGTTGAAGTTATAGCTGGAGTGGACGGTATTTATTATCTTTGGCATTTGACTTAAACTCTTGAGTGAGTTCCGATTAGAGTTCCGTGATCAATTCATCAATTTGTGGAATTTCTCAGAATGTGAGACATTATGCAATTTGGAATAGAGAAGTTTAGAGAAAATAAAACCAAATCAATTAGATTCAAGGTGTTTTATAATGTTGTAAATTTCAAGCTGATTCTGATGCTCACTGATTAAAGGAATGTCGAGAAAGCTAACGAGTTCACAAGTAACTTCTCATTTTATCTTTTAAATATTATCTGTTTTATCCATTTCGTAACAATTCCGAACAGTGGGTCCTTATTACAATTTGCGTACTATTTTGAGTGTTTGAATATTAAAAAACAGTAGTAGGCAATTCAATTCAATTACAATTAGTGTACTAGTAGATTTAAGTAGTTCTATTCTAGATGTTAAGTAGTAAATCTTTTAATAGTTAATATACATATAAGGATAATCTTACGATTATACAATGCTAGTTTAGTCAGCAGGAAGGTTTCTCTTAAATTCAGTCTGTGGACGGAGAGGCGTGACAAATTTTTTTTTTTGAGCCAGAAGGCTGAAAATTGGTGCATATATAGTATCGGGGAGCGTGGAGGTTTTCTAGAGCTAGAAGGCTGGAAATTGCTACAGACTTTATATAGCACTCACGATGGGCAAGACCAATTTAAAACCGAATTTTAGATTTTCGTTTTTGTTGCACGGCATAAGTGTTTTTAGAGAAAATATTTCCGAGCCAAGCAATGATAGTCGGGTCAGCTAGTTTTAGAATATAAATAAACTTTTTAAAATTAATAAGATTTTCAAATTCAAATGAGTCCAATGTGAATTTGTATAAAACTTGAAAAATAAAATAAATTCTACTTTAAAGTATAAATTATAAATATAAAACAAGACGAAATCAAAAGTGAATCTGATGAAGTTCAAGTTCATCTGCCATGAAAACTGTGCTCTAAATTACGCGATGGTAAAAGACTAAAGCGTCACATCTGCTTGAGTTATTCATCTAACAATGACTGTTATGAAAGTCAAAACTGGTCAAGGTTAGAGGCATTTCTTGCAGCTTCCCAGGAGGTATACATAGTACACCCACAAAATGGCGGTCGCATTTGCTCACACTAAAGAGAAGATCTAATGTAAATCGACGGTCTCAATCAAAAGGCAAATGAAGTCTAATAACCAGCAGGGTAGTGCCAGCAGGGTAATGACAATTGATTTTACTCTGAACTAATCGTAATGAATACTATGAAAACAGGACGAACTATAAAGGTGAAGCTTGATAAAGCCACCAATACTCGTACAACAGTAAAATTGAACTTCATCATTGGGCCAAGAAAAATATGTTCTTCCAAATTGTCATGTTCCAATTTAGCAACAGAGGAGGGTTTCTACGAAGTTCAGATTTTTATATTAAAATTTAATCCGCTGCTATATTCACAGGATTAGAATACACCTTATTCATTCCTGCTGCCAAACACGGCTTGATAATGGCTTGCCAGAAACGAAGTATGTACAGGGTGGCGCACCACTTGTGCTACAATAAAAAATTCAAATAATTTTTTTAATCAATGTAGCTATTTCATTTACTTTTATTTTATTGCATAGAATATTCCATTTTATTTTTTATAACTAATTGGTTTTGAAGATTATAGATCCTAAATTACCTCCATGTTCATCCATGCAAATGCGACACCTGATCAGAAAATTATTCATTGTGGCCTGAAGGGTTGAAGTCGGGATCGCCTCAATTATGGTTTTTATCAATTCACTCAAATTCCTTGGTTTCGTTTTGTACACCTCTTGCTTGATATGACCCCAGTCAGGGCAGGTGACTTTGTGGACAGCGGAAAGAGGAGTTTCTGGATATTAATTTGTTTGGGAATTTTCGTTGGAGCTCCGCCATAACAGGTCTGGCTATTTGTGCACTTGTTCCATCTTGATGGAACCAAATGCTGTTGAAACGAATACATCTTCGACGCAGTTCTGGGTAAAAAAAACTCCTCCAACATCTTTAAATAACGGTCTCCATTGACAGTTACTGTTACACCGTTTTCTTCAAAGAAGTATGGCCCCACAATGCACCTAGATGAAACTGCGTAACACGCAGTAACTAGTTCTGGGTGCAGTTCCATCTCCTGTAGTATTTTTGGACTATATTCACTCCATACACGGCAATTTTGCTTGTCTACATTTCCGTTTAGATCAAAATGAGCCTCAATAGATATAAACAAGCAATTAATAAAGTTGCTGCCTTCTTCGGCCATTTCAATCACTTTTTGGCAAAATTCCAGGCGGATCTCCAAATCCAGAGGGTTTAACTTGCTTGTAATTTGGACTTTGTATGGAAACAAGTTTAAGTCATCATGAATTATCCTCTGTAATGACCGTCTGCTAACTCCAATTTACGCCCATAAGTTTCGAGTCGAAACGCTTGAATTTACCAGAGTTGACGATGCTACAGCCGCGATTATGTCTTGAACCCGAACATAGGGATCTCGATGGCACGAATTTCGTGTTATGCCTCCAGATTCGGCAAACATGTTTACCCACCTTACAATGGTCGATCTAATCGGGAGAGTGCCGCTAAACTCCTGCCTAAATTCCCTTTGGACGAAAATGAAGGACTGCAATGCATGGTATCGCTGCACTATTCCAATCCTGTTTACGATATCCCAAGTATTCATTTTAATAAATCTAAATAGCATCATCACTTATTCTAAATAGTAACTTGCAAAATCAAAACAAAAATGTTTGTTTTGTAGCACGAATCGCGTGACACCATGTATCTGGTTTGCATGGTGGCAATCTTCACTCATTAACGGACGTCATCTTAACCGTTTATCAGCAAGATAATGAGGATGTCGTTTTCGAAATAGTAGGTAAAGATTGCAGACTGCAAAGAAACTACATATCTACACCGAAATCCAGTGATTTGGAGTCACAATCTGGATGATTTTTTGGATTTGGAGCAGGTGACTGAGATATTTGCTTGGAATCCGTGTCTAGGATATTTGTATATTTAAATTTTGACTAGAAATTGTACTTTTCTATCAACTACGAAAATACACTCACAGAAAAATTCGGTAGAGACAGCCGAATTAGCCGTAACCGAATTTAAATTATATCAGAACCGAATTAGAGGTTGTCTCACCCGAATTAGAGGTTGTCACATCCTCACTAGAGGTCGTCAGAACCTCATTAGAGGTTGTCACAACCTCAATATAGGTTGTCACAGCCGAATTAGATGATGTTATAACCTAATTTAAATAGTCACAAATTAATTTTGAAAGTTTTTTATTATTAAGTGATGATTTATTTTCCTGTATTTTTTTAAAAAACAAAAAATTTAAAACAATAGAATCATATGTAGGTATATTTGAATTACATTACATTCCACTTCCACTTTTTTTTTGAGTCCCGGCTATCATGTATCACCGCACAAATTCTGAAGTGTCGTATCGGTTGATTTAGGTCCTACACCGTTTTATACGGACGATTGCAGCATATCTTGAACTGTCGACCTTGTATAACTTCAAAACTGTTAATATCTGAATGGAAATTTTCTATTTCCATAATTACAATATTTGTACTTATCTTTTTTAAAATCCGGAAAAAAATCTTGATATCGCCGCGACGGCAACAATTATAAACTTTTTACCCTTTTTTAATATAATATTTGATGTTCGAATATTAAACTGCAGGTTTGAAATACATAGAATTATTTTGTGGTAACCGAATTGAAAATGAAGTCGGTTTTACCTACAGAATTCATGAGAACTTCGGTTAAAGCAATCAAATTGACACCAAATTCGTTCGTTGTAATCGATTTACGGCTCAATTCGGTTATTGTGACCGAATTGATTCGAAATTCTATACTTACTCAAGCCGAATTTTGTATTAATTTCGGTTGTTGCATCATTGCTGAAAGCTACAACTAATTAAATCTGAAAAATGAATTATGTTCTGTTGGAGTTATAGAAATGTCTATCAGTCTAACTTAGACTTCAAATCAATTCATCAGAATTGAAGTGCTCAAGTGAATGAGATTTTCAATTCCCCTCCCTCGTTTTCCAGATGTAGATGTGAATTACATCAAATATACAAAGCATAAATTAAATGCTAACAAGTAAATTGTTTAACAATTTTATAATTTCTCTGTGGCAGAAAGTAAAGTTAGAGTTAATGATGATGACGTTACCTTAACACCACAAACTATCATGATAAACTATAATCTCTTACTACAACTGGTCTGGACTTTGGTCAGTATGTCTGTTATGATTAGCCACTTCCAATAGTGAAGATATAATAATGTCTTAAACACGAATATGGATAACAACAAAAAGGCGAAGAGAGAGAATATGATAATGAAGAAAACAACCATTATAGTGTAATGTTTTCACAGAGAGAGACTTAACGTTAAGGTCAGTCGTGCGATTAACGCAAATGATTAATGATGTCTTGTTGGACTCTTGTTTTGACTCAATTTGCAATGGCTGAGTGAGTGTACTCGTACTGTGAGTATAAAGTACCTGCAACATCCACAGATACTTATGCACACATACACTCGACCGCATAAATCTGCGTACAAGGATAAAAAATATATTGACATCAAATTGCGATGTCAAAATAATGGGGTACACGTTTGAAACTATTTATCATAAAACACAGATATAGTTGACAACATCGAGATATATATTTTATGGATTTTAAAAGCTTAAAAAAATAGATGAATTTTGAATAGGAAAATGTGGTAACAATGTTGATATGCAAAAGTGTGCGTAAAGAAAATGTAACGGTGCTTTGTACCTATTTAGCAGGAAGTTTATTGTAGTCATTGCGTTTAAAGTGATACATAAACAAGAATGATGATTTAAGCAAGTTATTTTGAAGGAGATCAGTGGTAAAATTTAAAATAAAAGCAGAACGAAAGGAAATTAGTGTTACCCAGCGGAAAGTTAACGTTCATCTGTGAAAGGAAGCACATACGGAATCATTTGAAAGATGTCATTCTTCAATTCAGATGGTGGCTAACAATGGTAAAAAATGGGAGTTTTAGTGTCGCAGCGCCATTCTGGATGTTCTCCGAAACTGACTCAGCGCAAAAACCGAGTTGTGGTGCAGGCTGTTCTGCAAAATCCCAACTTAACAACATTATGAATCGCTGAAAACTTGCGCCAACAGTTCAATACGTCAGTTTCCAGGGACACCAGGCGCAGAATTTTGAAACCGACCAACTATCGCGGACATGAAATACGTACGAAGCCTCTGGTGTCATTAGTCAACAGACAAAAGCGAATTGCGTTTGCAAAAGAGCACATAAATAAGTCTCCTGAGTTCTAGCAAAAATGTCATATTTACTTACGAAAGCAAATAATGAATTTTTGGCATTAAAGGACGTCAACTAGTTTGGAGAAAACACTGTAAAGCGCTCGATCCAAAGAACGTGAAACCTACAGAGAAGACTGGTGCAGGTGGCGTGATGGTTTAGGGTTGCATGTCCAATAACGGGGTGGGTGCACATTTGCAATTTATTCTATCAGTCATGGATCATAGAGTCTATCTAGATATCCTTAAAGCAAATCTACGAAGAAGAGTCAACAAATTGGGAATAGAAGATGATTATTACTTCCAACAGAACAATGACCCAAAGAGTCTAGTACAAGACCTTGGCTGTTGTATAATGTCCAAAAACAGTTCAAAATTCCACCGAAATCGTCGCACTTGAACCCTATCGAGCCTTTGTGGGATTTATTGGAACGGTACTGCTCGCAGAATGAAACCACATTACCGCGGATTACACTACCAAACTGGTAGCATCAATGCCAAAACGCCTCACTGAAGTACTAAAATGTAAGGGATATCGTACATAACACTGATTATTTGTTTGAGTTAAAAACCACTGTCATTCTACATTACTATGCTTTTGTACGAACACTTTCGCCAAGTCATGAAGTCATAACATTATTGTTTTTGAATTTCTATTAATTAGTTTTCTATAAACATTTTTTAAATAATAGAAAAGTGTTCGTAAATAAATCATAGTTTTGTAAAAAAAAAAAAACTCCTTACATGTGTAGCTTATTACTTTTACAAAGTAATTCTGTGCCAATGGTTACATACTACTCTTGTAGGCAGACTTATGTGGCCGAGTGTATGTGTGGACAGTTCTTAAAGTGATTGGGAGTGAGTGTTTATAATTCACTTCTACGTTAGGTGTTAATACTCTCTACTAAACCAGTCTTAATGATTTTAATAGAATAGTATGTATCGTAGTGTGTGGCAATGACTTTGCGTTGAATAAAATCATTCGATAAATCATTCGATTTTAAATCTGTTTAAATTATAAATATTTATGTTTATTGAAAATTTGTGCTATCCTCTTCCAATAAAAAAATACTATGCCTAAAAAGGTAAAATACTTTACGAGATATACAGAATTAATGAACACCGATTAGAATTCTTGGAATGTCAACTTGTATGAAAATTATACACATATTTATAGATTAAAACTCAAACGTACCAACATTTTATGTCGAGCTTAAAAAATTTTTATTGGTTGCAAAGAAAATTGGTCTAAAACAAATATCTGTCAAAAAATTAAACATATATTTTTAAAAGTTGATTTACTTACTCACGGAAAGATACGATCTACCACAAAATGATTCCAACTTTTTAAGCCTTCAAACCATTAGAACACAATTTGGAAAATTAATCAAATTTTGGGCAAAATTTCAAATATTTTTACATTTTGGAAAATCAAACAAAAATGGTAAGAAAAAAAAATCAACATATATGTAGAATCCTTTAAGACGGGATGCTAAACTGTAGTAAAGCCAGAAAGACATCATCGGGAATAATTCGATAAAAAAATGTCTTTAAATAAAGAGTGCCTCAGTAAGAAAGCACTTTTTAAATTTAGTGTAATTGGTGCAAGTGGAAACTGTGAAATTTGGCAGCTGTCACATATGTTTATTCCGATTATTAAAAACCAGGCACCCGATTTTAATACTTTAAAACCATATTTTTTGATTTTTGCTCACTATAAAAACGAACGCTTAGGATTGAAATAAAATATTTTTTTCCATTGTTCCTTTTTAAGTCATCAACTGTTGAAAAAATATTTTTCATTTGAAACAACAATTTATAATTATCTCTACATATATTTATTCATACTGATGAATTCAAATTTTCAATCGATCAAACAAAGAAAAGAAATACAAATATTTTGAATAAAACGTTTTCGAGGAAAAAGGGAAGATATTTATCAACGATGAAAATAATAAAACGTTTTTATTGAAAATAACATAGATACATAAGTGAAATATTTGAAATTTAAATAAACGGGATTTAAAACAAAAAAAATACTTACATTAGAAATGCATTGTGAAATTTAAATTAACGTGATTTAAAACTAAAAAAACTAATTACATTCGAATTCCATTATGTCTACTAAGCTAGGGTTAAGTTTTAGTAGTAAAATATTTTCGAGATTTTGCGAACATAAATTTCTTCTGTGCTTTGTTAAAACAATAGGAAGCGCACTGAATAACCTTTCAGCGATTTTGGATAATGTTTCGCATTTAGAACTTTTTGTTTTCCAAAACTGCAAAACTTCATAGTGAAACGGGAGATTTCCCTCATATTGCAACTGCTCTAAGTACTCCCGCATGGATGCATAGTCATCAGTAAGTTTTATGGTAGTAGACGCAGTTTTATTCTCCAGTTTTGACGTAGAATACGTCTTACCTTACGGTATGAGGAGTCATGTCAGGTTTTTATTATTGTAATCTTTATTTCATTGAATTTGAGGAAACGGCTAGGTGAATTTTTTTTAAAATTCTTTTTGTAGGTAAATGAAGATGTTCTCTTTCGTTTGATATACATTTCATATTGGTTGATATATTTCTAGTATTTTAATTTCTCAAATGAAAATTGTTTAAACACATACACTCAAACATATATGTGGTGTTTGGTTGAGTGTTTTTGGTTGCTCAACATTGCTTAGGAACATGTATCTAGTAAAAAGTGAAACGAACAGCAAGCTAATGTTGCTTGGCAACATGTATCTAGTAAAAAGTGAAACAAACAGTAAGCTAACGTAATAAAGCTTTTTTGCGAAAGCTTCAATAAAGCTGTTGTAACATTAATTTTGAATTGTAAAGCGTAAAGCTTTCACACAACGCTCGAATGCTAATGCGAAGACTCGATAAGGTAAACCTTTTTTAATATTAGGGCGGCCCTCTCAACATTCGCAGAACTTATTTCAATAAAAATATTAATTAAAATACATAAATTAAATTAAGTTTAAAAAAATTGAACATAATATTTTTTTTTTAAACGGACTTGAATCAAATGCCGTTGGTAAATATAAAAATTACAACAGACAGTTGTCCGAGGCCTTCGGCCACGGACAACTGTCTACTGTAATTTTTTGTATCTGTCTTCATTTGAATGACCACTAAAGGTGCTTATACTTGGCTCCTTAGTTTGGTGATGAATTTCCTGTTCTACTCCGTCCGATTTCAATTTAGCGAAAATCATCAGCAGGTGTGACTAAATAAAATACAAATATTTTATAGGATAGAACATAGTTTGAATCATAGTTCATATTTTTATTCTGATGAGCGACTCATTCAGTCAGCCATGTGCTGAACAATCTAATACGAACTGGATGTGTCAGCAACTATAAGGCTTAACTCCAAAAATAAAAAGTGTTGAAGTACTTATCTTTTACACGGATTGTGGCTATTCGTGCCATGAAAAAGAGCGTAAGTTTGGTTGCGGATTTATAGTTGGCAAAAGGCTAAGACATCTACTCCCAAATTCATAACAAAAAATTAGCCAATGCATGTACGCTCCGATCAACGAGTGTAGTTGTTAGTTCATTAGACACTAGTCGGACACAGTCCTGTATAGGTTGCTATATAGGTTGCTACATTTTTATTATGAATTTGGGGGCTAGTGTCTAGGTTCAACCTATTGAGTGAACGTAAAACCACAATCCGCATCAAAGCGAAGTACTGCAACACTTTTTATTTTTGGAGTTAGGCCTTATAGCTTCTGACCCCTCCAACTGCAGAATTGAGTTAGAGTACTTACAACTGCAGTCTTTTTCTCCACACCACTCAAGTATGTTGTACCTCTAAAACAAAACCTAGGGTCTAGATACAAGGCAGCGACGAAAGCATTATTTTCCATTAACATCTTTTTTCGATTTTGAAGGGACTGCAAAAGGCGATCTGCTAACTCATTGCTACCAGCCATTTCTACCAACTCAGTTTCACAAACCAACCACTCTCTATAAAAATCATCCATTATTAGTTGTTTAGATTGAAGCATTGTCGTTGTTTCTGCAAGCGGTCTAAAACCTTCAACAAATTTTTCAGGAAAATCCCAATCAACTTCGATTTTGAAAAGAGTATTAGTTTCAACGTAATGCTTAATTTTTATTAAAGAATTGACCATTTCATATGTAGAGCTCCAACGTGTTGTGTTGTCAAGAACTGGCACAGGGCCTAAATTTAATTCTCTCATTTTCTTTCGAATCCTTTTAACAAAATTTCTGCATGTATCTAGGTCGTTCTTGAACTGTTTTATTACGTCCCAAGAGGCCAATTGTAAGGTATGGGCAGCACAGTGTACCACAGATAAGCTCTCCGATATTTGGCATGTGATCTGCTCATAAATATTTTCATCCTCGGGTATAGCACTTTCTTTAAATTCCTGCAGAATTTTTGCTGTCTTAACTACATTTGCCCCGTTATCAGTAGTAATTGCGTAAATTTGACTTATATAAATTTTGTAACGGCCAATAACATTTAAAACTTGCTCCTTCAAATATTTGGCACAATGTCGTTCAAATAATTCGACCATGCCAATAGTAATTACCACTATTTGAAAGTTTTCAATAAATTGGATATTCACTCCCATAATACTTCTGTCCATCCGGCTGGCAATGTCCAATTTTAAACATACGTATTTATTACCAACCTGTCTTTCTATTTGATCTACAAGTTTTGATTTCATTAGCTGAAGGTGGTCCGCAATGGTTTTAGAATTAAATTTTATATTATATGCGCTTGACCAAGGCTGCAATATGTTTTGAAATATGTCATTATCTAAACAACGAAACGGCATATGTAGTTGAGTTACCATCTGTCCTATAGATTTTACATACTCTTCCTTACTCATTTGCAAATACACGTTCTGTAACTTTCTTTTTTTGGATTATGATGGAATGTTATCTTCTGGCATTTCGTCAATATTATTTTTGTGAACTTGAATATAATGGCGTTTTATATTGCCCATGTGGCTCTTTAATATTCTGTCACATTGAATGCATTTGGCGCTACTTTTATCCGCACACAAATCCACATATTTATCTGGACTGAAAAGCTTTTTGCGGCCCATACTAATACCCTTTTTGTTAAAGCGCCTGAAATGCAACCGTTTAACCGCAAACAATTAGCAAAGTACAATTTGTAGAGGAAATTATAGAGCGTAAAACACCGTTTTTAACAACGCGTTATAATTGTGAAAACTTATTACAAAAATTTGGAAATTTATGTTGAGACCTCGCAATCTCCGAAGAATTTGCTGTCGAGAAAGTTCCCCTAATGTCTCAACCATTGGAAGAGTGGTCCAAAAATTTGTAGAACTGAGTGGGTTATAGAGAGTAAGACTCCTGTGCGTCAAATCATACGAAGACGCACTAAAACATATTTATCGTTTTCGTACATTGTACATATAATTAAATACACTACAGACATATGTACTTGATTTTGAATGCTCAACTGATTTTTTTAATCAACCAATCCCGTAAGCAAACATCTCCCGTGGACGGGAAAAAGTACTGCGACCGTCGGTGTCCGCCCACGGGAACTTTGACTGGAACCTTCAAATCTTTATATTAATGAGAATGCATGTATACGCATACTCGAAGAATAGTGTTGATGAACTGGGAAATATTTCCACAATTTATTTGTTTTATGATGGACCACAACATATAAGATAAAATTTACAAATTACAATTTCCCGAAATTTCTTGTTAACGTTGATTGATCTATAGCGTGTGCTTGTGACAGCATGACTTCTCGCCATGCAGGAAGTTAGGAAACTCCTGTAACTAATACAGCCAGAATCTTCGTAAGTTGCTGCATAATGCCTTTGTTTCAATTGAATGTTATTGATAGGGGAGGTTTTCAGAGTTACTATATATGCCACGTTTTGCTTCTCCGCCTGCGCTGCCTTGTTTTCCGATATACTCGTTACATTGTTTAATTGATCAACCAATTTGAAACCACTTTACATATGTTTGTACCTATTTACATAATTAATAGTTACTAATATGACAGTTGGGAATTTGTTTGACCACAAAACACCAAATGTATATAAAACAACAAATATGAAAAATGTTATTTTGTTTTTGCTTAATTAATTATTGATTGTGTTTATAGTTTTTTTTTACTAGAATTGCATTCATGCCACAACATGGTCCTTGTGACTCTGGGGGATTCCAGCTAAAACGAAAATGTCCCTTGACTCGAGGTCCATTCATTATTTTCGTTTGAAAATTTAATAGGAAATTTAATTAAAAACGCATACACCGTATATAAATGTACATACATCATTACCAACATATATTAAATTTAAATTTTAATGAGTTTAGATACGTTAGGATAAAGTTTCAATTATGATATGCATTCGCAAAAAATCGAACTGAACTGTGTATAGATATCGTAAGCATTTTGCAGTGATAATACGTTTAATTATGATTGGATTAAATATGTTTTGCATGGAATTGTAATTTTTCCTAATGTGATTCAATTAAATATCAACGCTTTCAGTAACCCTTCGATAACTATTCGAATGGCAAATGCCTAACAAGTTCCCCAGGGACTTCTTTAATTAATATGGTATGTTGTGTGCATAATTGTATATATTTTTAACCCTAATGGTTAGTGTGGGCAACTCTTGTACAAAAGAACGTAGGTTCGATTCCTGCTTTGACCACCTCACATTTATTTGGGCGATGGGCTCCTCGTTTAGTGACGGTGTAAAACTGTTGGTCCCAACCAGTGAGTGTACAAATTCCTCTGTGCCTTTAGATCTATTAATTTGAAGTAATTGAAGTATCCTATAGTTGGAAGTATTGAATAATGTAAATAATACTATTTAATATCCTATAATGTTCAACTGGATAAACGCCTTTTTCCTGTTTCCCTATTTCTTTGCTGTAAATCTTCGGGCTTTTTATATTTAAACAATTCGTCCATTATTTGTTTCAAGAAACCAAAATAAATATTTTTTTAATATTAAAGTTACTGTTACTTGCTGGTAAGAGTTGTTAATTACAGCCAATCGACTTCTATAGACTAAACACCTTAGTAGCCTAAATAATACAATATTATGGAACTCCGCATTTGAAACTAGTTAATGCATTTAACACTCATTCATACATTAATTGAACCAAGTTGCCCAAAAAAAAATGCAACACAATACCCAGCAAGCACAATGGCTGAAATTATTCAATAATAACAGTGTAATTACAAGGCTGTAATCCAGTGTCTAAAGTCTTTCAATAACGCTAAACATTTCTTTGAAAAACCCATCTTCCACTAAACTGGAATTTAATTTCAGTCGAGCAAAACCCCTAATACAAGACCAAATTCAAGGGCAATGTAAGCTGGGCAAAACTCGAGCAGAACAGCCTGTGCCCAGCTAAATTTATATATTCACTCCAATACTAATTTTCTTCCCTTCGTTCCTTGGTGTCATCCAATGTTTATTCTTTGGACTACAATCACAAACACTTGGATCTGGGACTTAACGTAAAGTATAATTCAAGGAAAATAGTACAACGCTTGAGTCGGTGTTTACTGGGTATAACCCAATACAAAACTATTGGCCCAGTCTCATGTTTTCCACCCACATCCATGTGTGGGAGAATAAAGGGTGTTCGGCAGTTGGTAAATGAATGAATGCGATTGTATGTGTAAATGAGTAACTGTGTTTCTATTACATAAATGTTGCGTGCATTGACTGTTTTGTGTTTCATTTGAACTTAAATACCCCAACAACAAAATTGTTACCATGTGTATGATTTGGCCCAAACAGCCCTCTTGCCATCTACACTGATAAAAAAATGTGTTTTTCACTAACGAATAACCAATCAAATTAAACAATATTAACAGTTATCCACTTTCTAATCGGAAGATTTCAAGTTCAATTCCTGGCGGAAGTACATAATTATTTTAAATCCTCCAAATGAACCATCATAATGGTTGTAATTTCTCCCGATTTGAATTTATTTAGTTTATTCCAATCTCCCATTTTTATAATTCTTTGATTTAATTCTATTGGATTAATTAACCAACTGACTGTGCAAGAGGTTAATGAAATCAACATGAACAATTTTATCAATTAATTTTGTCAGTGTTCTCAGCCCCACTCTCATGTGAAATTGACGCACGTTTTACGTTGGTGAGATTTTTGTATTTCAGACACGTTTTTGTTAAACTCAGTTTAATTGTGATTATTTTTTGCGTGTAAATGAGTTACCCCAAAAATATAAACAATAACAACAACAAGAAGAGGTACGATAAAAACAAAAATTATACAACAATGTAAATTCCCTCATTCATTCATTCCTCCCTCCCTCATTTTTCTTCGGGAATATGGGGGAATTTTTGATTGTCACAGATCACAGATCCTTCTGCATAATTATTATCAAGAAATCTGGTATCCGTTTATCACTGACAGGTAACAGCAGTAGCGACAACAACAAAGAAAATTATAATAATTACAATCGGAGAGCTAATTATTTCAAAGGAGGTTGTAGCAACCGTACACTCGGTTGCTGCCAGCGAATTGAGGTTGTAACAACTAAATTTGGTCCCCACAACTAAAATTCAGTTGAAGCAACCTCTTTTCATAATTGATTCCGTTGTGACAACTGAATTTTCAATTATATTCGTTCTGTCAACAATATTTCGGTTGCGAGAACCGAACTTGGAATTAATTCGGATGCAACAACCAAAATTGGTACCAACTTCGATTGCAACAACCGAATGTGACATCAATTCATGTCCAACAACCGAATTTGACATCAATTCGGTTACAATTATCGAATTTGGTATCAATTCGGTCGCAATAACCGAATTTGGCAGTAACTCTCGGTTACACCGACAGAATTTGGTGCTAAGTCGGTTACTGTGGCCGAATTTCTAATGAATTCTGTTGGTACCGGTTACCACAACATAATTCTATTCGCATTTATTAGCGTACACTACACGCAGCTGTCTGAAGATTTTCAAGGTCGCTCTTTTGAAATGTCATCGTCTTTATATAGAACGGGGTAGACTCTAACCGGCACACACAACACGTCAGAATAGGTGCGGTGGCCCATGATAGCCGGGGCTTCAAAAACGGTGGGAAGTGACATGTAAAATGAATTAGTTTCTGTAGAGTTTACCCCATATTAAGCTCTTTGTTTCCTCGCATTGTTATTATTTATGAGAAGACAGGAAAACAAATCATCACTACATTAATAGAAAAAAATTTCAAAATTCAGTTGTGAGACCATCTAAATTCGGTTGTGACAACCTGTAATTGGGTTGTGACAACCTCTTAATTACATACTAAATATCTCGCAAGCTAATAGAGCTACGATTGAACAGAATATGCTCGCTTTTATAGATTAGATGATTCGGTGCTGTAATTATTATGGTTAGGTAGCCGCCTAAAATGTCACTATCACATTTGGGCCTTGAAAATGGTTTTTAAATAAAGAAATTTAATTCTGGATACACACCATATAAGCTCGAGCTTAGACCTAGTTTTGAAATTGTGAGTTAAGCTTCGCTTCAATTCAATTTTAAATTCTAAACATGACTAGATCTCAAAACCGAAATTGTTAGTTTAAAGTTTAAGTTTAACCAATAAATAGCGTTGAACTTAACACAAATCTGGCTCTAGCTCGGATAAGTAAATTATATTTTTTTTTAGCTTTCAAATTTAAAAACAGGGCCAAAAAACAACACCAACTTGTACATAAAATCATTCTTTGTACTTTGCATTTTCAAAATTTTGGTAGCTTTATAATTTTACTCCACCACACTGGCAGCGAAACGAATTTAGTTCTTCTTGTCATCCATGCAAATGCAATCAACGCGAAAGGACGTTCAGCCAACAGACAATATCCTTAAGCAGTCAAACAACCCAGTTGTAGTGCATAAACATGTCTGTCAAATATTCAAAATTAAAATACCAAAATTTGAAACGAAAATATTTTCCAACAACTGGTGGAACACAAAAATAACTAGTCTGGGAAACGAAGCATTAGGACAAATTTAAATGCAGCCAGATGCCGGTGGATGACTAAGACATCTTTTATGCCACCATCAAGATTTCTAACAATAAATTAGGCTAGTCACACTTTTAATTTTTGGCCGGACTAAAATGTCGTAAATAATAATAGGGTAAATTTAGCTTAAAATTTCGAAAGCCATAATATATTTTGCATGGAAAGTGGAAGTAGACGAGTATGAAGCCACAGTAAAAAAGTTGTCACATATAAGGGAAAAATCGACGTTGTAGTTGCCAGTTCCGCGGCTGTTGTGCATGAGAACTTGTGTTCGATCGCTTCTCTGACCATCTTAAATTTCTTTTCGGTCTCTTCGCTTTGTGATGGCGACACTATCGAGTACTTAACCATGAAAAAACTTCTCAAAATACGGTTCGTAACCGATGTAAAACTATAGGTCCCAATCATTGAGTATAGAACTAGAAAGCGCAGAGCTCACTGATTGTAAGAAGCTCTCCCCAATCCGTTCATGGCATGTAATGGGCAATCCTTTTCTTTCAATTGCCAGGTCCTTTGTAGGATAATGAGCTCGAAATTACGAAAAGGACAAGTTTTCTATATTTTACTTAACACCATAATAACTTTCATACTACGTCTTTACTCAATAGCACTGTTGTTGATGATCTGCACTGTTACCCGGTTAAGCTTGAGATATTACTCGCATTTGCATATCCTTACTCCGTTAAAATCAGACTGACGCAATTTTTTCGCACACAAGTTATTTATACAAGTTCTTGGCGTAACGTTATCCACCATTGACCAAATCCTATGAGCATCCGTTTTCAGAACCACAGTGTAGTTCCCGAATTGCAATTGCTTTTGCTTGCCAGCTTTTGTGAAAATCTGAATCACTTCCCTCAATCCACTAACGACTCCTTTGGATTTGGCTTCCGTTTGCATCCTTCACACATGATGTGTCTGTTGACTGGAAACAACCCTCGATGTCTCATTAGCCAAAGCAAATGAAACTGTTTCCACAACTGTATACACCGCATATCTAACGTCAGGATCGTAAATGCCCTTAACAAACGTCTCGATCTTAAATGGATCTAAGCAAGTGTGGGGTTATGCAGATACGCCATCAACACCAAACACTCCACCTCGGCCGCGAAATCTTGTAGCGTTTCATGTTGCTGCTGCTTTCTGAAAAATCTATAATATTTCTTGTTTGGGTGAAAATATATCGTATGTTTGGAGCTTGTCGCAAATATAGTATAACTCAAACACATTGTGTTTGCTATTCAATATTGCATGTTTGCGACACAATGATTAATATGTTATAATATACGTGTTTGCTATCCAAATACAGCTTTGTTTGGGATACATATACAGCTATGTTTGGTGCAAAATAATAAAATAGGGACAAAAGAGAGATTGTTCTTAACCTCAGTTAATGTTTTCTTGCATTATTTTTTCAGTCCGTGATTCGAAACTATTCCTGAATGCGGGTATAAATCAATTGAGTGTCTCTTATGTTGACTTAAGTGTTGCATTTTAGTTGCATGCATTCAGTCGTCAATCGTTTTTTTGTGTCCTTAGGGAGGAACACACGAATGTGAATGTTAGAGATGAAACACACATATCGTTTCACGTAAAAGTATGCACATTTGCACGTAAACATGATCATTTTTGCATTTAAATATAAGTGAGTTTTTATGTGTTCCACACATATACATGGTTCCTGCAGAATATGTTTGAGAGAATATGTTACAGAGGCCGTTTTTTCAGCCTGTTGTGCAGTCACGCAGCCAGCATTTCATCGTAGTTGTTTCTACCACTGGTGGGAACGTTGCTATGTGGCTTTGTCGCTGCTGTTCCGCAAGTACTTTATCGCAACCATTTCGAATTTAAATTTGAAGATTTCGTAACAATTTGTTGTTGAATATGAAAATATATAGAGAAGAATGAAAATGTGGACATTTTATTACCAGTAGATTTAGAAAAAAGTATTGTGGGTCAGGTACTATTTCCAAAATAAGAATAAATGTGAAGGTAGTACAAGTACTGATAACTTTATATAATATGGAGTTGAAGTCAAGCCCACAAAATTTAAACTTTTTCTAACCGTATTCGAGCTATTAATGTATATTTTTTGCAATATGTTTAATGAGATTTAAAACAATATAACGAATATACAATTCCACTATCGGTGATCTAAATTTGTTACCTATGGCATACGAGTTATTCTGAAACCATGGAGAATAATTTAAACTGAATCAATTTTAGAAAGGCACTGGATGATAAAAAAAATCCTACCAAAAACTTAATTTTTTAGACTATATCTGCCGTGCGATCTCTTCAGCATCCAAGTGAAGAAATTAAACAGCACAGACACAGACCCAAAGCCTTTGCGGATGAACACTTACATACATTATAATTAAACTCTGAAATCTCTACATTAGGCTCTTTACCATCTTACTCCACTTAAGTCCTATGGCAATAGCATTTTTCGCCAGACGATTATGAAAAACTCACAAGATCCCGTAAACACCAACAGACATGCTTACAGTAAAATTACATTTGTTTACCAACCACAACAACTGTACCTAAATTATTGCAAGAAACGCTTTACAATAAAACTAAAAAGAAAATTTGTTGTCAACTTTGTTATGGCTATTTGCATTTTACAGATTCTGACACAGCTGTCCTTGCCCCGCACAGTAACATCGGGCAGTAGCTTCTGCTTCCAGTTTTGTATTTTGTATTAATGAGTGTTTTCATCATCATTATACATTCGTGCAACATGTTGTAGATATTTATATATTATTTTCCTTGTCCTGTATTCTGATATTTTTGTAATTTTTGTTGATATTTACTTATATTTTCTGTGGTGATTCCTTTTCCCTTGGCTCAAACACATCCTGGAATTCTTACGAGTGTCTCTTTAATTTCGCAGAAATTGAATACAAAATTAAGTTTCAGCCAGCTCAGTTTAATCCAGTCTAGGTAAGAAGGAAAACACAGTGTTTTTTTTTGTGTGAGATACAAATAACAATGGATTAAAATGCAGAGAGATTCAATAAATTCATACCAAAATACTATAAAGTCTAGTTATTTATGCATCACCTTAAGAGTGATTATTCAAAATAGTTCGCTTCTTGGTTGTGACCCAAATTTGTTATTAAATGTTTGAAAACATTTCACGGGTTTTAATGAAAATGTTCCTTCATTTGTATCTTTTTCGTTTGAAATGCCGACATTGAGGTGGTGATTATGAATATCAAACTTAATTTAGTATGCACATTTAGTAAAACCCAATTTAAAACAACAAATCTATTGCATCAGCCACTGTGCGATAAGACAGAGAAAATATGTTTCTGGGAAATTTAAATTTTTCTTCTTCCCCTTCATCATCTTGTGTTTGTCGACGAAAAATAACAAACAAAATCAACGATTTCACATTTTTCATATTACCCCCTCCCCCAGGAACTTAACGGCTTTGTCACTGACCTTCACAGACTGTTGTATTTAGTTATTTCCACCGCCGTGGCTGATGTTGCTGACACGCTTGATACTGCTGGTGTGGCATTACATACTTACATCTCCAACAAGTTGTTGCTGAGGTCCCTAAGTATTGAATAAATATTAGAATGGAAAGAAAGAATACAAATCAATTGCCGGAGGATTAAGGTTTCTTATTATTTTGTCCGTCCCTGAAAGTATCAAAATATAATGAAACGACTTTTGTGCAAAAATGTCATAAAAAGCCCAACATTTTAATTATAAAACAAAGTTAAAAGAAAACAACAATACTATTGCAAATATTTACTGTGGAAAACTAAACTAAAAAATTAAATTGCAAACCAAAAATATTAAAAAATTCCTTTATCGCCTCCCCCTAAAGCCCTGTAATTGCAGTATTTTGTAAATTTGTCAAACAGTGAAAAGGACATTATACCTACCCCACGTACTGTGCCCAGCTCCGAGAGAATGGCATGACATTATATTTTGAGGATGCATCTAAAACATTCCTAAATCTACTAACTAATTCAATATATAGGGGTTGTACGATAAGAATAGTGCTAGAAGTGCAACTATTACAACAATTAAGTTGATTGTCAATACAAATCTAAGCAGTTGTTCGAGGTCGGACCTCGTTGCATGAGGTCGGATATTAGATTTTACAATGCGAAACTTGTGACGAGTCGAAGAAACAATGTTACGAAATTAACAGGACTACGTTCGCAAGGTGACTGCCGCGATTGCTTACAATGGAACAAGTGTGTCAGCATAAAAATAAGGTCAACATTTTGGAGTTCATAAGTAATTGTAGGCAAAACGTGAATTAAGATAATTCTCCAGTGTAAGGTCACAATATTACAGATTTTAGCAATATAATGATTTAAATGTATCAACATCGTTCACAAAGAAATAGACACCGATTGTAGAGTACAGGAATTTCATTTTGTTGGTATAGTTTCACGATGTTATGAGGGCATAAAAAATAACTATCATTTAAGGCGAAATGTTATGGGGGCAGAGAACATTGTGGCGGTCAATGGTGAAAGGATTACAGTTGTTTCAGCAACGGTCACCCCGCTTAAGGCAGTATTAGACTGTTAGAGATATCGTTGGATATGTCAAAATTGAAATTTGGTGCGAGGAGATGGAACAGTGTAAACTTGAGGTGAACAATTTGCAGTAAAAATTGTGACATATATGTTTGCTTGCTCTAATTTTTTGATTCTGCTCAGCGACATGGAAAAAGCTTGTCAATACTTAGCCTTTCGTATTCTGAAAATTATAGTACCTGATCAGTAATTCTAAAAATTGGAAAGCAGACAACCCACTGATTGCGGGAAGCTCTTGCCTATCCAGTTATAGGATGCAATGGGAAATTATGTATACAAGGTGAATTAACTGTATCTGAGACTAATAAAGTTCTTATTATTACACAGTCACAGGAATTCAATTACTCAGTAGCATTTAAGTGATATATTGAGTTAAGTCACAGGAAGTCAATTAATTTTCACTTTAGCTTCGATATGAGAGTTCAAGTTGCTTGGTATGGTAATCCTTACGTTCGCCCCCTTCAGGAATTACCAGCAATTTCACCACCAAAAAAAATGTGTAATGCGAATACATTATTACAACTGCATTATCCTTATTGAAACAACAACTACAATCCCAGTATATCTGCATATTAATCCATAATTGTGTGATTTCGGTTGACTCCTTTTATTTCGATTACAATACAGCAAAAACCACAATTATTATGAAGTGGTTTTAAATTTTTGCAATTACAAAAATGACATTCATTAAATTAATCGATATAAATCCGATTGAACTGATACTGTCTATGCTACTGTTGTTGTGATTGCGTAAAACTAGGTGGTGCTGAAAGATATTAAGACCAAACGGATGTTCGGCAGGAAGGGACTCACACCGTGGGCTTAGTACAGTCTACAAGATAATGCTTAATAAACGAGGGTGTAGAGATAATATAGGGTAACTGCTCTCTAGGAAAAAATATGGCTTTCGTATTACATTCCATGAAAGGATTAGGGAGAGCTTATCACAACCAGTGAGGTGTGTGCGTGTTGTAGGTTTACACGCACTAATTGGGACCTACGGTTTTACACCGGTTGTGAATAGAAGTTGGAGAAGCTTTTTACATGCTGAAAAATCTATAGGTTTTTGGTGTTTGGATGCAATAATGCTTGTCGCAAAGATAATGTACTTGTGCCCAAACGAATTGTGTTTGCTATTCAATATTACTTGTTTGAGGCACAATGATTAATATGTTATAACATATGTGTCTGCGACCCAAATATATTTGTGTTTGTGATATAAATATCGCCGTGTTTGTTGCACTGTTTATGCTCTCTCAAGAGAGTCGATCTTGAGTGTGATCTGATTTTTTTGGTTTTTTCTGTATTTTTTTTCTCTCAGTCATTATTCTCTCAGTCAGTGATTCGTAAATATTCCTAAATGTGCGTGTACATTGAAGATTAAGTCAGTGTTTCTCATTTTGACTGATGTATTGTGTTTTAATTTCATGTATTCAGTCGTTAATGGTTCATCGGACAGAGGATATCAAAATCGCTTGGTCAGTGAAAAAAAGATTAAACAAACGCTCGGACGGTTAAATGGTTTATGATGTTGCTTTAGTTTGTATGTATGTGTTCCGCATATATTTATGTGTGCTATCAAAGTGCGAAACGATTTTGAGGAAAAACACTGGAAAGGGCAAAAACGTGAAGCCCTTTTTCTGCTCGAGCCTCAACTGAGAAAATCGAAATGGCCATTCGTTAAATATTAAATAAATAAGAAACACAGGTAATTAATACACACTAGTCTTGCAAGAACTAGAGTTGTTTATAAGTATGTTGTTTGTGTACCAACGCATAGTAATAGTAACGCATAACATAGTTGAAACCTTCTGAAAAAAAAACGTGAGAGACAACAAAAAAGGAGAAGCAAAAGAGCGGCATATTCTCATTTCATAAAAAAAGTAAAAAGGGTTATTTTAAATATTTTAATTTGTTTGTATTAATTATTTATTTTAATTATAATAAATAAAGAGGGAAAGAATAATTCGTTTCTAAATATTGTTATGTTTGGGAGGAAATACGCATATGTTTCCACGCAAGTATATGGAGGGTTGGGGGAAACACGCGAATGCTTCCACGTAAGTATATGGATGTTTGGGATGAAGCACGAATAAGTTTTCACGTATAAGCATACATGTTTTTCAGTAAACATGATAATGTTTGCATTTAAATACACCTGAGTTGGGGACTTGCAAACATATAAATGTTTGAAGTGTGTTCTAAACAAATACATTGTTCCTGCAGAATATGTTTGGGAGAATATGTTACAGAGGCCGTTTTTTCAATTTTCTTTAAAATTTTCTTTAGAATCAAAATAACGTTTACGTTTTCGAGAAACGAAAAACGACTAAAAGCATGTACACATGTACACAGAAGCTGGCGAATGACCCAGTTTCAAGTTGCTGGAAAATCAAAAATTTTGTATGTACTTTAAATGTATAAGTACAAAATCACACATGTCAAACAAAATTATATGGTTTAACAACAAAAATGTATTATAAACATTACTGTGAATGATATTCATTTCGAATGGAAATGTGCGTAATAATAGAAGATGGTTTTTTACTTCCCCTGAAATGGAGTTGAACACAGGAAATATACTGGCAAATCTTTAAACTGACGCATCCCATACATTGTGCTAAGACAAACAATGTCCACACATTAGGAATTGCTTGCTCGCTTTTGTTGAAAAACAGGCAGAAGCAATTCAATTAGGATGTGCTGGAGGGGATTCTTAAAAGTTGCGTATTGAAGAGCTGATTATAGAAATGTCAAACTTTATTTATACAAGTGTACTTAAAGACCCTTACTGGCCGTTTATGATGTCCCACGACGAGCATAAACAGAAAAAAAATTTTTAAATTTTGATTGAGAATTTCTTTCACGATAACATTTCGAAATCATAACCAAGCATAGATGTTCTTCCTAATTTTTCAATTAAGATTTCAATTTACATTTTTTGTTTGGAATTTTACATCAAATTATTATCATAGACAATAAATATAATTAAAAAGTAGTTCGCGATCTACCATGAGAGATGCGGGAAAAATTTTGCATAATCAAGACTTCAAATGCTGCTGTGAAAAAAAAAATCTGTCAAATACGTCGTTGAGCCCCATTTGAACAAAAAATATATTTTTTACCTAAATACACTAGGAATCGAAACTACAACGACCGGTAGGGAACGTTAAGTATCCTCGTATAAAAAAAGGTTGACGTTCCCCTATAATTTTGGTGCAACTGAGCGTTTGATTACAACAATACAAAAGTTTTTAATCTTTCGTGCTTTCTCTTCAACATCAGCAAGGGCATCATACAACAATATCGACATAATTCCACATCCGACAAAAGATAAAGCTCACTCTCCTGCTAGAGCAGAATACTACCCCTTCCGAGGACCTAGAACCGCAGGGGAAGCACATCTCCCATTCTTTGGAAACCGCTGCCGGGACTGAACTTGGCTATCAATAACCGCAAAAGGATAAAACATGGTACGATGAAGAATGTCGCATTGGAACTGATGAAAAAGACGCTACACGTGTGGCAACGAAACAGTAAGTTACAACGCGTGCTGCGAGCGAGCGGTACAAGAGGCTGAAAAGGGAGGACACCTCAACAATTTAGGCAATGGTGACGAAGAACTGCTAGCCCACATGCATCAACTTATATGCGGTATATGGTTGGGGGAATTTATGCCTGACGATCTCAGTGTATTATGTATTATGTATATTGTATTAAAAAAAGGGTGATCCGAGTGTCTGTTTCAACTCTCGCGAACCCTGATTGGACATTATTAGTGTGGGTTTAGGCCACGGAAGTCTTGGAATTGGAACGTGAAATTCCGGCAAAAGTAATCCGCCTCTGTAGAATGAAGCTGGCAAATATCAAATCAGCAGTGAAGGTGGGCAAACACCTCACCGAACAATTCTGTACTAAGCGAGAACTGAGACAAGGCGTCGTATTTCGTGCAATCTCTTCAACATCTTAATGGAAATAATATTGAGAAAAGCTGCAGTAAATAAGAACAAGACCATCAACACGAAACGCAATATGTTGCTGGCGTCTGCTAAAAAAAGAGACATCAGTGGACGAAATTTGGTTACTGCAGTATTTCCAAGTATCAACAAAGAATCAGCGAAGATGGGTCTTGATGTTAACGACGCAAGACGAAATTTACCAACTTTGTAGTGGTTGATGAGTTCATCTACCTTGGATCCGACGTGAACAAGGACAACAAAGTCAGCCTGGAGATAAACAGGAGAATTGTGCTTGCAACTAGATGCTATTTTGGGCCCAGCAAGCAGTTTAAGATCAAAGCCTCTCTCGGCAAACAAAAGTCCGGATGTACCAGACTTTCATTTTACCTGTCCTGACATATGGCTCCGAAACTTAGACTGGATGAAGATGAGCCAGCGCGAAAGGTATTTGATAATGTCCCCGACGGAAGCAGAAAAATGGACGACCAAGACTCCGCTGGAGAGACCAGGCCAAAGAATCCGTCCATATATTTGGTGTTACCAACTGGCGAGAAAAAGGCGAAGGATAGAACCAGTTGAAGAAATATGTTAGTTTAGTTATTTGTTTGTTTAGTTAATGTGTGTAAGGCATCTGACCTCATGAGGTTGTCAAATATCCAGTAAAAGTAAAAAGGTAAAAAATTTAGCTTTTTGTAAATTTCATTTCATTCCACCCTCGTTATATCCCATCAGACCGTCAATCATTCATTCCCTGATCCGTTCAGCCATTTGGTTAATCATTTATGTGTCTCTACATGTGATTGTAGGTGGTCTGATGTTGCTGGCTATGCTGTTGCCAACATTTTGTTATTATGCGTGTCGTGATTGTTGTTGCTGTTGCCGCTGCTGGTTGGTGTCGGTGGTAAATTATAATTAAAATCGACATAATTAGAGCGTGAAATTGACGCATATAATTCGTTGCTACATTTAACACTCATATTTATTGTTCAATAGTTAATACGAAAATCTCTACTGAAATTGAAAACAACAACAAAGTATGTATGAGGCCACAACAACAACAAATTATCGCACTTAAACAATTTTTAATATTTAAACCACAAGTTAACAGAGAGCAAAGAATTTCTACAGATTTTAGGGAGAACATCTAGTGATTCCACTGGGAGTCTTTCGCTGAATGACCTAATTTTTACCTAACTTTATCACTTTTTTACGAGTTTCTTGTTTCGTATTTCAGAAATTACCACCCTTAGTAGCGTCAATAAAATGCAACAATTATATACATGTTTTTGGATACAACTCGTAATTTCTACTACTGCACATTTTTATTGTTGTATGAGTAAAATGACCGTTATGAAGTTGATGCAATATTTGAAATTGGTCAACAACGCAACTCAATTATTGTGGGTCACAGTGGCTCCTAACTATTAATATTTGAATGTTTTCAATTAATAAGAGGAATAGAAAAAAGCTCTCCCCAATTACTTCATGGAATATCATGGGAAACCATTTACATATTTATTTATAAAATAATGAAGGCGATGAACCTGTTGATTAATGTGTTAAAATATATGTGTTGGTGACCCAAACTTAGCTTTGTTTGATGCAAACTGTTGAAAACAAAAACATGGCGGACAGCATGTAAACAAAAAGCTGGATATCTTCAAGTCATGAAAATAATGTTCCAAACATATACATAGTTCCTGCAACATGTTACAGGGGCCGTTTTTTAGTGTGTAAATGGTTCGTTTGTGATGCCGAGATATTGAGAATTCGAAGTGTGCTGATCGTGTTACAGTCCAAACTCGTTTAATACAACGAATACGAAAATAGAGCTTTTGGGACATAGAGCAAAGACACCTAGAGTGAACATTTCTCTCATCTGACGTCCCCCTTCAGCCTCATCGTGGTAATGTCGGTGTCATAGACAGATGTTTTACGAAAATTGACTTACATCAGGTGGAGTTACAAAAACTCCTGACTTGAATTTTATCATATCGTTTTGGTGAAAAGCTGTGAAATATAAATGTGTTTTACACTTTTTTATTGACAGTTATTGTTAATACACATTTGTGTTGTAATTAACACAACAATTTTTAACACACAAATCGAAATGCCGCTTTTGTTTCCTTGTTGGTTGTTTTGAACTAATAACTCTATCTGCTATTACTATTACAATCCACTTGAATATCCAACGTTCTTATGCAACCAAACCCAATGTCGTAAATTAACTGAGAGAAGTGGTTTCTCCAGGTGTATTTACTCTATGGCTTGGGATAACATTTTTACCTACACAACATGAAATACACATAAAAGCTCTACTCGAAGCCGGACAGTTCCCGTAGTTGGACAACTTCTTGGTCCCAAGCTTTTGGGCGTATTTTTTACAAGAAATGAAATTCCGTAGGGCGGATGTGGATACTATATCAAACATCTCCCGCAAACGTATAAAAATATATTGAATGGTAGAAATCGGTGGCAATAATTGCGTATTTCGATGATTTCCCTTATCCACTTGTCGCCATGGCTTTCCTGTATGTAATATGGATCGATTCAGAATCACTTTTTGTCTGTTATCTGCTGTCCAGGTAAAGCTTGTACTCAAAGCGTAAGTAGTGAATATGACCCAATTTTGACACAATTTGGTAATTTGTTCAGCCTTGTAACAAGGACGAAACGTATTCCAAATGGTAATAGTCGGTCCATGCGTTGATATATTTTAGTCTCCAATAAATTGACTACACAAATTTTTCATCGGAAAGGAATAACATTTTGTATACGCTAACAAATCTGTCTATTTTTGTTGTGTTTGTGTTTGTTGCTTGTCGCAAACATAATATACCTGTGACCAAACACATAGTGTTTGCTATTCCATATTACACATGTTTGAGACACAATGATTAATAGTTAATAATATACGTTTTTGTATCCCAAATGCGGCTTTGTTTGCTGAAAACTGCTGAAAACAAAAACGTGACACCCACACAAAGAAAGCAAAAAGGCGCAGATCTTCAATTCATAAAAGCAATGATTGCAAATATACACATGGTTTCTGAAATATGTCGCTGGGGCTGTTTTTTCCAGCGTGTATTGGCAATGGAAATATCACACAAAAAAGTAGATAGACCGAATATGAGTCACTTGTGTCTGAATGGCAATATATCATATTGGACAAAATATATGTATATAAAGCCCCTATACACACCGTAATGCCAAGCCTGGTACCATTGGTTGCAAAGTCTACAAATCGTGACCAACCTCAGCAAGATTTGGTTCGCATGATTCTCTCAGATCAGGGAACATTAATCAAACCGGACCAAATTTTAAAATAATCATAATTATAAGGGGCATTATCAAGTCCGATACTTTCAGCTCCAGAGTTTGCAAATCTCGTAACCGATTTAAAAAAAATAGGTTCGTAAGATTCCGCCAGCTCAGTGCTGGTAGTTTTTAAATTACAAAGCACAAACAACCCAGAGTGGTCCAGGGCTTTATAAAATGAGAAGAACATGTTGCTCCCACCGGCTCGATCTTCTGTTTTTCCCTCCAGTTGGTAACATCAAGCTCTCGCAGGCAATATTCCACCTGGCCTTTCCAGCGAAGTCTTGGTCATCCTATTTTTCGATGTGCATCGAGTTCGCCTACGACTACCTTTCGCACTGGTTCATTTTTATCCATTCTATTGACATGGCCTAGTCAGTGTAAGCGCGCTATTTTGATACGCATAAGTACGGTGCGGTGATGCTGGGATCCAGATTATAGTGCTCGTGGTGCATTCATCGTCTATAGTCGCCGTTTTCTATAATATAATATATATTTTACGGAGCATTTTTCTCTCGAAGACTCCCAGCGATGTATCATCTGCATGCCATATGGTCAAGGATATAGTTTGATCCTCGGTTTTTGAAAGAGGGTCTTATCTCTGAAGTGCTTGCTTAGCCCCAAATACCATCTGTTCTTCTTCACGACAGATCCGAGGTAAATAAATCCGACAACTAACTCGAAATTATGGGGATTATCAACGTTCACCTTTTCATCAAATTAGGTGGGAGTTCAGTTTGTCGAAACCATTAATTTTGTCTTGACCTCGTTTACTGCCAAACCCACGTTTGCTGATACCTTCTCAATTCTCGAAAATACTGCAGTAACTTCTCGCAGATTTCGCCCAAGCAGCTTGTAACTCGCGAGCAGCTTGTAACTTTTGATGCTGATAGTTTTATTCGTGTTGACTGCAGCTTTTCTCACGATGTTCTCAATTAATCTATTGAATATATCGTAGGATAGGGTGTCGCCCAGTCTGAAGCCTCGCCTCGTACTAAATGGTTCGGTGGGATTTTTACAAATCTTTACTGATGGTTTCGTGTCGATCAGTGTCATTCTAGAAAGGCGTGTCAGCTTAGCAAGAATACCAAGCTCCGACATACCCTGGTATAATTTTTCCCGTATCAATCTATCGAATGCAGCTTTTTAATCTACAAAGACGGGATAGGTGTCGATTTATTTTTCGTGGGTTTCCTCAAAGATTTGTAGTAACGTGAATATCTGATCGATAATTGACTTTCCAGGCCTAAAACCACGCTGATAAGGTCCGACATATCTAAAAAAGGGGGGCCCTGATCAATTCCTGTTGATTCAATTTTTCTCACTCTTGCGCTATCTCCACACCGTTTTTTCTTCTTAAACAAACGGGCTTCGTCTCTCCTCTTCTACTTATACCACTCTGACGTGGCTTGCGTTTTCAACTGACCTGCCATGCAGAGGAAAATATCCCAATACTGGTCTTAATGAATTCAATAAAACCAATACCAAAAACGTGTGCTGATGAAGATTACGGGAAAATCCTAAATAGCTATTTACACAGCGCTGGAATCATTGGAACACTTTTGGCCTCATCTTTTTGTAAATAATACTAAACCAATGAAAACGCTTTATATTCACTAGAAAATGGTATTGAGCTTAAATAAATTTTGAAAACTAAAATTTATTTTTATTTGTTATATTTCTTCATTTTTAATTGTGTAACTGTCTTTTCCCTTAAAACTATGTTTTTAATGCGGTTTAGCAAAACCAACGCTGACTAGGAGTCATTTTGGGTGGAAGTGGTTTTTTGAATTTTAAATGCAAATTTAGTTTAGTACTAAACTTCCCCTGACATGGAATTCAATTGCAAGTCCGCACCATCTATTCACCGAGGACATTACACCCTGAAAATCTGTCTTTTTTTTGTTGTGTGTTTGAAGCTTGTCGCAAATAAGATATACTTGTGTGTTTGCTATTCAATATTACATATTTTAGACACAATGATGTTACAATTTATGTGTTTGCGACCCACATGTATTTATGTTTGTGATACAAATACAGCTGTGTTTTTTGCACTGTCTATGCTCTCTCGAGAGCAAGAGAATAAAAGAGGGACAACGAGGGAGTCTGAGTCATAAATATGAATGTGTGTGCAAACTGCAGATTAAGTCAATGTGTCTTATTTTGGCTGATGTATTTCGCTTTAGTTCCATGTATTAAGTCGCCAATGCTTCATCGGACAGAGGATATCAAAAGCGCTTGATCATTGAAAAAAGAATAAATGAAGGCTCGGGCGGTTAAATGGTTTGCGATGTTAGTTTGGTTTTAGTGTATGTATTTCGAATATATATGTATGTCTGCTACCAAAGTGAGAAACGATTTGAGGAAAGAAACTGGAAAGGGCAACAACGTGAAGCCCTTTGTCAGTCCGAGCCTTTACTGAGAAAATCGGATCGGTGGACCATCTGTGAAATAAGTGTAATAAAACAACACAAGTAATTATTTCACCTTGGCCTGCATGAACTTGATTTGTATATAAATATCTTGTTTGTGTACCAACGCTTAGTGATAACCAAGGCATAGTTGGAACCTTCTGAAAACAAAAACGTGAGAGACAACAAAGAAAGGAAAAGCAAAAGAGCAGTAGATTCTCATTTCATGGAAAAAATAATGCATTCATTGCAAATAAATGTAAAAAATGAAAAATCTATTAATTTTTTGTATTAATTATTTATAAATGTTAATAAATAAATAATAAATATTAAAATTAATTATAATAAATAATACATATGTATTGAAATCGACGAATAATTCGTTTCCTTAATATTATTGTATTTCGGGGGAATTCGCATATGTTTCCACGTAAGTATATGTAGGTTTTTGGGGGGAAACACGCGAATTCTTCCACGTAAGTATATGGATGTTTGGGATGGAGAACGCATATGTTTACACGTAAAAGCATACATGTTTGTCAGTAAACATGATACTGTTTGGATTTTGAATACAATAAGTTTGGGACTTGCAAAAATTTGAATGTTTGAAGTGTGTTCCAAACATATACATGGGTCCTGCAGAATATGTTTGGGGAAATATGTTAGCGAGACTGTTATTTTTCAGCGTGTAGGATTTGAATTTTCGCTTTTAGTGAAAGAAGCGAGAAGCATTTCGAGAGATAAACACTTTTGAATATATTTATGAGGGTGTGAGCAGAAACTGGTTTTATTTGCCCGTAAAAGTAAATTATAAAAATTGTGCAGCCAACGTTGGGTATACGTAGCAAAAGATAAATTTTTGAGCCAAAACAAATACGGTTGCAGCAACCGACAGCCGAACACTGTTTTTCTTTGCGTGTACTACTATGTACTACCTACGTTTGGCTGCGTGCCATAAAAAACTGCATACAACTGTGGGATGGGATGATTTTGTGCATACTCATATTTACAAGAAGATGCGTTGCAATTAAATGCAATTGTAGCCACAATTGCACTTAATATGTCGATACATTGTGATAATTTTTTTAATTGCAGGACACAAGGACAACCCCGGTACTACACGCAGTCGTTGTCTGCACACTGTTAATAAAAATGCATGCAACCACTGGTCGTATGGTTGTGCATGCTTGTGCGTGCAAAAATTATAACACATTAATTAAAGTTAACTAAATATGAACGGATTTAACCCAGCAGTCCCCTTCCAAGATTTATATGAATTTTCCCCCCGACTCGTTTAATTCAGGCATTCAGTTGCCATTCATGGTAGGGCCCCCTCCTGGCTCATTTTTATGCCAATTAAATCAAAATGATGATGGCGACGCCAGTGCTGGTGGCGAAGGTGCCAATGTTACAGTTGATGGTAATGGTGATGTTCCTGCTGACGCTCGTACTCGTATACCGAGGTTCGGACATGAATAAACATACTCTGTGCATTTAATTTCAATTAAAGTATTTAAACGCTTTTTAAACTCCACAAGAGCAGATTGTTTCTGTATAATATGCGCTTTCATTACGTCCTTTTCAGGTTGCATATCAGAGAATATTGTTACCGTTTCCCCCTTGCTCGTAATGAATTTCTTTTAACGTATAAAACTGTAAAATAAAAACTAATTCCTGCATCCTGTCATATAATACAATGGGTGTGAAAAGTTGGTAACACCTAATACGAATATACTGTTAAGAGGAATTCATAAAAGGAATGCGATGGCTTAGCGGGCTAATAGCTGCTGAAGATGATGATTCACAAATATCGAAACGATCGTCCAGCGAATGTGAGTTCGAATGCCACCCGCGGCATTTCAAATGTTTTCCCTAACCGAAAAAAATAAGATATGTTAGCCTACGGAATTTGGAAACCAGTTCGGTTGAGCCAATATTATTCTCCATTCTACAAAATATTTTGTTCAACTTTTAACGCGCACAGATAGACACAAAAGATTTCCATTTCGTCATTGAAATGGGAGACAGTTTTACAGATTCCGCTACGACGCTTTCTTTTCTGCAGCACTACCTAGCGTACAGCGGTATCTCTATGATATGTTTTTTTTTTTAAAAAGTTAACACTAGTATTCATTACATTTATTTCAAAACTGAGAATTCCTTAAAGATTAAGAGCGATTGAGAAATGCAAATTGTCTTGAACATATACATACATATATGTATGAATGTATATTCTTTATAGGGAGTGTGGAAAAAAGTTAACTGTGTTGCAAAGGAAATGGCGAAATCCCCAGAGATTACACCTTATTTTGAAATATATACACGCTGAAAAAACCGCCTGTGTAATATATTCTCCCAAACATATTCTACAGGAACCATGTATATGTTTGGAACACACTTCAAACACTCATATGTTTGCAAATCCCAAGCACAATTGTATTTAAATGCTAACAGTACCATGTTCACTGGCAACCATGTATGCTTTTACATGAACACATATGCGTTCTTCATCCCAAACATCCATATAGAAGCATTCGCGTGTTTCCCCCAAACCTCCATCTACTTACGCGTATTTCCTCCCGACCATGAAAATATTTAGAAACGAATTATTCGTTGTGTATTATTTATTATAATTAATTTTATCAATATAAATCCACATTTATAAATAATTAATACTGAAAATTAAAAGATTTAAAACGGTCCTTTTTACATTTACTTGCATTGAATTAATTATTGGTTTTTGTTTCATGAAATGAGAATCTGCTGCCCTTTCTTTGTTGTCTCTCACGTTTTTGTTTTCAGAAGGTACAAATGGTCCGTCGTTCCGATTTTCTCAGTAAAGGCTCACAAACACAGCTGTATTTGTATCACAAACACATATATATACGGGTCGCAAACACATATTTTATAACACATTAAAAATTGTGTCTCAAACAGGTAATATTGAATAGCAAACCCAATGTGTTTGCAAACAAGTATATTATATTTGCGACCTGCTCCAAACATACATTATATTTGCATCCAAACAACAAAAAACGACTAAGTATAATCGATAATTCCAGGTCTTCGCATGGCTCAATTGTTGTGATTATTTGCTAACATCCCTATGTCTGATGTCAGTGGGTTGTATTAATCTGCTTAATTTCTTCATTATACGAGTATGTCCGTAATAACTCATCTTCATCTTCATCCTCATTCCCATCACGATTGCAATTTCACTTTATCCAGCATTTAAAATAACTTTAGTCTTCATTCCATCCTTTTTCTATTTTTTATTATATCGCAGGGATAGTGAATGTTTTTCCGAGTGACAAAATACTTTAAAATAAAAATAAATATATAAGAAAAAAGTTTTATTGCATTAATTGTCGCATTATTTCCCCTATTTTGCTTTGACGTTGTTGCCGGTTGCCGGAGTCGTGGTGTTGATGCTGTTGTTGCTGATGTGGCTGATGGTGCCAACCCTAATGCTGCTGCTGTTACTGTTGTGTGTTACTCATTGTGTCTTCTCCTTTCGTATACGGACCTGAATTGCAGAAGTCTCCTTTTTTTTATCTCGCTCTCGCCTTCCCTCTCTCTACTGAAACTTCTTCATTCATTTCCTTGTGCGTTTGAGTATTAGTAGCCGAAGGATAATTATGAATTATGCACACGCCAAATGTGTTGGAATAAGTTTTCATTACTTTCTACTGTTTGTGTTGCATGCAGCAGCAATATGTTGCTGGGTTAGTGTAAAAATGCATTTCCTTCTTTAGTGTATGGGTGATTGTGTCTCGGTTACAACACAGTGGGAGATATTGCAAACGAAATATATAAATCATTTAGCTTTTATTAGTCTTTTCTGATAAAAAGAATTGTTTACCAGGCTGGGTTGTATAGGCTTTAACCTCATACAACCTTGTGATATGTCTAATCTTTAATCTCAAATGCCTAACGTTAGCGGTTTCAAGTGGTTCAGTATTTTCTGAAATCAACCTCTAATCTCAGACATTAATGAATAACATACCTGTTCATTAGACACGATTTGAGTTCGATAGCACAGTTTAAGGGCAACCAAAATAACGGATGATAGCAAAAGTATTTGATTTTCCAGTGTTGAGATGTTGCTAGTTCACGAGTGATTCGTGACATGTGTCGAAATCAAAAATGTTCAGTTTGCATTGGGATTTCATCACGAATAGACTTACAAATGAACAACGCTTGCAAATCATTGAGTTTTATTATCAAAATTCGTGATCTGTGAAAAATGTGTTTCGCAAATTAGGTGCATTTCATGGTAGTCATAATTGACCCACTGAATGGGTGGGCCAATAAACAGAATTACCGAAGAGCAGCCAGAGTCTGTTCAAGATCTGCCAATACACCCTGAAAAATTGACTGTTTGATGCAGTTCATGGACCGGCATCATTATTGGACCGTACTTCTTCAAAGAGATGACGGCAGCTACGTTACGGTCAATGGCGCAACGTCCCGTTCAATGATCTCGACCTTTTTTTTTACCCAAACTGGTTTCAACAGGACGGTGGCACATGTCATAATGCACACGATATGATGAACTAATTGAGAGGCGATATTGGTCAGGAATTAATCTCACGTTGTGGCGATGTGAATTGTCCGTCTCGGTTGTGCAATTAGACCATTTTTTGTGAGAGCACGAGAAGTGTCTCCTTTCTTACACGTGACACCGAGTAATGTTGAAATGTTGAAAGTGTTCCAGCATTGGACTTTCAGAATGGACCACGAGAAGCGTAGCCGTGGGCAATATTTGCATGAAATAATCTCCAAATGGCATGGGACTGTCCGTAGAGGTGGAAAGTTTCCAATAGCCATCCACTTGGGAGTGAACAGAAATTATTGGGTAGTCCAAGCAGCTCACTACTTCCGCGAAGAATGTCCTGGGCAATGGCTTTAGCGGGAACCTTCAAAAGAAGAAAATCCAGGTTGGACATATTGCATCCTAGTCAGCGTCTGACTCATAATGGGCGGCTGCAATCAAATATCCTGGTAGTAGATAAAATGCAAATCCCCGGTGGACTGGCTTTGCCTCCCGCCACCTTTAATAATGGCAGTGAATACCATTAACCAGAAACGACTCCGAAAGGATCAGGTTGACGAATCCCTGCATACACTTGGTATTGCCAACTGGAGAGATAAGGCAAAATATCGAACTGGTTGGCGAATTATGTTATATCTGTTTTATAAGGACCTTGACCCTCCGGGGTTGCTCGCGACAGGATAAGTAAGTTATCTCCAAATAAATATTTCCTCAATTTTAATTGCCTTTAATTCTAGTTATTTATAGAAGTATGTACTCTTTTATTTTATTATTCACGCTCAAGACCACCTATATCTCTATAAACAGAGAAATAGTTTTTTAAAAAAATGCATCCTCATCATTCCTGGTAAACCGCATAGCTATTTTAGATCTATCCATAGATCTTCATCAACGGTTGTTTGGAATTCTACTTTTGAAAAATTCATCAAACTAAATGCAAACGAAAACTCATGTCAATTGATAAATTTATAAAACTTTGCAAAACTTCTTCTTTTTTAAACAACTATATCTCTATAAATAGACTATTTATAGAGATAGATGGTATTGAGCTTGAATAATAAAATAAAAAAGTACCAACAAAAACGCCGAATTAATAAAAAAAATACATCCCTGATGAACGTACAGCACGAGGAAACAACAGGCAATAATAATTGCCTGTAAACATAGTGTTGTCTTTTAGACAACAACAAAAATCATTTCTAATGGGGACCGATGGTTCTCTGGAGATGGAAAGAATTTGTTTGCAAATGTGTTTTCGTTTGCATTTAGTTCGATGAATTTTTCAAAAGCAGTATTCCAAACAACCGCTGATGAAGATCTGCGGCTAGATCTGAAATAGCTATACGGTTTGCCAGGAATCATGAGGTTACATTTGCAAAACATCTTCTTCTTTAAAAAAAAACTCCATCTCTATTTCTAGAGATATAAATGATCTTGAGCTTGAAAAATAAAATAAAAATAAAAGAATAAATAAAACTCATTCCATTTATAGAAAGTTGTAGTTCCATTTAGGCTAACAGATCAGATATTTCCTTCACTTGTACAAATTGTCTGTGTTTCTTAAATTCCCAAAAACCACACAGCAAAAAAATCCCCCATTACCTTAGTATTATCCGCAATCCGTGTGATAAAAAATTGCAAGAGAGCGGATAAGTACTAAGTACACCATGCTGATGGTGGCTTACACAGGTAATGAATCTAAGTTTGAATTATAAAAAGTCTAATATTTGTAGTTTAGAATCCATCGGAGAAAATCCTTCAAAGAAAACTTTTAGATATTAGACTGATTTAAATACATGTTTTTTTTTAATTTGAATTACTTTATCTAATGCAATGCAAAATAATTGCCATTGTTCGCAATAACTGCTAAAAAATGATCAATTTGCATTCTCTCAGGCAATGAAAATGCAGTTGTGGAATCGGATGCCAATTGTAGTGAAATATGGGAATGGTTTTGATTATTTTGAATTTGTTTGACTGCTGGCAATTCTGTTTTTAAAGTATTTTATATGTAGAGGTTTGTGTTTTCGATAGGTATTGCCTCGTAGTACTATCAAATTCATAAACCTGTACTGTATAAAATATTTGAAAACCAAAACTGCCAGATATGTAGGAATTGCTTTGAAAACAAGTACAATTGTCAATGGTATTAATTTATTTTTTTTTTTTAATTTGCGTTTATAGAGATAATTCAAATTATACTACAAATTATAATTGTCATACAGTTAATTTACCCCCAAGTATGGATTTATTATATGCCAAGTGATTTGTTTGCTGGGACCAAAACTGCAGTATTAGTGGAGGTTCTATAGTGGTCACCTAATCCGTGACAACTGATATCTTCAATGCTCAAAACGAAAACTTAATTGGCTCACTTCAAGTCGAATTTCGTATTAGCAAAATATCAACAGCTATACAGAAATGCATATAATATTTGTGCTCTTTTTCTAGTATTCCCCACTGTGCAGTGCATCATATTTGCGTGTTGCACATGGCGGTTTTAGTTTCGTATTCTTATTTTTATCGTTTCGTTGCGGGTGTTTTGTGGAGATGCTACCGGATGTTGCAGTGCAGTGGTAGGGTTTCCAGCTCCGTTTACTTAGTGTGTCATTTGATAAGACTAAATTACCCCAACATAAGTTGAAATGTTGTTAAAATGAGGAGCAGAGCGAAAGAAAACTTGTTGTTCTGGATGTTGATTTTAATGAATTTAATTTCTTTTTAACAACATTTGTACTTTTACTCCTTCGTTTCATTTGCAAAATGAACATCTCAAAGTGACAAGTTTCACAAGGAAAATTTAGCTTAAGAAAATTATCACAACATTTCCAGAGAAACCTTTAATGAGACAAATTATAATATAAAACAAAGACGACAAATACAAGTTGGATGCAGCATGACACAACTGCTATGTCCTTTATTGCAGAGTTGTAAAAAAATTGCACAATAATTAAACATAAATATATTATTTGTAGGAGATGTTCAGATCATTTTATTTTTTAAAACATTAAAACAAAATGATAACAGCAAAATTTTAAAAATGCACAAATTTGCGTCCTTAACATCGTTTAATGCCTTAATTCATTTGTGACCAATAAAAATAACTTCTAAATACTAAAGGACCTTTAGAATGAATTTACAAAATTTAAGGTCTACATGTGCTAAGCTTGTACCCAGAATTAGAGTTTTATAAAATGTTAACCTTTGATTGTTAATAACATCAAACAATAAATAAATTCCATAAATTACAGATAACTTGCAAAAAAAGAGAGACAAGTAGCTGAAATATAATTACGAATCTGCAACCATTTTCGAAATATTTTCAATTTTCCATTGTTGAAAAAAAAGAACCGTTGTTCCTTACAGTTTTTTAAAAGCTTAAATTTCAATTTGAAAGAAAATATTCAATTAATTCGCATTTCATCCGGTCGGACGCTGAAACTTGGTCGCTCATTTGGAATGTAAAATTTCTTTCATTTCAATTTGGTAAATTATGGATATTTACCCAAAAGGTTAACATTTTATTTGATGTCACTCTCATTTCACATTTCGTTGCTGGATGAATGGCTGGCCAGGTGTTTGGCATTTCGTAAATTCCTATGGGTCAAAAGAAATGAATTGTTAAAATTTAACAAGCACAAATTAATCGGTTGATGGAAACTGAGAATTTCAAAAGTCAATGTTGTTCAAGTGTAACTAGAGTTTAACATTTATGGGGAAGATGTTTAATTTAATCAAGTTGAAACAAGTTGACAGACGCAAAATTGAACAGGTGCTTAGTTTAACAGTCGTTAAGCTACAGTCAGTCAAAATCGGACACACATCACTGGTGGTATGGAATTCACGATGCTATCTAGAGCTTGACCACTGTCATAATTTGATTCCATTACTATTCATCATTTTAAATTATGCTTAATGTTAGATTTCTTAATTAGTTATATATTAATGTAAATACAATCGATTACCTTTAATTGCAATATCACTAAAAACATGATATTTGCTTTGTGTTTTCCAATTAAATCTCCTACTTATCTACATAAATTGATTTTACTTTTTAGCTCTTAAGCTCATATTCTGGTTAAGATTAGGCAGACTTGATATAACATTTGAACATTTGAACACTGGTCGTAGAGGCTAATGCAGTTCAGAGGAAAAATACTGATGTTTCATGTTTCTTTCACCCAAGACATAATATCATTAACTCAATACACGCATAAGTCTACACTTATTACAATCTTAGAAAAACAAGCTGTGGAGTTACATTTTTGTGGGCCACGTTCAATAAACTTCGTGAGTTGGCCACTGTCAAAATGGAATCATATTTGTGTACAGTTTCAACTTTTCAAGAAACAATAGATGGACATGCGGACTTCGGTAAGTGGATTCTACTCGCTGAAAAAAGTGGCACCTGTAATATTGTGCAGGAACCATGTAAACGTTTGCAGGTATTGTTATCAGAAATTGAAGATCTGCTACTTTTTTGTTTCCTTGTTGTCCGTCTCGTTTTGGTTTTCAGCAGTTTTCAACAAACAAAGCTGAAACCTTGACAAAGTGAAACCTTGTAGAAAATTTACTCAAAAGTGCAACCCTATCAAAATCATCAGCTTGCGTCCGATGATGTAGATTGTGCGATTTTCGCTGGATGAAATTTGATATTTTAATCCTCTCATTTCGGACAATACTGGGGCATGGACAAATTTAAATTTCGAGTATCTGGCTACTGTATATAACTCTATACACGAATGTTGGCTTAAACTTTATCTGTTTCTAAATATATTCTTAATGTTCAACAATTCTTGGATATTGTCCTTTGTCTTTAATTGAAATCAAACATTTCCCGAACATCATTTGCTGTAAATTGTTACATACAATTAATATGATAATAAACATGATAAAGATGAGAGCTCGTTTGAGACAATGGTATCCTGTGGAAAAAGGAGCCCGTGGGTTGTTTGTGTGTATGCCGCTTAATGGAACTAATTGTATGTTTCAATGTTTATTATTTCCATATCTCCCTTAATGGGGTCATAAAAATTGGCATTCGTACATTGTTACTGATATGTCGATTAATACAACAAATAATCAATAAAGGAAAAATTTGCAAATGTTTGCTGTTATCTTTTCGTTTTTTTTTTCTTGTTGAACGTAAAAGCTTCAAAGGGAAATACACTGAAAGAAAATTGAATTTTTTCTCAAAATTTTACTGATAAAATTAGAGAATTCCTGTGAAAAACCTTGTTTCCCCATTGAATATAATGAAGGTATTGGTGGAAGTTTCCCACACTCATTTTTGGGTACAGTAGTATATCCGGATTGAACCACCAACTCTCTTTGAGTGTAAGCATTGTTTAACCTACAATTTATTTGTAAATCATACAAATAAATATTGAGCTTCAAAACCCGGTATAAATGGTATCAATTAAATGAACAAATATAAAAAATATCTATAAAACAAAAAATCTGTTAACATGAGTTTCACTCTGAACAAAAAACGTGGTAGCGGAAAAAATCCCATTGAAATTCATAAAAAAAATTAAACAAATATTTGTATTCGATAATTTTTAGCAAAACAGAAGAAACAAAAACACTCATGCACCAAATACAGTGAAAAACTGGGTCAAAAAGTGAAAATTGATTTGCTCAGTGTTTAATCAATAACGCAACAACAACAGCAACAAATCGGAACAAGATGCAAAAACAAAGTTCACAAATGGCGAAAAACAACTAATAACCCAGCAGGCGAATGTGTTGGATCCACGTTATAATGAAACAATAATGACTGATTTCACAGCCGTACCATGGTGCAGACGCCTGACTGGTAATGTGCCAGAGGGGTAAGGAAAACTGTAAAAAGGCAGCCGGTTTCCATTTCCAAAGACAATACTTATTGTATATCTCTTTATCTTTATCATTTCCTATTATTTTTTCAAATATTTATGAGAACCCACAAAAATGGAAATTGGTACAATATTTCCCTGTATTATTTTAATTTATTTTACTTCGGCCAGGCAGTAATTGTCGAATGCCCTTTGGAATTTGGAGTTAAGTATATCACCTTAGTTGAAAAGGTTCGAAATGGCATCTTCGGTCAGGAAAGCAATAAAGGGTCACATTTCTGCAACATACTAACAAGTGGGACACTAAACGTATCTGGGAAGAAACATGCTCAATTAAAGCGTACTTTAACAATCAGAAGCCATAAACCATTTATCAAGTTCAAGTTTCAGATGATCATTAATCCTTGATCACACAAAATCGAGCCTCCCAGACTATTCGTTGCAACCCTAGCGATAGTGTCAACTCAACTCAAACATAAATCTAGGTATGATTTGGAATTTAGTATCAAAGCATAGGAAAAATGCACTGCATTTATGGCGAGGGCAAGGTGACACCCTATCATGCGATCTCTTCATCAAATTAACTGAGATCATCATGAGAAAAGCTGCAGTCAACACGAATAAAACTGTCAGCAGCAAAAGCCACATACTGCTCACGTATACTGATGATTATTTAGGCATCATAGGGCGAAATGTGGGAGAAGTTACTGCAGTAGCTTCGAGAATTGAGAAGGAATCAGCAAAAGTGGGTTTCGCAGTAAACGAGGACAAAATTGGATTGGAGAAATCAGTAAACGTTGATAATCGTTATAATTTCTAGGTAGTGGACTAATTTATTTACCTCAGCCTGGAAATCAAACGTAGAATTGAACTTGTAAACAGGTATTTCGGGCTAAGCAAGCCATCAGAGATAAGACCCTCTCTCGAGAAACGAAGATCCAACTACTTCCAACTCTCAGACAATCTCTCTTGGGTCATATCGCATACAGATGAAACATCACTGGTAGTTTACGAGAGAGAAATGATCCCAAAAACCACATAGTCTTATAATAGCAAACAGCCAGTATCGACGACAGATGAACCACGAGCTGTATAATCTGTATCCCGTTTACGCTGGCTAGGGCATATCTGTATAATGGATCAGAATGAACCAGTGCGGAAGCTATTCGAAGACATACTCGAAGGAAATCGAAAAATAGGACGACCAAGACTTCGATAGAAAGACCAGGTAGAATATTGCTTGCAGTGTTACCAACTGGAGCAGAAAACCTGAAGATCGAGCCAGTTGGAAAAACATGTTATCCTCATTTTGTAAGGCCTTTGACTCCTCTGGGTTGTTCGCGGCCACCTAAGTAAGTAAGTACGTTGCGTAGAACCGGTATGATTACACAATTTACTGCGGAAATTGTATGTACACTTGTTTCAGCATACATGCAAAAAGTGGTACTCAATGTATTGAGTTGAGCAAAAGCAGCGTTGTATACAATCCAATCAAGTGCCATAAAAACCACTTCCTTGCGTTCGTTTGAAACGTTAAACGTTGGCTAAAATCCATAATGAGTAGATTCAACTGAATCGATGGTTCAATGCAGAAACAACATGAGTCAATTATTTCAAATTTTTGGATAATCAGAAAAAACCTGAATAATTACTTTATTTATTTACTACTACTTTTTTAGTTTGTACAACTATAGTGGGACTTCTAATTAAGCGGTTAATCTATTCTACATAAAATGATCAGAGGACCCCAGGGTAGATTTAAAATTGGTTTATACACTCAATGAGAAAAAAATTGACCCTTGTGGTTCCTGAAATCAGCGAGTCAATTATATTGCTAGTCAAAACACATTTCCCAATCCCTGTATACTACCACTCATTTAATGAGTTTACAACTGATTGTGATTAATTCAGATATATAACATTCACATTTTGCAACATTAAATTATACACTTCATTCAGATTTATTTACCCATTTCTACCTGTCTCTGATGGAAAAATATATATGCTAATATTTTATTTAGCACTGTTCAACCATATCCTTGATCCTTTATAATATGCTCCACGAAAAAAGGCACTCAAATCACAATCCTATTAAGCAAAAATAAAAAATAATAAAACAATGTTATTTTGATTAGCCAATTTGTTCACCATTTGTGTTTTTGTTGCAATCAAAGTTATTTTTTGTTCTTCTTTGTTTCAATGGACTCAAGTTTGTGTTTGGTTTTGTTGCCCTACCTGGAAATATTTCAATATTGGTCTGGTTTTCGAGTTCCTCTTGAAAATAACAATGGCAATTTGGCATCAAATGTTAGTTAACCCTTTTCCCATTCACTCTGTTCTCCTTTCAAGTGGACAATTGAAGGACGAGCATTCAATTGTAGGTAAAACACATACATTTCAATTCATACGAGTGTGACGAGATAATACAAATGGAAATTTCAATATCATTAAATTTAAACACAAATATTGAATAATTCAACTGTAAGGGTCTGCTTGGAAGGCGGTTCTGATAGTGTTGGTAAAGTTATGTGACAACTTTGTAGCTTCTAAAAGTGTAGGAATCTTAATTATTAAATTCGTTCGATGACAAAACACTTTCACATTGCCGAAATCCTTGTTCTATTTTCTGGTTTAAACTTAATTTCACATGATCGCAAGTGACTAAATTACAGTATTCTACAAAATATTCCAGGATCTAGACGTACCAAAAATATTGTGACCTATTGCAAAGCTCTAGTCAAGCCAAGCTCACCAGTCAGCAGATAATATCGCCGTCTTATAAATCAAAGATGCACTCTAGCCATTACGTTCAAAGATAATAGTTAATAAAGACTCAGGCTACTAGGAAAATTCTCTGCCCACCTTGATGCGGAGATAAGAAAAGAAGTCTATACGACCAATGCGCTACAAAAAATAAAAAAATGTGGGTCATTTCGAGCATCCAAAATTAGAAATATTAACTGCTATACAATCACTAAAAAGTTATTTTGGTATCATCATCATCTCAGGAATGATTCACCTCATACACCTACGATCGCTTCTTTGCAACAACAATATACCAGTTTCTTTTATTCCATCGTACTTTTTGTTTTTATGGTCTCGGGCACACATTCCCACCATAACAAAACGCAGAGCGGATTGGAATCAACTGCGCCAACAAAATTTCAAATCATCACTAAAAGTCCAAAAGTAAAAGACAAAGAATCTCAACTCACTCACACCACAATCCAATTACTGACAAATACGCAACCAAACGACCTCGTTGATTCCACCAGTGTTGTATTGAGGAGAGGGGAGATATTCCCCGAAACTTGGAAAATATAATACCGACACGCAACAGAAGTCAAAAGAGCAACAATATCGTCAAATAATGACGACCACAAGCCGTACGAAACAGACAAATACCCGCATGGAAAACACGAAACCGGAGACCCATAAGTCTTTGTTCCACGTGACTTTATAATAATTAATGAAAATTTGCTATCATCGATAACCTTTTCCGTTTCTGGCGATAAGGAAAAGTGAAACGGACGGTAGCTACGGAGGGATGAATTTAAGTACATTTTCATAGTTACGTTATAAACGGGATGACTTTGGAATGAAAGGCTGATGTTATCAAGAAAAATAATTAAACAATCTCTTACTGTTCCTGATCCTCACAAAATATTCTCCATAAAGTTTGAAATCAGCTTTTCCTATATTTTAGCGTTCGAAAGATGATTTAAACAGTTATGTCACCCCCAAAACAAAACACCCTTCATTTGGAAGTTACATCCATAAAACATAAATAGCAAATGTCGAAAAGTTTTGTATATGTAAATATAATGGAATGAGTGAATGGAAACGAAGCATGAATGAAGCGAATGATGATGAAGAACATATAGTTTGAAATATTTCAAAACGGAACACTCAAAGAAAAACGTGGCAGCACTGCTGTAGTTATCATAGTGTCGATTTATATAAATATCACCTTTTGATTTTGAGATTTGTTAAATGATAGGGGATTTGCTAGTTGATCTATAGGATAGACCACAAGGATCCATGATGCATTATTCTTTCAAATCTGTTGTAATCCCATAACGCATTCAGGAGATATCGAATTTCAAAATCTGGTATCTTTTACTAAAATTGCTATGTAGGACCAAATTTGCCGCGCACTTAAACACAAAATAAGAGAGCAATCAGAGAAGGTCGGTTCAAAAACAATTATTTACTTTAAAATTAAAAATATTTATTTTTCAATATTTCACTACCAATATTTTCAATATTTTCGTCAGGAAAATATACATAAATTAAATTTTCAAAAAAAAAAACAAATTTTTGTATTTAATTCATTTCATTTTTTATTAGCAATTGTTGTTTATTTTCCTGACGATGCTACCCAATGGGTAGCGAATTATTGAAAAAAAAAAATAATTTAAAATATTGACCTAACGCTCGAATATTTTCGTTTCAAATAAAATATAATAAGGTGGAATCTATTATCACATTTTCAAAATATAGTCACATTTTACCTTTTAAAAATGTATCATCACAAAAACAGTTTTAAATGTAAAATCGAAATTTAATAATCTTTTGATTAGATTGTATGGTTGTTGCAATAGATAATTGAATGTTGCTTTAATTTTCCAAATGTCGGTGTTCTACAAACTCCTTCTATCAAATCTCACACTGCAGCAAATTTTATACAAAATAAAAAATTCGATGAATAAATATGTCAAAACGCCAAAATATGCATTTATAGGAGTATGCCAAAATACCAAAAACCATGCAGGGAGGTCTGAAATATGCATTCGCATATACAAATATTGGCATTTTGCATTTTAGCATTCCATAATTAATTTTTGTATTTAACTATAATTTTTCTTTGTGTGTATATGTGATATATTTACATGGTAGTTTAAAAGCGCATTGAAGCACAGTTTTGGGCATTAGTATAATTTCTGTTGTGGAGAAATCAGTATTAGATGTATGAAGAACCTACACACATCGCACGATATTATCCAAATCAATGTCAATACGTCTGTCAAATCGCCTTTTCATTTGCCCGCCGCCATTCCCTTTACCACTTCATTCGTTTTCATGATTTTTGTCCGTGGATTTATTGTGTACAAATAATGGAAGGTGTATCGAAAGTCGAAAGCAAATCGACTGCATATACGAGGATTGGACAGCCAATAGATTTTTTTTAAATTTCATCAAAATCAATTAACGTCATCCTGTTCCGCTATGCATTTGAATTAAAATTGTCAATCAACAGAACATTTTCCATTCGATTTTAATAAAAAAATAAATGGAATTGGGGAGAGCTTCTCACAACCAATGAGCTGTGCGCTTTCTAGTTTTATACTCACTGATTGGGACCTGCAGTTCTACACCGGTTCCGTATTTCGAGAAGCTTTTTCATGGCTAAATACTCGAAAGTGTCGCCGTCACCATGCGAGGTGACCGCCGCCGAAAGAAATTTAAGGTGGTCAGACCAGACTTCGAACCCAGAATCTCATGTACAAGAGGCGCGCACACTAAACCATTGCACCACCGACGGCCACATTCGATTTTAATGTCGTGAATTATTTCATGTATCAGATAGATTTGTAAGTGGTGGTTATGCACTTTCTTCAAAAAAAATATTAAGTACAATAAAACCATGTATTTATATCGTTACCTTAGTATAAAAAAAATCAACTCATAACTTTTCGAAATCGAGGTTTTTACGGATTATTTTTGAGTACGTCCTGATACACCTTGTATTCAAATCTCCTGCAGGTTAGATGAAACATAAGGAAGTTATAAGTTATAATTGTATTGTTATATTTTAACACGTATTTTTCTTTTCCTGTACAATTTGCTTTTTATGAGTTAAGTCTTTTTTATATCAAGGTATCGATATATATGTTTAAACTCTTTCAGCCCACATAGTCTTTTCTACAAACTACATAAGAAATATAAAATAGCATTAACATTTTTCATCAGAAGTTTAGGAAAATTGCAGGAAAAGGAAAAACCCTATTGAAAACTTTCAAAATGAATTTTGTGACCAGGTGTCATGAAATACAAAATATAAAAGTAAATCGGCTTTATTGAGCCTTTCTTTGCAATTTTGGACAAAATTCAATTTTGATCCAGATAACGGAATTTTCTCCTGTTAAACTAGAGACGATAAGATACATTATTGCAAATGCATACAGAATGCACGTAAAATCAAAACGACTTATTATTTTGATTGATACACTCACACAAAAATCCGGTTGAGGCAGCCGAATAAACCGTAACCGAATTGAGAGGTTGTCACAACCACACTAGAGGTTGTCGCAACTATATTATTGGTAGTCACCGCCGAATTAGAGGTTTTCACAGTTGAATTAAAGGTATCTACTGAGGGATTTTCGATCGATACCAATTCACATATGCAATGTAATATAAATACAAAATTGATTTATATACGATTGATGATCAATCCAATGATACCAATTCAGGCACAGTGAGTAGGCATCTGATGATGAACTTGCCACGGAGTTCGAAACTAGTGATGCCAGTGCGTGTGCTTTCCTGAATTATCTATTATTTCAACGAAACCCCAAGCATTTTTCACTTATGATAATGTATCAGACCTCGAATGTTTGTAGTACGAACTTCTCGTAAATTAAAATTCAAAATTAACAGAAATAAGGTCATTGCGAAAAATTCAAACTACAGGTTGTCACAACTAAATTAGAGGTTGTCACAGCCGAATTATAGGTTGTCACTACCGAATTAGTGGTTGTCACAACCGAACTAGACGTTGTCACATCTAAATTAGAGGTTGTCGCAGCCGAATTATAGGCTGTCACAACCGAATTTACTTGGTATCAAGCTGATTTTCTATTAATTTAGCGATCATATATTTCCCTGCATTCTCAGAAATAATAAGAAAGAAATTTAGATGGGGATAATTTTTCGGAAAACACCCGTATGAAGTCCCGGCATGATAGGTCACCGCCCCAATTCTGACGTGTTGTGTCTGTCGATTTAGGAAGTATAAATTGTGATATAAAGTGTGCAGACGATGACAGCACATCTCAAATGGCCGGCACTGAAACACCTGTACTGAAAGCTGATAGAGTGGGTATTTTCTGTGAAATAAGACGTTTTAACTTCAAATCCACAAATAATTACAATATTTGTATTTACCTTTCTTAATAACCATAAAAAAAATATTGATATCAGCGCGACAACAACAATTGTACATTCTTCAACATTTTCAATACAACACTAAGGAAGTTGTAAATCGAGACCGGACAGGAGAGGACGGTTTTACCCTAATTCGGGTACGAGAAATCGGACTGCTTCATTAGTTTTCCGAGTTACAATTACGGTTTCATAGAAAAATATGTGTAGGCTTTCCAGACTTACTGTTTTCAACAGTACTGTCTTCTGCATAACCCATAAAAAATACGCGAAAGTACTTTTTAAAGCCACTGTAACTTTTTTTGTAGTTTGTTTTACCTTGGTTCAAATCCCAAGAGTTGTTATCCAAAAATTTTTCAGTGTAAAAAAAGTAAAATTTAGTGAAATTGATAATTAAGTGGAATTTGATAAATAAATATAGTTATATAGTGAAACACTTTCTCTTATTTGGCGAAAGAATTTGATTACTGGCAATTTGTGAACGCAAAACTCAAAGAAATTCGGAAAATTACTTTTCTGCCGATGTTCTGTTCAAAGAGCCCCAAAATCCCGGTTTTAGAGGTAAGCTGTGTTCCCCAAAGTTGAAGCCCAAAACGTTTGGAACAACTTTGTTGAAGTAAGTTTACCGGAAAAACTGACCAAATAGAAGTTAGTGGCTCTCAAAAGTGAGTCAAAATCGAAAACTCGAAAAGAATTACCTCTGATAGTAACATAAACAAAATTGTATGAAACCGTAATTGCAACTCAACAAATTAGTGATGCAGTTCGATTCCTCGTACCCGAATTAGTGTAAAATTTACCTCTCTGGCCTTGCACACTAACCATTGCACCACCAACGGCCACAAGAAGATAGCAAATACTAATTGTTGTGATTGTTGAAAATTTCTTGCAATTAATGTTTAAAATTTTCCACAAAGTCATTGACAGATTTAAATAGTTATTTTTTTTAATTCGGTCTATCGGTTATTGTTTATCTTGTTCTCAAGCACTATGAAAATACGTAAAACAGGGCTGTGTGTCATTTGTCTGTTCCCTAGTGAAAATACGCATTATGAATACGGACGGTACTAATGAAACCTTCGCTAATTCTTAAAGATTTCAATATCTGCAGGATGTTTTAATGCTAACTTATTGTTTTTTTTAGGAATAAGGCCCTTAATCGTTCTCCCAATTGTCAACTACTTCTACACAAAATTTTACAAATAACCGATAAATACTTTATGCACAAAGAGTGAAGCTAAAAATACAAATCCTGATGCCAGTTTTTAATTCCCATGTGATTTGGGAAACTGTATGGTACCACGTAATTTTTAAGAAGAAACCAAGCTTTTTTTCAAATGTTCCCTTACATTGTCGTATTGAATACAGAAGGCTTTTATACAAATGCAAATATTGTAGTTAATATTTATTTCAGAATTCAATGCTATGATGCACTTACAAAAATCTACATGGTATATAGAATTTAAATTTCATGCAACATTTTCAGTTGCATCCTACTCGACAGTGCATTGCGGGACCCTACGACGTCTTGTGTTTTTAGAAGTGTATCCTATTCTAAAATTCTGTCCAAACCTCATATCCGGAAAATTGTGATTTTCGATACACGTTAATACAGAGCTAACAAATATACAAATTAGCTACGATTTTTGTTTCTTCTTTTGGCACCATATTAAATGGGGTTGCAGAGTTGTTGTAGATGATGATGATGATGGCATTGTCGACGTTTACCCCAAAAAAGAGCTGGCGAAGGTTTCATTTGTATGACGTATCAAATCCATACATAATCTACATACACACATCCATAGATACAACATACATTGTCATATACTTCTATATCTATGACATGACTCTTAGTTACTCATCTTTGTTTTTGTATACATCTGAGATAGGTAAGTTCAGCGAAGCTTGAATGGAATTAAATAAATATCTACGTATGCTTACGAGTTGGTGTTCATTAAAATTTAAGAAATTCTAGATCAGGAACTTGCTGCAGGTATTTATATGTGTATGTAAGTATGTGTATAGCTAACATCAAACATAGAGACAGGAAGGACCAAATGTGACAATCAATGGCATGTGATGACTGGCATAACACTGATGTTGTGTTATCCTGGAGCACACAAGGTTGATACTTATAGCCTTCAAACTTATCCTTAGGTCCTTTGGGGAAGGGCGTACAAGGCATACGATGACACTGTCGATTCGCTCTCTCATATACAACGTATAATGGTGTATCCATCCATTTACAATATAACATCCAAACGCAAATAATTGATAAGCTTTTCAATGTGATTAGAAAAGCGAGTAAATTGTCTGCTCCACAGACTTGACATAGGCATATTGATGGAGTGGTGGAGGGGGAAATTAATATCGCAGCTGGAATTGAAAAATGACGCAGTGGGGGCAGAAGGCACAACAAAAACATAAATTAGCATAAAACCTATAAAACACAGGAAACAACGAACAAATAATAGAACGCTCTTAAAATGACGATAGATGTACTTCATATTGCTCTCCTTCGTCGCACTGTCATGCAGATATTGTAGCTGGGTGGTAATTGTGTGCCAGGGGTTGTTTACTCCAGTCGAAAGGTGTTTGAACAATTTTATTAGCCATTAGAAAAACCGTTTAGTTCCACAAATTTTGTTGTTCTAAATTATATTAGGTTTGCTCTTAAAGTTGGCAACAGCAAACTCGAAGAGAGCTTCAAATGCTTTCAGCTAATCTTGGTATTAATTTAATTTTCATTAAACCACTTTAAATAATGCTCTATGCGGAAGTATTCCAAGTGCTCGGCGAAAATTTAATGACTTTTTGTTTTAACTACTCTGGCATCTCTTTGAAAATGAAGGAATTTTACTGGAAAGGGTTTGGGACTTTTCCCATGTCTCTTTTTCTTATCACATGAAAAAAAGAGTTTTATTGCATTTACATAAAACGCAGCTCGTAATAGATTTAATGCCAGCGTTTTTTCGCCAAAGAGTTTTGAAATCCATTCAAACCTTTAAAAATACCTAAGTAAAATGTCACAGAATACGCAATATGAGGATAATAATAATATAGGAAAAACTGAAAGATATATCACATTTGTTGGACCTTTGTAAGTGCAAGTGTAAACCATTAGAAAATCTCTATTAAGCATTAACTTCAAACTGTATCACATGTCTTCCAGGCATCTTAAATATAAGTGTACGTCCTTGTAAAGACATAGTTAGTCCTGGCAACTAAATATCGAATTTTTATTTATTCAATGTTTATTTATTTTACATTATTCGAATATTAAATCTCAGCATAAATATACAATTTTATCGAATAACGAAGAGTATCGTCGGGAATTTTGGAACCCCATTTGGTATTTTGCAGCTCTCCGAAAATTGATTGAATCAAATATGTTTGTTGATGGATTAGAGAACTGAATTTATTACAAAAAGCTTAATTGCTGAATATTAAAAACAGTTATATTCGAAAAATCGCAGGAGCTATAAATTTGAAAAATTGGATGGTAATGTGGTACGCTCTCGATGGCTAATACGGAATACAGTGCTATATTACACAGTGCAGCATTGGTGTTAGGGCCTCAACCAAACCAAAACAATATAAAAGTACTACCTTTTTTACAGGCCGAAGAAAATTTTGGAGGTGGGTCAGGGATCTATGTTTGACCAGTATGAAATATTGCATTTCAATCTTTGACAATATAGTTGCTATTTCCCCAATTCACAATTCCGTCTAACATATTTCTAAGATAAAGTACACTGTTACTCAATTATTTCACGAAACCTCATGGAAATTTGCACATTTTTTTGTATATTTTGACATTTCTTGTCTAACGGTAAATAAATTGGGGTAGCTGTTTTCCAACGGATTTCCAACATTTGTTGAAAACTTTTCTAAATACACTAATCAACAAAAGTTATATTTAAGGTGCCACAGTTGGTGTAGAAATGCTGCATTTTACCATTTACTTTAAATACTCGCCTATATATATATATCCAATTTTAAACAATTTACAAATCGATTTCTTCTACAAAGATGTTTTGTGAACAAAAATTATATTTAGGATTTCGAAATAATTGCACCAATTCAGAAATTTAAAATTTTTCAAAATTGTTGCTTATAATTTTTAAACTATTAACACATGAATGTAATAATGTTCTCCAAAGTTGTTAAACTTAAGGCCTTCGACAAAATTGTCAAATTCATTAACGTCCTAAAATGCCATCTATGACCTCAAATGGTCGCATTATGCACAAATGTCGCACAATGCACAACATTTAAAGTTTTTGTTCATATTTGTCTCATCTTTAGAAAATTTATTTGTCAATTTACTTAATATAAAATCTGTGTCTTTAAGACTTATGACTACACTGTGAGATATATCAACTAACAAAAATGAGATCTATACCGGAAACATTAATAAATCACATTTTCTATTAAAATCTATTAAACAGTGTAGAGCATTAGCCTTGGTCTTATCTTACAATATCATCACATGAAAGTTGGTAAGGATCTTACCGAACCTTTCGAAACCCAGCGAGGCCTCAGGGAAGGCGACACCCTATCATGCGATCTCTTAAACAGCCGCAGTCAAGAAAAGCTGCAGTCAATATGAATGAAACCATCAGCAGCAAGAGGCACACGTTGCTCGTGTATGTTGATGATATCAATATCATTGGGCGCACAATTGCGGAAGTTACTGCGGTGTTTTCGGGAATTGGGGAGGAATCGGCAAAAGTGGGTCTGAAAGTAAATGAAATTAATGGTTTCAACGAGCAGGGCCTCCACGCGATTAGACCAAAGCGTGAGCGTTGATAATCGATATAATTTCAAGGTAGTGGGCGAATTTATATACCTCGGATCTGCCGTGGGCGAAGACGACAACGTCAGCCTTGAGATCAAGCGGAGAATTGTGCTTGCGAATAGATGTTAGTTTGAGCTAAGCAAGCACTTTAGAGATAAAGCCCTCTCTCGAATGACGAAAATCCAGCTATACCAGACTCTCATACAATCTATCTTGCTTTATGGCGCAGAATCCTGGGTCTTATCGCAAGCAGATGAAACATCTGCGGGAGTCTTCGAGAGAAAAATACTCCGGAAGATTTATGGCCATATAGTGCACAACGGCGAGTATCGGCGACGCATGAACCATGAGCTGTATGAGCTTTATCCCGACATCGACATAGTTAAGCGGAGCAAAATAACGCGATTGCGCTGGCCAGGCCATGTCAGTAGAATGGATGAAGACGAACCAGCACGAAGGGTTTTCGAAACCACCGAACTCGAAGGAATACGAAAAATAGGAAGACGTACGTACACTTGGTATTACCAAGTGGAGAGATAAAGCCAAAGATTAAACTGGTTAGCGAAATATGTTATCTTCGTTTTGTAAGGTCCCTGATCCCCGGGGTTGTTCGAGACCACATAAGTAAGTAAGTCACATACACCCAACCAAATGGGGTGGTGAAATCGACGAAAACGTTTGTTAATTTGACGAAGTTTTATCACTATAAACCTAACAAATACTGGATGTTGATTTATAAATGTTTTCATTTCTAATTGTGTAGTAAAATTTATGAAATACCGTCGAATTGAATAAACAAATATTATAGTTTACTATTGTTTTTAGTCAATTTGACTACATTTTGTCGATAATAAATTCCAGAGAAATTTAAATATATATTCTTCTTTTTTACCAGAATTATATTGAACTTGCATATTACAATGACACAATGTGAATGTGACTACAATTAATTATATATAAAGTTAAATAATTGTTGTCTATTGAAATAAAAGGTCCATGTATTTCCAGGAAACACTTATTTTGTAACCACAAGCCACTAATTGGTTTTCAATTCCTTTTGATGGAAAATAAACCTGAAAACACGTAAATGTATACGATAATATTTTATTGCAAACATGCTAATTAATGTTGCTTACTTTGAAGACATTCATTATTAATGACTAGAAATGTTGCTCTATTCCTAAACGGCGCACGTAAACCCTATTACCGAAACCTCTCTTTTTTTGTAACTGACGGTCAAATTGTGCGATTTGATTTTTGTTAAATTGACAAACTTTCGCCAATTTGAATAACGAGCTAAAAATTACTAAAATTTATCATTGATTTCGTCTACGACAATTGGTTTTTTACTTAAGTTTATCCCAAGTTTTAATATCGTCATGTTCAGTGTTCATTTTCAATGTTATTTGAAGTAACCAAGGCAAGAACCGAGTCAGCCTATAAATAAAATATATGGTTTCCCATGAAGGAATTGGGGAAAGCTTCTCACAGTTTGTGAGCTGTGCGCTTTCCAGTTTTATACTCACTGAGTGGGACCTATAGTTTTTACACCGATTCCGAACGGTATTTTGAGAAGCTTTTTCATGGCTTTTTCACGGCCCATACGATGCTCCAATAACAGTCCCATATGAAATTTGAATTCGTATATCGCATTGGTTCCTCTGAAGGGAGTCAACCCAAAATTTACAAATTTTCAGTAGAGGCAAAAGACTGTTTATTGTTTTAATATCTTATATCACAAAGAGCGATGCAACTGTATTTTTTTTTTTGCGCAAGAGACGTTTTCTTGCAAAAAGTGAAATTGGAAAATTTTTAGTTAACTTCCTTTTAGAAGAACCAGTGGAAAATTTAACGGCCAAGTATGGTCATTATAGTACTGTATGTAGCACAATATAAAACACTGACCACAGAATAAAACACAGATAGTAATTGAGGAACTGTTTCCATTTCACAAAATAATGAATTTCGTAACGTTATTACTTGCTTTTCATAAAATGACACTAAACAAACACAGTTTCCCATTACAACCCATGAAGAGATTGAGGAGAACTTCACACAACCAGTGGGCTGTGCGGGATCTAGTTTTACACTCACTGACTGGGACCTAGAGTTTTTGAGAAGCTTTTTGATGGTTATATAGTCGATAGTGTTGCCGTCGCTAAGTGAGATAACCGCCGTCGAAAGAAATGTAAGGTGGTCTGAGCAGGGATCGAACTTCTGTACTCATGTACAAGAGCCGCGCACACTACCATTGCACCACTTACGTCCAGTTTGCAATATCTTATTGAACATTGTAGATAAATTAGACTTCTGATCCACCTTCCGAACACTAAAGTTAATTTCAGACCCTCAAAATCCAGTAAAACCGAATATGAATATCACTTGATTAGGAAAGCTTGTGTACAGTCCAATACAGCAAAAAACTTCAAAACATAATTTTGATAAACGCCGAGCAGAACTGCTTGATAAGAGTTTTTTATATTTTAGTACCCACACGTGTATTATATTTCCTTTCAATCGCTACTTTATGTCTTCTAACGTAAATTTTAGACATTTGTTTATGACCAATTTGAATACAATTTTGAGCTATTTATTTTATCGGGCTAATCTCGGTAAATATTTTGCGTTTTATACTTCAACACAATCACTTTTATTGGCAACATTAAGTAACGTATAATTCAAGTCACAAAGTACAAGGCTTTAATAGATATTTAATATTACACGCTGAAAAATCAGTATTTTTTCGTTGTTTGGATACAAATATATCGTGTTTGCAGCTTGTCGCAAATGAAGTATATTTGATGTATATAATGAAGTATATTTGTGTCCAAAAACATTGTGATTGATTAACAGGTTATAATATATGTTTTTGTGACACAAACGTGGCTTTGATTGCTGAAAACTACTGAAAACAAAAACGTGACAGACAACGAAGAACCAAAAAGGCAACATATCTTCAATTCATGGAACAATGCTTGCAAATATGTACATGGTTCCTGAAATATGTTGCTGGGGCCGTTTTTCCCAGCATGTATATTTGGGCGCCACCTTGTTCAAAATTGGTCAGATGCAAGAAATCCGAAATATGTTATGTTGGGGGAAGCAATTCAAACTCACCTCCAAATATAAATGTAGTACCAGCTAAATATTACAGGCGTAAGAGTTTTCTGGGTAGACGTAGCATGTAGCCCAATCAACGAGATAGATTACAAAATGTTTTATATTTCGAAAACCGGAAGATTCTCATAAAGAAGGCTATTTGAGAGTTATTACAGTATTTTTTACGAGGAATATTCGTCTCGACGGCAGCCTCAAAATATTCTCAATTCGTATGGATTTTTATGGATCACATTTGATGGTGAATAGGTGGAACGCTGTCAAGAAAAAGGGGATAATTTAGGCTAATAATCACCTCAGGGTTCTCTAGATTTTGTTATCAGAATTCAAACATAAAATCTCAAGCCTTTCGCGTCAAATTCATACCCAAAAAGCTAAGCCATTGAAATTTCCCAGAAAACTTTGTGCCCCAAGACGAAAAAAAAAAGATTGGTATAAATAGAAAAGGGTACACGCTATTGAATTCAGCGTGTCAAAATTTATTTTACTTTTATATCACTCAGAATACGTTACTGTCAACCCACAGTGTAATTAATGAATTCTGAATCGGATGAAATTTTTTCCTGTCAGGATAAAACTATCTTGCAGTGAAAAATATCCGAACAAAGTTAAAAATAGCTAAATCCACTGCTATGTTTGACTGGACCACAAACATGTTTGAAATTAAATTTGTACGGAAATTCTTTTTGAGCACCATTGTTGTACTACTACTTCACAAGACAACGACTTGTTTTTGTGCTGTGCACCGTCACACACATAGACGAATGCTATGTTGGCACTACACTGAAGTATTTGGATGTCGCCACCTCACCACAGTATATGTCTTGGAAAAAAAATAAATGTCTTGAATGACCCTTCAAATGGTTTTGTACACACTTTTATCATCAATACAACACACTGGAACATAAGCGCATATCAATTAATATCAAGTTAGCGAGATTCGCCCTGTTTTTAATTATCCTAGTTGATTAATTCCACCTTTTAATAAAACAGGCCATTTATGCCCGTACTGGTTGTAAAGCAATGGATTAATAAGTCTAAGTGAGTCGTTCATCGACAGCCACTAGCACCTATCCTAATATTTCCTTGTATAAAACCAAAAAAAAAATTCCAATGAATAGTCCTCATTATTTTTTCAGAATTTCAACTATTAGTAGTTAACCCAATTCTCTTCATATAACTGATTTTGTCTACAAATCAAAATAGCAAAGTGTACAAGAATTTCAGCTGAATATTTTGTTAAAGTACTTGAACAAGTTCACAGAATGTAGTACAAAATTCCTATTCAACAATAACATTGGAAACATTATCATATATTCTATGGTTTTATTTTTGGAATAATCTATGTACTCTGTACCACTCCATAATGATCCAAAGTTCGTGCAGTCATACATCACCATCCAGCCAAACGTTTACAGCAAACGCAACTCCCACGCGAGCACTCCACCGTTCATTTTGTATTTCAACACAATGGCACAATGAATAGACTCTGACACGGAACGCATTGTTAAGAAGAATATTGTGAGGAATATTCAGAGATGCATCTAAAGTGCCACAAGTAGAGTCAGTCTAGGCTAGGACCAAGAGGAGATGCCAGCGGTGGTGGTGATACTTTTGCAACCAAATTATGATGATGATGACAAACAATTCCCAGAATATATACTCACATGGAAACGCATAAGTCAACATAATATTTGTAGGACAAAGTTACACAGACACGTACATATGGAAAAAAGTGGAAAATCGTGAAAAGCAAAGGTCTCTCTCTCATAGCACTGCCAAACGACCAACAGAATGAATATGAAAAACGAGTCAGAGATGCCAGCCCAAAGATAATAACAATGTAATCATGATTACCAAGGTTGACACACAGACACAGAAAGACAGACCCCCAAAGAGTCTGACACTGAGTGTGTCGTCCTTCCTCGTAGTCTGTTCGTCTTTTTGTCTGTGCAACTTTGGTTCCGTCAACTGATAAACAATGCAAGTGTGCTAACATACAGCGGCCTCAAAAAGCGAAGAGGCAACAATTCAATATAAACTTGGAGCAAATTATTTTCGAGAATTATGGAAAGCTTTGCACAATAAAAGAGCTTTGTCCTTTCTAGTTTGCGACATACTCATCAGGACAAATATTTTTAAACCGTTTCAGAATGGATATGCATCTTCGTGACCAAGAATTGATTCTAGGGTTGGAAACCCGCAACCTTACAAAATATGTGGTTCTGTTATTGTTCGACTTCTGTTAACTTGACTACAGAAACATTTATTTCAATAGAAAATTGATATTTCCCGTAGTGAAACAATCATAATTTTCTTAAGAGTAGAGACTATTATTCATAGAAATTGAGTAATGGTGGAAATGAAAAGGTATTTTTCACAGCAAAAGGCGCTTCTTCTCTATAAGAAAGTAATTCTCTAACTGTAATTCCCTCTCTATAAGAAAGTAATTTATTTTATACAGAATTTTAGACATGTTTTGGAATTAACACAACAAGGTGATGACAAGTTGATCTCTTTGGAAGTTTGGTGCATATGTTGGCACCAGTCGATTTTCAATACAAACTTGTCATTTTTTAAATCCATATCATTGGAGACCTACAGGGTATGATGAATACTAAGATTTCGTAAATTCCAAATATCGGCCACAAATTTCGATTAACATGAACCCAAATCTTAAATTTATATATTTTGTCGGTACTCAGTAGGGATTGGATTGAGTTAAATCACCGTCTGCGTTGCCTCAATATAAACGTCTGTCTGAGTCGGATAACAGATGTAGCTAAGACTTTAGCACAGATATGTCAATGAGTTGTATATGGAGCATTGTTGACCTGCTTAAGATGTCACCCTGATGGAAATGCCATTTAATACTTACAACAGTCAATGATGCCTCATGCTTTTCTTTGTCACTGCTCAAGTCTGGAATGTGTGAATGTCAGTACTGTCCATATTCTTGAAGAAACTTGGAATTCGCCCCCAAGTATTATTGGAGAGGGCATATTAGGTTCAATGGTTGTCATTTTTAACTGGTTTATCACACAATTAAAAGGACGAGACCAGTAGTTACTTTTATTGGTCACTGTTTATATAAACATGATACTTATCTCGGAACTGTGGCATAAAAAACCCCGAGACAAAACTGTTGCATATAATGGAGAGATGTATTTTAACATGAATTGTGCATAATAATATTCTACATGTATATATATGTGTGTGTACTTGCATTAGAATGCATTACATTGCATACCTACACATGCAAACACATCATGTTGTGCTGTATTTTTAGTATGGATGTGTGCGTGGCAGCATATTTATGGGAACAACCCAACTACTACTACTTCTACATTCAAGTGGGAGAAAATTAAAAAGTTTATCCAAAACTTTTATTTCAAAGCAAAGAAGGGAACACAAAAAGTAGTACAGAATCCTTTTCACAGTGATATTGTACTAACGCAAGAGTCAGCAATGCACAATCCTACGTACATATGTGTGTGAATACGTTCATAGCATTTGTATAAATGTGTATGTATAAGTAGAGCATGATATGATTTTATAATAAACTTTGGGTAACAACAACAGTATATCATTATAAATGCTACACAAATATTTCCTTTCCCAAGATTCATCGAGGACTACATATGCAGTTTTCCTAAATGGAATGACATGAGCGTTGGACCCAGAAATGAATTCATCTGATAGGAGGCGGACAGGTTCATTTAAAGGATAATCAAGGTTTGACAAGTAATGGATATTGCAAAAACAACTCAAATAGTTAAATAGGTAAATATCTGAATCACTGTAGCTCTATTTTAAGTAAAATCTGAGTTTTGTCGTCATTGTGGAACAAGGTGAAGTCTCCCGCAACGGACACTTCTCCATTGCAATTTTTCTCTTTTAAGCGGTAGGACCTTTAAGCGGACGCGGACATTAATTGGACAACAAATAATTCTCTAGTGCGGACATTTCGTTTGTTTTTGGCTTCAGTGTTTTAAGGGATTCCTCAAATTGTCGAGATAGGAACGCGTTAACAGAGATTCCAAGTTGCATTTCCTTACTCATTTGTATCTACACGTGTGAGCGTGATGCTTTTGGAAATGGATTCAAAATAGGTTTCGTTTGACACTGAAATAAAAAACAGAAGTCCATGAACTGATTAAATATAGGTAAATGCAAGCCGTGGGTGGTGCAATGGTTAGTGTGCGCGCCTCTTGTATATGAGAACGTGGGTTCGAACTCTGCTTCAGACCACCTTACATTTCTTTCGACGACTGTCACCTCGCATAGTGACGGCGACACTCACGAGTATTTGCCAGTGAGTATAATCTAGAAAGCGCACAGCTCACTGTTTGTGAGAAGCTTCCCCAATTCCTTCATGGGAAACTATATATATATTCTATTTATCTATTTATAAAAATCATTCCATAGTAAGTTTAAGTTAAAGAAGAAGGTTTTTGGATGGACTAGTAATAAAGCAGTTAGTATGAATGGTCCAATTAAGACCTTTGTGATACCACGTGACGTTATATTCCCTCCCCATCATTAAACGTGTAAATTGACCCGGTATGGGTAAAGGGCGTTCAAGCCATATGATACCACATCCCGATATTCCAATGTGTGGCTGATGAAAAATCATATATTGCTCCCACCAATTAGTTCTCTGTGGAAAGGTCCTAAGATCATAAAGCTTAACTTTCGCAACGTCTGTTAGATCCAACATGAAGAAAATTCCTAGATAGTTTTGAGATGTTCGAAGCTCTCGTCCTCCTCTTCATCACCACAGCTTCTGCAGTAATCACGAGCTGAGATTTCAAATCTAGACTTGTGTCTGCCTATTAAAGAGTGGCCAGTAATCACAGCTACTAGCATAGAGATAGCTTGTCTACACGCTGAAAATTTTGTATTTTGTTGTTGTTCGGATGCAAATATAACGTGTTTGTGGCTTGTCGCAATTATGGTATATTTGTGTCCAAACACATTGTTTTTGCTATTCGATATAACATGTTTGAGACACAATAATTAATAGGTTATAATATCTGTATTTGTGACCGAAATGTGGCCTTATTTATTGAAAATTTCTGAGAAGAAAAACGTGACATTCACGAAAACAATGCTTGCAGACATTTACATGGCTCCTGCAGTATATTGCTGGACCATTATTTTTCAGCGTGTAGGAATGGATATCGGGTTAAGCGTTCGATTTAGGTCATATTGGCCACACTTGCCTGGTGATCCTGCAATTTTCGACATGAGACCATCTATGATTCTCATGTATGAGAATAAGAATGAGGTTGCAAGTAGAAGAAGCATTCAAACATGATCAAGATCCAATGGAACACGTAAGGTAGTTCCGTATCTTGCCAGCTCATCTGCTCTATGGTTCCCGGGAATGTCCCTTCGCCCCGCCACCGATAGAAGGTAAATATATAAACATAGTGGTTTCGGTCGACTATCCCTACATAGCGATTCCAACATAGCAGTTTCGGCTGACTATTCTTACATAGCGGCTTTGGCAGACTATTCCAGAACAGTGTTCTCAAACCGTCCTTAGAAGAGTGTTCTGGAATCGTTTGCAGGAGAGTGTTCTTAACGACTGGATTGATTGACGCCATTTCAGTAAATAAAATTATTTGTAACTGAACACAGTAATAATTAATCTGAATTCCATTGCTAATAAGGGTAAACCATTCTGTTCTTATTTCGAAAGGATTAGAGAATCCTAACGAAAGTCCCTGGATATGGCTGACTCTACGTCAGCCTTTGACACAGTCATGTTACATGTTACTTCCTAGTAAAAATGTAAATGGCAGTTTCTGCCCATGATTTAGCAAAACGAATTAACTTATTGAATGCAGTTTATTTCGCCAAAAGTGTATGGGATGACGTTACTCCAGAAATAGTTCAAATTGATTTGACGGACAAGAAAATCAAATAACACAGTTGAGGCTGAAGATGAGTTGCCATTAAACCTAGTGGCCGATATTCAGAAAAAGGACTTTCTGAAATTATTGTAATTTATGTAATTGTAAATTATTAATATAAATGATTTTTGTCAAATCGATGAGCATTTAATAATTGAAAGACCAGCAAGACCATCATTCATAGACCAAAAAAATTGCTGCCGACTTCAACACTGATCATTAAAAATAAAGAAGCAATACCTGTAGTTATAAAGATGTTACGGATACGACAATAGACCTTGAAATGTTTCTTGACTGTCAAGGGGATATTTTAGCTTTGAATTTACTTTCAGTATTTGACTTACATACATTTGCAAGATGTTATTGTTAAAACCAAAACACAGTTAACTACATTGGAAGAAAATTTCTTGAAATCTTTTATATTGTGTTTGCAGACACACAAACTGTATTTAAATTGTTTCTGTTAATTAATAAAAAGAATTTTGTTCTTAGTTAATGTATGAGACGTACATACTGCAAGCTTACAAGGTCAGGAGCATTTTTCTAACATTTGGAAACCATTAACTTCTCATGCATTATCTAAATACTAAGAAAATCGGTCATCAAATTCAAGAACTTAATTCAAGTTTATTCAATGAAAAATCACCTTTTTAAATAAATTTCACTGATTTAAAGATGCAGACTGCCAGATTTTGATGGTGTCCGCTAAAGAAAGAATTTATTTTTACAATTTTTCTAATTACTGTATTAATAGTAAATGAATTTAACAGGTAAATAGTTAAATGGTAAACATTTGTACTTATTGCACTCTACCATCCATTTTACACTAAATCAGAGATTTAGGATTTTTGATCCAATATATCCAAGTTGTAAATAAAAATTGGCATTATCTTAACATACCAAAACATGACTCGAAACTAAATCTGAGCCAATCTTCAGGTGGAGTTATGTAGGGTATTATATTTACGGCTTTGACTATTCTTCAAATCCACTGTTCTACTTACAAAAAGCGTACAGATCTACGCGTACACTTTTAATTTTAACGTAGAATACGTTATACGGTAAGGTAGGGGTGTTGATCTGGAGCACAAAATTTTGAGAAAATGTTTGTCAACTTTCACCCACTTTTACTTAAATATTAAAACATATTTTAGCAATTTTTATATGTTACTCAGTTTTGGTAATATGTTTTGTTTCGAATTACATTAAAAAAATTATATGTCTATATATAAAAATTTTATGTAGTTAAGGAAATAAATATTTGAGAAATCATTGTTTACCATCTGATGTTATAAAAACTTTTGAAGGCAGGACGAAGTCTGCCGGGTCAGCTAGTATTAGATAGATGTAAATCATTTATCAAAAATTATATTTAATTCATATATTTTAATTGCAACGAATTCTACGTCTGACCTATGCGCCCGTGTTATCTAACACAGGCTTGTTATTTTTTTTCTTTCCACTCTATTGAGAACTCACTCCTCCAAACCGTACGCTACATTCACACACATTCACTAGCGTCTTTGAATGTTCGAACAATGAAAAACGTTGCCTAAGAAGTAGTGATGCACAGGATCGAGGAACTGGTTCCGCAGAACCGACCAGAGCGGTGCTTATAAGAACCGAATTACGGTTCCAAAAGAACCGAAAACGGTTTCAAAGGAACCGCAAGACGGCTCCAAATGAATCATTCACAGTTCTTAATGAACCGAAAATGGTTTTAAAGTACCGAAAAACGTGTTTAAAGGAACTGACAATGGTTCTAAAAATTATAGAAAAACGATTCTAAACGATCTGAAAGATTTGAAAAGAACCGTAAAACGGTTCAAGAATAACAGAAATCGGTTCAAAAGGAACCAAAAGTGTTAAACTTTGGATGAGGATAATTTTTTTTATCGACTTTAATATTCTTATAATAACTTAAGCACTTAAGCCTCTTTGGGACAGCAATTTGCTGAAAACTGGAATCGGTCCTAACACCCGGTTGTTCTCGGAACCGGACTCGATGGCACCGTTTCTTCAAATACGCGGAACCGCACATCACTACAAAGTAACGAAATATTTGAGATCTCTAATTAAAATGCTATTAACGACGGCTCTCGTAACTCTGTCCATAAGCGACATTAAAGTTCACTTAAACTACAGTGTTAGTTCAACTCTGTGGTCCAAGTTTCACGTGTGTGCGTGCATGATGATTGCACACAAATGCATTAAATGCGTAAATGTGGCAATAAAGTTGAGGCATTTTAATTTAACTACGAAATTGTAAAAACAAAATTGTACGAGAAAAGTTTATCTGTTGTCGTGTGTTAATAATATTGTCATTGTTGATGGTACTGAAGCTGCCACGGCGACTGTTGTTGTTGTTGTTTTCCCTCTTATTGGTGTTGTTCTGTGTGGTGACAATGTTGCCAGTTACAAACAACAAAAACAAGTTATACAATTTCCCGGTTTTGTTCTCCCTTTGCAGTAATTTTTTGCGTAGAACCCACTGTAGTGCGGCAGAAATTGTTACTGCTCGTGGTGGAGCTGCTGATGTTGTGTCATTGTTGCTGCTGCACACATTTCATTTGTGTTGCTGTTGTTGGCATTGCTGCCACACTTTAACTGCCAACTGGAAAATACATTAATGTTACTTGTGGGAAAAATTGAGTTGCAAAACTTTATTTTTTCACTGGCTCTCTGCTATGCATGCAATTGATGTATGCAACATTAAAGAGAGTTAGAGATACAGAGAGAAGATGAAAATAGAAAAGTAGCAACAGTAATAGCAACTGTTTGCAATGAATGCCCAGAGTATAATGTGCCACCAACAACATCAAACAGAAACAGCAACTCCAACTTATAATAATGACACTTTAAAGTCCTGTGATGCATAAAAGACACGCGTGTCGTTTCCTCCAAATGATACTAATAAAAGCAAAATTTATTGTTGAAGTTTTCAATGTGGCAAACAAATACAAAGAGAGCCAGAGACAGGGAGGGAGAGAGAGTCAGCATATGTATGTAGTGTTGAAGGCAATGCCATTGAGAATTATACATTGTGAAACAAATTTTATTTGGATAACAAAAAAAGTGCTGCCATTTCGTAATGTCAAATGGTGGATTCGACATAAAGGTGAAGAACACTAATTTAAAAAGTTTTTTTAACTCGCAAATTCTGAAAAATATGAATTGGAACTCAAATCAATTCGCTTTTAATTATGATTTGTATAGACGTATGTATATAAGCGTAGTGGAAAATTCCCAATTGAGATGAGTTTTCGTTTACATTTAGTTTGATGAATTTTTCAAAACCAGTATTCCAAACAACCGCTGCTGAAGATCTGTAGCTAGATCTGATACGGTTTGCTTGGAATCATGAGGATGCATTTGCAAAACATCTTCTTTTTAAAAACTATATCTTTTTTAAAAAATATATATATATTATAGAGATATATTAAGGTCTTTAGCTTGAATAATAACATAAAAAAGTACCAATAAAAAGGTAGTATAAATAAAAATGATCCCAAATATGCCGTGTCATAGTTACTGTTCGATAGTTTAGGATTCGTTATGGTTTGAGAGTTATCAGCGATTAAAAGCTTCCAAATGTTAAGGGTACATATCCCGTGTTTAGGATAAAATACTTTAGATATATAGATACTGGAACATTTGGATGAATTCATGTATATGTATATGTCCTTTATTTATTTAAACAAAACAACAATATGAAACAATATTACAATACACAGATTAAACAGAAGGTTGACGAAGAACATAGGACGACAGATGAATTTATATCCTTATTAATTATGTGGTTGTATTGCATTATGTCTACATTCTCAGTTTATTTGCATTGTTCTTCAAGTAGCATCGGTGAAGGATAATGGAAGTGGTGCAAGTGAGTAACAGATGGGATTCTATGCCGGCATACAACTAAATACTTTGAAGTTAGGAGGACAATATTAGGGCCTGTATTTAAATGTCCCATTAATTGTCACATAGTTAACTAGTTGAACTCTTTATTGATTGATTCGATGGTGCCCTTATTTACTTGATTAACAAACTCCCTTTTTGAATGGCCCCCCTTGCGTTTATGTTGTTTCGATCTGGCTCTTCGAAAACAATACACATTGTTCGACTACTCTTAGTGGCAGTGGCACAAAAAAAACGACCAACACAATGTTTGCAACAAATAAATAGTTGGCAATGTCGGCGAGGTGGCACTAACAACACACCAGCAAAAAGCACAAACCAACAACAACAGAAACAAGTTAAGAGGCAGGATGTTATACATAATAGCAAATGTTTGTTGATAGTTTGCTACTCTTTCATTATTTAATGAAACAAAACTCTCTTCAACGCCAAGAGAAGAAAAGAGCAACACAACAAATTTATTACAACTTTTAAACACGACACTTCATATTCCATTTCATCATCTGGTTAGCAAGGAAAAAGGATAAGTGGTACGTGTGAATGTGTGTCCATTACGTATGAGTGGCAACAATGGCTGTACTAGGAGTTGTAAGTACCCCCCTGTATTCCTTCAAGACAATATATATATATACGAGGATATGTGTGTGTGTGTGATCACTTTGCTCAATTTCTGTCACCTTGATACATTTTGTTGCATTTACGTGCTCACGTTTTTGTAAGTGCGAAGGATGCTAACGCTTTCTCCTCTCTTACTCACTCGCACTTCTTCCATTATCCTTCACCGTTGCTACTTGAAAAACAATGAAAATAAACTGAGAATGATGTGGAAATAATGCAATGCACCGTAAGTTTTACTCCAACAGAAAGTCGGAAAGAATGAATGCGAAACGTAATGATGTGCACCGAAAAATCTCATTAAGTGTGAACGGATATAAACATTAATTTGTTCCTTCTTGTGTGACAGTATTTCTCGTTGTCATCCTCTGTATGGCGGTGATATTTGTCGGTGTTGTAAGTATTCCTGGATTTTTTTTTTAAATTGTATATAAATATTTTACTTCTTTAAGGGAAAAATATTTAAAAAGGTTAATAAATACATGTATGAAGGGAATCAACATTTTAAAGGATAACGGTCATTTAAAGGCTAGGGCGAGTTGAAGTAGCTCGTGGCACAATAACGAGTTGCCGCACTTATCCTAAGAAATCAGTGCAAAACAGCCGTCCTGTTTTTAGGATCCTAAAAATGTGACAACTACCCACAGTGCGATTATGTAGGAGTTAAGTTAAATATCGTTGCGATAAAATCATTCATAATCAATCATAAAATCACAAAATTTATAAAATCAATCATTTGCCGTCAAAATGTGACTTTTATACTTGTGGTCACCAACACACACACACACACACACACAAATCCCATTGGATACAATTTTTTAGAGGCGGGAATGTTGAAAATTTAAGTACGGTTTTATTACTATTGAATTGTCATAATATAAAAAAGGATTGCCGTCTCATACTCATGATTTTTGTTTTGTAGTGAAAATGTCAACAGAATGAAATGAATTGTAATTTGGGCACCTACGCTAGAAATGGAGTTAGAAGCCATAAATATAAATGCTAATATGTTTATCGCCGGTACCAACGATGTTAATGCTTTTATATAAAACTCGATTCCTTGTAGGGATATGAATAAAATGCCATAAATTGACTTATCCCATATAATACTTTAGTTTGGTTGGTTCTCATTATATCCCATGAAGGAATTGGGGAGAGCTTCTCACAACCAGCGATACTCACTGACTGGGGCCGTCAGTGTTACACCAGTTCCGAACGGCATTTTGAGAATCTTTTTTCATGGCTAAATACTCGATAGTGTCGCTTCCACAATACGAGGTGACCTCCGCCGAAATAAATTTAAGGTGGTCAAGAGCAGGGATCGAACCCCAGATCTTATGTATTTATAAGAGGTGCGCATACTAATTATTGCACCACAGTTTGGAAATGAGTAAAGTACACACACACATAAACATATATCAATTGTAATTGAAATTCATATCTGTAGAAATCCTCCTCTTTATGCACAAATTATCGCCATATGCCACATAGTTCTTAACAACTCAAAATGAAGCCAATAAAAATCTCAATTATGACCAAGTTTTGTATATCAGTTGATAACCACTCGTAAAAATCAAGCAAATTTCCTGCACAGAACAATGATCATAACCCAGCAAAAAAAGAGTATACCAAGAAGTAGAATTTGCACCACAACTCCTTGGTAAGATGTAGTGCTAATTTAGGTGCAAAAGTACTTCTTTTAATATTGCGTTGTCCAATGCAGCACTACTTCTTGTTTGACTGTTTGGAAGTGCAGTTTATGCTAAAATTTTTATGCTATATTTCATCCGCAAACGAGCAACCAAAACTATTATTTCAACAATTTGTAAATTTCTTGTCATTTGAAACTTGGCAAGAAGTGATATGCTATTAAAAAGTTCTGACTTTAAGCAACAACTTTAGGGTTTAACTAATTATTTTATTAATTGTTCTTTTATTAGTACTCCAAAAGCTTCTGTCAACAGGTGAAAAAGAAAGGAAATGAAAATCAATTTGAAAGAAAGTAAATAGAAATTAAATACAAGCAATATATTTAGGCATCTTTGTTCTTGTCCACTATCCCTTTAGCTCTTTAATAAATTTGCAACATAATACTCATAATGGATGTGATGCAAATGTAGATTTTTCGGAGTTGTTATTGATCAGCGTCAAAATTGCATTAAATATGCACATAGTGTTGCAGAAGATGTACAAAAATAATAACATCTACTAGAACTACTTCATTTTATTTTTGCTGGGAATGGTTGTTCTTCCCCATCCATATTAGGGTCATTAATTGTACAACGGTTTCCACCAGCGCCGACAGCGTCAGTCTCTACCGTACACAGTTAAAGGCCATTAAATTATGATTACGTTGGCAAATGATACGAGACATATCACATTTGATGATCATATGCAATACAATGTGGTATCACAGAAATCTACAACTGCTGTAATCAGCAGTAGTGAAAATTCATTGTGGAACTCTATCTCTCGCATGTGGTGAAAGCAGTCATTGTTATTATTGTTGTTATTGTAAATTGTTTCATGGTCCCATAAAAACCCATCTCGGTTTGATTCATTCGTCCCATCATGCATGGGAATAAAACCATTAAACGTGAGCGAATATGCGTGAGCGGAAAGGTCTTGTAAATAGTAATTTATTTGCACGACATAGCCACTACCAGTTAACAGAGTGGAAATTCTATTGCCCTGGTTCGTAGCTTTGGACGCACATTACATGAAAGTAACTCGCAAGCTACAGAAAGAACTCATATTTTTGTAAATATTGAATGAAATTCAACATTTGGTGGAAAACGCTGATGGTAAAAAAAACACCGGCAACAGAACCACGTAAAAGTAATTATTTGAACAAACCTGAAGAATACATTCATCTGTTTCGGGTTAGGATTTATGGAGATGAACCGCTCCCATTCAATCTATAAAGTCAGAAATAATCAAGTCGGCGATATCAGAATTTAATAAATCAACTGAAGCACAGCCGCAAATAACGCATGCAGCATTTGTTGAAAAGTAAGGTTTTCCTGAATTCCAGTTCCAATTACTCTCCCAGATTATTTGAATGGAAAACTAAGTAAAAACCATAAATTTCTGACGTTTTGAACCCGTTTCAAAGTTAAAAAACGACGTGTATTAAAACGTATTATCATCCAGTTTGTTTTGGATATATAACTTTATTCCATTGTGAAACGCATAAAAATGAAATTTTCTCAATACCTTAATGATTTAGTTAATATCATTTTCTGTTTAATGTTAATAAACGTGGAAATAAATCCAAAATCGTAAATAGGCGAACAAAAACTAAGTGCCCACTAGTTCAAATGTATGTAAAGGCAAATTATATTATAACTTCCAGATCTCTGCCGGAAGAGCAATTGTCAGTGGTCTGTTAGCAAGTTAACAGACTTATGTATGTTAAACCGCTATTATATGGTTTATATACAAAATCATTAATTTATATTTTTAATAATTCTATGGAAAACACAATAAACGTCTTATGCCAGGAGTTTTATGAAAGTTGTATGACTGTAATATATAATATATCACAACATAGGTGAATATATATTTTTAAACGGATTCAGGATCGCTGATGCGACCTGGAGCGGGTTGCGTCAGTGGGACTCGTATCAAATAATAGGTACGATGTTGGGTTTAACAATTCCAGACCCAATTTCCAAAAATAATTTTCGAGAATATCATATTCTTCGACGAATACAACTTTTTCATATTGAGGACAGACTAAATGCGTCCACTTTGGCCAAACTGGGAAGTTTGCGTCAATGGGATTAGTATCAAATAATAGCTAGTGTTGTCTAGTTTAACAATTTAAAACACAGTTTCCCCAAATAATTATCAGAGTATCATATTCTTCTACGAATATAACTTTTTCATATGGAGGACGGATTAAGTGTGTCCATGGTGGCCAAACGGGCCTGGTTGCGTCAATGGGACTAGTATTAAATAATAGGCATTATTATCTAGTTTAACACTTTAAAACCTAGTTTCCCACAATAATTTTCAGAATATCATATTCTTCTACGAATATAACTTTTTCATATAGAAGAAGAACTAAGTACGTCCATGGTGGCCATGGTGGCCATAGTGGGAAGGTTGCGTCAATGGAACTAGTATCAAATATTAGGTATTGGGGTCTAGTTTAACAATATTAGACCCAGATTTCCCAAAAATCTTTCAGAATATCATAATCTTTGACCAATAGAACTTTTTCATATGGAGGACAGACTAAGCGCGTCCATATTGGCCAAACTGGGAAGTTTGTGTCAATGGGACCAGTACCACATAATAGGTATTAATGTCTAGTTTAATAATTTCGGACCCGCATTTCCCAACAAGCTATCAGAATATCATATTCTTCGACGAATATAGCTTTTTCGTATGAAGGAGGGACTAAGTACATCCACGGTGGCCATACTGGGAACGTTGCGTCAATGGAACTAGTATCAAATACTAGGTATCGTTGTCTAGTTTAACAATTTAAACCCCAGTACCTTAGTGAACATTTTCTGTGTTTTTTATTCCTATGTGTACACTTTTGATACTATTGTGTACAATATATGTACTTTTGTGTTCACTTAATGCGACGTGCCGCCGCCATTGCATTTCAGGCACCGGAAGCTTGGACGATCAGACTTTTCAATACCCTTCCATAAGGACTTCTGACATTAAAACTCTGTTGCAAGAAACTAAAAGCGGCTGAGGGCGCGAAGTATGAAAATAGGCGTGTTTTTCTGAGATTATCGCTTGTTTTGTATGAAGCACTTAGCAAAGACTAAGCGGATACTTAGGGATTGAAAAATTTCCGCTAAGTTTCTAATTTTGTCAAAATGTTACCATATTTTTGATTAATATGATTTATCGCTAAATAACAGTTTTCCCTGTAACTTAGTAAGCGATAAAAGCTTGGCTGTAACCGAAATGCTAGTATATTTCTAAAAATTAAATTAAATTAACTAAACTTGATTTCAGTTCATATGATGTAAATGAAATGTAATGTATTTTCTACTCGAAAAATGGTTAATTATTTGTTGGAATAATGGAACTCGGTGACAATTTCATCATCAGATGTCTCTACAGTGCCTGAGTTAATACCATCGGTAGATCATCAATCGTATATATACAAACTCTAATGTGCAATTTACTTCTGCGAATTAGTATCGATAGAAAATCCCTAAGTATCAACACACACTTAGACGTACATAATTCGAATACAAGAACAGAAAATTTGTTCCCTCCATGTTCTTATATTTCCTCTTGCATTCTCACAGTGGCAAAGAGGTTTGAGGTGAGTTTCTTCCGGTATATTTTAATATGAATAACAAATATTCCCATTATTTATGGAATAAGATTTCATGCATATGGCTGCCGTGGCCAACAACTTGTTGACCAACACTTTGTTAACGGTTTCTGGTTCTATCTTAGGAATAGCTCGGACAATATTAGCCTTAAGGATGTGGATCGTTTCTGGATTATTCGCATAGCATGGGTCTTTAATGGCACCCCACCAAATAAAGTCTAAAGAGGTCAAATCGAAGCTTCCAGGCGCCCAATTGATATCGCCAAGACGGCTGATAACACTATTACTGAACCTCGTGCGCAAAATGTCTATTGTTTTATGAGCTGTGTGCCATGGTGCGTCGTCCTGCTGAAACCAAAGATTATCTAAGTTCATATCTTCCATTTCAGTCCATAAAATTTTCATAATCATGGTTTTGTAGCGCTCGCCGTTGACTGAAATGTCGTTTCCAGCAGAATTTTTTTTTTTTCAAACCAACACTCAGGTGATGCCCCCTATAAATGCAGTGCATTGTGTTGGCGAAGGAAAATTGATGTAGTGGAGGGTGGAAAGAGGGAGTAGTGTCTGTTGACATTTGCCTTGAATGTTTGTATGTCACAATTGGTGGGAAATACACTAGCCGGAAGTTTATTCCACATACGGACTGTACGGCTGAAGAACGAATTTTCTCTATAGTCAATCGGCCACTCGATAAAAAACGGATGAGAGTTCCTGGAAAGCCGCGTACATCGGCTAAATATCCTCACGTCTGGAATAAGTTGACGGATGTCCAAGGAACACATACCGTGGAAATATCGATAGAACAGCGACACGCAACCCACATTTCGACAATGCTCAAGGGAGGCAATAGAGTTGGATACCCTACTGTCGCCTATTAACACCGTCGCTCTCCTCTGGACACGGTCGAGAAGCTCCAAAGAAGTCCTAGGAGCACCGGCCCATATGTGGGAGTTATACTAAATCCAAAATGGGCTACCGGTGACACCACTGCAAAATCCACACCAAACTGTCACTCTCTGTGAATGCATTGACTTCTCCACGATAACGTGAGGGTTTTCCGATCACCATCTGCGGCAATCTGAAAATGGGCCTCGTCAGAAAATGCGATTATTCAACCATATTCGAAGTCCGATTGAAGCTTCTACAAGGCCCATCATATTTCCCAACATTTTTAAAGCGTAAAGCGACTCATTTTGTTACGCGCATGTATGATACTGACCGGTAGTCAATATTTGGAACAGAAAAAAACGATCAGTGTCAAAATCACATTTGATTTCAAAAGATACCTGTATTTGGACCGCCCGCTATAAACTAACTCATATTTCGAAATTGGTGTTCGTTAGCCTGGCGCTGTCTTTTAGAATTATAGAAAGATACAAAGAAATTTAGTTTCCTTTGGCTGTCAATGGCGTTGCCATCAACTTTGTGGACTAAACTCAATTAATGTTGCTGGTACTTCGGCTTAAGCGTAGTCGATGATTTTAAAATAAAAACAACCTAATTCGTGACTTGCATCGCAAGCCTGATGTAACAGATAACAAAGGTCAATGAGTACCATTACATATTAATTGCCCCAATTGCATTTAGGGTACTTTTGTGACGCACTAAAAACAGGTTGAGGATCACTGCACAACGGTTTCAGTAGTGTTACCTTGAATACTTACCTTGTAACAACATTTCCACATTGCGGCAATTTAAGTGAATAACCAATTAGCATTTCGGTGAAATTGAACTAAACAGTCCCTTCATAAATGTAATGAATTACACTGATTCCGGTCTGTTCTGTTTCCATTCGGAAATGTTGCATGCAACCTTATGATAGTTTCGCAATACAACTAAGTGGTTAAGATAATTTATTATCTTAAAAAGACAATCAATGATATCGAGGCACAAGGATTAAAAGGATGTCAGTTGTTTGTGGAGTACTGTCATGAGTACAAATAATATGTATTAATACTACATATGGATGTGTCAGTTACCAAACCGATTAACTCCATCGATAAAAACCTGTAAAAACTAAAGTTTCCGGAGTGTGTTAAAATGCCACGTTCGTTATAAAATCGTTATATTCCCAGCAAAAATAAAATGAAGTAGTTCTAGTAGATGTTATTATTTTTGTACATCTTCTGCAACACTATGTGCATATTTAATGCAATTTTAACGCTGATCAATAACAACTCCGAAAAATCTACATTTGCATCACATCCATTATGAGTATTATGATGTAAATTTATTATAGAGCTAAAGGGATAGTGGACAAGAACAAAGATGCCTAAATATATTACTTGTATTTAATTTCTATTTACTTTCTTTCAAATTGATTTTCATTTCCTTTCTTTTTCACCTGTTGACAGAAGCTTTTGGAGTACTAATAAAAGAACAATTAATAAAATAATTAGTTAAACCCTAAAGTTGTTGCTTAAAGTCAGAACTTTTTAATAGCATATCACTTCTTGCCAAGTTTCAAATGACAAGAAATTTACAAATTGTTGAAATTATAGTTTTGGTTGCTCGTTTGCGGACGAAATATAGCATAACAATTTTAGCATAAACTGCACTTCCAAACAGTCAAACAAGAAGTAGTGCTGCATTGGACAACGCAATATTAAAAGAAGTACTTCTGCACCTAAATTAGCAGTACATTTTACCAAGGAGTTGTGGTGCAAATTATAGTTCTTGGTATACTCTTTTTTTGCTGGGTTATTACTCTACAGCTGTATATAATAAATTCAAAATGTACTGGATACACAAATTTAACCCACAGCACTGATATACAAATATTTTGGAAAAATGGAGTTAATCGATTTGGCAACTAACACATCCTTATAGTACTCGGGCGGAAACACAATTATTGAATTATACTAAAACACTTATACAAGTTAAGTTACAATAACAGGCTGCAATGTTAGATAGGACATTCAATCTATTTCACATAAATACGACCAGGCAAATTATTAATACATCTGATATTTTCCACACCGTTTGTAAAAGATTATGAAAACCGCTTAAGCTCTATTAACTTTTCTCGCAGTTGCGCTAAATTTTTTACTGTTAACAATCAAGATTTTGAATCAATCCGGTGTCAGATATACCCATTTGTAGTTTGACTCTTTCTTTGTGAAATTGAATATGTACGGTCGATATGTAAGGACCTTAATTTAAATTAGTTCATATTTATGATATTATTACTTTATTCATTTAAACAATTATAAGGATTTATGTAAAAAACACTAACAAGAATCCTGAGATGCCCAACAAATTTGTGGTCTGTTAAAGTCGACGTTGTTTATTGTTCTTTAAAAATTTGGCGAATTAAAAATATGACCCAATAGTCAGAAGAATAAATTACAGTCAATTGAAACTGAAGTAAAATTGAACAAACAGAATCCACCGCTCGAAATTCCTTCTTACGACTTTTCTTTAAGGAACATAAAACAAAATTTATTTTGTGGAAATGAAAAGCATGATTCTGCATGTCCTTGAAGTAAAGTGAGTTGCCAAAACACTCTAAATTGGTACAACGAAACCTGGTCACCATCTAATAATGATGTTCCGTTGCAAACGGAAGATGATAAAAGAGGGGAACTTAGTGTCTTGATTCCATCATGAATGTTTCAGGGTTTGAAGGAACAAATAGAATAATGACGTTGGGCATGTTCAACAAAAAGAGCAGCGCATTCCTTTGTACAACACAGTAGTTGTATTTGAAAGTTAATATTTTTACTGCTAATCCGAATATGCGTCATGCTATTGGATAATATTAAATGTGGTTCGGGAGTACACTGTTTACACCGGTTGGACCCCAGATGAGTAATATTACATAGGGATTTCTTAAGTTTATCAATTGCTAAGTTTAAAATGACACGTCACACAACATATTAATATAAATCACGTGAATCTCAGCAGAACGAAACATCCCACAAATTCTGTTTCGAAACCAATTTTCGTCTTTTACTGCTTTTGAATTTTAAGTGTGTGAACAGAATTTTTTGGGTAAAACCTAAAAAGCATTCAACCTGTCTTTTACTCTACTTCTCTCACAATGATACACTTGAACTTCTTCCGTTCATTTTCGGTTTCATATTCACTTACGATTTTCCTCAGTTTTTGTTCATCCATCATACTCGTACATAAGAATGAAGGGAATTCCCCCACCTCTTCCACCCTCTACACATTTTATTTTATGTTCACTCTTTGTATCATTTCCCTTGTGGTTCCGGCAGGAATGCGCCAGGTTAGAGACCAAAAATTTTATAAAAGCGCCCTTTATAAGTTGTCAGGTTCAAGCATCCTTCATCATTTGTGTTTGATCAAATGTTTGATATCTGGGTTCGAATACAAACAACTAAGTGAATCGGAAAACGAAAACGACTTTACTCACATTTCCATATAATCAAAGGCCATTGAGAAACCTGTCACAATGCAAAACTTCACCTAACAATGCGATCTCTTCATTGCAAATGTAAACATTTTGCTAAAGGAGTTAACCCATTTATTCTAAATTCTCGAAATTTTGTTACTGCAGTTTTAAAGAGCAAAAACAACAACAAAGTACGTTTTATACTTTATACTAAAAAATGCCTGCTTCAAATGTTTTTCTTCAAAATACATACAAACATGACAGAAATGCTACACGCTGAACAATATGTAGTTTTTTGTTGTTTGCATTCCAATATAACATCTGTTTGGAGCTTGTCGGAAACATAATATACTTGTGCCCAAACGCATTGTATTTGCTATTCAGTATTACATGTTTGAGACACAATGATTAATATGTTATAACGTATGTGTTTGCGATCCAAATATATTTGTGCTTGTGATGTTTGTTGCACTGTTTATGTTCTCTCGAGACCAAGAGAATAAAAGAGGGGCAACGAGTGTGTATAACTTGTAATTGTGTATCTGTATTTTTGCATGAGAGATTCATGAATATTCCTGAATGTTCGTGTAAATTGCAGATGAAATCAGTGTTTCTTATTTTGGCTGATGTATTACGTTTTAATTTCATGTTTTCAGTCGTCAATGGTTCATCGGACAGAGGATATCAAAACCGCTTGATCAGTGAAAAAATAATAAACAAACGCTCGGTTTTTGTGTTTGTGTTTCGCATATATTTATGTGTGGTACCAAAGTGAGAAAGGATTTTGAGGAAAGAAACTGGACAGGGAATAACGTGAGTCCCTATTTCTGCCAGAGCACCTACAGAAAAACTGGGAATGGCGGACCATTTGTGAAATATAATAAAAAAAAACACAAGTAATTAATACACGCTTGTCTTGTATGAACTAGAGTTGTATATAAATACATTGTTTGTGTACCAACGCATAGTGATAACCAACACATAGTTGAAACCTTCTGAAAACAAAAACGTGACAGACAACAAAGAAAGGAGAAGCAAAAGGGCAGCAGATTCTCACTTCATAAAAAAAAATAATGCATTCAGCAAGTAAATGTGAAAGGGTAATTTTAAATATTTTAATTTTTTCTACTAATTATTTATTTTAATTATAATAAATAAAGAAAGAAAGAATAATTCGTTTCTAAATACTATTACGTTTGGGAGAAAATACGCATATGTTTCCTCGCAAGTAGATATATGGAGGATTGGGGGAAACACGCGAATGCTTTCACGTAAGTCTATGGATGTTTGGGATGAAGCACGCATATGTTTCCACGTAAAAGGATACATATTTGTCAGTAAACATGCTAGTGTTTAGATTTAAATACACCTGAGTTTGGGACTTGCAAACATATAAAAGTTTGAAGTGTGTTCCAAACATATACATGGTTCCTGCAGAACATGTTTGGGAGAATATGTTACAGAGGCCTTTTTTCAGCGTGTACAGTTCATCATCGCTACAATTTTGAAAATGTAACCCACCTATATTATCATTTTCCAAAATGTGCAAATGCATCTGGTTTTGCTTCAAGTGAATTGCAGAACATATAAAGCTTAAAGCTACTTGAACAATAGAATGAGTTTCGTGCTAACCAAATCCTGTGCCCTTTTTGAATTTGAATTTTTTGACCGATTTCGTTAGTTTTTAGTTAATGTTTCAGAAATCCATACTACAAGCTTACAAGGTCAGGAACATGTTTCTAATTGAAAAATGGTGCCTTCAACATTTTTTCGGTCCGGCCAAATCCAAGTGTGTCTCAGTAAGATTTCACTTTTGAAATTAAGCACCATTTTTTTGTGCAAGTGGCAACTCTGAAATTTGGTTTCTGAAAAATATTGCTGTGTCGCCGAAACCCCGAAAACATCAATTCGGCATCGTTCTCAACAAGGTCAAATTTCATAAAGCGTACAAAATTCAGCTTACTCAGGAGCCCAAACCAGCAGACCATGGAAAGCGCCGGCAATTCGTTCAATGGGTAATGCAGAAAAGTAAAGTCAATTTTTCAAAACAAAGTCATATCCCCGATGAAGTGCATTTCCATCTGAATGGCGTCGTGAATACACAAAATTGTCGAATTTGTGGCTCACAAATCCTCAAGCAATCCATGAGGAACAAATGCACCCACAACGAGCAACTGTTTGGTGCGGATCTTGATCAGACGGCGTAATTGTGCCTTTTCAGAGACGATGAACGCCATTCATTACAGGAGTATAATAACGGAGTTCTTGTGGCCTCAAACTCACAACTATCTCCAAAAATATGTGTTTTATTTTAAAATGAAAACGTGCATTCTTACTGAGACACCCTTATATTTGTTGATTGGTGTTTGGGTTTTCAAAATATTCGACGGCGAAAAAACTACTTAAGGAAAAAAATGAATCCTCATAATTTTAAGTTACAGGACTACCCAGGATATCGTTGGATTAATACAATATATGTTTAGTGAATTCCTTACTCTTAATTGTTTTCTTTATCCTCTGGCTTTAACTAAAGAAGTGCTCACAGCGACAACCAAATCTTATGATTGTATGAATGGATTTGAAAATACCAGCAAGAATTCCAGGACACACATAAAAATATTAAAGAGATATTATGCTGAAGATCAGTTAACATCAGTCTCCATGTTTATTTACTTGATTAGTGAGAAACCTACGAAGCTTTGCGAAGGCAAACTGGGTCAATAGGAATACTTATGGCTTTGCAAATAGTCTCAGGCAGACTAAAATCTTCAAAAAATCACCGAATTATGTGATATCACACAAGGTTCGACAAATGATGACAGTCTAAGGTGCGACCACTTCAACGTATAAATCATCTAGCTGAACATGTTGGGCAATTTCAGTGAAACTCGAGCCAGTTTCGATTACTTTCATCGAAAATGTTAATATCAAATTTGACTGTGGGGTAGTAGACAGCTGCTTAGCTACCAAGTATTTCAGAAGTACTTCCGTATCAGCTATCAGATAGCGGGTATTCTCCACCACATCCAATACTGAACTCCCCATTCAAAATGTTGACCGTGCTGAACGTCATTTTAATTATTGTGTTCAACCCCTTATAGCCCTTGAATTCGATTGGTCTAACATCTTCAGCTTCAAAAACATTGGAATACTGTACTAACATTGCTCACCTCAAGCCGAGTATGGAATTAATTGTGAAATTAATCCTCATTTTCCGTGTAGAGATAAATGGAAATTTCTCAACCTGAAATTCAGATTCGGCTCCGTACTACGCTTTATGAATGAGAACAAAATTTTTTTTAAGGGAATCTGCAGATTAGTCGCTGAGGAATCGCATAATACTCCAGAAAATATGCAACAGTTCTGAAAATGTGTAGAAAATTTTATAAAATTACAAAATTTTTAGTTTTAGATAATTTTTAGTTAACAGATCAGGTTTTTCCTGTATTTTGTGAACAAAATTAAACAGTCGGAACTGGGATATGAACCCACATTGGCGAACGATAGTTTCGAAGATTGTGAGTCTTTTCGGGGCTTCTCTCCTCTCCGCCTCCCACGTGTGCTGAAATTTTTAAAGTAATGATAAATATTTATAGAGCAAAACTTATTTTTGTTAATATCCTATGATTTCTTGGTCGGGCTCTACCACATGAATTAATATTGTATAATTCGACCTGCATTTGTTTTATTAGAAAATTTTAGTTTTTCTTCGAGCTAAGTGTCTGAAAGAAATTTGGACAATTCAGCTAAATGTCTAATCAACCATCACATAATTTTCAGGCATCATCTGATATCAGATACGTCGCAAGAAATTGTTCAATGGGTACATGCATCAAGGTCACTACAACATACACAAAGCTACACATTTTCTTCCCTGTAAGGACAAATGAAAATCTTTCAACCTGAAATTCAGGATCAGCTCCGTACTGCGCCGTAAGCGCGAAATCGAAGTGACTGGAATTCCCACGCCCATATTGGTAGCTCACGTAGACTGTAATGTTTGAAGGAAAATATAGAATTTAATTCTTATATTTAGGCTGGTACCCCTAAGTCTATGTTGGAGCTTCTAGACCGTATATAAAAGAGAGCGTCAATGCTATTAAGTAATAGCAGGGTAGCCAACTCATTTATCTCTTTGGAACATCGTCGAAAGCTGTGTATCCCTTCGTGATAGGAGGGTAGTCAACTCAGTTATCTGCTTGGAACATTGTCGAAGGCTGTGTATTCCTGGTCTATCGATATTTCCATGGTAAGTGTTCCTCTGAGATGCATGACTTCATACCAAAGGTTAGAGTATTTAACCGTATTTAGCTTGCCCGTTCATCGAACTGCACACTACGATACTTTCAGCAGAAGAGTCCGTATGTGGAATAAGCTTCCGGCGTGTGTATTGTCAATTACTTATGATAGCAACAAGTTCAAGTCTAACATAAAGAATCACTTTTCTCTCCTTCGTCCTCCTCCTATCCCTATTACACTGAATTTATAGGGAACATTAACCGAGTGTGGGTCAAAGTTAAGCAAAAAAATTGGAGCATGAGCAAATATGCCACCCTCTAATGCAGCTCAAACAAGTGGCATAGTCGAGCACCGTATTTGTCGTGCCCTGACCAAATTTTTGTTAATGATTTATGATTATTTTAAGACCCAACTCTAAGCTCAATCTCCTCCTAACCCATATCTCAAAATATGCTTTCCAAAATCAACTAAATCAATCTCCCTACGACGTGATTCAATGCAAATGGGATAATTTGTAGTCCCCTCCCCAAGACTTCTCTCACATAAGCGGATCGAAATGCGTGACGTTTCTGGGGTTTGTGGTAAAGATATAAAAATGAGTCTTACTATTTTGTTGTTTAACAAATGAAGCGGAAAATTCTAAACTCCATTCCATGAATGGTCATAAAAATGCATGGGACTAGAACCGCGTCATCTTTATTGTTAAAGGGGCTTTGGGGTTATTAACATCGCATGTAAAAACCAGTATGTGGGTGCGTATGAATAATTAAATGGCCAACAAGAGTGTGCAACCACACAACAACAACAGTAACAATAACCAAGCAAACGAAGTAACAAAATTAAAGCAATTTATGTACAACAACGGTCATAACTGAGTTTCAGGCACCACCTTAAAAGAACCAAAGGAAATCAAACATTACATGTATATGACTTCCCCTAAAAGGCATCCACTTTTGTTAGCCGAAGTAGAGGAAAAAAGGATGAGCGGAGAGCGTAAAGCGTAAAGCACCTCCGCCTTCCAAACTGAACTATATATACGCCTGTAAGTAAAAACTCCTGAAGTGTTGAAAAACTCACAGTCTTTATTAAGTAATTTTGATAATGGAAACAAACCTCCCAGTACATGCCTTCACTTTCGACGAAACTGCTGGCAACACAGCACAGCACAGAAAACGACAAACGTCTACTTTAAAGGGAAACCAAATGACAGTGCCACTGGTAACATCGTCAATGGTCGCATGCAAACTCAACATGTGCAAACAAAACGGTCCAAAAAGTAAACGTAAACATACGCTCGCTCCAACCACTGGAGTAACCACACCCACGGAAACAAAGACCCTAACTTACTTCAGCACACACTAGCACTGGCATTCGCAGACAAAGAGTATTTAAAGCAACCATCCATTGACTTGCTGCTAATCATTGTGACCAACCCACAACTACCCCCAAACCCAGCACTTGTAATCTCCCACAAATCAACCAAGTAACCAAATAAATAAATCATCTCCTATGGAAACAGGGGTTTGGGTGGGGTGGAAAAACATAAACATTAATTGAAAAATATGCATTTGCCTAAGGAAAATTTCACCACCACTTGGTGATAAAGGGTTTTTACTTTTCACTCAATTTTATTTTTATATTAACAACGTTTGTGTATGAGACATTTTCCTTCGGAAAGTCGGGGAAAGTCTGAGTCATTTTCTAAAATTACAGGAATCCGCATTAGTCTGCCTGTCATTATTAGTTCCCAAGGAAGCTCGAAGGGGTGGTGCGAGTATGGTATGTAATCGATCTGCTTGTAATGGATAATTAACATGCAGATTAAAGAATTATCCATCGGAAATATTTCATGATTCTTTTGTCACAAAAGCGACAAAGAGTTGCAATAAGTTAATTGGTCCTTATGTCGGCAAAGTCGACAAGTTGTTATAATTTATTGTTCTTGTTTTAATTTAAGTTATCGACGTATTCCATCAAACATGGTGGTAGTGAACTCTAGCTCTGTTGAGTGATGGAAAAGCTATCGAACCATGAAGAAGCTTCTTAACCAATAACTGCCGGGTTTGGTGTGAAGATGTTGTCCCAAACAGTGCGTAGGAATCTAGAAAATTCACCACATCATAGAGCAGAAAAGTGTTTTTTGTTTGACATTTGAGATTTTGGGCCATCATTTTTGACCGATTTGAATTTTACATTGTAAATTGCAGCAGATGTACTCACCGATTATACTACTACTTATGTTATAGTACTTTTGTAAACTATTATTTGTACTGTTATGTCCAAATTGCTGTAGCTTATCAAACGTCCTACTTAACTTTGTCTTATTCAAGAAAATTACACCCGTGTGTTTCAATTCTACATCATTTTTTACCTACTATCATTGTATACTAGACTTCTTTAATGATCTTACTTGACGGCACCTTAGCTTGTAACTTTTGTTTAACAGTGTGATCCGAATTCATCCTCAGACGAAAAGAGACGTTTAAAATAACGTTTCCTTTAATAACTCTATGCAACATTGTTGAAGTCATCGCGTCCAGAGTCCTTCTTGTGTGAAATTTCTCGAAGAACTTATTGAAACTAACAAAACCCTGTTTGGGTTCAGAAAACTGCATTTAGTGTCCTGTTTGGGTCCAGAAAACTGCATTTAGTGTCTCAAAAATGCACAAAGCTCGAAAAAAAATTATCATTTCTTCTATCTTTTTTCACCATTTTCGGTCCGTCGCTGCCAAACTGTGGACTTGCATCAGTGTTTCACACGAAAACTCAAATTTTTAACTCATATCTCGTAAACCATGCACAAAGATATATTTGATATAACATTATTTCCATCACAATAAAAAAAAATTATTAATTTTCCAGCTGTATTTTACATCGAAAACTCGAGAATGTAGCAAAAGGCAAACAAACCATAAATTAGTCAATATCCATTGAAGTTGATGCTCTTGGTTCTTTTGTTGGTGATTCACCTCCATAATTTGAATCATAATCATCAACTGAGCTCGATAGCACATTCAATGGCATATCTCTTTCGGTGTGTCCTTCAAATCTGTAGTCCTCTGCGATTTTAGTGCCTGCATCTTCATCTTGCGATACCTTATGACTCCGCCAGCACAGTTCTGCAAGCAATACATCCAGCTTTTTTCCTTTGTATCATTTTTCCATTGGCATGGTGACCTGATGTGGCCGTCGGTGGTGCAATTGTAGTGTGCGCCGCTCTTGTGCTTGAGGACGTGGTTTCGATCCCTACTCTGACCACCTTAAATTTCTTTCGACGGCGGTACACTATCGAGTACTTAGCCATGAAAAAGCTTATCAAAATACCATTCGGAACCGGTGTAAAACTGTAGGGCCCAATCAGTGAATGTAAAACTAGATCGCGCACAGATCACTGGTTGTGAGTAGCTCTCCCTAATCCTTTCATGGGATGTAACGGGAAACCATTTCATGGTGACCTGATGGAATCGCTCTCCTTGTTTGTCCGATTCGGTGGGTGTAAGACCTCATCAAAGTGGTGATGAAGGAAATGTTCTTTCAATGTCATAAATTTATTGATGTTATGAAGGTAACTGAGCATTGTGTTCACCAATTTCTTTGCTTCGTCTGGCTGTACACGTTTCATTCCTAAAACGCTATCACCATCGATCTCTCCGGTGGTTGCTTGTTAGAACCATTGCGAATAGTGCGAAGTTAACAAACTTAGATACAAAAATATTCAAATAGACAACAATACCATTTTTAATTCTATCACTGCCGAGTTTTGGAAAGGTGTTTCCAAACAGTCAAAAACTTCCTCATTATCTTTGATGGCCATTTCAATGAATTTCTTAGCAATTCCCAATTTTACATGAAGTGGGAGCAGCAATATATCATCGATTTTCTTTACCAAAAGTTCATTAAACAATTTTGGCCGTTTTTCGTTTTCGAGAGTTATTTTTCTCCAGTCGTTACACTGATAATGATCGACTTTGCTTCGCGAATCCCAATCACAACGGAAACAAAAGAATTTCGCAAACCGCCTTTTGAAAAACACTTTGCAATACGTTCAGAAATTCAGGTCACAGGAAATCTTCGATTTATGTTCATTATATTTGATTTTCTTTAATATATTGTCCAATATTTAATAAGATTCCTTCATATTTGTGCCCACTGCTAATGGAATTGATGGCCTTTTGTTTGTTTTTGCAACAGCACAACCTTCAACCTTGAAACTGAGCCGTCAATGAATTATCGCCAGCGTTATATTCCATTCCCAACTTATCCAGTTAACCTTTGATGTCATTTCAGTAAGTGAACGTATTTTTATCGTCAACGATATATAAATGCTGAAATTCGTCTTGGCGTTTCCGGTATGCCGTGGCGCAAACGTTCTGTTGTGTCAGTTTTCTGCACTTCAAAAATGAGATCAAAAATTCTGTATTCCGTTGCCATAATCCCAACTAAAGCACGATGTAATCCATTTCGTTTTGTGTTACCAGTTTTCGTTCATCATCTTCTACATTGGCCGCATAGTAGGGATCTTGCAAATTTGATGGCAAAGAGAAAACATACATAACGTCAGGACTCAGAGGTTTAGGTGGTTCGGCACCATCAGAGCGTACGACTGGAAGTGCGGCAGTAAAAGCTGCAACATATGCATTTGTCTTCCACTTCCTCTTATTTGTTCCAACGGCATAATTAATGCTTGCGTTGCACTTGGTTTTATCATGACCGTTTGGTTATTTTGCCCAGATTACCGGCTCAGCAAAATGCAAGTGTCCTCTCCGTCGATGTAACCAATTCAAAATAGTGCTATAGCAATTAATGCACACTGTATTCGGCGTGAAATCTGCAACACTTGTATCCACTTCATCGAAATGGAATGCTGGATGGAATGCAAACTTAAATGCTGGAGTTTACAAATCTTCTTTCTAACTATGGGCACTATTTGACCCACAAACGTAATAAAATTAATTTATTTTTGGACAGACGTTATTTCCCATTTTGATTAAATTCTAGATGAATTTGTAGTTTTCGCTTTTGTAAACACGCGATGAATGACAAAACGTGGTGGAATGATTCCTTACAAATACTTCGTACTTTTTTACAGAAGTACCAGGAAAACATTTTATGCAAAATTTTCCTGAAAGGGTGTTGATATCATTGCCAATTGTGACCACAATGACCTGATTCTGTTGCCTGATACAATACGATAATTTGGATTACATCCTATGGGAGTGACTTTGATGGGAATTTAATCATAAATACTCTACTCTGTATTACTTCATTATTTTGATTCTACGAATCGAAAAAAGAAAATGCGTAAATTTTAACTGTTTTTTCCGAACAATTGGACCAGTATTGTATATTTCGATTCCATCCTTTTTCGCAATTTTCACAAGAATTCAATCATATAAATAGCCTACTATTTATTAAAAAACATTCATCAATTTCATATGATTTTTGCAACAAATAAAATCAGTATTGTAAGCGGGGTTAGTTTTAAAATTGATTGAATTCAAATAAAAACATTAATTTCTCTTTATTATTTATGCAACCCAAACAAAACTCCCAATTCTTGTCGAAAATGTGGGCCGAAAACGGTGAAAAAAAAGACAGGAAAATTTAAACATTTCTATATTTTTACAATTTTAAGGCATTATATGCAGTTTTTTGGGATTAATTTGATTTACACTTTTGTTCTGTAAGTCTATAGCTACAATTGCGCCGAAGACAGGAAAACAAAATTCCAATTGATTTCCGAGATATAGCCGTTCGAAAAATTGAATATTCTCTGGAAAAAATAAGTTTTAGCTAAAATATACACTAGACCATGAAATCCAAAGAGCAGCTAAGCTAGCAAAACTCAAATATTGTTTTGTTAGTTTCGATAAGTACACTTCGAGAAATTTCACACGAGAAGGAGTTTTTAATTTATTAGTTGCACTGTGTAATCCAATAAATCATAAAAGCATTAAGCCTCTAACGTCGGGACCTTAGAGGCTACTGCACTAATTCTGAGAAGGAGTACTGACGACACTCTCTTACCCGGTCCAGAATATAATATTATTTATTACAGTTATACGTTTAAATTGAGCATTTTCAGTACAAATGCTAGAAATTCCAGAAATTCCTATATTTTACAATCTTTTTAGAATGTATAATTAATGTTGATATTTTTGAATAAGTAATTTAATTTAAGTTACAAGAGTAAACACATATATAATTTATTAATTAACCAAATGTTTATATTCGATCTACATACTATATAGTGGGAAATTCACGATACAATTGTCGTACCGATTGTCGTACCAACTTAGATCGTATAAAACGATTGTATCATGTGTGTGAACGAAATCGTATCAAGTGTGTTGAATTGTACTGTGTGGTTGCTTTTATTTATTATTCAATTGTCGAAGCGATTCAAATCGGTACGATAAGGGTATCGTGTATTTCCCACTAATGAGATCGAGCCCTCGAGCTTAACTATTTAACTAAAAACATATTTTAAATATGAGTCGCAAATTTAAATACACTTTTCTAGCGTTTGCAATGCGTGGGGTTTTAGTAATTTCATCCAAAAAGCAGCTTAATCCACAAATTTGAAAATGAAAATTCGTTTCAGGTATTTCTACGTTTTGAAATAAATTCAACCTAAAACCCATTACTGTATCGTCCGCAATGCTGGAAATGCTCATATACTCGTATGTTATGGATAACCAACCTGTATCACGAATACGTTTGAAAATAATCGATCCTCATTGTTTATGATCAACAAGAATGCCATGTTCCCACTACAGCACCAGTTACTTAATTCGCTCTTTGTATATATCACCAGATGTCATTATAATATCTCCTTCCACTATAGATAAATAATTCGATCTGAAAGTTGTTTATTTTATTGTTCTCTGTAAATAATTTTGAGAATGAAAGCAACAAAATGTAAGTAAATATTACAAATTTAGCCCTATTTTAAAAAAAATATAAAGGGTTTTTTTTTCGTTTAGACATTACTTACGAAAGGGTTAGTTGTCAAACGATCTGTAATACGGCGGCCGCATTTTGACATTTATGGACAGTACATTCTGACGAATCATCATGAATAGATTCACCCTTGAACAACGCTACAAAATTATCTAAATTTACTCACGATTCGCGCATCTTATAGACGAATTCGTGATTTTTATGACGCACATAATCGTCCATCTGAGCAAGCCATCCATCAAACTGTGGATAGATTTCATACCAAATACTCTCCAAATGATTCAATAACACCAACACGTCGAAGGCATATGCGTCCTGAAGAGAATATCGTCGCTGCAAAACGAAAGTGTGGAAGAAGATTCAAATTTATCGATTCGAGGTCGGTCGCAGGAATTGGGGCTCTGTCCGTCCACTACGTGTAATATCGTGGGCATTGATATTAAGATCCAGCTGGTACAAAGGTGTGTTCAGCGATGAGGCTCATTTTTGGCTTAAAGGCTTTGTTAATACATACAATTTCCGCGTATAGAGTGCCACCAATCCACAACAGACCCTACGGACTCCATTACATCCATAAAGCTGCACCGTTTGGTGCAGTTTCTGACCCTATTTCTTCAAAAATTAAGTCGGCCTGGAATTACGGTAAATGGAGACCGTTACCGCACCATGATCAATAATTTTTTGTTGGAAAACATGGATGACATTTATTTGGGCGAGATTTGGTTTCAACTGGATGGCGTTACCTCCGACTTAATATTCGAATCCGTTTCGGGTTCGTTTTTTGTAAATAAAATGTATTCGAGACTTACCGACTTCCATCAATTTTCTACCTCTAATACACTGAAGTTTTTCACTTTTAATTTTTAATTTTAGCAAGTAAAAAAATTTGTTGTCAGCTAAATTTAAATCATTTTTGTTTTTGTGTTTGATCAACTCAGATATGAATTTGCGACATTAAATATTTCACTGATTCGCTTTTCTATGTTTTACGGACTCGTAACGGGTTCGAAAAATCACATTTCGGCTTTTTATGATTTTACGGACCCGTAACGGATTTGAAACGGGTCAGCATCCACTTTTATGAACATTGGAACATTTTGGTTTTTGAACATCCTCCATGTTGTGTTCCAAAATTTACGCTAGAGTGAAAAGTCTATTATGTCAGCTTTGAATTCATTACCCATCGTTTTGTAGACAAACAGATAATCTAGATCAGACGCATCGACACAGTTGAAATTGCAAAACAAAATTAAGCAAATAATTTCAGTATAATTTTATTAGTCTAGTTTATTCAACTGCTAAATTTGGCAAGTTAAGTTACTTTGAAATTTAACTGCTAAAGTTGGCATTATATAAAAGTGCAGTCAAGTACATTTTTCTTAAAGTCAATGAGTTCGTTTCGAAAAACTCCCGCATATACAATTTTACAGTACACCAATTACTCAGAACATATTACGATCAACAAAATTGTTCAAGAAATGTTGCTTATACTCTAACCGCTTTAGGAATTGATAAACTATTTCTGGTTTCCTTATTATTTTCCATAATCTCTGACGAAAATTTACAATCAATAATTCCCCGTCACTAGAAACACCTTTGACATAACGATCTAGAAATTTTTTCAACAAAGGTTCATCGTTCAGTACATTTGACCATCAACTTCTTTTGTCCATTTCTGTTGAAAACTTTTCTATTCGCTGTATTGGTATTGTTTCTCTATGTCCCCTTGAGAAGATTCGTCATAAACACCAAACGCACAACATGAGCCCGACGACGTATACACTTTATCCTGTCGTACTTTGCATTGTCTCTCCTCCTAGGGACACTTAACACAAAACGACTCATATTCAAGTGCACATATACAGGCACAACCACGTGGTTGCAAAAGGAAATCAACTTAACTGTCCTCCTGTTGCTTGTTACGAAATGAATGACTAAAGATACAACCCGACTACAACTGCACATACACGTCACCAAGACTATTTTTGCAGCCAAAACGGAAGCGAGACTGTGAGTGAAGTAGCGAAATCGCTGGAGAAAGAGGACTTCCATCAAACTGAGTGTCTTTGTTTATGCATTCCGAACATCCGGATGACATGATGTTACCCAGTGCCATTAAAAACTGCAACAACTACTATAATATATTTTCGCTTAACATATGGAAGGATAAGAGGGACATTCGTATAATTTCTGCACTTGCAACGTTTGTTTTTGGTTGTTTGTGTGTTAACAACAGGACGCGAAATGGAATAAATTGAGAGGAGGAGATGCAATGATAAATGCGTGTATGAATAGGGGAGAGGGTGTGGTGATATGTCGCCCACTTTTTTGTAATGTTTAAACATTATTTCTGTTGTTATTTATCGTCACTTTACCACACACTTTTCCGTTTTACACAGAAAGTGTTTACCGGATAGGACAACGCTGAAAAGGGCAAGGACATAGTGATGGGCTGCACCTCGTGACTCTTACGTTTCATGTGATATTTTGGGAATATACACTCATTGTAAATATTCCACGGAGGGCATTGAAATTAGGTGTTGGTCACGTATTATGAGTAGAGAACCAACGATGAGGTCCCAATACGACACACTGTGCAGCTGATGTGATCTTTCCGTGTTGGTGGATTTATTATCTAGGCAGTGCAAGACAGGGAATGGTATGAAACCGAGGTAAAAAAATCAGCCTCCTTTAAGAACTGCACTATATACCAATTTATACGATAGATTAATATAGGATTATTTTGGCTCTCAACGTAATGGGTGTCATGTACAAGTACATGCTTTTAATGTGGAGCTCAATATTGCCCTACTTCATCAATATATTTGATATATCCCACTGGTGAATGAAAGCTAAAGGCTCAATTTGAGGTTCACACTTTTGAATTATTGTCTTCAGCAATATTACATACGGGTCTTGAATTTCTCAGAGACACTAAAAAATATAACACCAAAAATTTGGTTCTTAGAATGAAAATCGCATACAAATCGAATCGTGTAAACAAACACTCGCTACAACTAATCATACTGATATGATTCATAGTTTTAACGAGCCCCATTAGCAAAATATAGTATTGTGTTTCCAAAATACTGCAAGGGAATCAATTTTAAAATCCCCGCGATCCATCTTTGTTAAAGTCAATTTTATACTGTTGGATCAAATGAAGCGCTATTCAGGGAGACAAATGTGGTGGGACTCTCTTCAGCAGATATCGTATACTGAAAGCAAGCAAACACTTCGTCACAGGGATGTAATGCGGTCGTTAATGTGGCTAAATTGCTGCAATGAAATACTTCGTAATAAATCCTACGATGCAATGAAAGTGCATTATCCGTGGTGACGATGATTCCATACGTAAGGTCACTTTTAATGTGACTAATCTTTGAATGCTGTTTTTAATTTACACAATAACCCAGTTGGAGATTTTGTTTTGAAGACATTTTCAGTAGTATTTCATTAGGACAATGTCAGTAGAAAACGATATTTAAGACAGGGACTGATAATCTATGTAAGACCGCCCTACTGATTTGTCATCATTAGGTCATAGCTGACTGCTACTAAAGCCAGTGATGAATGTCTAAAGAGGAAGTCTTTATTATTTGTCAACTGCAACTCATTTGTGTGGATTTGAAGTTTTCAAAAAATGCCAAACAGAAAAATTTATATTTTCTTTTAATAATTGTTCGGTACAAGATCAATAACTATTAAAAAGTACGTTTTCTCTAAAAAACAAAACAAAAAGAAACAACGATTACCATGAGATTGGCGTTAGAGTGTACCGCCAGTAAGATCGAATAATATGAACTTAAACGCATAGAAAAATGTACATTTATTTGCAGTTATGGAATACACGTCATAAACTTTTAGAATTTATTTCAAAAATATTTGAAAATTAAAAAAAGAATATGCTCATTTTCAGGGATGAATGCTCAGGTTACGTGACGTCAACAACTCTTCTTATAGATTTTATTTAATTATTGTTCACATAAGCAGGATATTAAGTGGTGTATTGACCAACTCACCCACTGATGAATCGCGACTTAAGGACGTCTTGAGTACTTGCCGTATGGTGATCACAACTATTGACAAACTGCGGACGATTCCTGCGGACGATTCCTTTTTAACAAAGGTGTGGCCGTCGGTGGTGCAATGGTTAGTGTGCGCGGCTCTTGTACATGAGATCCTGGGTTCGAACCCGGCTCTGACCACCTTCAAATTTTCTTTCGGCGGCGGCCACCTCGCATAGTGACGGCGACACTATCGAGTATCTAGCCATGAAAAAGCTTCTCAAATTACCGTTCGGAATCGGTGAAAACCCGTAGGTCCCAATCAGTGAGTGAAAACTGGAAAGCGCACAGCTCAGTTATTGTGAGAAGCTCTCTTCTATCCCTCCATGGGATGTAATGGGAAACCATTTATTTATTTATGAAAATATCAGGGGATGTAATGAAATTTTTTGTATTTTTTTGTATCCCCCCTTAGTCACTGGTGATTTCGTTGGGAAATTTTCAACTGGCAAGTTTTGCAACAAGTAACAAAATAAAAGTTGAATGTCTATGTTTTGTACATTCCATTCCAAATGCAAATCTGATCGCATAATATTTGTAATCATTTTAATGAATCGTTTTCGCATTTCCTGATATGTTATAGATAATTGTCACTATATTCAGGCAAATAACTTTAGTAATCAACACATCCTTACAATAACCCAGAGCAAACTGTATAGATTTTGTATACGCTTGCAACCAAAATGCAAGAACGCTCCGGCTTGTCGTACCTACACAGAACAAATTTCAGGCCAAAAAAGCGATCCTTGTCCAGTTGGAAAATATGTCTCGAAGACATTGTCAGTAGAATTTCCTTAGGACTATGTCATTAGGTGCTGGCACTATATATACGACATTTTAGTCGCATGTGAATAGTTTTGTCTTAGGTGTCATACATTTTGGACAGGCTGACAATCTATGTAAGCCAGTGCTATTGCCTTGTCAGCATTAGGTCATGACTGACTCTTCATAATTCAAATGCTGAAGATCGATAAGAGAAGTATTTATGTTTTGTCAACAGTGAGTCATGCGTATAGAATTTCAAATTATTCAGAAAATATAAAATTGAAAAATTTATATTTGAGTTATATGTCATAAATTTTCAAAACTAATTTCAACAATATTTGAAAATGAATACAAGAATATGCACATTTTCAGAGAATTATTTATGTAGTATATGTGGCAAAACACATGAACTGTCCAGGCCAAAAATAAAAGATGATAGATTTTGATAAAATTTTGTTGATTTGTAGACATTAATGTCAGTGGCCCGTAAACAAACTTTTATCATTTTTGACCAACTCTGTGTACAGTTGCCAGACTTCAAAGTTTATGAGTTTACGCCATGTATCCCTGCTTTTATTCCTTAATATAAATATGTAGGTAAACTTAGCGAATGTTTTAATGTAAACATTGGTTATTTAGACATTTTGGGTAGGTATTTTAATACAGTTGTCTATTTTGGAGAAAGCTATAATGTTGATAATTAAAATCGATAATAAAATATAAAATTGCCCATATTTTGAAATCGCCACGCTTAAAAATTTTTAAATTGCTTTTTCTATCAAGATTAATAACTCGTTTGTAATATATGCAAAAATTAGAGTGGTGCATTTTGAACTTCTTACATGATCCTACTATGAACAAAAATACATCCCTCTCTTGAAATTGCATTTTAGTGAACAAATATTTATAATCTGTGAAATGATTCGTAAAATATATTGCTATATGTCTAGGTGGAAAACAGTAGTCATATTTTGGTTACAAGCACGCGTTTATCGGTGGCTAAACTGCAAAGACAACGGCTATTTAGCAACAGGTTATATTATTCAAAAATATTGAAAAGGGTTGAATATGGTAAAAGATGTCAAAAAAATTATAAACTTGGCCAAAAAGGGAATTGAAATGCTCAGTGGGTTGGACACTAAAAACCCTGTTTTGACGTCACACTTATAATCAATCTCGCCATCATCTGTACTATCTTAATTTGCTGTCAAGTAGCGTATCGCCTCCATTTTAGAAACAGATTGAGAAGACGTATCAAAATCATCTGAATATGAACCTTCATTTAGGGGTATGAAAAATAGGATTTCTGATAGTCGACTCAGTCCTGACCTGTGATATATTCTGCCGTAAGGATTAACGGAACACCTTTCTCCAGTTTAGTTTTGCGTATGTCTGACTTCTGTTCTCACAACACTTCTTTGACTGCAATTTTTTATTAGAATTTTGAAAATGAAAACAAAGTTATTTTTGGTTCCACCAGAGCCTTCTAGGCAAAAACTTTTACTTTTACAATATCCCTATTAATATCAGAATTTTATTATTATAATTATATAATGAAATGGTATTTAAAGAGAGGGAGGTATTTTTGAATAAAATCGAATTATTCAAGAAGTTCAAAATTCAAATCACTCTAATTTTTGAATATATTGCAAACAATACATTAGGCTTGATAAAAAAGGAAATTTAAAAATACTTAAGTGTGCCGATTTCAAAATATGGGCAATTTTATATTGTATTCTTGATTTTATGGGTCAACATTTGTGATTTCTCCACAAAAATGAGTAGGTATACATGGCAAAACTCATAAACTCTATACAAAGTTGGTCAAAAGTTGTAAAAGTTATATTTCGGGTCACTGACATTAATGGCTACAAATCAACAAAATGTTACCAAAATCTGTCAACTTTTATATTTGGCCTGGACAGTTCATGTGCTTTGTCACTTATGCATGTGCCCATTTCTTATTATCTTATCTTTTTCTAAACCCATGTCAAAGACTGAAATAAAATAATTATGCGGGAAATGACACAAGCTCACCATATTTGGAGTCGTCTTGGCCAGCTGACACACTGATGAATAGTGACTTTAGGATGACTTGTACATGTCGTAAGGTGGTCGCCACTGTTGACAAACTGCGGCAAATTACTGCTCACTATTTACCAGAAGTATGGAAATATCAGAGAGTGTCATGAATTTCTTTATATTGGAGCGGATCCGACAAGTCAGCAGGGACTCTGACATGTCACTGATGATGTCTTTAGGGAACTTCCAACTGGGTGGGTGGTATTAAACGAATTTGAATAATATGGTAGGGCCAAACCAAAACAGAGCGAGACAATTACAATTAGAATTAGAACTTTCAAAACTTCTGCATCAGTGCGTGTAAAGTAGGAAAGCAATGTGCCAGTAGCCACAAACAATCACTCTGCACAATAAAAATAAATATCTTCGGTAAGTGACTAGTGTGAGTACACACCGCAGTGGCTTAACGGGCTAGACGCTGCTGAAGATGATGCTTCACAAACATCGAAACGATCGTCCAGCGAATGTGAGTTCGAATCCCACCCGAGGCATTTACATTTTTCTCACTAACGGGATAAAACATAATCTCTTAGCCTTAAAGGAAATTACAACTGGAAAAATTCAAATCATTTTTTATTTGAATCAATTAAATATTTTAATCAATTGTCAAAGAATTGTATGTTTGTGAAATTGCGTACAAATTTTCCACTCTTTTACTCTCTCTCCTTTTGGACAGAGAGTCTTTTACACTCTCCCTCTCTTTTTTTGAAAAAATCCGAGAGGAGTATAAAAGAAAAAAGGAAATATGAGTTCAGTCTTCAGGATGATCTCAGAGTGAAAACATCAATTGTGAGTAGCGCCTTCATGGGCGAAGTTGATAATGCAGCAGATGAAAGTTCAATTAACGAATTTAATTCAGTTAAGAAAATAGTTCTTATTTGTTTTAGTAAACATACTATATTTTTAATTAGAGCTAAATCACGAATTTACAACTTTATTAATTAATATTATCAATTTGTTTACTGGCGCAAAATCAGTGAAAAATGTAATTGGGCATACAAATTTTGTAATTGAATAGGATTTGAAATTTGTTGTGTGTAGTGTCAAACATCAAATATTTTATTACTTCTGCTCAGCGACTGTAACCCAACAACTTTGTAGAGCAGTGTAGAGTTTTCATCGTACGAACACACTGGGTTGTTCTCAAACTTCCTTTAAAGTCAGACGGAGGAATTATAAAAGATACATATCCACTCCTATCATTATTTTAAATATGAGAGTGCAGGACCTCCTTTGCCAAAAAAAATCCATTTTAATATACAAAAAAATTTTTTTATATGTCTACTTGTTCTCTGTTTCTTTTCATTTCGCACATAAAACAGAAAAACTCAACATAAAACATTCATTTGTTTATCTTTATTAAAATAAACACCAAATGGAAATGAAATGGCGATGAGTATGAGGAGTAGGGGAATAATGGGGAATGACATCTGCCGAAAATGGGAGTGATTCAGAAAACTACAGACAGAGGGCGGCGAAGATGTCGCTTAAGTGCCACAAAATAATAGAAGAATAACGTTAGGGAAAGCAAAGTTAAAGGCAACAACAACAACACCGAAAAAGAAAGGAAGAAAAAACGACATGAAATAAATAAAAACAATAAACAGTATAAATGAAGCCAAAAATGCCTTTAGCAGACACTTTTCGCCACTTAAACACAAAGGACAATGATAATAATAATAATAACAAAGAGGAGGGAAAGAAAAACAAAAATATATGTACTATATGAAAATACACACACTCCCGTTTACCCGCCGTCACAAACGGTTATGGCAGATTATTAAAGTAGAAGAAGAAGAGAAGAGCCAGGGAGGTGGCGGTGAGCAACTTGCCATTATTTCTTTATATGAGATTTTGCATTAAGGATTTTCCTCCAAAACAAAACAAAATTAACATGAAATTTCATTCAAAACATTAAGAAAATTATCATAATACTGAGGAAACACAGACACTTTTTGATCTCACATATGTATAGATGACATGAACGCACATGCTTGTAGGACACCCGCCACTGGTACACTGGAAAAATAATTGATCATCCGAGCAATGAAAAAGTTTCATCAATAGTTCTGAATTAAATTGATGTAAACGTTCAAGTTTTTCACACATTTTCATCATCATTGAATTGAAGATTTTTTACATCATTTTGATGAAATTTTGTGAATTTATATTTTAAACCGCGATGATTATTTTTGACAATTTTACATCTTCAACCCCCTATTTCTTTATAACGTCTCGTTTAATTTATATTAAAGAATTGTTTGCCTCACTTTATTCATAGTTATACGGTGGTTACCCAATCGGCGGCGGCAGACGACTCAAATTCTGATCGGCTTTGCATTCTGGTTGCCTCGTTTATTACGCACAAGATGTATCTATTCCAGGTGGTAGGATTAGAACAGCTGATTTAATTTTGTTCATGTTCTTGTGTTCCGAACTAGTAAAATTGAAATACAAATATTTTGTTTTGTTCGTTTCTGTTCAGTTGTATTGTGATTATTAAACGGAATTTGTGAAATTTTATTCATAGCGCGTATGACTGGTGGCACTGACCAAACAAAAATTTTCTACGAACAGCTCTTAAATTTCCAAAACGAACTGTTTTCAACGTTCTCCTCTATGGAAGTAAAGTGGGAGGAGTGCAGCAAAGACACCCTGAACTTTGAGTTCAGGTACTTAATACATTAGACTGAACACGTGCATGAATATTATTAATGCACCAATGATTTAATTCAATGAAACGCATTAATCAATTGAATGTAAAAACAACGAAATTTATGAGAAGCTTTCATGCAAATTTCCACTAAAATAAAATAAATAAATTGCATAAATGTGACCACACAATTTCATTTTACTAATACACACTTTACATCAACTCAATGAATGACGGCAAGTTGGCATCAAACTGATACATTAAATTGATGGACGGATCTGTAAAACACTTGATGTATGATTGTGGTGCAATGGTTAGTGTGCGGCGGCTCTTGTACATGAGATCCTGGTTTCGAACCCTGCTCTGACCACCTTAAAAAAAAAAATTCTTTCGGCTGCGGTCACCTCGCATAGTGACGGCGTCATTATCGAGTATATAGCCATGAAAAAGCTTCTCAAAATAACGTTCGGAATCGATGTAAAAGTGAAGGTCCCAATCAGTGAGTGAAAACTGGAAAGCTCACAGCTCAGTGATTGTGGGAAGTTCTCCCCGGTCCCTTCATGGGATGTAATGGGAAACCATTTATTTATTTTTTGTATGGTTTTATACGTATCGAATGAAATGTGTTGTAGAGTGTAAATTGATTAACTTTTGCATCAGCACAGTGCACAAATTCATCACTTTCATGTACGTTTTCCTTTAAGTGTACACTCACACACACGCACTGCTGCCTTATGTAACACATTAACACTCTTATAAGTACACATTCATGTACAAGCATTCGGCGTTAAACCCGTGAAATACAATTTGTCTTCATAAAAAAAAAAACTGTGGCGTGTAACTGAAGGAGACACGCATACATTTATACAAACATGTATGTTCACACACACGTGTCCTTATGCTTACATGTGTGTAATATATTGTTGCTAAAACAACAAATTCTATGTTTCTTATTATCACTTTCGTTGCGCTTTCGTCTGCTTTTGGTGGCCTTAATCTTATTCACATTCAGTTGGTTCCACAAAAGTCGGCGCATGCGAGCAGGTTATTTTGACGTTATATGTGAATAAGGATGCGAGTGGTTTAAAATTCCTTGTAGTTCATACGATATTTACCCATGTCTAATGACACTTTTATGCAATTTTTAGACAAATTAAGATTTCGAACACTCGCATACTCAGAAAAATTTGCAAATGAAGTAATTTGTTCCTTCCACTCGAGTGAAGACAAATCTGTGTAAAAGTAAAAGGCTAATTTCTAAGCTACAAAGTACATTATTTACTTCCACACACACGCGCGTTCATTCATACATCCATAAAAATTCACGTATATGTGGAATTTTTACGTATTTTTAAAGTTATCATGAGCACAAAATACCGCAGAAGGGAAGATCAGAAGGGCAGACAGCGCAGAAGGGCCGATCCATCTGATGCACAGACTTTATGGGGAGCTACAAAACCTTTATAGCCTTTAAACATCCATAACTTCTGACATAGTAAAGATGTTTTCTCCTAAATACATTTGAAGGTTAGTTTCTTTAGTATTCGTAAACTAAATTAAATTTCTTATTCCCATGTATTGGTTGATTGCAAAATATTACAGATGCAGGAATATAGATTCTGTACCTGGTTCCTCAATTCTTATGAAATCTAGCTAGTTTTGGTAATTGGATAGTAGCTGCTTGTTATGCTTCTGGTTCTTGTTTAAACTCTTGTAACATTCTATTTATAAAAGGGGTTTATGTGATATTTCCAACTGCGTTCATCTCTGTACGAGCCGGTAATGGTCTCATGATTTTTGAGGAAATGTACTTACATGTACGATGTATAGTATCACAAATCATTCAACCTATGCTACACCTTTTCCCATTGTTATTCAGAAAATGTTAATTGAAATTCAGAAAATATCAATTTTATTCAAGAATTTCCAATTCATGTTCAGAAAATATAAATTAAAATTCAGAATATCCATTTGAAAATCAGAAAATATCAATTGAAAGTCAGAAAATATTAATTAAAACTTAGAAAACATCAGTTAAAGTTTTGATGATATTCAGAAAATGTCATTTGAAATTCAGACAAATTTATATAACGAAATGAAATTTTTCTGAATTTCAAAAAATATTTTCGTAATATCAATTGATGTTTCCGAATTTCAATTGATATTTTCGGAATATCAATTGGGCTTTCACGAACGTAAATTGATATTTTCTGAATTTCAAATGATTTATGTCTGATTATCAATTAATATTTTCGGTAATTCAATTTCAGTTTACTGAATTTCAATTGATTTTTTCTGAATTTTAATTGATATTTTCTGATTTTCAAATGGAAATTCTAAATTTAAATTGGTATTTTATGAATTTCAAGTGGAAATTCTGAAACTGATTATTTCTTAATTTCAATTGGAAATTCCTAATTTCAATTGATATTTTCTGGAAAAAGGTGTAATGTCTCGTCCGCGTTAGGAGTTCCATCCATTTGAAAAGAAAATTTACACATAAGTTAGATACATTTGTAAGGAAATCCGTTTCCAAAAAACACGTTGCCTTCAGAAATGGTAAAATTGCTAGATTGTTGCACTTTCACTTTACACATATAAGATTTGTAACTAAAGGGTGACTACTGTCCCCGCAAGATTGAATTGTAAATGCATTGTTCGTGCACACTCAATTTAGAAACAACAAATCTAGATTATCATGTCGCGACAAAGCACCATTAACTGTTATGGCTCAACCAGGATAATTTTCGAACAATAATGGTACGATGATGTTCACAGCCTAAAATCTACACCAACTACTGACATGTTGATGCATTTGTTTTTCAATAGTCACTCAAGAATTTTCCGAACCCCAAGTGCAATAATTTTAACGGTTAACGAACCCACCAAGATTAAAATGAGCCTGATTGGTTTGAAACCTATTATTAGTTTTAAAATAATTTTCAATAATACAATCGCATTCTTCTTCAATTTAAAGATTCAGTTTTAGAACTCTGAACTATCAGTTGTAACGTTACGGTGGCTTTGCTTATTCCACAACAACACTGAACCTCACACATGGCACGAAATTCAAATCATGCGTGCATTTTTGGACGCCCTTTACAGTCAAATGTGCAAATATCACGTTTAGAACTCATCATCTTCTTCTACGACTTTAAGCCGTTGATAACTAAAATTAACACAAACACATATGAAGCGCTCAGAAGCCAAACTGAGTAACTCCACTTTTCCAAAATTAAATTAAAAAAAAAAAAGAAAATAAATAAAAAGAGGAAAGTAACAAGTTTCTGGTGCAACATCCTTATTATAGTTCATATACTGGATTGTCGTGAGAAGGTCACTGGGTTGGTGGCTGATGGAAAAAACTGAAATCGGCAAATAATCTTTACTTTACATTACATTACGTTTGGTAGTGATCAAATAAGTTTTTCTATAATAACTTGCTTTGCTGCCAATAGTCGTGTTTTTTATAAATGTTTCAAAACTGATAAAAAATGCGAGTAGCATTTAAAAGAATTACAAAATATTTTCTATAACTTTTTTATTTTACTATTTAAGCTCAAGTCCATTCTATAATTCTATTAACAGAGATATTGTTCTTTAACAGAAGTTTTGCAAAATGCATCCTGATGATTCCTAGCAAAGCCATTTCAGATCTAGTCACAGATCTTTATCAGCGCTTGTTTGGAATGATGCTATTGAATGTTGATGAACGTAGACTACGATGAAACTGCAGGCAATAAGAATTGTCTTGTCGTTTTAGGCAACAACAAAAATCATGTTTATGGGAGCCGATGGTTCTCTGGAGATGGAAGGAAGTTTCTGTATTTTGCTGGCGATATTTTTCGAACACTTGCAAATTGGGAAATTCCCAATTAAAATGGGATTTCGTTCGCATTTAGTTTGATGAATTTTCAAAAGCATCATTCCGCTGATGAATATGGTTGGCTAGATCTGAAATAGCTATACGGTTTGCCAGGAATCATGAGGATGCCTTTGGCAAAACTTCTTTTAAAAAACAATATCTCTATCTCTATTAAAATATTGAACGGTCTTGAGCTTAAATATTAAAATAAGAAAGTACCAATAAAAAATGTCGAATAAATAAAAATCATCCTATTTTCAATAACGTGTATCTCAAAAGTGGGCTGATGTATCATATTTTTATAAAACATTTGTGAAGGATGAGAATTGATTCTTAAGACGCTGCTAAATATTTTGTATTAATACTAATTTTATATGATGCAGCGCAACCCCAATTATTGCAAAAAAAACAGATTTTCGAACCATTCGATCGTATTGATAGAGAGATTTGGATTCAGCAGCCCAAAATCGATCGCATAAGAGTGAATTGAACTAAGAACAACAATTTAATTGCTCTGGGGAAAATTTTACGACAGCATATACAGGGTGTCTGACTTTTTAAATTTAGTGTCATTTTTTTGTGTAAATGGCAACTCTGAAATGTTACGCCTGCCACATATGTTTATTCGGATCACTAAAATTGGAGCGCTTTACGAACGAACAACGCAGTAGAATTGTGAAAACTTATTACAACAATTTGGAAAGTTATGATGAGACTGCACACAAATTTTGTAGAGTTTTCAGTCGATAAAGTGCACCTAATATGTCAACCATTCAAAGAGTGGACAAAAAATTAGAAGAAACCGGGTCGGTTATGAACAGTAAGACTCATGTACGTCAACGTACCGGTCGGTCTCTAGAAAACATTGCTGCTGTAAACGAGAGTGTCACCGAAACCTCGAAAACATGAATTCGGCATCGTTGTCAATAACTTCAAATTTCACAAAGCACTACGCAGCGAATTTTGCCGAAAGACCTTCACCTTCATGCGTTCAAAATTCAGCTTACTCAGGAGCTCAAACCAGCAGACCATGGAGAGAGCCCGCCATTCATTTAATGGGTAATGGAGCAATGTGAAGTCAATGCCAAATTTTTAAAAAAGAGTCATCTTCTCCTAAGAAGCGCATTTCCATCTCAATGGCTTCGTGAATACACAAAATTGTCGAATTTGGGGGCTCAGAAAATCCTCATGCAATCCATGAGAAACAAATGCACCCACAACGAGCAACTGTCTGGTGTGGATTTTGGTCAGGCGGCGAGATTGGGCCTTACCTTTTTGAAGATGAGGCCGAAATTGCAGTGACTGTGAACGGTATTCGTTACAGGAACATGATATCGGAGCGTTCGTGGCCTCAACTGGATGGCATGGATATGGACGACATGTGGTTCCAACAAGACTGCGTCACCTGCCACACCGCGCATAAGACAATCGATTTATTGCAGCAACGATTTCCAGAACTAATTATTTCAGGAAATTTTTATTTCTTTCTTGGTGGTTTTGTGAAATCTCGAGTTTATGCGAAAAAACCAGAAACAATTCCTGAGCTCAAATACGAGATCCAACGCGTCATCGGTGAGATAGAGGCACATCCCTGTGAAGATTAATGGCCTGTCATCAGAGCCGTGGGAGCCATTTGACCGATGTTTTATTCCAGACTTAATCGGAACATGTCTTCTTTGCACTCCAATAAAAAAGTCACAAGTGTATCAGTAAATACGTGTTTTTATTTTAAAATGAAAACGTGCATTCTTACTGAGACACCATTTATAATGCTAATTCACAATTTCTTTAAAATAATTTTTTTTTGTATTGTATTTCGGTTACGTTATTGATTCCGATGACTATATTTCGGTTTCTTAACCAAAATCTTTATTGTCACTGGGTGTTCATACTGCTATTGTCCAACAATTGTGCGCTAATCAAAATTTAGACCTATTTCAATTCCGTCATCGATTTTCAATTTTAAATTTATATTTTTCGAAATTTGGGCGTGGCATATAAAGAATTTCTAAATTTTTATTGGAGAATAAACATTTTAATAAACCAATATTTAACCTAGACTTCACAAATAGAAAATGAAGCACAGACTTAGATGCGCATGAAACCCCCTATCCAATCAGAGCGATTTGTAAATCTCAGTTTGACCACCAAAAGAAACAGAGCTGAATGATGCATCAGCCTGACTCTTACAGAGAAGAAATAAAAATAGTTGTTCTTTAAAGATAATCTCCAAAAGTAACATATTGTTATGTAAATCCTTTAAGCCATCATAATTTCTGGGACATATACTGTTTCACCATTGCACTGCGTTTCCACTTTCCTTTCGAATGCGGAATATAAACTTCTCTCTTGCCAATGGGGACATGGTGGCAATATTGCTGCCGGAAGAAATGACAACGCTGTTACTTAAAAAAATAAATATCTTTTTTGTTTTGTAATTCATACAAATTTGCGTTGGTATTATGGTTAAGTTTTATTGGTATTAATTGCCATTTTAAATTGCGCATTTAATGTGGCTGAGCAATGGGATTTGGAAGGAATATTTAGAATTTGTGGAACTGCGTCATTTAACTTGAGTAATGTAATTAACGCCGACAGGTAAAAGAATGAAGATTGATTTTAATTAATAAAATGAGTTTAACTTAATTTTTTGACTTTTGGGACGAGATTCGCCATCGTCATTTAAAAGCTAAATGTAAAATATTACACAAAAATTTCACATTAAATGTCATTTAAATGACAAACATTGGGCATTGAAAGCGAATCGTGGAACTGAGCCTTTAGACAAAACTTAAGTTAAACTATTATCTTTAGTTAAACTATTATCTTAATGCAATCTATTATCTTGTTGCAATTGAAACTAGTAGCCTTTTCACACTAGCGAACGCATGGAAGATGTTGAAAAAATTAAACATGCGTTCCCATTTTATTTATTAATATGCCACATCGCTGTAGCGACATTTTTGTGATCAAAACTAAATGGAACTAAAATGGTTTAGGGAATATTATCTGTATATTGTATTGTCTATTGGGGCCGAGGAGTCGATAGAATGGAGAATAACACGCGTTTATTTTTTAACATTTCATGTTTATTTTTTCCCCACATCTATTTCGTCAAGATGTATTTATATTAGGTGGTGATATTGCGACAACGACAACAGCTGTGTTGTATTCATTTGGTGTCATACCACTGCCAAATTCAAAGCAAATTTGCTAACAATTGCAATACAAGAACAAAAAAGAAATACATATGAATTTAACAGTCAGTTGAGGCAAAAATTTGAAAACAATTAACTTAAAATTTATAACCTGATATAAATACATCTTTTGTTTTGTTTTTAATTTCTGTAATTTTTTCTAGAAATGAAATTTTGTTCTAGTGATGGACTCGAAATTATCGAATGATGTGGAGTGAAGATGTTGAGCTAAAAAAGTGTCAAATTTGTATGGGGAAACGTTAATATCTTTGGAAAATTGTTTGAAGATGTAAGATGTGGCCTAGTGTGAAAAAGCTATAAGAGAAAACTTTAGTGTTTAACAATGTACAGAGGTAAGGCATTCACCATTAAAATTTTCTGAAATTATTAGCCCAAGAGCATTTTAGATATGTCCTCTAAATTTAGGAATGGAAAATCTTACATACTTACAAATTATGTCATATTTTACATCCAAACTTCCGCTCAGATTTGTAACCAAGTGAAACTTACCTAAAAAGAAAATCGGAAATAAATTGAGAAAAATAATCAGTCTTTTAGTTTTTGCTTGAGTTGTGTAATTAATATAAAAATGTAGATACTGTTTCAAATGCAAGAAGGATATAGTAAAGAGTTTTTCAATATTTAAATAAAATTGATTTAAATTGGAAGATATATCTTCATAGTGATATTGGGGACATATCACATTTTTATCGTCATAAAAAGTATAAACCAAGTAGTATTTTAATGGCAATTATTCTCGAGATATTGCAGCAGTTTACTAAATGGGGAATACAATCTAGGCAAGAAAAGGCAATTTTCTAAACAGATGTGTAGTATGTAGCACCATCTTGTTGGAATCACATATCACCTATGTCAATTACATCCACTTCTAGCCAAAACTACTCTTCCAGCACGACAAAATAGCGATCATTCTCAGCTGCATAAAAGCGGTTGCAACTGTTGTTGATGCAACTGACTTTTATGGGTTTGTTTCTGTCCGCAAATGCATATTTTACCTATTGACCAAACCATTAAGCCACAAATGAATGTCATCGCTGAAGATATTTAGATGAAATTCGCTCTGCGACCCCTGACTCCAATTTCCGGTAGTAACGTAATTTTGTATATAATGACAGAAAATGTAACCATTGATGGAAGTTTCCACATTGCCAGAACATAAAAAAAGTTTGAGGTACGTTTGTACACAAACAAATAATTGTTATGTCCTGTTGAAATGATTAAAGAGGCGCAGAGAGTAAAACGCGTGTGACTTTCACGAGCTTAGTAAACACAAGAGAGAGTATTTATTAAGAGGGAAGTTACAGACATGTCAATTACAACTGTACATGGTTGTATCTGATATGTGTCAAAATAAGTATACAGTATTGCCAATATCGATGATAATTGTTCGTACTATTTTAACATGTCCCCATTGGAATCCCCGATATTTAGAAACGACCAAAGTCACAGATACTTTCCACTAGTTTAATATTCCGCTAGCTAGTTTTTCTATTCGCCTGATTTCTGATATAAAAAAGTACTAGTACATCTGTCAAGCCTATATACGCTTGGTAATGTTAATCCTTGGTATTCAGTAGCAGTGTCAAAACTGTATTATTATACGGTTTTACTACTTGGAATTTGACGACGTAACAGCCCTATTGCATTCGATACAAGTAGACGATAATGGACTTGGATATGCAATGTACTTTTGTGGAACCCTCAGGGTTATCGCATGCCAGGAAGACCACCAACTACATGGAAGTATTGCTTGTGAAAGAAATATAAACAAACTCGACAATAATGGAATCAAATTAAATCACTTACCAGAGTCAGAAATCGATGGAGCCAATTCATTGACGTCCTATGTTCTTGCATTTATTTAAATTTTATGTTATAAAATTGTTCAATTTTGTTCAAATAAATAAAGGATATATTGGCTAAGATCCTTGAACATCTGACGCCCAATACAAAGTGAGTCTTCCTGAAATTTGTGCAATAATAAAATAATAAACACAAAGTTGGCACACCAGCTGCTGCAGATGAGAATAATACTAACGAGTGGCGTTTTGACCAACAGTCACATTTTTCGAGTCGCTGCTACTGGATTCTGAAAGACTGATACGCGACTAAAGAAAATGGGTTTGGCGGCGGATACCACTTCTTCAATATAAAGTTGGCCTTATACTAAAACATATAGTATTGCTTTCGTCTCAGAAATGGTCTCGATTTTTGACCAACCTATCAAAGAGCTGACTTGAATCTACGAATGTACAGTTGCGAATTGTAAGATCTTCATTTGATTATAAATAAAAATATTGCTAGCACACTGTTTCAAAATCGCACACATAAAACGCGACAAAATATGAACCATAGCGGACTTTGTGGCCGTCGGTGGCGCAAAGGTTAGTGTGCGGCGTGACTCTTATACATGAGACCTGAGTTCGCTTCCTGCTCTGAACACCTTACATTTCTTTCGATGAAGTCACCTCTTTTAGTGATGGCAACACTATCGAGTACTTCGTCATGAAAATACATTCCCAAAATACCATTCGGAACAGGTGTAAAACTGTCACTGGTTGTGACAAGCTCTCCCCAAGCCCTTCATGAGATGTAATGGGACACCGATGTGAAACTTTGGTCGATTGTTGGCAACAGTGAATTCTAGCCTCAAAGCCACTTGTTCTTCAGAAAGCCAAATAGTTAAAAGTTAAATTAAAACATTCATTTGAATTGGAATACTTAGACCAGATATATGAGTATGTCAAAATAATATTCCTTTCAGTCAATCCACAATAAATGACGTTTTAGAAATTCCCTTCATACAAACATTTTGCTTGTAATATATGTGAAGGTTATGTGAATTCGTCACATGTTTCGATGACCTGCATTTCAACTATCAGAAGAACAAGACACGAAAAACACAAACATTTTCTTGCAACTGCAACATTCAACTAACCGCACAAGTGTCCTTTGCCATAACAAACGAACTGAAATGTCCTTTAAGAGTAAAATTATGGAAATACTACAAAACAATTCTTCTCCTCCCGCCCACTTCGTGGAATATTTATTTACAAAAATTCTTACGATATGACGAAATTCATAAAAATATATGTACACAAATTCAAGTATTTCAGTAGGTTTGGGTAAAAATTTTACAACGAGAGGGAATCAGATGCGAAGAAGGTAGAAACAGTCAACATTTTCACATTTTTGTGTCTTCACAAATAGTCCTGCTGTTGTTCCTCCACTTGTTCGCAAAATTCAATTAGAGTTAATAAACACAGAACAAATGAAAAACAAACTTTAATTAGATTTATACAAAAGATAATAACAATTCGAATGCGACAGACAGCACAAATAGCAAAGGAGACAATAGAGAACTTGGCTTGAGCACCAGGGGGGGATGAAGAAATTCCTTTGAATTTCACAAAGCCGGCAAATCTTGTATAAAACTCGTAATGAGTGTATTCCACTTCAGGACTGTCGGTAAATTTGGGTAAGCCCACAAATGCGAATACCATAAGAATTGAGGGTATTCACTGTGTGCACAAGTACATATGACGCAGCGACTGTGTGCGGCAGTAATTTGGAAGAATCCTTTTATGTTCGAAACAAGATCATATTGCTACTTTAGGTTGCACAGTGAGTGCAAAAGTAGAATTAGTATTAGAACTTCTAAACTATACAGCTTTTGTGTTCCAAAAATAAAGGGAATATATGTTACTCCTAATAAAATAACCCAAATCAAATTATGTTCAGTTCATTTTATTTAATTTTTAAAAATATACTTGTATTTGGACCACCCTGTATACGTCTCAAAATTTTATTTCGGAAAACAATAAAAAGTCATTGGCTTGGAGCATTTGAACAAGAAATATCTTAGGTTATTGTAAATAAAAGCCAACAGTACATAAGTATGCGTATTTTAATCTTTATATTAAATTTAAATTATTATGTTCTTTAATAATTTTCCAATTCAAGATCAATAACTATTAAAAAGTGTAGATGCTGTATATTTTGACTACTAAAGGGTGTCTCAGTAAGAATGCACTTGTTAAATTTAGTGTAATATTTTTTTTGTGCAAGTGGCAACCCTGAAGGTTGGTAGCTGCCATATATATTTATTCCGATTATGAAACATGGATCGTTTTACGAAAGAACAACGCGTTATAATTCTGAAAATTTATTACAAAAATTTGGAACTTTACGCTGAGACCTCTCAAACTTCGAAGAATTTGCAGTCGAGAAGTTCCTTTAACCGCCACCCCAAATTCCACACCTAGATGAAATTTCAGCTCGTCTGAAAAGAGGATTTCGGGCAAATTCGATGTCCGATTGGAGTTTGTAATATTGATAATATTTTCCAACATTTTTCAAGGGTAAAGAGAGTCATTTTGGTTCGCGAATGTGTGCTACTGACAGATAATCAATATTTCGAACTGAAAAAATCTGTCAGTGTAGAAATAACATATGATTTATAAAGATACATGCATTTGGACAACCCGTTACTTCTGTTACTATGTTTCAGCCAAACAAATAACAATGCAAATTCGTTGATCAGTATATGGGCTAAATGAAAATTAAATTTTCTTTAATTTTTAACACATCTATAAGCTGTCTTAATTGTGGAAATCATTTTGTATTCAACGCAATCCTGAATCTGGCAACCTTGGCCTTTGACATTCTGCTGAAGCATCTAAAGAATACAAAATTCTGCTGTATTGTAAATTATAAAAGGTGACTAATTATAACCAAAATACCGCAATTTGTAACAAGCTTTTGTTTATAATCACCCAGAAGTTTTCAACGCAATTTAACAAAAGGCCTTAAATACCATCAGGATGGTAGTATTTTGGGATTGATAACAAATATATTAATGCATAAAAAATGAAGTCAAATGTTTAACATTATTACTCATAATATTATTTCCAAATTGTACATTTCCCATTATAATTTCGAATGATTTGAAGATTTCGTTCATGACACACATTTATGATATTTGAAACAAATCGTGCACAGATCGTATGATTCAACTTGTCACCCTGTTGTATGTATTTACTATGATTTAATTGTCTTCTTTTAATTTGACGGATAGAATATTGTGGCGAATGAGCAACGTAAAATTTTATTATATGTTGAAGTTAATCATACATATGATGTACTGATTTATTTATTAAAAATACTCATACGTGAATGAGATTTTTTAATGAGTTTTATTTTTTAATGACTTTTACTAAGCGCCAAATTTGTCACGTTTATATCGTATTTTCTCCTATGCGTTTCAGCGATTTGTTAATGCCGTCATCTGGAAGTCTGATAAAAAGAAATTATTTTATTATTATAATTATCTCATTTTCTGTTTACGTTAAAGCAAATAATCGTCGAAATACGAAGTGTGAAACCCCAAATAATATATTGATTTTCCAACAAATATAAAATAATTTTTCAAAAACTCATCTCAACTACTGTCCACTTTTTATGAAAAAAAAAAGATGTGAAGCCTTTCTAATCAATTTGTTATTATAAATTCTAAGTACCCGGTAAACCCTATTGTTATTCTATCTCAAAATTTATAATTTTCTTAACAGTGATTTCAACCACAATTCACACAAATTATTAATATTATTTAAATATATAATTAATATTTCTAAGAGCTGGCATACCCTCAATAACAAGCAACATAAATGTAACATTCAATTGAATCATCAAATAACATCCAAGCCCGCAGGCAAGCAGCGATATGGTAATTTCATTCAGGCGATCTTCTCCAGCTCATTGTTTAATTTTTGCACTAAAACGATTATCATACTTTTTTAAACAATACAATTTTCCCCATAAATTTTCAATGAATGACTCAGCATTAAATAAAATGTTAATTTTGTCATATAAACGAACAATAGCAAAATAGAGCTGGGCTCAGTATCTTCATCATCTTAAGAGTGAGTTACCTGATTTCGTTCTCCATGTACGGCGTTCCAAAGCCATTCCATATAAAACCACTTGGCTACATCATTTATAATGTGAAGTTATTTCAACTAGTTTCTCAGGAAAGTTAACGGCAATGATTGATATTTAGGGAATTTTCCTTTGGTGTTCAGTCTTAACTCGCATAATAATTGAACAGTCTGGCCATGTTTATATTGCCCTTTTCTGAAAAACCCGCAAAGATCTATGGAAAGCTTCTTGAGCAATATAATACATTATCCCACCCACCCCCAATATAATAAATTAACCCACCTTTTGATATAACAAATTTATCACTTAAAATATAAATGTATATTACTAGGTTAAACCTACATACTTACTAACTTTCGTCGGTCTAGTAAACTGCATCCGATTATTATCTATCGGGCCATTTAAAATGGCGAAATATAAATACAATTATATAGAAAATTATGCTGATTGTCTGATGTTGACCCTTTTCCAACGACATTTACTGCCAATGATATTCAACAAAAGCAACCAATCGAGATTTGACACTAAATTCTTTACAATTAAAGTGTCCTTTCTCGTTTGGTATTTTAGTTTCATCTCTTCATTTTAAAACACTAAACAAATTTCAATAATCTCGAAATTTCTAGCCTTTTTGGATGTTGTTCAGACAAAAGGTTCGAAATGAAACAACAATCGAAAACAAAATGAAATACGAAAAAATGTCAACACAAATTCAATATTCTTCACTAATCCCAGTAGAGGCACTTAAAGACACGCACTAACATGAACACACACATTGCGTGACATCCTTAAGATGCTTTTGCACAAAAATGTATGCGAAACAGGCACACACAGTCCCACGCACACACTCAAGCAGATCCTTTTCGTTTAATAATCATTGTGTCAGAGATATAGAGGAATGTTTGTGCGTCCACGTATGAGAGGGAGGAAGAACACTACTGCCTTGAGAGCAGGAATGGATAAGAGTAAGGAAAATATAATCAATATTTACATAAATTTTGCATTAAGTTGTAAAGGTTTTAAGATGGATATTTGATGATATATCAGGAAATTAGACATGAACAAGGACGTCTCACTAACTGCTTTCCAGCAGTCACAAGCAACGACAACAACTATGTTGTCTTCAACATACAGTAAAATTGATACATCTACATCGAATAGACTTCAAAACCAGACATGGGATATTCGAAAAGGACCTTTGCGCAACTGGCGTTGGCTGGTAAGAAGAACGGTGTGTTTGATATTGCAGGTGTATCGCACCTTCGAATATGTGTCTGTAAAATCCTTTCTCTGCGTGTGTAAGAAATTTATAATAATGTTGAAAATATCAATAATGATGACACATATGACGCTGATGCCAGGGCCAGCGATTTCGTTCATTTAACTTTCATCATTTCCCTCATAAAGAACTACTACATACAGCCACCATTTTGCTCACCAGACAATTTATTCGACACAATTCGTCATTGACTTGATGTGAATGACTATTATGTTTACTTTTATTGTCGGTATACATTTGTATGGAATTTGCCAGAACTATCCTACCAAACAAAATCAAAATGCATTTGTTGTTGCCTTGTTGGATGTTTTCTACTATCGATTTTACCTGGTATTATTGGACACATTCGTTAGGATATTCAAACTTTTATTGTAACTACACAAATAACAGTAATAAAATGAGCAAGGTGTATCTAGGTCGTATTAAACTAAACTTACCTAACCTAACCCAACATAACCTAAGCTAAACTAACCTCAACTAAACTAACCTAACCTAACTTAGGCTAACCAAACATAACCTAGCCTAACCAAACATAACCTAGCCTAACCTATCCTATCCTAACCTAACTTAACCTAACCTAAACTAACGTAAGCTAAGCTAAACTAACATAACCTAACCTAACCTAACCCAAGCTTACCTAACCTAACCTAACCTACCCCAACCCAACCGAACCTAACCTAACCTAACCCATCCTAACACAACCTAATGTAGCCTAACCCAACCCCAGCTTACCTTACCTAACCTAACCTAAAAGGCCGAATGAATGGAAAATCATAACCTAACCTAACAAGCCAACCCAACCCTACCCAAACTAACCTAAGATAAAGGGTTTTTCAACAAAAGTAAATCGATAGGGACAGCAAACGAAGCCATATTTTTTCCCGCTCTTTTGACATTTCTCTTCAGTAAGGTTTGCCATTTCAGCATGGAACGATATATGAGCCAACAACGAGTCGAAATTATTAAAATTTGGAGTCAGTGGCCTCAACTTTAAGAGCGCTACGATTCGGATTTTCATCGGAAAATCATCTTCAGCGATGAGGCTCATTTCTGGCTGAATGCCTTCGTCAATAAGCAAAATATGCGTTATTGGTCAGACAGCAATCCACACGTAATCCATGAGTCATCATTGCATCCCGAAAAATTTACGGTTTGGTGCGGTTTATGGGCCGGCGGCGTCATTGGGCCGTACTTCTTACTTGATGATCAAGACCGGCACATTACTGTGAATGCGAATCGCTACCGTTCAATGATAACCGAATATTTTTGGCCCCAATTGGATAATATGGACTTGGAGGACATGTGGTTCCAACAGGACGGCGCCACAAGTCACACAGCGAATGCCACAATCAATTGATTGGAAACCAAGTTTGGTGAACGTGTTATCTCACGAAATGGACCAGTCGATTGGCCGCCTCGGTCGTGCGATTTGACGCCGTTAGATTATTTCCTGTGGAGCCACGTCAAGTCTATGGTCTATACCAACAAGCCAGCGACGATTGATGAACTTCGTACGAATATCGAACGTGAAGTTGCAGCAGTATCGGCCGAATTATGTTTGAAAACCGTCGAAAATTGGGTTCAGCGTCTGGACTTCTGCAAGCGTGCCCGTGGTGGCCATGCAAAAGAAATCGAGTTCCATACATAATGGCATCGAACGTACTTTCACAGGAATAAAGAATTTCATTGGTATCTAAAACCGGTTTTGTTTTATTTAAAAGAACATTTGTAGCACTCTTATTGAAAAACCCGTTATAAATCAAATTGGAAAAACGTAAAATCAAAATGGTTTTATTTTGCCCCACATTAAAGTCATTTCATCCTTAAATACATATTGACAATAAATTAAACTTTGATTCTTGTCTAAGAAGTCGAATAACTTAATGAAACTTTTAAAACGAAATATGATGTGATAAAAAATATACTAAATATTTGGCAAATATTTTTCCAATTGCCTGTATACTTTTTCCTAAATTGTGTACTAGACAAATTTACCTAAATGGTAAATAAACAATTGAGGAGTGTGCAACAATCATACGCCTGGATGTAACAGTAAAAACTGTCGTAGTAAACGTTTGCACATCCTTCTAACTTGGGATTGACCTAAAATAAAATCCGGAGAATATGAAACAGGACTGTTAATTATAGATGCAACATAAGGATTAAGGTGGACCTTGAAATGACATTTTTGCGATATTTTGGTAGATGAGGGCTCTATTCCGTGCCTTTTTGAAAAAAAATGACAATGCCGAAAAAAAAAATTAAAAAAAAAAAACATTAGGGGTTGCGCACGAGCCGAGAAAAAGGTCCACTTTGCCAAAATTAGGGGGGAAATTGCCATAGGTCATCAGGGGTCACCCGTAGGGGGGAAGAATGTATGGCCGACCCCCATTAACTTTTTACCGCCAACATTTCCCCCAAGACACTCACCCCCTATCTCCTCCCCTTAGGGGGGTCACCATACAAAAATGGAGGTTGCTCAGTATTTTCGAAAAACACCATAGGTCATCAGGGGTCACCCCTAGGGGGGCAAAATATATGACCGACCCCCATTAACTTTTCATCCCCAACATCTTTTCCGAACAAACTTACCCTCTATCTCCACTCCTTGAGGGACTCCCCATACAAAAATACTGAAAATCTATGTATTTACAGTTGCACAATATCGAGATTTTTTTACAGAAATTCCACCAATATTCAAGAGTGGTCATTGTTTGGAAAGTCTTGAAAAATTTGAAACGCACACGTGCTGAATCAGGTACATAGGCACCCTTAGCAGATGCCCCCATTCATCAGTACCTGGCAGTAAAATATTGCAAAATACGTAGTAGTTATAAATAGCAGTTCATTCATCGATTGTTGTCATTCAACAACTGCCGACGACCGCGAAAAGTAAATTGATTTTTCTCCCGTTTTTTAAAAGTTAAGATGACAACACGACTTAGATCGCGCGACGATATTTTTTTGATTGGTTATCCAAGCATGAATATTACGGGGAACAAATTACCGTCGAAGAAGCAAGTGCTAAGAATACATGTCGAAGAAAAATAGTGCGGTTATAGTCGCAGACGCAGTGATGATTTTTTGGCGCCAAGCAGCTATTCCGACGAAAGCCAGAGGAGATGTTACAAGAAAAATAGCTGCGCTGCACGATGAGTGGGATGCTTTAAGAAATTCATCTCACAGAAAGACTGAGTCCACTAGAGAAAAAGAGAATACGTTTTCTGATAGCTTGGATAATCTTTTCGACATCGCACACGCCAACGCCCTTGAGAAAATGACAAATACCGACGACATTGAGTTTCTGCTAAAGCAAAGAGAAGATGGCCGGCCAGGAACTATGGGAGGTGTGGACGCTACTGATACTCGAACGAGGAAAAGAAAAGCTGAGCGCGAAGAACAAGAAGAGTTGCGACGCAAACGTGCAACGGAATCTAGTAGAGATCGGTTCGCTAAAGGCGGTAAGCTATTTCGCACTTTGTGTGTTCGTCCAATGTTTATATTCAAATGAAATTCGTTCAATTGCAGTGGCTAAATTTTCAATCAGTGATTCAAGCGATGATAATGGGAGACAGGACGAAAACTTCCCGGCAGAAGCTGGCCCGTCAAATGTTGGTGACAGAAGAGGTTACAAACAATGTTTTACTGAACGAGTCCTATCAGCTTTGGACAAGTGCAAAGTGACTGACCGAGACGCGGTCGGCATTATGATAGCGGCGGCAGAAGCATTTGGACGCGATCCTCAACAATACACAATAAACCGTACGTCGCTTCGGAGATGTCGGCGTTCAAATCGAAAGAACATGCTGAGTTATGTGAAAGACAATCCACAAGTAAGATCGCATAGATTTATTTGCTCTCATTCAGAATTCTTATTCTTCAACGCGTTTCATTCATCTCCAGCTTGTCGCAGCTAAATCCTTCGTAGTCCATTGGGATGGCAAAATGCTTTTGGATTTTGTGGGTACAAAGAAGGTGGACCGTCTACCGGTAATTGTCTCGTACGGAGAAAAAGAACAACTTCTTGGAGTTCCCAAAGTAGAAGATGGGAAAGGAAAAGGCCGGAGAATAGCACATGCCGTTTATCAACTGTTGGCATCTCGGCATATGACACATCGAATACAAGGACTTTCTTTCGACACGACATCAACGAACAGTGGCCCATTCTCCGGAGCCGCAGTTGCTCTTGAGCGGCTGTTGGAGAGAGAAATCTTATATTTACCTTGCAGACACCACGTATACGAACTGGTGCTAAGGGAAGTTTTTGAGACAAAAATGGGAAAGACCAGTGCACCAGGCGTTCCTTGCTTTGACCGTTTCAAACAGGAATGGGACGCTGTAAAGGTTAAACCATTCCATTCTGGCTTGATAGACGATCAAGTCGTCAGAAAAATTCCTGTGGCAATGCAAGTCGGCATAAAGAAGTTTTGCTTAGATCAATTGAAGGAGAAACACCCTCGCGATGACTACAAAGAAATGCTACAATTAATTCTTTTGTTTCTGGGTGAAAAACTTGAGAATTACAATTTCCGACCTCCAGGACCCGTTTCCCATGCTCGATGGATGGCAAAAGCCATTTACAGCCTCAAGATGTTTTTGTTTCGGAGAACTTTTCACTTATCTGTATGTGAATTGAATGGTATTCGACACGTTTGTATTTTTGTGGTGCGACTTTACGTCAAGGCATGGTTTGGTTCTTCTCGAGCAGCTGAGGCGCCGAATCAAGATTGGAAGTTTTTGAAGGACATCGTCGAGTACAAGTCCGTTGACCAGGATTTATCTCGGGTAATGATAAAGAAATTTATCGGTCACCTATGGTATCTCGCCGATGAGCACATAGCCCTTGCCTTTTTCGATGACAAGGTTTCAAATGAGTTGAAGGCCAAAATGGCCCAAGCATTGCTAGAAAATGAGAATGACGAAGGTGAAGAAGACGAAAAAGGTGAAGAAGATGAAGAAGGTGAAGAAGATGAAGAAGACGAAGAAGATGAAGAAGACGACCCGGTTCCCCCAGCTCCTCGCGTCGTAATCAAAAGCACCAGCGTTAAAAAAATCGAGGTGAAATTCAAAGATGTGAATGAGGAATTCTTGGCTAAAGACTTGAGCAACTTCGTCTCTCATAATACCAAAAATTTATTTGTACGATTTGGAATATCGCAAGATTTCATTCTTGCAAATCCAGCAACCTGGAAATCTCGCGCAGACTATCAAGAAGGTCGTAGAATTGTAAATAACTTGCGCGTTGTGAACGACACTGCCGAAAGAGGAGTAAAAATGATACAAGATTATAATAGAATACTGTGTCAAGGCGAAGAAGAGAAACAGTATTTACTACATGTTATCGATTCTTACCGCAAGAAATACCCATCAGCGAACAAAAATATGTTAATTTGACTATATTATATTAAGAGTGCTTAGTAGTACTACTCAATTACAGCTTCTTTTATTTTTGTATGGGGAGTCCCTCAAGGAGTGGAGATAGAGGGTAAGTTTGTTCGGAAAAGATGTTGGGGATGAAAAGTTAATGGGGGTCGGTCATATATTTTGCCCCCCTAGGGGTGACCCCTGATGACCTATGGTGTTTTTCGAAAATACTGAGCAACTTCCATTTTTGTATGGTGACCCCCCTAAGGGGAGGAGATAGGGGGTGGGTGTCTTGGGGGAAAATGTTGGCGGTAAAAAGTTAATGGGGGTCGGCCATACATTCTTCCCCCCTACGGGTGACCCCTGATGACCTATGGCAATTTCCCCCCTAATTTTGGCAAAGTGGACCTTTGCAACCCCTAATTTTTTTTTTTTAAATTTTTTTTTTCGGCATTGTCATTTTTTTTCAAAAAGGAACGGAATAGAGCCCTCATCTACCAAAATATCGACACAAGGTCCACCCTAATAAGGATATCGTATTCATATGTATTTCCTCTTTAAATTCAAAGGAACGTGTTAACAAGCCGTGTGTGTTACGAAACGTGCGTCTAATGAGAGGATACAATGTTGAACTTGACAATTATGGAACAAATTTTGATTACAATCAATATTTTTGTTGGAATTTTTTGAATACAGTATATAAGTGCTCAGTGGGGCGAGCTAAAAGCCGAAAAGTCTAAATTTTTTTGCGTTATTTCCACAACTATATACACCCAGCGAAATAATTATAAAGGCAATACAATTTTTCTCGGTATTCTCAATGTACTGCGTTGTTGGTGTAAAATTTTAATGCATATATGAGTCATTAGTTATGTCAGAGAAAGTAAACATCCGATCTCTTTTACAAGTTAAATGGAAAGTGACGTTGCCTTTTCTGTTTCTGGTGCGAAATATATAACGGGTCCGCCAAATAACTTTTTTTTTTTTGAAAATGCTATAAAAAAAACTACTGAATATTTTCTCACATTTCTTTTTTTATTTGAAAGTACAATCCTTCCGGCTAATAATGGAAAATAATTTCATTCAAATGGTTGCCTCGGCAGGCCATGCAGTAGCCTACACGATCGGTCCAATTTTTAAGCACATTATCAATTGTGTGCAGCTGTATTTCACCAATGGCTTCACGAATATTGTCCTTTAAAGCGTCAATTGTCTCTGGCTTGTCGGCGTAACACTTATCTTATCACTTATCCAACGGTGTCAAATCGCTGCTCCGAGGTGGCCAAACGACATCAGTTCTGCGGCTGATAATGCGATCTTCAAAAACAGAGCGCAAAACATCGAGTGTAGCTTCGGCTGTGTGGCACGTAGCGCCGTCCTGTTGAAACCAAATGTTGCCAATATCCTCCTCTTCAATTTTTGTGAACAAATATTCGTTCAACATGGCCCGATAACGATCAACATTGACTGTAACGGCCACTCCTTGCTCATTTTCGAAGAACAATGGCCCAATTATGCCTCTGGACATAAATCCGCACCAAACAGTGACTCGTTTTGGGTGCATCGGCTTTTCAATGTATGCGTGCGGGTTTTCTGTGCCCCAAATACGACAATTTTGCTTGTTTACATACCCGCTAAGATCAAAATGAACTTCATCTGAAAAGATGATTTTTTTTTGGCAAAATCGGCATCTTCTGTAAGTCGATCGCAGGCCCACTTAGCGAAGCGAAAACGCATTGGATGGTCAGTTGGCTTCAACTCCTGAACCAATTGGACTTTGTGTGTCGCCATACCAAGGTCTTTATGCAAAATTCGTCTCAATGATGCCTCCGAAATGTTCAATTGTTGAGAACGACAGTAAATTGATGTTGATGGCGCTTCACGCACACTTTCTGCCACAGCAGCAATAGTCTCGGGTGTACGCACTATTTTTGGCTTTTCACGCTTTGGTTTATCGATGAGGATGCCAGTTTCTTTCACTTTTTTCACAAGATAACGAACATACGGAGCTGACGGTGCTTCTCTTCTTCCAAAATCCGTACGCAATTTTCGCACACATTCTGCAGCATTACCATGATTTTCAAAGTAATGTCGCAATATTTCCCAGCGTTGTTCAAGCGTATACACAACCATATTCGTTCAGCGGATGTATAAAACTAATTATATGTCAAATCAGACATGAGCTAAGTGTTACCATTCACGAAATAAGCACTAGTTGAAAAAAAAAACGTTAGATGGCGGACCCTTTATAAAGGCAACATGGAGAAGAAACCGTATTCGAACAGTAGTAAACAGGAATTTAAACAAAAGTGAGCTTTTTTGTGTTGTTATTTTATTCTTTAAAAATTAACGTAGATCAAATTTAATAAAATCAATTTATATAGAATACCTGGTGAAAAGTAGCTAAGTAAGGAAGAAAAGGGAAAAATTTTAGATTATCATAATGAAGGCTGTCCAATCGGGAAACTTCGAGGCGATTGAAAAGATCTAACTGTGTCAATGACAATTTTATAAAATGGGGCGGTCAATATGGACACACAAAACGCCCAGGAAGGACACCACTGATCAGTGGCGGCGCCAAAAGAGAGATCAAAGTGGTTGCTGTAAACACTTCAACGATAAGGAAATTATTGTTGAAATGTGTTTGGGAGGAAAGTTGCGTCGTGTTCAACAAATAATGAAACCCGACTCGAAACCGTCATATGGGAAAAAGTATGCAAAACTGGCTCGCATGCCATATTTAAATTCGCTAAAATATATAGATTTTTGAATGAGGAGTGATATTTTCCGATAGAAAAAATTAAATTTGGATGCACCTGATGGCTCGCACAAATATTGGAGTTACAGGGATTTTTCCAAAATTATGCGTAAGCGGCGAAATTCTGTCGGTTGCTCCCTTTTGGTTTGGGCAGATATGTGTTATAGAGTAACCACTCCAATATGTTTCGTTTCCACAAAAATTGACTCCGAGTATTATATTCGACTATTGAATGTCGTCATAGTTAATTGTGGAGAATTTATCAGCTAGCAGGACGACGCAGCAATACATCGGTCTAAGAAAACTCCAAAGTTTCTGGACTCCATAAATAATACCAACTCTCGACTGACTTGCACTCTGGCCTATTTTACCTACCCAAGTTTACCACCCAGAGCGCCAGTTGAAGAATGTCAAGAATCGAAGAGTAACAATTCAAGAAAATGGAAGATAACTGATCCTACGCATATTTATTAGTTGATAAACTCAATGCCAAGACCCTTAGTAGAAGTTATCAGCGACAATAGAGATCATACATCTTACGAAACTTTTTAGAATATTTAAATAAATATTTTGCCTTTATAAATATTTCGCACTAGTAATTAGTATATTTTTATTGATTCACCTTGAAGAAGTCATAGTCAAAGTATTTTTACTGAAAGTATTTAATTTTCAAAAGGCAAATACAATATTAAATAAAAACTTGAAAATTCCTCTCAGCATTTGGAAAAAAACAAAAAAATTGTGTTGCCTTTATATTTATTTCGTTGGGTGTATATATGATTGTGTAAAAAAAATTTATAAACATTTTCACCATAATATGACAATTTAAAGAACCTGCAGTTAATAATATAATGGATGACTCGCAAACCAATTTCTTGGTTATTTATTTGATAGTGCCGCCTCCACAAACATAATAAAATACGGATATAGATGTCCGAACTTACTGGAGTATAACTGGCATCTATAATTATGTCATTTGCGCTCGTTAAAGAAATATTTCTCTATTCTGAGCAATTTAGAAAAAAATAATGTCCTTAACAATACCATTATTGTATGTAACTACAGAGATGTTATAAATGTCCGTTCCTCTGCATATTTATGTACATCCTGCTGTATTTATTTAAAATGTCCCAACATTCACCGGATAATAAATGCTTAATCCTGCAACCATAACATTACCACCCTGACCCAACACGACGTATGATGAATAATTTATAGCTCGTAACACTTATACAGTCCGTGAGCCAAAGTCATTTTAGTTGTTCTCCTCGTTTCATTTGAAGACATTTTATTGGGCGTGTGAGAGCGAAAGAGAAAGTTTTGTATGCGCTTCCTTATTTAAAATTCATTTACAGTTTCTTGTGGAAAACACTTTCCGGAGTATACGTCTTTCTTCCTTGAGAGATTCCGCCATAAATATTGTTTATTTGGACATTAATTAAATGTTCTACAACAATTCAAACAGCAACAACAACGATATCAGCAGGAGCTACGGAGCCACATTCACAGTGCCAGCAATGATAGCATTTTCCACTGACCACACCATAATTGTGCACATTTATTACACGTCCCATGTTCAGGGAAAACGAAACCCCAAGACGAGCGAAAGCAACAAAAAATATACTTCCTAACAGATAATTAGTGCAACAAAAGGGTTGTACACAACTCCATGAAACTATGCTCTACCTGATTCCAGCATGTTACAACCCAAGCGAAGGAGAGAGGCAGCGAAGGATGTGAGTGTGTGCCAAGATTCCTAATCCTTTGAACCATCACTGCCGTTGTTGTTTACAACCACATCGTACTTGTTTACTAGCTCGTTATAAGAATACCAATGACGATAGACAAAGCGCTGCCATAAAGATGGAACGAGATAAGGACCTTTTGTGCGCGAAGCGTTTGGTAGAATGTGCAACATCCATTCAATACTTTTGTTCGTTGCTAAAAGTTGCGAGAAAATAATTATTACAAAATAATTAAGGAAACGTCTATTGTTACTTGTTTTGCCAATGAGCGGGATTCAGGTTCTCGCTGCTTTCCCTTTGAACAACCGACAAAAAAACGGGGAGATGTTATGGATTTTCGTAAACAAAACAAGTGTAGAGAATGAAATAAGCTTGAAAATATATTAAAGAATTTAGCGAGTAAAGCGATTGGCGAACAAGCCAGGATGAGAAGTAATAAACGTCAAAAAAATAGTACTGTTAAAAAACAACACTACAAGTTTTCATTAAAAAGAATTAAAAGAAGTCAGTGGACTCAGGGCCCTAGAAATCGAACTGCACCATTAGTATTTTTACCTGTAATGATGGCTTTATGCAAAGTATTGTTGCAAGTATAATACTTGCGTCTGGCTGATTCTTTGGTAAACCCTTTACAGTAGAGTCCGTTAGAATTTCTCATCGTACAAACTTTTTGGAAGAAACTACGCTTTATGAGCCAACGTTTTGAAATACCTGTAATTATTTCGAGATTATGCTATCAGTTACGAATTTGTATCCGATAATTACACAAAAAATTAGTAGTTCTGCTAGAACCCAATTTAAAAAAATTTTCCCCTAAAAAATGCCCATGTATTTCCTTCCTGATATTTTCCACCTTCAAGTCTGGCTCCTAATTTCGAAATCGTCATTTGTTGTTTGAATAATTAATATAATGTTATTAGCAGGCTATATAGACACATGTCCAAAAAACAAGCTGATTGTTTATTATGTCAAGGGCGACATGTTGCAGCACACAGAGTGAAACTTGATTAACTACTTTTAGGGTTGCAAGCCCAAGGACCCACATACCCGTGTGATACATTCGCAATAGCTTATTATCCCACCAACCCGTCTCATGTAGCCTTCGAAGTTAGCCACGACAATGACGAAAAAGAGAATAAAGAGTTAAAGTGAACGAAATTCAATTTGATTCATATGAAAGCAATACCGACAGCAACGTGAACAAAGTAAAACAAACTTCTTCCGCTGTTAGACCGAATGGCTGCCAATAAGGATTGTTCACTTTCAAATGTGCTATTTTAGAAACTTGTAAAAAATTTATACACGCGTCATCGCGAGATTTGTCGTCGCGTTCTCATTTGATTGTTCGTTTCTTTGAACCTAACCCCATTTCGTATTTTAAATTCAATTTATATAGATTCTCAAATAATTGTATCCTGATTGAGTAAAGTTGTTCAAGTTCATAATAACCCTAACCTGCGGTCTCCATGTAAAATACACATACATTTTTTTAACGTACAGTTGTTTACACTCAAAGGAAAAGTCCCCGACAACTTAAAATTTCAATCGATTGTGGTAGATGTTTCAATATCACATCTAGGGCTTATACACCTTTTTGGTCATTTGGTAGTTGAGCACAGGAATTTACATATTAAAATCCCGCCCATAATACGTTACACACATAAAGGGAGTTGGAAGGAAACACTCGTGGCATTTCGTCCTGCAGAAGTCGTCCAAAAATAATTTCGTCCAGAAATTTGAAATTTCATTCAAAAATATAAGAAACAATTACTAACAAAACTGTATATGTATGCATTTTAAAAACTTCTGCATTTTGGTGGACACCCCTTAGCATTCTGCCTTATCCTTTTTACCACTTTCAGCTCCCTTTCTATACTCCTTGTATACCAACATGTAACTCTTTTTTCGTACTTTTTTGTTGAAAATACAACAAATCTGTGCTTAATTTCCAAACAATGTGAAACAAACTAGAACACTTGGCTGTTTCCAATATGGAGGTTACGGGTTTGTTTTTCCTTCGTTTGCTTCAAGGATTCCGGTATTCGATGTTGTTTTTAGTTTTTGGCCAATTTCCGTAGCATTACTATTGATTTAGAATAATTGAAAAGTCAAAAAGTTTTTTCGTACTCAATTATATTTTTGTTTTGCTGTCAGCCTTCTGGTTCTCTTCCCTTCGTTTTCCCCCTGTCTGCTTCGTTGCTACAAACATTGTTGTCGTGTTTTCTTTGTATGTTAAGGGAAGTTGTTGCAGTAATGGTCCTTAAAGTTCTTCAAAGCCTTTTGAAAGAGTTCTTAGCAAAATCATAGAAAAAATTGTGTAATTGATTAAATTAGGGGTTTATTTTGTTTGGTTGCTTTATTTTTTTTCATAATCTTAAATTAATTTGTGGTCAACTGCAACAGAACTTTATTCGATTTAATCCATTTCAATTGTGGTTATTATTTAAATGTGATTCTTTAAAAGGATAAAGGAAATTAAATGATTGACATTTGTAGCCGATACATGACGCAGAGCGTTAAATGGTTGACAGAGTAAACTTGATGGATTTTAAATAATATCACAATTTCTAAGGGAAGAGATCACAACAACTGGGGTGTGATATAAAAACGTTCGACAGCAATTTTTGGTGTACAAGCAACACTGGAGACTTGACATTATTAATCTGTGCCCTCCGGTTTTAATTCTCATGCTGAATCTTGGTTTAGAAGGACATACAAAAATGGGAGCAAATAGATCCTTAAAATGTAACTGAAACTGAAGATTTATCGTTTATTATCCTGTGAGGCATTCGATTGAAATATTCGCAAAAAATGCTTAGAAATACATTTCTGATCTTGATTTAGGTAGGAAGATTAGATTTAGTACATAGACTTTTGATAAAGAAAGACATTAGTTTACCCGAAAACTGAGTCCTACACCTTCGGTGTCAGTTTATAAAACACTAGCTGGACCCGGCAAAGTATGTTTTGCCTTCAAAGTTTTTGTAATACCAAAGGCTGAACAAAATTTGTTGTTCCATTACGTTTTAAACTATAGTTATGGCTTTTCTTGCAAAGGGGGCGTGGCACCCTGACTGTAATTCATACTGTTCCAACAACATATATACCAAATCTCATCTTCAAATCTCTGACAGTTCCTGAGATATAGCCATTTTAAATTTCAAGTTGTATGGGCGGTGCAACGCCCCTTTATCCAATCACAACCAAGTATAGCTAAGGAGTAGCAGCAGGTCGCCAGTACCACATTGTAACATTTTCATAACAATCGGGCTATTGGTCTATTAGAAAAGCCATCAGAGCGATTTTTGAAAAGGGCGCGCTAGATGATTCTGAATATTGAGTGAAGGAACGGTTAACGCCAACTCTAGCGTAACGCTGACAAAATGGTATTTTACAACTATTGCGTTTCAGGACAGCTGTCTTCGACAATGTTTAATAGATAAATTAATTGTTTTTGTTTCCACACGGATACGAATAAATTGTAGAAATCACGCATGTTCTATCTTCCATTTTAAGTGAAAATGGAACGCTATCATGAAACCATGTTCCAACTTCCACTTTCACGCAAAATCTCGTGTAAGTGCTTCACTTTTCTATGACTCAGTGGAAGTACAATGGGAACAGTCTTCTACATATAATGAAAAAATTTACACACCGGATGACGTGTTCTCTATTGTGTTACACATTACTTAAAGGATATCCAGGCAATTTCTAACAAAAACAAATAATATAAAAAATTTATGTTTTTTAACAGATTTATTTTGAATTGATCATGCTTTCCATCTTCCCCTTGTTCATCGACTTTGGTTCAATAATTAAATAAATAATTTGTTTGTTCGTTTGCAGTTTTCTGATAGAAAAACAAAAACGTTTAAAAAAATATGTTCATATTGCAAAATAAAATCGATAAAACTATTGCACGTGGAATGTAGGATACGGTGGATCCACCTGAGTGAAATGAATGTGTCATGTGAATCAAATACACGGTGGAAGTTAGAACATGGGTGAATAACTCATAGAAAAACATATTTCAGAAACGGCTTTTGTACAGTGTTTTTTGATAAATTTGAAATATTATGTTTTTCGTTTTCGAATGACAAAATACATAAATGGCTAAAATGTTTTTGTTATTTTATAAATCCTTAGTACCAAACCCCGATAGTCACTGACAGAAATTTATGTTTCATAAAATTCTAAAATCAGTTAAGTTTCACAAAATGACTTGGCTATCTATCATCGCCTTCACTATCTGTGGGTACACTTACAAAAAATATTTCGTAAATTTAAGTTCAGAACTTAGAATTTCACAAAAACAACTTAATTGTGTCCATTTGTGCTCAAAATTAGGACCTAAGGAAATTAAATCTGAGGAAATTTCACTTAAGAGAAAGAAGAGAGAGAAAGAATGGACCCAAAATAAAACAACAAAATTTCGAAATTACAGGACAAATTTTCTCCAATTGAGTTAAATTATACTACATTTGAGGAAAATTATCCATAATTCAATCAAGCATGTGTTGAAATCTAGCATACTAATGCTCAGTTTCACAGTTGAAAATTCTCAATTTGAATGCCCGCTGTTTGTCATTTAAATGCCAATTAATATGAACATTTTCTGTGAATTTTTATATTGCGCTTTTAAATGAAGAGTGTGAAACTCGCCCTAAGTCCTACAAAATAATTGTACAGACTAAAATACCCCAAATATTAAAATAGAGTTCATAGTTAAACTTTATTTGTGTACATAGATTGGATTCACGTACACTAGGGTGACGCAAAATTCTAGCAGTTGAAATTTGTCAGCTCCTGAAGGCTAAATCAATATGTCTACATAATAGAAATGTAATAATTCAAACATTGCTGAACCAAAGTTTTCATCTTAGTGATAAAGTCTCGACTATAATAAATACAAATTTTAATTTTTAAATTCTTCATATTAACTTCACTTGTCTGTATGCATGCATGCCGAAAAATCTTTAGATTGATTTTTAACCCTTTCTCCGTGATCCAATTGAGCTAAAACTTCGCAGGCAAACTAATGGCGACGACAAAAATGAACTATCAAAATATGGGCAGGATTGGGCAAAGGGGCGTGGTACCTCAAATACAAATCAATAAAATATAAACCATGTGTCATATATATGGAATTTATAGTCAAAAACTATGTTTTTTACGGGTTGGTTTGTTTAAAAATAAAACTAAATATAATAATTTACATCAAATACGATACTTCAAGTCTACATAATATTTTCTAGATTATTATAAATTATAACATTAAATGAACCGTAACGTTTGCATAGAATATTTCAAAAATTTAACAAAAAATGCAACTCTTACTTTCTTTTCTATTGAAAATTTTTGCAGTTCAGTGTATTTTATTGTTGAACTTTTATTTTATGTATTAGTCAATCTCATGAAACACGCTGTATAAATGAAATCTTTTTTCAAAAATGGATTTAAATTGGACCATTATTAAAACAAATATTAAGTAAAAGTTAAAGTAAGTCATATTTTATGGAAAATTCCCAGGATAACGTTATCCTTAATGCAAATGCTGTATGCTATACTTTTAATTACAGGTTAAGGAAAGAGTATTTAAAATTGTTAGTGAATTTTCATGAGCACGCCTCTCATAATAATAAATTCCAAAAAAAATTATCTAAATCATTAAAAACGCGAATACCTCATAAACCGTCAAAAATTTTATAAAAGTTTGATCTAATTCTAATTCAGAATTTGTGCAGAAGTCTTAACTGATATACTTTTCAATCTTACTAGTCTGGGTTTAAACTTTTTTTTAATTTGTATGTAAATTTCAATGCATTTTTTAGGGACCTTAACACGTCATTCGATTTCGCTGAAATTTTGCACAAATGTTGGTGTGGTTACCACGCAACGACCCAGCCTCGATTAGAACATATACTAGGACTACGTTTAAGTAATATGTGTGAAGATAAATTCGAATTTAACTAGCAAAGACACAAACCAATTATTTTAGCAGAGCTCGTTGTTTTATTAACAGAACTATGTTAAACACCTAAATTGGGGGCGGTTGTATAAAATAACGATTTTATCGAGATCTAACACACATTCATAATTCATAAGTTATAATTTATATTACCAACATTCAGTAAATGATATGCCAGAACCTGAAATTTAGCTATTATATGCTGAATCAAAATAATATGCCATTTTTCTAATATTGTTCTGGAAAAGGTTTGGGGCTATTCCGGCTCATCAGAACAAGTTAACCGATTGGGACTGGTGTAAAATTACAGCTATTGGCATCTTTTTTCATTATTTAATTATTTGTGGAATTAAATATTGAAAATAGATGCCAGTAGCTCAGTGGCGGACTAAGGCTAAAGCGGGCCCTTGACAACATTGTAATTTCGGGCCTATTTTTCAATCATGACACATACTTTGCGTTTAGTAGTTTGGTTTTAAAGCATATATATAGTATGTAGTTCTATTAAATTATCGGATTCCAAGAAAAAAATAAAAATATACATATACAAAAATTAAATAATCATATTTTATTAAAACAAACAAACATGAACATAATTTATTAAAACAACCAATAATGCTTAAACAAATACTCGTATACCCAGATTGATTAGTTGTATTGCCTTTTTTCTCACTTTTAATTCTGCACACTCGTCAATTAGTTTGTCATAATTAGTGGAATTATTTAAAAACGGAACTAATGTACATGGTTCAAGGCCGCCCTTCTGTAAAGACAAAGACGGAAATCTCGTCGCAGATGTGCAGAGCATGTTGGGAATATGGAGAGATAACCTACGACGACGTCGATTGCCCACCTCCTAACCAAGACGAGGTCAGAACAGCTATTGTCTGGCTTAAGAACAACAAAGCCACAGGAGCCGATGGATTACCGACGGAGCTGTTTAAGGCTGGCGGCGATGAGCTGAAAATTTGGTTAGATGAATGCATGCCCGGCGATTGGAGTCTCAGTGTACTATGTCCAACATTTAAAAAAGGTGACCCGAGTATCTGTGCCAACTACCGTGGAATAAGCCTTTTATCCATAGCATATAAGGTTCTATCAAGTATAATGTGCGAAAGACTAAAACCAATTATCGCTGACCTGATTGGACCATACCAGTGTGGCTTTAGGCATGGAAAATCGACAACTGACCAGATTTTCACGCTACGCCAAATCCTGGAGAAGACACACGAAAAACAAATCGACACCTATCATATATTTATCGATTATAAGGCGGCCTTCGATAGTCCGATACGGGAGAAATTCTATGAAGCAATGTCTGAGCTTGGTATTCCTGCAAAACGCCTTTGCAGGATGACCTCATACGCCTTTGCAGGATGACCTTGACGAACACCAAATCCGCAGTAAAAGTTGGTAAGGATCTTACCGAACCTTTCGAAACTAAGCGAGGCCTCGGGCAATGCGACACCCTATCGTGCGATCTCTTTAACATCTTAATGGAGATCATTGTGAGAAAAGCTGTAGTCAACTTGGAGAAAACCATCTGCAGCAAAAGTCACATGCTGCTCGAGTATGTTGATGATATAGATATCATTGGGCGCACAATTAGAGAAGTTACTGTGGTTTTTTCGACAATTGAGAAAGAGTCGGCAAAAGTGGGTCTGACGGTAAATGAGGACAAGACAAAATTAATGGTTTCAACGAACAGGGTCTCCACGCGATTAGACCAAAGCGTGAACGTTGATAACCGTTATAACTTCGAGGTATTGGACGAATTTATATACCTCGGATCTGCCGTAAACTAAAACAACAACGTAAGCCTTGATATCAAGCGGAGAATTGTGCTTGTGAATAGATCTTGTGTTGGGCTAAGCAAGCACTTTAGAGGTAAAGCCCTCTCTTCAGCTGCAAAAGTTCAGCTGCACCAGACTCTCATTCAACCTGTCTTGCTTTATGGCGCAGAATCCTGGGTCCTATCGCAAGCAGACGAAACATCTGAAGGAGTCTTCGAGAGAAAAATACTCCGAAAAATTTATGGCCCTGTGCATAACGGCGAGTATCGGCGACGCATGAATCATGAGCTGTATGAGCTTTATCCTGATAACGCAATTGCGCTGGCTAGGCCATGTCAGTAGAATGAATGAAGACGAACCAGCACGAAGGGTTTTCGAAACCGAACTCGAAGGAAGACGAAAAATAGGAAGACCAAGACTCCGCTGTAGGGATGGTATTGCCAACTGGAGACACTTTGTATGATTATTAGGGATTCGTCTTTTTGTTAAAGAGTCTTGTTCGAACCTCTCATTCCCCCTAAAATTTTTCCCATATAGTAAGTAACAGTACCTACTCAAATGTATCAAGGTTTTTCATATTTGTTTGAGGAAAAATTACATAAACCATGTTTAATTTCTTCATAATTTTCCTTTAAGGATTTCACAGCATCGAAACGAGCAGACCACCTGGTGTCACAAATAGGCTTAATACTCAAGTGTTTGCCCTTACAAAATTTTTGTAATGCATTCCACCTATGTGTAGAACTTGAAAAAAATACGTACCATTTCTGAACGATATTGAAAAAAGTGATAATTTCCATGCGACTTTCGGCAGCAGCGTTTCCAATTAAATTTAATGAATGGTTTGCGCATGTTATAAAATGGGCAGAAAAAAATATGTTGTATTATTCTGGATTGGAATTCCTTATATTTTACCTGACATATTAAACGTATTACCATTATTCTGTCCCCGAGTGTTAGTGATGTTTAAATCAATATTATTTAAAACTTCTAAAATAACTTTCTCCAAGTTTTCACTCATATTAGAAAATATACGTAAAAATCCCAAAAAAAACTTTCTTTTACACCACTTTTCTTTTATACCAAAATTACGTTTTCATAGAAATTGATCTTGAACCGGAAAAATATTAAAAATAATATCTTAAAGATCGAATAATAACACGGCAATTGTTGTTTCTTTTTTTGAAACAACAACATATATGCAATGGCTTTCGATGAAAGCCTGCGTAGGAAAGAAATGTTGTGAATATTGATGGTTATGGCAAAGTATTGTTGTGGATGTTTTCGCACAAGTACGAGTTTTAGACAATTCTCGCTTACAAGACATTTGTTTATCCCAATAATGTGTGATAATATGCCTAAATACTCTTGGAGAAGAGAGCGGATCAATTTCCACCATAATAATCAATTTCAAATTATTTCTTTAATAATACATTCTATGAAAATGTACTTTTTGTTATAATAGTACTTTAGTATTAATAGTATTAAAGAACATAACATCTTAAAGATCGAATAATAAAACTAAAATGGAAGTAAAAATTAATTATAAAAATTTAAAACCTTATTTTCGGGCCCCAATAATTACGGGCCCTAGGCACATGCCTAAGTTGCCTAGGCCTTAGTCCGCCCCTGCAGTAGCTGTAATTTAACACTAGTCCCAATCGGTAAACTTTTTCCTGGTGACCACCATAGACGCATCCTGTCCGTCCGAGTCGAAAATTCCATAAGTTCTTGGACGAATTTGATATTCTGAAGGTACTTTTGGAAACGAGGGTATTAAATAATGAAAATAGATGCCAATAGCTGTAATTTGACACTAGTCCCAATCGGTAAACTTTTTCCTGGTGACCACCATGGACGCATCATGTCCCTTCGAATCGAAAATTTCATAAGTTCTTGGACGAATTTGGTATTCTGAAGGTACTTTTGGAAACGGAGGTATTAAATAATAAAAGTAGATACCAAGAGCTGTAATTTGACACTAGTCCCAATTGGTAAACTTTTTCCTGATGACCACCATGGACGCATCTTGTACGTCCGACTCGAAAATTTCATAAGTTCTTGGACGAATTTGTTATTCTGAAGGTGCTTTTGGAAACGAGGGTATTAAATAATGAAAATAGATGCCAATAGGTGTCATTTTACACTAGTCCCAATCGGTAAACTTGTTCTGATGAGCCGGAATAGCCTCAAACTATTTCCAGAACTTATATTAGAAAAATGGCATATTATTATGATTCAGCATAGAATAGCTAATTTCAGGTTCTGGCATATCATTTACTGAATGTTGGCAATATAAATTATAACTTATGAATTATGAATGTGTGTTAGATCTCGATAAAATCGCTATTTTATATAACCGCCCCCAATTTAGGTGTTTAACATAGTTATGTTAATAAAATAACGAGCTCTGCTAAAATAATTGGTTTGTGTCTTTGCTAGTTAAATTCGAATTTATCTTCACACACGCGTTTAAGTATTCGACTTCTATTGGTTGTCGGTCACACCCTCGCAATCGAGGTTTATTGTCTCAAACAACAAAAAGAGACGGATATTTCAGCGTGTATATTTTCAAGGAAATTAATACTTTATTCAATTAAGTATTTCCTATTCTATAAGAAAATTTTCCTACAAATGCAGGAGTATGTATTAATACATGTACAATCTGATAAATTGTTAAGGAAATTTATGTTTTATTCAAATAATAATTTCATAATTTTTGATAATAAATAAACTTGATTTGAAGAAATTATTGGCTCGTCTGCAAGACTTGAAATTGAATAAGAAATTGATAAAGAATTTTGTACTTTATTTAATGAAGATTTCCCCGTGTTAAGTACACATGGATTCGTAAATCTTAGGGAAAATGCAACTTAGTTGTCAGTTCAAAAATCTTTATATCTATATGAGGTTGAAGTTTCAATACTCATAGTACATTTGGAATTAAATGTAGTTCTCCGTTTTCCTGAGTGTACATTTTGGGAAAAAGGCAGTCAAAAATCAATCGCATCTCGACTTTGATGGCCTTATATTGATATTCGATGTCACAAAAACTTCAGGATAATAATGTATGATAATAACATATGTGACCTGGTCTACGGAAAGGGGGCTTAGGTGTCAAAAAATCAATTTTCACTTTTTGGTTGATTCGTATGGAAGATGAGATGCTTTTTCACGTGGTGAAAAGCAGAAAATCCTAACTTGCTTAGAAGTGTACTAAAAATGTAGAGAAAGAAGAGTAAAAATACGACAAAATATAATTTATTGGTAATGAACAAAATACATTGAATTATAAGCTATAAAGACATGATTATACAGTAGACAACTTTTTCAGCCGATACAGCTTTATTATAACCCCCAGGTAATGATGCCTCGACACACTGCAGTAAATCTGCATACGTGTGGATGTTACTGAAATTTTGTTACCAGCTCCTCCTCCTTTACATCAACAACATACAGGTCCATGTTAACAAAAGTTTGTTCGGTATCATCTTCTGCCTAAGATACACATACTTCGTCTTCATCATCATCGCTCTCTTCATAGTTTTCATCATCGTTTTCATCATCCTTTTCATGGAAATATTGTCCGTATACGGCACTGAACTCCTCATCAACACTCATGTTTCATTTCATGCGAAATGCGAAGACGATAATCTACAGAAACAGTAAACGTCACTTCTTCAGTGTTACTTTTTTAAATGTTCCACACTAGCAACTTACACGATGAACTATAATAATATTCCGACCAACAACAACACTTACTGGACCAACAACAACACTTACTGGACGTCCGGCGCGGAGAACAATTATCGAGATAATGAGAAACTGACGAAACGAGTTTCTTACTTTTAACAGCTTTTTCACAGAAAACTAGTTTTCGCACGTAAGCTCCCTTTTCGTAGACCAGTTCACATATGATAATTTCCTTATTATTATGAAAACTTTCATAAAAAACAACATCCTTAAAAAGAGTATAGGAGGAAACTTAAGATCTTTTCAATATAAAATATGCGGTCTTAGTCCGAAAGAATATAACATTTTCCCTAGGGTTAGCACAATTTCCGTTAGGTGTACCATAAAGAATAAATGTTAACTCTGAGTCAATTTTTAACAGAAATAATTTTAACTTCCGCCTATACACTCCACTTAAATGAAACCTGTTGAGATTAAATGGAACATTTTTCAAATTAAACAAAACTGTTTTCTGATTAAAAGAAAAAACTTTAAAATTAGACCCAACATTTTTCAAATTAAACGAAACGGTTTTCAACGGAAATGAGACTGTTTTCAGTTGAAATGAAACTGTTTTCAGTTGAAACTAGACTTTTTTCAGTTGAAATTAAACTTTTTTTAAACTGAAATGAAACTACATATTTTCAAATCAAATGAAACCTAACTTAAAACCATATATGAGTTTTTTAATTTGCAGTACTTTGCCTAATGCAAATGCAAAAGAATTACCATTGTTCGCAATGACAATTGAAAATGTTGAATTTGCATTAAAACGGCAAAATAAATAAATTTTGAAAAAGAAAAATTCATGACCGTTTGGGTCTTTTGCCCAGATTACCGGTTTAGCAAAATGCAAGTGTCCCTTTAGTCTATGTAACAAATTCAAAATATTGCTATGCCAATTAATGCGGACTGTATTCCGCGTGAAATCTTCACCACTTGTATCCACTTCATTGAAATACTACGTATATGCAAACTTAAATTCTGGAATTTTGTTGGCTTCTTCTTTCCAACCGTGGGCATTATATGACCACAATCGTAACAAAATTCATTTATTTTTAGATAGACGTTATTTTTCATTTTGATTACATTCTGTATGAAATTTTACTCTTCGCTTTCGCAAACACTTGTAGCATGAGTGGTGCATGATCCCATATAAATAATTCGTACTTCGAATGTGTGCCATTGTCAAGTGTGATACATATACATATCTACCTGCCTCAGTTTTCTGATACAATACGATAATTTGGATTCCATCCTTTGGGTGTGACTTTCATGAGAATTCAATCATAAACGCTCTACTGTTTATTACTTCATTATTTTGATTCTAAGAATCAAAAAAAAAATATTCATAAATGTCGAATGTTTTTCCAAATAATTGGACCAATATTGTGTATTTTGTTTTCACCACTTGTTCGTAAATTTCAAAAAATAATCTTCATTCAATTTCATTTAAAAACAATCATCAATTTCCATTGATTTTTGCGACGAATAAGATCAGTATTGTAAATAGGATTTGCCAAATTCCGTGTCATAAAATGCACGTCTATTACTATGTACTTCATTTCCAATCCAATATTTGGTACATAACATAGGGGGAGAGTTTTAAAAATTGATTGAATTCATATAAAAACATTAGTTACTCATTATTATGCAACTCAAACAACAATCGCAATTCTTGTCGAAAATGTGGGCCGAAACTGGTGAGAAATGAAAATTTTTCGGCATTTTCGCAATTTTGGGGCACTAGATGCAGTTTTTTGGGTTAGTTTATTTTATACTCCTAGTGTAGAGCTTCAATTGTGCCGAAGACTGCGAATCAAAATTCCAATTGATTTCCGAGATATAGCCGTGGGAAAAAGTGCATGTTCTCTGGAAAGTTTGAGCCAAAATATACATGAGGCCATAAAATCCGAACAGCAGCTAACCTACAAAACCCCAATTATGGTTTTGTTAGTGTCGATAAGTACTTCGAGAAATTTCACACGTGAAGGAGATTGCATTCTATGTGTTGCACTGTTTTATCCTACAAATTAATGTGAAATTCAATAATAAACATCAATGCTAATACGACTGCTACTAAATGACTTAGAATATTGAGATAAAACTGTCATAAATTATTGAAAAGATACTCATCCTTTCGAACTTTGAGGTGGCTTACTAGAAAAAGCTTTCAGCCGCAAACTGATTGATGATTACAACGACATGCATGCAATAAAGAGATTGAATTAGTGTTCAGTCTTCTTTCTTTTAAACATTCAACTCAATACATTTACAGCAATAAACATTTTGCGGGGTCCTTTATGAGCAGACTAATCAATTAATTATGTTTAATCGCTAACTTTCGGAACCGTGAAAGTTTTCCAAAAATTGTGCACAAGCTAACTAACAATCGATTGCTATAATTTCATCCCAACTAATTATCATTAAAACCTTTAACATTCTAAACTTTGGGCAAAAACGATTAATCACCAATAACATTCAGGCTACTGGTTACAACGAGTGGGTCCCTGCCTTTCTCTCTTTCCCTCTTTCCGTTTCCCTTTGCATTAGTCCACCTCATACCTTCGTTTCTTACCTTTCTTCGCCTTAAATTACGAGTTGCGTCCAGTTATCATTAGGAACTCAAAGTTACAATCAACTTTTTAATTAAATTAACATTCCTTACCAGGTACTGTCTACTGTATAGAACTTTACTTCCTAAGTTTCCACAAGTCCAAACACTCCAAGTCCAGTCCATTCACTTCTCAATGCCGTCCCGTCCGTCTGATAGTCGTCGATGGGACTTTGTTTACACGAAAATGATTTTCTCGCTTCAATGGTCGAAGTAAAAGATGTGGCAGGAATGAGGAAGGAATGAAACAAAAAATGGTCATTGATTAATTAATGATTGAATGGGCAAAAGCATGAAAAAGGGACGGAGTTGCATGTTTGAAGGGAATGATTTGTAGACATTGGAATCCCCATGAAGTGAAGTTGGAGGGAGGCTTATCAAAACTCCAATAACAACAGCCAACGTTTCCAAGAATCCTACACCACCATAATCTGGAAGGTGTAGATTTCCCCTAAGGCCCTCTTCAACCCACTCACGCGTCATATCCACTTGAACTTGGACGGATGGACGGATACCAAGGGTTGTTCATCGACGAGTTCACTCATTCATCGTAGAATGTTTTATCGTGGCCGTTTAACTTTTTAAGCAGCAGCAGAAACAACAACACACGATATTGGAATGTAGTTTCTGAATGGTTAGACTGGCTGCAGAGGTGGACACACAAACGACATAGGCCGACTGGACATTCAATTAGGCCCAGGGCACATTCTAGACAAACGCCAGCAACATTATCAACAACAGATGAAATGCAAATTAAAAACAAAACAAAAAAAACAAAGAGGAAATAAAATTGTTCATTAATTACTCAAATTGGTCTCCTCTGGCAATTGAACGAAATGGACCCTAGTCAAGGCATTTGATTGCCAGAGAGGCATCAGTTCGAAGGGGATTGTCTGGGAGTAGTAGTGGAATTAAATGTAAACAAATTAGTTAGTGAGATGGAAAAATGATTTTATTAGTTGTTAATAATGGCCAAAGCAATTGAAAAGAAATAATTGTTGGGAGGAGAGTTGAAATTGAAAACGTCTCGTACCGATAAAAATTAAGGGTCCTTAACAAAAGGTAAACCGTTAAGTTTTATGAAAGGAAATCTAAAAAATACATGTTTAGCTATATCAGTTTTTGTTTTGCTATGGCTTTTAAGGGATACAAACTACACATAAGAATCTTAGGAACCAGGAGCCACCTCCCGCTCCTAAGAATGGGGATAATAATTTGAATGAAATCTAAATATGTTCCTGTATTGCTAAAAATATATTAACTAAATCACTAAAAACCAATAAATCGAGCGAAAGTATAAACGATGAATATAAACCAGCCCGTTTTGGGATATAGCTTCGATTGTCTAACTAAAACACATTTGTCTTCCAAGTTTTAGTTGAGTTCAATAGTTTTAGTTGCAAAATCTTTTGGTTCAATTCACTGTGATTTGTAAGATTTTATGTAAACGAGAACGTGACTGAAACCAACTGTCGGATTTCAGAAAATCATAATAAGTTGCATCCATGATTATATGACATGATTTGATCTACGTTAAAGTTTTTGCTCATGAAACCGAGTGCCTTTCCGTTCAACTGAAGAGATTTTTGGGTCCTAAATTTTATAAATTAAATTTTCTTTTCCTTTCTTAATATTTCCTTATATTTTGAATATCAGATTTAAAATTTTTTTTTCATATTTATGTGTTTGTATTAATAGTTATGCGGTTTTTTGTCGTCATTTGTTCAAAACTGACAAATGTTATATTAATTATTCTGCACATGTCTATAATTATAATTTTCCCTCGCTGATTATACTTATAAATATTCATAATACTTATATTCAATTAGTATTCTGAAGTCAGAGCGACAGATGGTATATGCGAAACTGACACATGGTTTCGTATCCGAATTACAAGACTCGTCCTTTTCATTAAAATGTTATACATGGCGGACAGATTAGGCCACCCATATCCTTTCCAGCAGGAAGGGATAAGCTGTAACTTGTAAGGTCATAACTCCGAAATTGAATTAGATTTGAATTTGTAGTACTTTATCTAATGAAAATGCGAACGAATTACCATTGTTCGCAAAAATTATGAATTCCCATTTTTTCAGCCAATGCAAGTGCAGGTTGTGGAATAGGAATAGGAAGGAAATGTAATGAAATGTCGGAATTCTTTTGATTATTTTGAATTTGTTTGACTACTGGCAATTCTGTTTTTAACGTATTTTATATGTAGACACTTGTGTCTTCGATATCAAATTCAGAAACGTGTCCATATAAAATATTTGAAAACCAAAACTGTCGGATACGAAAGAAATGTTTTGAAAATGAGTACAATTGCCAAAGGTGTTGAAATTTTTGAATTTGCATTTGGGCAGGTAATTAAAATTAAACTACAAATTATAATTGTCATATAATCAATTAGCCCCATGTATGTCAAGCATGGAAATCTTACACAGTAGCGGCAAACTACTTGTTGGTGCAGTGTATCGTCCCATATAAAATAATTACATAATTAATTCAGATCTTTAACTGCAATACATTGTCTGTGGTGATTTTAATAGCAATGTAAACCAGTCACAAAGACATCGCAAGACATCGCAGATCATAAGATAAATAACCGGATTGATCAGCTGGTAACTGATGGAAGGCAAAATAGAAGACGATGGTGTCGATAGTCGCCCTCCATATCAAGACGAGGTTAGAACAGCAATTTTCTGCCTAAGGACAACCAATCCGCAGGTAATGATGGACTATCGGCTGAGCTGTTCAGGACTGGTTGAGATGGGCTAGCAGAATTTAGCTAGACGAATGTATGGTTTCCTATGCATTGGATATAAGGTATTCTCAAGCGCATACTGAGAATTCTGCAGCCTTGATCGGACCATAATATTATAGATTTAGACTATGAAAATCCACAACTAATCAGACATTCCCATTACGCCAAATCGGGGAAAAACTCCACGAAAATCAAACAGATGCTGTTGGTTGTTGGTTATAAGTCTGCCTCCGATTGTCCGACACGGAGAAAACTTTACGAAGATATGTCTGAGTTTGGTATCACTGTAAATACGCCTCTACAGAGTAACACTGACAAACGCCAAATATACACTGAAGTTTGGTAAATATCTTACCATTGGATACTTTCTCTTCAACATCTTAATGGAGAACACAATCAGATAAGCTTCAATTATCACGCATTAAACTATCAGCAGCAAATGATATATGCTGCTACCCTATGGTTGGTGAATGGATAAAGAATCAGCAAAAGTGGGCTTGCCAGTCAATTGGGGCAGGACAAATATAATGATTTTGACAAGGAGAGCTTCATCTCGTTTGCAGCAAGGCATGAATATTGATAGCCCTTATAACTTCGACACAGTGGATGAATTGAATTACCCCGGAACCGCAGTAGACAGACGCAACAACGTCAGAAGAGGGAGTTATATTCGCTAATTTCTAGGCATTATTTCTGGCTAAGCCAGCATTTCGCAGATAAAGTCCTTCACGGGCTGTATATCTTGTATACGACATCAACCTTGTTAAGCAAATCAGTATATCGCTATTATGCTGGCAAAGCTATATCAGTAGAATGGATTAAGATAAACCAGTGCGAAAGGCATTCGAAAACGTACTTGAAGGTAGCCGAAAAATAGGACCATGACTCCGGTGGAAGTCTCTGCGAAAACTTGGTATTAGCAACTAAATCACGATCAAGATCAAGCTGAATATACTGTTACTATTAAGGTGAATAATGCTGCGCCTGAAAGTATACCCTTATCACAAGCCATTTCACGAATACGTTGCAAATGCGTCAAGGTTTCAAAACGGCAATATTGGTTCTGGAATCGGGTCGAACAATCTAGAAACCGGATGGTGAAAAGCATAACTCATATAAATAGCAGAGCTTTTTGACATTATGAGTCAGCCTATGATTAAACTCCGGAAAATGGACAACGCGAAGTAGTTAGTAGTAAACTGGTTGAATGTAGACAATTGTGAATGTTAAGTGGTGTAGATAAAATAAACTGTTTTACTATATAAGTAAAATAAAAGGAAGTAAAACTGTTGTAATTATCGTAATTTAAATCGAACCTTGTTTTATTAATGGTAATAAAAGAGCGCTACAAAGGACGATTAAAGAAATTTGTAACAATATTACTTATATTTTCGTAACCGGTAGAAAAATGCTGACTGATTTTGTACACAGATACGAGCAAGTTAAATTAATGTATATGTGTATGTATGTATGGAATTGGAAGGACATTTCAAAGTAATCGATTAAGTTTAAATTAATTGATTAATAGTTAAGAATTTTAACACAGATCACAATTTAAAATGTAAGTAAGTAAATGAGTCAAATTAAAATAGTAGTCAAAATAAACAGGTAGCTACAATTCTTGTTTGAATTGTCGTCTCCAGAAATGCTTAAGCATGTGTTTATACTATGTACATATAACAATCAGGGTTACATTTAGCTAAAACAGGCATGTTCACACTAGAGTTAGACAGTAGATTTGGAACTGTTACGATTGTATTTATTTATCACAAAGGAAATGAAATGTTTGATTCAACAAACGATCGTTTGCCGCAACTGCATTCCTTTTCGGATACCCTATACCTATCGCATCTTGGACAAACTTCCACCGATTCTTAAATCTAAAATGTATAGCGAATTCCTTAAATGTCAGCCTAGATCGCTACATTTTTGTTACAGATATTGGCATGGACAACAATTATAAATATACGAGTATAAAAAAATTTAAAATGCTGTTAAAATATAAATAATGATTGTTTGATTTTAAATAGTACAACATACTATCTTCAATGCGCAAGGTCAGTTTCAAATAATCTGAATAAAAATCTTTGGAACAAAACTATATCGAGGGTTACATCGACAGTATTAGCTACTACGAATAGTTGAGTCCTCAAAGATGTAGCTCTAATACAAATTGTGAAAGTGTCCAAATTCCAAACTGTCATAGAATTTTTGTTCAATATTGTTTGACATTTCATCATGGAAAATGTTAGCCCGTCCCCGTTTCGTTTCAACCAGCAGTTTGTTCATCCATGTGGCACATTTCGCGCTGAATGACTACGTCAATAAGAAAAATTTTCGTATTAGGGCTGAACAGCAACCCGATGCAATTCTAGAGGAGCCATTAAATCCAGACAAAACTACGGATTGGTGTAGTTTATGAGTTGATGGCATAAACAGTCCATATTTCTTCATAACTGTGATATGATTACCTACTATTTGTTGGCTGAAGTTGAAGCCTGTGACCTCGACGACACTTATTCCTAGGAAGACGGCGCTACTTGCCACATAGTCCATGAAACAGTAGTATTATCAACTCTTCGGACGTTTTGCTTTCGGGCAACTAAAAGTTCAGAGTCTACCTGGCAGACAGAAACACTTCCGTCATTAGTCAAATACAACTCAAAAGTGTAATTGAAATGGGAACTTCAGATTGGATCGTGTTAGCTGCAGTTACGGACAATAATTGGAAGAAATAATCTTGAACAAATGAATATATAGAGTTCTTCTTTTGAACCATAAAATGGGTTGCCCGATAGAATGTTACTTTTATTTTTGAAAACGTAACAAAAAAATAATCGATTGAATGATACATAGATATAGTGACAGCGACAGTGTTCGTTAGTGGTGGAAACGGCGTGAGGTTTACTGTTTCAAATGAAACCATAAATTCAAATACCCTCCTGTTCCTCTTTTGTTTACCTATGGCGACGGACACATCACCAGCGACTGGCTTAAATCAATTTTAAAATGTCCGCCCAATACTCACGGAAAGCTCCTTATAACATTGTAAGGGCGCACTGGTTATAGATTTGCTTGCAGATTTTAGATTGAAGCGTAAAATCTTGTACTACTGGCCAGGAAATTAGAATTGCACGAATTGAATGTATGTAAATACTTTATAATCTAATACTCAATTCTACTTAACTGATGCTCAATTTTATCCCACTTCTACAATTGCCCCCAGCTGTGTAGGTTATTTGTTTGGGACAATATATAAATAAAAATCAGGCGGTTTTATCGACGCAATTAACGGCAATATATGCACAAAATACCTCTTGGGCATGACACAATAAATCTAAAAAATAACTCCAATGCCTCATTGAAATTCGCGACACCACGAGCATTTCCCACTGCACAAACTCAACTCAAATCTCTTTTTGGACTTAAGTTACTTAACCCCCTACCTGAATGATAATCGATGATTCTAGCTCGATTTTTGTTCGGTTATGCAAGCGGCGATGTATGTACATACATGTGTTCATACGTAAGCATTACCTATTTTTCGGAACCGTTTCCCTTCAAGCATTTGAATCCACTGTCCACCATGTGGATACGATGTAGTTCGAGTAAATGTTCCTTATGACTTCTATGCTATAAATACAGTTTTATTGTGTAATAACTTAAGAATAATATTTTCTATTCCCCATTTCTTTCCATTAGAAGCCATTAAAACTCCGCACACGTTTCATTCACAACTGACCACCAACAGCCACTCGCTTATGCATGGCCGGTGGACAACAGCACAAGCTGTCCATAGAGAATGAAGGCACCTAAAAGAGTTTCATAGGCAAAGCAAGGAAATGAAAAAGAATACGTTCTGCTATTTATAGCCAAGAGGTATAAATGTTTTTAACCACAATATTATTAACCATATTGTATAAGGCTTTTGTTTTTATATTTAGAAGAGAAGAATAACTAACTTGCCTGCTCTCGCTTTGTGCTGTTCCCTCATTCTTATTGCAAACGCATTACAATGCATAAGAAACAGGAAACAGAAGAAGAAGAGGAAGGGGACGAGGACGTGGACGCGGATGCGGACACACAGAACATGAGAAGAAAGCAACTTAGCAACCTTAAGCACCGACAACATGTTGCACATTTTTAATTTTTCCCTCAAGATATGACAGCAACAGCAAAGAGTCCCTAGCTAAGCTGGAACAACACAAAATCCCTCACCATACGCACTGGCTGTGAGACTGCCACAAACAGAGTTACTCGCTCTGTTGCTGCAAACTGAAATTCCGAAAAAGGAAAACAAGAAGCGAAGGAAGCACCCAAAACCTGTCACAAGACGTTGACTATGATGTTGGGTATTTTCCTATATAAATACTTTGACACAATGTCGGTAAGATGGTTGCAGGTTGGAGTAAGGATGAGGATTGCTGGAGGAATACTGAATTGCAGAAACGAGCGAATGCCAACTCCAGTGCTTCCTCCGTTCTTTTCCGTTCTCCATATTCATAAAAAACATGATTAATTGTTTCTATATAATGTACTAAGTACTATATACATACATACATACACATATGTACACAAATGCATATACTTATGTACAGTGTTTGTATGAGTCTATGTGCCAGAGTCAGCAATATGAAATCCATTATAAAGGGTATATTTTATGGAGGTCTTGAGTTTGTCGATAACAAACACTGAATACTTTAACAAAATAAAGGAGATAATAATGAAAAAGATTTGTTGATAACAAAAATCAATCCTTTAATTCGAGGAAGTGCAAACGTGCCACTACTTCAGGGGATAACGCTGAAGCCAGTATTATTAATCTCCCCAAATTTGGACACCCTTTGCTGATAAAATACATACAAACACTGGCAAGTCAATAAGGATATACTACCATTCCACCTTCTTCCATATATGAATGTTAGTATGGATCTATCAATTCCTATTTGGCAGTAATACGAGTATGAATAAATTATTAACAGACCATTGTACTTATAGTGTAACGACGTTTACATGTCCTACTCGTACGTCTGGTACGTCTTTGCACCAAAGGTGCAGCACAACTCATTTCATTTCATATCGGATACTAAGTCAACGTCATAACATTTTACACCAACACGCTGGGAAGAGAAGAACATCGACGTTTTACCCAAATCGCAGAGAACGAGAACAGCGATAAGGTATTTCAAAGGCTAATGACTTCCAAGTTGTTGCAACAAATATGGCGTAAGGAATGGCAACGGCATCAACAAAGTCTAACAAAGAATAATAATAATAACAAATGAACAAATAATTAATAAGGCTAGGGAGGGGCGCGAGTTGCCTGGAAGGCCAGGAGGTTCCTTTGTTCGGCTTCAAGCCAAGACGCCTACACGTTTGAATTGAAGACATGTTCGTCTGACAATTTTGTAAAATGACAGATGACGATTTGGGCGAAAACAAACTTGATGGCAAAGTATACATGTTTTTCATGTGGTAAAGGTAGATGTAAGGAGCGAGTTTGTTACCAAAGAGAGAGGGGCATGTACTCGCGATATATCGTATGTATGTAATTTTAAAGCTTTAAAAAGTGGGATTACGTTTCAGCAGATTTTTCTTTTATGCGAAAATATTTTAAGACTTTTGAAATTCGGCAAATTTGTAACCGTAAGTCTTATTAATACCCTGGAACAAAAAAATGAGTAATCGACAATTTCAATTTGTTCAAGGTACTTCAAAAAGCCGCTTTAAATTCTTTTGATAAAACAAATTAAAAGTCTGGAATCATTTAAGCTTTTGGCAACAATTCTTAGTTCAGAAACAACTTAAACAGGTTTGTCTAACAAAGCTAAAAACTCTTTGCGAGAGTTAAATAAATCGACTGCGAAGTATGATGAAATTGTTCGAATCCAAAAAAAAGGCAGATAATTGATGTTCATTTTGATAAAAAAAAATAATTGGAAACCCAATATCCAATCACGGAAAAGTTAATTTTTGCGAGTTTTAAGGGGAGAAATATGTTTGGGTTGATTTAAACCGTTCATAATTTTATGTCAATTCTCGGCAAAATACAAGCAGGGAAGGAAAAATGTTCACACTCGAAACATTGATACGAACAGACCGATCGCGATTACGGGTTGGCATCGCTGTTTCCCTTTCTGAGCCCATAGCCGCCACCGTTTTCATCGACTTATATCGTCACGAGCCGGCCAAAATAACAAGGCCGCCGATAGCACTAGACGACACATATTTTGTCCTAAACCTGTGACCAATCAGAAGTCATAACTCGAACTTCTGAAACTCGAATTTTCCCTAACTCGAACTAAATCGGTTGGTTTTAAGAGAATAAATAACGTACAATTCTCCTTCCGTATCTCGAACTTCCATATCTCAAAGTTCTCCATAACTCGAACGAAAATACATACATAACTCGAAATAATGGTGGTTTCGTAATGTTAAGTGGTTAGCCGTAGAGTATAAAGCAAACTCCAAGGCCTGGATGATAGGACAACTGTTTGAAGAATGGGTGCTATAATTGGATTGTTGTGTATTGATAATTGTCCAGCACATCCAAAGACCTTTGATTTGAAAGAATATGACCACCGAATATGACCTCTAAATTACAACCGCTTAACCAGGGAGTAATACAAAACATCAGAAGAATAGTAAAAGAAGCATTAAAGCGCATATTTACTTTTACTTTTATTGACTATAATACAACCTCATGAGGTCAGACTTTACACATATTAATTAAACAAACAAATTAAACAAATTTCAACATATTCTTCCAACTGGCTATATCCTTCGCCTTTTCTCGCCAGTTGGTAACACCAAGGATACGGAGGGATTCTTCTGCCTGGTCTTTCCAGCGGAGTCTTGGTCGTCCACTTTTCCTGCTTCCATCGGGTACGTTATCAAAAATCTTTCGCGCTGGCTCATCTTCATCCATTCTGATAGCCAACGCAATTGGCACACTTTGATTCGTCTAGCTATGCCCACGTCAGAATAGAGACTATATAGCTCTGCGTTCCAGCGACGTCGGTACTCGCCGTTTTCCCTAACAGGCCCATATATTTTACGGAGAATTTTTCTCTCTTAAAGCGCATATAGGCCAAGGAAAATTGGATATTGACGTCAGTAATCAAACCATACCGAATTGCATCAAAATTCTGCATTTAGTCAATATTATGAATGGGAAGGAGAAGGCGACATACGTCTTATTTTTTGTGTAATATTAACGAAATTTAAGACCAATTGAAGCTGATTACGAAGCATGGTTAAAAGCGAAAAAAATCCGGATTATACTATAGAAGTAGATAATTAGCATTGCACAACTGTCCTTCCTACAGATGATGATATTGTTGAGCATTATTGCCCTGAATCTGAGGAACCAACCTTATGCAGAACGGAGAGTGATGGCAAGGGTTCGATTAAATAAACTATTCATCAGCCTTCCAGAAATGTTAAGTTTTTCCCCAATAAAAAATAAAAATCTATAACTCGAAGTCTCCGTAAGTCGAGGTTTTTTTGGGATAAAGGTGATTCGAGTTTCGACTGTATTCTGGCCTTCTGAACTCGTAAATATTATACTTTTATTATATTTTATATATATATATATTTTATATTATTATATTGGACAGAACTATTTTAAGACAGAACTATCCCATTTAGCCCAATATTGTATCAATTTAAAGATAACTATGTGGGCTAATGAAAATAGTTTGAAATCGGTAAAGTACATTAGTTAGGCCGAAAATAAAAAAATGGTTAATTTTTCCAAAAAATAAAATCCGAACAAGAAAAAAAAACTACAAAACTGCAACCATTCTGACGGGTGTCTCAGTAAGAATGCACTTCTTCATTTTAAAATAGAGACACGTATTTTTTGCGATAGTTCTTCTTTTTTTATTGGATTGTAAAGAAGCCATGTTCCGATTAAGTACGGAATAAAATATGCTTCAAATGGCCCCCACGGCTCTGATGACAGGCCATTAATCCTTTCATGAAATTTGTCATGTCATTTTGACTGAGACGTGGCTGTATCTCACCGATGACGCTTTGGATCTCGGATTTGAGCTCAGGAATTATTTCTGGTTTATTCTCATAACCCCGGCGTCAAATCCCATGATCTTGGTGGCCAGTTGACATCAGAATTTCTTGAGGTAAGTTGTTCTAGAAATCGGTACTGTATTAAATCAATTGTTTCATTGGCGGTGTGGCAGGTTATGCCATCTTAAATTCTGTCAGTTCTTACTAGCTTAAGTGTTGGAGAGCTTGAGTTTGGAAGCCGGTCTGCTTGGACCTCACAAAAGTTGAGCTTTGGAGACTCCAAAATGGGTACTGTCTCTGAAACTTTTGAACAGTTGCTAAGTATTTATTTGTTGCACAATCGTCGTAGTTGGAATGCAAACAATGCGAATGGATATTTGGGATGGCTTGCTTATTTCAGGACATACATACATATATGTAGTTTTTGGAAGTAACTCACAAGGAGGGTCACAAAAATGTATCTGCATATAGTCTAATCTCTTGGATAATCTAATTTTAGACCCGGAATCCCTTTAGTAATGAAGTGGCAAAGTAATAGTCCGAGCAAGAAAGAAAATTGATTAATTTTAAATCACATAACTTCTTCTGTTTTTTGGTTATAGATCTACTGGCGATACCAATTATGTACAGTGATAGATATTTTGTTAAGAATTAGCATTTAGTTTTTCTAGTTTTAATTGAAAAACTGTTTTTGGAGATATTTTGTATGTTTGGAAAAAAATTATATTTAACATGTTTTGTCACTTGAAAGAAATTGTCCATATCTGTTAAACTTTATCAGAATAAACACCAATCTATATGATTACAGTTTATTTTTGGAGACTTCTGGCACGGGAACTAAATGGAAGAATCCGCCGCTTAGAGAGCATTGCCAGTATAAGCGGTTTAACAGTTTGTTATTGGGTATTTTTCCTATTTAACTACATGCAGGAACCATATATATGTTTGTAAGCATTGTTTTCATGAATTGAAGATCCGCTGCGTTTTTGGTTCTTTGTTAACTGTGACGTTTGTTTATGTAATTTCGAATAGCAAACACAATGTGCTTGGACACAAGAATATCATATTTGCGACAAGCTACAAACACGTTATATTTGCACCCAAACAAAATACAGGCCGATTTTTCAGCGTGTATGAAAAATTATATCCCCTAACTGATGGTAATTTTCTAAATCCCTTATTTGACTTGATCGAATATTTGACCCTCAAAATATATAGTCAAAATAGTGGAAGAAACATTTTAAATTTTAGAGCATATTTTTACATTTTTTACCAGACAGACATTCATATTATTTTCTGAATTAGTGTAATTGGAATAGTGTAAAATAAATCAAGTAAGCAACTCTAGAAGCGTGTATATAAATTGCAGGCAGAGACCGACTTCAGCTTACCCTCACTTTGAGTCATCCATTTAAAATACAGTGCTTGACTCAAATTTTAGGATAATTTGACAGATAAGACCATACCTGCAGTTACAGATAAAAAAGTTGTTAAACTTTAATAGTTGACTCATATAGGGGAAAAAAAATTCCAAATTTATTTCGGATATGTTATGTTCTGCGGGAACTATTGTGCCCACCAGACAATTGTCTGCCGAACATGTTTCAGCCCAGCCAGAATCAGCGAGACAAAATTGCATGAGAAGGGAAGAGTTCGGCGAAAAGTTTTTAATCAAAAGTATTTATTGCCTAATGGCAAATTTCATAAAAAGCGTGCTTGACACAATTTTGACGTCTCTTACACTACATTTTGCAACAATATATTAATTATCCGAATCCTTCAGAACAAACTTAAGGTCATGGCAACGTATTTGTCGTCTATTAGTGAGAATGATGAAAAATATTGCTTCTATCCAAGCTATGATCACGTTGTTCCTATGTGTAGATTGCCTTTATGTTGTTAAGGACCTCACACAAACATTCGCATTTATATTGTCTATAAAACATGTTGCTTACAAACCACCTGATGTGGTTCAAGTACATATTGTTGCAAACCACCTTTGCGTACAACCAATAAACCCTTCAAGCCTACATGAGTACACAAGTAGACCGCCGAAATACGTCCCTGTACTGTCCTTCCTTCGTACAAATAATATGGCTGTTGCTTTACGGCCATGATATTATTATAGCCAACTTAGTCACCCTTGATTCTAATTGAGAAAAGCCTTCGTAAATCAATAAATCAACTTTAAGGCAATGATACTAACCCGAGCTGGTACTTCTTGGTGTCACGTAGTGCTGATATTAAACAACAGCAAGCAAACACAGAGAAACGTAATGGCAATGCATTTTCCATAACAATCAATGTCAAGTGTTATTGATTTGCATTTGTTGTTGTCTTTCCAACACTGCCGCTGTACACTGTAAAAATTTGTTGTTTACGAAAATCCTAACTTTATCCTGTATATCTGGAGAGAGTTCAATAATAACCCAATACTCTCACAGAGACCTAACCGCTGCAAAGTGTTTGAAACAAAGCCAATGTCAATGTATTTACAAAATTTACTAATTTAATTAATTTCTTGTTTTGTTTTCGAGTGTATTGTACACACGTTTTAAATGAAATTGTTCTTATAAGTCTTATACAATCCCCGGTGTTAGTTTAACTACACACGTATGTCTATATAGAATGTATACGAGTATAACCATATAAATCTTCCATATACATATGGGTCATTCCACGCCAACCCAGACCAAATAAAAACCCAAGGCGCAATTTGCTTCTAAAAATTGCATCAATAATTCAAAAGTAGGAAAATTAGTGTAGTGTATTCGATGACACCTGGAGCAATAACGCAATCTCTATGATCCATCCAACCAATCCACACGTTTAAAGTATTTAAACATTTTGACGAATTTCAAATGCACATATCTCAGTAAATATCTTTTTTGCGAATTCCTGAGATAGATATAAAAGGAAGAGAACGTTTCTTCAAGTTCTTTGCTTATTTGACCGAGTTAACATGGATTGACTCATATGCATGTATCTCGCACTTTGTATATACCTTCAAGGTCCATCATGAATGCGTTTATAGTTTATCATTCTACATACTACTATAATGTTTCAGGTTTTGTTTTGTTTTATTATTTTTTTTTTCTTAACAAGAAAACTAACTAAAGGTTTGACTCTATTCTTGACATTCTTGATGAGGTAAACACAGCACACAAGGTAAAGAGGGGAATACGGAACAGATGAAGAAGATGACGCTTCTGACCGTGAGAAGACATTGACAGACGTAAGGGAACTTAAGTCACAGACATGGCATCTAAGATCATTTATCGCTGTCATTGTCTCATTGTTGGCATTATTATTATGTTTTTTGTTTTGTTTTTCACTGTCATTTTAATTCAATTTACTTTTACATTTTTCTTCTACATTCAGGGGCCTAAACAAAATTCTTTACATCTTTCTCTCACTCTCTAGGGTCATTGCAAGGCTCTGTTTGGATTGTTGACAACGATTTATCTTTTGTTGTTTTTTCCGCTCTGTCTAGTTAACTTTCTGCTGTTACCATTTATTTATATTGTTTTTTTTTGGAATCTCATTAATAATTTGTTTGTGAACGAGTATAGAAATGTGAAAGGATTCTCTGAAGTGTGAATTGGCTAACGTAACGATTGTGGCGGAAGTTAAGAAACAGGAGAAAGAGTAGAAGTACTGGATGCTCCACAATTGTAAGAATTCGGAAACTATATGGTTATGTAATAGTCATTTAGAGGAGAATGTTCTGAATATAGATTTGTCAACAAATATAGACTTTCTATAGATAATTCGAATACAAACTATATTTCCAATGTAAAAAAATAGATTGGAACAAAATGTGACAAGATTTGTTTACTGGCGATAAACGCTTAAAGTCTATATTTTATTATATATATGTATATAATTCTGAAAATGTCCCATTTTAATACTCAAAAAAAATTTTGCACGGTTTCTTAAAACGAATTCATAGACACAATACTCTACTCTACACTCTACACTTGACGTTGTGGATTTCATTTTTAAAAATACTAAAATACATAAATATCAAATTTTTTTTTATTTTATTTATTTGATATCAATACAATGAAAGCCTAAAAGGCAAATTATACATGTATTGTGAGAATAACACCTATGCTTAGTAGCAATAGTGAGAAATTTATACACATTTTCTTAAAAAAATAAAATTATTTATATAAATTACATATATACAGTAAAGTAAAGGCTCCCCAGCCATATGAATATTGGTTAAAAAGAATAATATAAACAATAAGAAAAAAAATAACAATAACAAAGCCAGTCAAGAATCTAAAATATGGTTTTATAATAAAAGATTATTAAAATACTCAGTAATTTTCTTTGCCTGGTAGATTGCTCCTAATTCGACCAATCCTAACTAGATATGAATGTTCAAAAACAGACCGATGATCATAAGAAACATATTGTGTGCGGTCTAAAAGATAAGAATAAACTAGCCTACATGCAGTTTTAGAGAAACTGAATTTTTCCTGCAATTTTCCAATAAGAATACAATGATTTAAACGATCAAGTGCTTTTGTTAGATCCAGGGCCACCAATATACAATCTTTGTGTGTATCCAGTTGTCTTCTGACAGAATCAGCCATAGAAAGAAGTAAAGACGTAGTATTATGATTCCTGCGAAAAGCGAATTGATTTGGATGAAAAATTTTTGGATGAAAAATTTCCTGTTTCATTAAATTTTCAACAATTTTGGACATAGCTGGCAAAATACTGATAGGTCTTAGATTGTTATTATCAAAATATCCGCTCTTAGCAATAGGTATAACACGACCAACTTTCCAGCTGGATGGAAATTTGGAAACGATAAAAATAGTATAAATTAAATGAGTAAGTAGTGGAGAGATTAATGGAAAGATTAATTTAACGAATTTGATTGGAATATTGTCATAGCCGGTAGCATTAGATTTGATACTATTCACTGCGATAAAAAGATCATACTCGGTAATGGGTGAAAACGAAAACGAATTGACATTTTCAGCAAAATTATCAAAGTTAAGAACGCCATGCCTATTGGGACATATATTGCTCAAACAATTAGTAGCTATGGTATCAATGTCAGATTTTTACCAATAAAGATTACGACCAATAAAACCTAGTTTACGTAATCTACCCCATATCTGGGAATTATTACAACCCGAAAAAAGTTTAACACCATAATTACGACGAATTTTCCTAATGATGGACTTAGCTTTATTACGTAAGCCTTCCAATTTACACTCGTTCGGTTACGAAGGTATGATCCATAGGCAAGATCTCTTTCTCTTCTAGCCTGAGTTATGACAGGCGAACTCATCCAGCTATAACCATTGCCAGTTGGTCCAGATCTACATGTAGGGACTAAAGAATGGAGTGTTTCCACAATGACATCAGTTGTGTGTAATTGTAAATCAACATCAGTAGTTAAAAATGGAGAGGGTATCTGCTTTGGTCGAAAAGTTGGCAGATATAACACGATTATAATCTTTATATTCAGTCTGAACTTGGCGAAATTGTGGTACAAAATATACAGAAATAAAGACAAAACTATGGTGTGAAGAGAAAAATATAAATTGCAATTGACCATTGAAAGCTAGGCTAGATGTTTGGCTTAAAAGAAAATAATCTAACAAAGATGTAGTGCCAAGAGGCAAATAAAGATGCGTAGGCAAGTTATTATGGACAACGCTTAGAACACATCTAAAGACTATAGACCTAAAATTCATAGACTTAACAGGGTCAAAAAGGTTGCAGTTAAAATCACCCATAACTATAATATTGAAAAAGCAATCAAAAAGATCACTATGAAGATTTTCAAATGCATCGACACAGCCATTAGGTAAGTAAACAACACCAACCAGAATGGATCCACCATTTCCGAAGACTTCAACAAACAAGGCACCATAATTTTGCCCCTATAAACAATTTTATAACGCAAATTATTTGCAATATATAAACAAACACCTCCAGCTCTTTTAGGATGAAAATTGACTCCTAGATTAAGTTCACCAGGTCGATCGTTGCTAATTAAGTTATAACTGGGAAGAGTCAACGGTTGGGAAATCATGCCTGGCTTGAACCATGTTTCAGATACTCCAATTACATCAAGGCCAGAATCGCAAAAGGTACTCTAGAATTCCTCAAGTTTAGTATTTGCATTAGAGGGACATAAGGTATGGGCATTTACATGACCGATATTGAAGTTCTCTGGAAATTTTATTCAAAAATATGGAAAAGGGTTGAATATGGGAAAAGATTCGAACAAAACTTATAAACTTAGCGAAAATGATTTGTGTCGCTGAGTCTTCGCTAAGTCGGCGCTAAGTGCTTCATACAAAACAAGCAATTGTATAAGGGTTAATTCCAAAAGTAGTGTACATGAGCATTTTTTTTTTTTTTTTTAAGGTTGAGGAATTAATTCTCTGAAATTGTTTACTTGCATTAAGATTTGTGCAGATTGCGAAATTACTTTTAGTTTCTTTAAAAAAATTTGTTTTGCTTTTTTATTGCATTTTGGTGAAATATTTTCCGGAATGTCACTTTTTACAAAAATTTACAAAACTAAGAAATTAATGCAAAAATGTTAGAACAAAGCCTACTATCGTTCACTTATTATTTACCAGCTTTGGATGTTTTTCTTAAAAAAAACGGGTTAGTAATAGCAAAAAGTTATTTTTCGAAGAGATTCCAATTATTTTTTTTTCCTTTTATAATTCAAGAATTAAAAAAAAGTAATTTTTTTACAAAAATTTGTTTTTGTGCAGCTTACATTTAAAGTAACAAATTTGCTTCAAACAATTTGGAAGAAATTGTTGTATTTTGCTGGAAACTTGAAAAAATAAAAAGTGACAGTACGGAATTTTTTGTGACAGTAAAGAAAATCCAATTTAAATTTCAAGTGTAACGAAAACTTAAACATTTATTCATTATTTTGTTTTTGGTTACTGTTTGTTTTTTCTCTTTTATATAAAAACGAAACAAAAAATACAAGTAATCCAATTATATTAACAAAAAATTCATGAACAAATCTATTCATCGGAATCTGTGAATATTTCATATAGTCATTCAATAGTCATTCAAAGTAATATAACAAATTATCTTTACATCAAAAGAACTACAGTATTGAAATCAATCGGAATTTTCGAGAAATAAGCTTTTAAAATAAAAAAAACCTTTTTACTTAAAAGTGACAGTAAAGAAATTTGTGATATTTTTTTTGGTTTTTTCTTCTAAAAAGTTATTTCACGGAAAAAAAACATGAAAAAGTGATCAAAACTTCGTAATATATTAATATACATTTTTATTTATTTTATTTTTTACGATTTTTTATTAAATAACTGTGTGACAGTACGGAAATTTTTAGCTGTACTTACCATCGTGCGATTATAAATTCACTTGAAAAAACCAAATAATTGATTTTATTATTTTATTTTTTATCTTAATCAATTTATCACTTCTTGCACTCTTTAATAGCGATGCACATAAAGCAAACGAAACAGCTCAAGTAATGATTATGACTGAATTAAAAAAAATGTGACATTACGGAAAAAACGCAGAGACAAAGTAAAATTAGAACGTCAAAATGACATTGATAACATTTTTCAGGTAAAACCAGGAAAAAGCAATAAAAATAAATACAATCATTGAAAAACAGTTATATTTTTTATTATTGTTCTATTGTTTTCAACTCTTTTTCCATGTTGCTTAATGAATAACATGTGTGGAGACAGGTATATTTGTATGTAATAGGCATGATATACAGTTAAAGCACCATTTGCACAATTTAGCAGAAAGTTTTACAATAATAACACGATTTGTCGAAATTCGATTTAATATATGCATATTCTGTTATAAAATTAGCTTAACTAATTTTTGGATCACAACGAACATCGGCACTATAAATGTTAATTGAATGTGTGATATGTTGTCGTCCCTAAGTTATCTTCACGTATCTCTAAAAAATATTTTTTTGGGAAATTAACTCTAAAGTTTCAACAATTTGTATAAAAAAATTGGTGTGAAAAAAGTGGTCCAAATGACAAAAATTTTAAAGTCATTGATGAAATTTTCCGAGTTTGACTATTTTTATCTCCAAACAAAATTTCACATTTTGTTGTATAGGCCACGTTATGGGAAATATTTTTTTTGTTTATGGGGCATACCTGAACATAAGCTGAAAAAATCATTAACTTTTAGTCCAGAATTATCATCACGTATATGCACTATACATTAGGGTGCAGCGACAATTTATGCAATTTTTTTTTGTTAATTTTTTGTAATGTTATAGACTTTATCCGGAGTTACTTTTAAGATATAGAACGAAAACAAAATGCATATATTAATAGGATGATAATTTCTTTTTTTTACGTCTATCTAATGTTTTTTCACATATGTACGTGAAGATAACTTAATTTTTTCTTTAATTCAAAATTTTCATATATTTTTTGTTGTATATCCACAATAATGGTTCAACGGTATCATAACGTGTTAAATTTTTATCAAAAGTGGATATACAAGAAAATGACTGCATAATTTCTCTGAAACCATAAGAGATAGGGACCTGGGGATTAAACAGATGAATAGATCTAAAAATGTATCCCAGGAAATAGTCTTATTTCATTTTTTCTGATTTTCTGATATACGTGAAGATAACTTCGGAACGACGATGTGTTAAGCTAACACTGAAATGTCACCAAACAGTTTTTGGTTTGATTGTTGTAACAGTTTGTCATATAAGTGGAGATTAATGTTAATGAAAAACCAATCGTTGCTGTAAATTGAAAAGCTGGCGTTTACGAAAACGAAAACAAATGAAAGTTTCATCAAATCCAATCTTAACATTGAGGATAAGTAATCCAAGTTCTAATCTAATATTACTTAAGCTATTTTGAAATAAAAATACATAAATAGTTTCCCATTCCATCTCATGAAGGGACTGGTGCGAGCTTTTCACAATCAAAGAGCTGTAGGCCTCTAGTATTACAATTTAGGGTATACAGTCTTACACCGACCTCGAGCGCATTTTTGACAAGCTTGTCGCCGTCTCTAAGCGAGGTGACCACCGTCGAAAGAAATTTACGGTGGTCAGAGCAGGGATCTAACCCACGTTCTCATACACGAGAGCCGCGCACACTACCATTGCACCACCGACGGCCACGAGCCAATTTCATAGTTTCAGTTTATTATTAGATTTTAGTGGAAATTCTCTATTCTACTAATAACGTTCTTGGTTCATATGGATCACTGGATTTGAAATGGAAAAAGTTGGCTTTTATTTAAAATTTTCTTAATTTTCTGTTTCTTTTTTTTTTTTGGTTGCGATAACCCCTCCTTAATAAACCCGAGTTGTTCTTATAATTAATCGTAAAATACTCGTATGCCTATATACAAATCCAATAGGAAATGGTAGGAACTCAGCTTCCTGTTAACTGTTCTGTTTACAAAATACATGACTCACATATTAACTGCCAAGTCATTTTAAAATATGGAGAGATCTCCCATTTACTTGAAAACTTTTTCTAAAAAACTTTTTTATTTCTCGTACATTTGCTTCACTACCTCATTGAAATGTAACGAAATGAGCCACCAAAAAAAACCACCAACTAAATAATGACAGCGAAAACGTCTGACGTTTGCAGGAAATTAACACTTCTGACTGCTGCCATTAAAATTTGCGCCGCTGGTGCTCAGTTATAAATGTCAATAAATAACGCACTGATATGAAATGAAATTCACCAAACCAAACAAAAGAGAGAAAACTGTTGCCAAAGCAAATAAACGCGCCAATTTTTTACGCAAATTCACATTTGGATTTTAAAAATAACGACAAAGAGTCATTTTTTGAGATCCATAAACACCAACACATTGTGTCTGATTTTATTTACAATTTAGGATTTTAGCATCAATTTTGAAATCAATAACATTTCAGTTAAGAGATAGTTTACTTTTGGCGGTTGGAAAGATGTCAGCAGCAACCATAACACGAGCTCGTCAGCTGTATCACCCACCCGATATGTGTGTGTGTGTGTGTGCAAAGCCAGAGATCGGTTATGAATGCGACTCAAGCCCCCCAGCTGCAATAGCAGAGCAATACCTAACAATTAGCAAATGTCAGCGAGAATTTAAGAAACAAAAAAGCTTTTAAAAAACACCACAACAACAATGACCAAAAATAACAAGTTTTATTTGTTATGGTTTGTTTTTTGCCCATTGTTTGGGAGATTTTTTTCATCATGTTTGTTAATTCGTTTGCTGTTTGGTTGGTAGTTACTTTCATTGTTCGCCATTTAGAGGTTTTGCCATAATTGGTACTGGGTAAGAGGGGGCAGACCGGACAGCCGGACGCTGGTGGTGACGATAACGTTGAAATTTAAACGTTTCAAATAATCGCTTTACTGGTAAGAAAAAGGTTTTTTCTTTCGTGAATGCTCAAAATAGTTCACCGGAGTGATTTGAATACCCAAGACAGTGGTGTTTAAAAGTAACACACTTTGAAGGGGTGGAAAATCAAAAATAAAATCCATTATGCATCAAAATATATTTGCATTAAAAAAAAAACTTCATTATTCCAAATCTAGGATTATAGGAAACATTTTGAAATCTCCCAACCTGCAGTTTGCTATTTGTCAATAATGCATCAATACATATCTCCAGTTTAAAAAATTAATAAAATAAATAAATGGTTTCCCATTACATCCCATGAAGAGACCGGGGAGAACTTCTCACAACCACTGAGCTGTGCGCTTTCCAGTTTTCACTCACTGATTGGGACCTACAGTTTTACACCGATTAAGAACGGTATTTTGAGAAGCTTTTTCATGGCTATATACTCGATAGTGTCGCTGTCACTATGCGAGGTGACCGCCGCCGAAAGAAATTTGACGGTGGTCAGAGCAGGGTTTGAACCCAGGATCTCATGTACAAGAGCCGCGCACACTAACCATTGCACCACCGACGGCCACACTAAAATTAACTATTCCTATTCTAAAGTCATAACGAAATCTACTAAATATCAGGGTGATATTCATAAGTCATGAATCAGTCACTTCGCGGTACTTTTTTCGTTTTGGTAGTTTATAAGACGTTACAGCTGTTCGGTGACTATCGGCCTTCAGTTACATTATTAAATGAGTAGTTTATAAAAGGCAGCGCAACGTTTTTGATCACTTCAGCTGTCAAATTGAACACGCGACAGTTCCTCGCGTTAGTTGAAGCAATTACAAATTTAAAGAAAAATGCCGATCGAGGATGGGCAGATGGAAGTATTTTGCATCACATTGCTAATAAGTAGTTGCCAATATTGGCTGAAATGCAATCGATTTTTTTTAAAAAATAATTAAAAAGTATTTTGTTTACTTACTGAAATTATTATTTACAATAAGAAAATTAGAAATGAAAAGTTCAAACAAGTAACACGTGGCACAACTATTATAATTATACTTAAAAAATGTTAGACATCGGTCGATGTTGAAATTAAAAAACAAAAGAACCAATACATTTTAAATATGATCAAATGGCACGTGTTTTTTCGAAAAGAAAACTAATTTAATATAGATTGCAGAATATATTCGACACTGCAACCCAAAATTACCGGTATTTTACACATTTGATGTGAATATTGTTGGTACTTGCAGTATTAGAAATAGTATTAATCTTAAAATCTGTTGATCTATTGAAAAATACCTAAATTTTTTAATCTATTTCATTCTGCGCATTTCACTCAAGATCTATAATAATTTTTCTAATCTATAATTGTTTATTTTAGTTAAACCACAAATGACAGTGACAGCTGGCGTAAGCGAACACAAACGCGAAGTGATGTATAAACTACAATTTGTTTGACTTTGGCGTTCGCGTTGGCTTTAGCGTTTACGTTCACTTTCGTGACTTTTAGAATACTACCCTTAATGTTATCATACTTGGTAGCACAGCATTTTTACAATTTGTTTGACTTTGGCGTTCGCGTTGGCTTTAGCGTTTACGTTCACTTTCGTGGCTTTTAGAATACTACCCTTAATGTTATCATACTTGGTAGCACAGCATTTTTAATTGTTTAATGTTGTTCATTGTAACTTGAGGAATAATTCCTCATTATTTTTCTATGAAAAGTGGACCCAACTTTAAGGTGATTTCGAAACACTGTGCATTTTTTGAACAATACCGCTCCCACACACAGAGGTGAAATTTATATTCATTTTCACATATTTAATATAATAGCAATGAACAAAATCTGGCTTCAACATTTATATACATATGTATCCAGTATTGAAGTCCAGTCGCTACATATGTTTGTTGATCATGTTTTATACAATTCGTAACGTTTTCTATTAACCGTAATAGCGTTTTTGGTAACAACCACTTTGGAGAGCAAGAGAATGACTACAGCAAACTACTACTGCCATGAAAGGCAACTACAATTAAAGCCGGTTTCTCAAATGTAACTCTATATAGGAAAACCTCATAATAAAATTTAACATTGATCTGATTTTAGACGTTGCCTCCGCCATCGTCACCTTTGTGTTTACATACTCAAAAACATAGTACGGACTGGTGGTACGAGTAGTCCATATGAAATTACAACATTTTTGAAATAGAAATTGAAATTATTGCTAGACTTACCGGGCAACTTGAGTGGGGTGGGACTGGCCAAGTACTCTTCGTGGGCCAACAGCAGCACTATGACCACAATAATCCAATGCATATTGAAGGCGGCAAGTAATGACGCTGCTGTTGGTGCTGATGTTGATGTTGAAGTCGGTGCTGATGTTGATGCTGATGCTGAGGTGCTCAAACGCTCGTTACTTCACTACTTTGGGGAGTGTCTGCCGGCTTATGTGTATGTACCTGAATGCAAGTAATCTTTAGATATTTTTTACTTTCTTGCTTTTCAATAATAAATCATAAACTTGTTTCGTGAGTGATTTGGTGATAACGTCTACTGTAATGGCGAGTGATTTTGGTCTTCTTCCACGGTCGCCTGCTTTTGGAGCAGCGGTAGATTTTTCACGCTCTTTTTTATATTTCAAGTATGGACATTTCACTGAGTGGACGATTTCATTTTTGACAAATAAAAAAACACTGATTCAGCAACTTCGTCTACATCATCATCATTTGCGATTTGTTGCGGTGATTTTCTTTCTACATCTCACTTCGATTTGCTTTCTTTTACTTTGACGCCGTCAAGTTGGTCCGGAGACCAACATATTTTGAATTTTGTCTTACTTTCATCAGGGATTTTTTTTTATTTTGAGTCGACTTACATTTTGCAAATTGATGAACAACTTTTTACTGGATCCAATTGGAGATATTTTTCTTTCGTATTTTGTTGTGTTGTGAATTGATTAGCACTTGAAGCAATCTGCATTGAGAAATGAACGAATTCAAATAAATTTAATTAGTATCCACATAAAAAATAATATAATTAGATATTAGTATTAGCAACATTATTTGAAAACAGAATTAATATTTATTTACCAGCAGTGTAAACAGAAACAGTCTGACCATGTAAATGGCAATCAAGTGTCAATTAATGCTTGATTATTTACCACTGACAATGATATACGCAGATTTATATTCATCTATAACAGAATTTCATTGGACTAGGACATGTTGGAATGTTGATCACATCTACCCAACTTCCCAACGGGAAAAAGTCCTTTACAAAATGTTATCGCCGAGTCATATACATCATATAATTGGAAACTACTCAACCAATAACGGGTGTTTTTGCATGAGAACTTGAAATGATAATACAAGACAAAAATAAGATTGGAATGGAATTTTTATTATAATCTGGTACATAAATTCATGACATTTATATTTTAAATATGATTTCCGGCATATGTCCGCCGCGGCTACGAGTGAAATGGTCCATTCGATAAGTCCAATTTTTGACTACTTTTGGAACAAAGTTCCTTATAGCACGTTGCGGGATGGGGGCTAAATGAAAAAATGTTAAACAACTTCTTTTTAACTACTTTATTATCAACCATAGCGGGTACTTTTGGTTTGGTTTGGTTTAAAGGGAAGTTATCTCGGTGGATCCTATTTATTACATATTGTAGTTTTGAACCCAATAAAAAGTACATTTAGAAAAGCCAAAGTGCAAGACTAGCAAATCCATGGAATACAACCCTGAGCATGGAATTCCACTCTTACTTTTGGTGTGGTTTGTGTCTAGACTAACATATGGGGAGAAATTTGTTGTTTAATGGGAAATTTTCTAGGTGGAGCCTGTTTATTACATATTGTAGCTTTGAACAGAATAAAAAGTAAATTTATAAAAGCCAAAGTGAAAGAAGTTTAAAAAAATCACATTTTCTTAAATAAGTGCGTTTTCTTAAAAAAGTAAATTTCCTAAAACAAAATACCTATTCATATTCTTAAACAGAGTACGTTTTCTTAAAAAATACCTTATCTTAAAGAAGTACATTAGCTTAAAAAAAGTAAATGTTCTTACAAAACGTACCTTTTCTTAAAAAAAATAATTTTTTTAAATAAATACATCTTCTTAAAAAACAAATTGCCTTTTCTTAAATAACTACCTTTTCTTTAAAGAGTACCTTTTATGTAAAACAAAATAACTATTCTTCAGATAAGTACCTACTCTTAAAATTGTATCTGTTCTTGAAAAAAGGACCAATTCTAAAATAAATTTCTATTTCATAAAAAAAAACAACATTTTCTTCAAAAAATTAATTGTCTTAAAAAAATACATTTTGTTACAAAAATTCCTTTACATAAAAGTACATTTCCTTAAAATTAAAATAAAAACTTTTCTTGAGATAAGTACTTTCCTAAAAAGAGTACAACCTTTTTTTTATAAGGTACCTGTTCTTAAAAAAAGTACTTCTTTGTAAAAAAATCATACTCTTAGGCTTTTTCTTACAGAAAGTACTTCTTATTAAAAATTTTACTTTTTCTTAAAAAAACTATTAGGTTTTAATAAAAGAAGTACCTTTCATTAAAGAAAGGAAATTTTCGGAAATTAAAAATATACTTTTTTAAAAAAAAAATACATTCAATAAAAAAAATTTTCTTAAAAAGAGTTTTTTATTGTACAAAAAGTACCTTTTCTTAAAGATCCATTTAAATTATCGTACTTTTCAACGGGCGCTTTATACGTGCTGGAACTAACTAAAATAAATAAATGGTTTCCCATTGCATTCCATGAAGGAATAGGGGAGAGCTTTTCACAAACTAACTAGTACATAATATATAGCGAAATGAACTTCGTTCCAACAGGGTGTTCACCTGATGCCTCATGTAATTTTTTTCTAATAAATCAGACCGTATGGCATCAAGGGTGGCTTGAGTATTGCCAATGTCTTAATATTTCCTCATAAAAAGTAATTCAGAAGTGTTAAATCGCACGAACAAGGGGGCCAGTGAACAGGTCCACTTCTGGAAATAAATTTTTGCAGTAAATCGATTGTTAAGCGCGCTGTATGGCAAGTTGCGCCATCTTGTTGGGACCAAATATCGTTGACGTTTAGCTGATTAATTTTTGGGACAAAAATTCAGTCAGCATGGCTCGATAGCGCTCGCCATTCACCGTAATGGCAGCTCCTTGCACATTTCGAAAGTAATAAGGACCGGTGATATCGCCAGCGTTAAACCACTCCAAACAATCAATTTTAATAGATGTAATGCTGATTCGTTAACGGCTTGAGGATTGTATTCGCTCCAAATACTGCAATTTTGTTTATTGACGTATCCACTTAACCAGAAATGAGCTGCATCACTAAACACAGTTCTTTGATAAACATAATCATGAAATTCGCGAACAGATTTATTTTGTTCAAAGTAAATTTCCAAAAATTTGGAAGCGTTGTAGCAGCGTTAAACAATTCATGATGACTTGCCAAACCTTACTGAATTGAAATGTCAATACAGTTTGACGTTTTCAGCTGCGAATCTATAATTATCGTTATCGATAGTTATCATGCAGCTAAAGAAAACACCCTTTATAAACCTCAGTATTTGCATGTTAATTAGTGTTTTGTAAAAATTCAACTTGGTAGATTGAGTACAAACTGTTATTACATATTTACCTTATGACATCGAAAAGGGTTAACAACAAAAGGCCTAAAACAGGAATAAAAAATATTCACGGTGGCAATGAAACATATTCATTAATGTCATCACAACAATGACACGATTGTATTTAAATGTTCGTCACAGTGACAAAAGATTTTCGGTTAATGAACACATCTTCGTTGGGGCGTTGAACCTGTACGTTACCTCACTCTCGTTGACAGAAAATGTTAGGGTGCCAAGCATTTTCTTGTCTGTTGCAAAACTTTTCTGTTCAGTAAAGGCCTTAATTTTACACAAGCCACTATGTTGTGCCCAGTCTGTTTGTATGATATTCCTGCTCCTTTAGGTTCCCTTTATATAAATGGAGAGATCAGATGAACTAGTATTTGAAAATGTTTCAATCTGAAGGCAACCGCAGAAACCACCACGCCCTTTGGTAAGCTGATAAAATAAGCAATAAAATAAAAAAATTTAACCAACAATTCCGAACTAAAAACTTTAGATATAACGCATCCATTCAATACACATGTACATTAGTGTGCACTGAAAATATTTCTTGGAGGGGTTCTGAGCAGATGATTCCGGGAACGTGAAACTTCTTTTTATACCAGAATACATGTAGTCACCTAATGGCCGTTGAAGTTTCAATTTCTAGTGTATTTTAGCAAAAAATAAATATTAGTTTTTGGTCAATATGGGGTTAAAACCATAGATTAAAATACTAGAGATCCACCAACTCGCTCTTGCTTTTTTGACTGAAGGGAATCGAACATCCGGAAGTTGCAAGTGTTAACGTCCAGAGAAGAATTCTGTCGCTGAGATTTGATAAAAAAAGCTGAAATTGTTACTGTGAATGTGCAATTTGTGCAAATATGTGAACATGGGGAATGCACAAAATTACAAATGGAGGATTTTGTTCGAAGTTACAAGCAAACAGCTGCGAGGCGTTCTATTCCAACTCGTATATGGTAGTCTATGGCACAAACATCCTGTCATGATGTGGATAATTAGGAAATTATATTTTCAAAATTTTGACAGAGCACTTTTTTCACGGCAGCATTTTGATTTCTTGATCAAGTATATTTTTCCTGATTTTTCTGGTTTTTCAAAATGTATTTCCCGAATTCGACTTTAATTATATTTTTGATAGTATTCTCATTAAATATACAAAATAAAGTAAATTGAAAATTTAATTTGAAAATCTTGCCGTGAAAAAAAATTAACCAATCAATGTTTTAAAAATATATGTTTCTATTTATTATTATTTGAGCCCCATATTAACCAAAAAAATATTTTCTAAAATTCACTAGGAGACGAAACGACCGCCAGTATAGTCCCTGCCTCGTATACATAGAGATTGACGTTTCCGTAATCAGCTCTCCAATACAAATCTTTTGAGAACACCACGTTTGAAATTCCCAAAAACTCGGTTTCCAGTACACTCTAATGTATATTGTGTCAAATAAGTGTAAAGATTGAACAAAAGCTTAACAGCCACGCCCCTACTGGAAACAGTAACAAAAAAAAACAGTCGACCTAATACGCAGGAGTATGAAAAGTACTTACATTTTTGATATAGGGTTCCTTAATCGTACAACAACGAGCAAGATATCCATGGCAAAAAGCTTTTGGGACGGACCACCATAGTTGATGGGCATAAAATGTATACTTTAATAGTATCTGTAACATAATATGGAAGCAGATCTCATCCAAAGGTCAATTTCATCTTTAATATGCCATTAGTCATCTCATAGTCAATCATCTCTTCTCATATTGAAGATAATTTTTCACAGGGCAATAAAATAGAGAAATTGTTCTTCTTTCTCTTCGTCCTCGGAAGATAACAATACAAAGAGCAATTTATCACTAACAACTTTGGCCGTTCTAACTCTGTGGGGGAATTTGGGGCTAAACCGTTGTTCTCTCTACCTATGTGTGTGATGGTATTTGATTCCATGGCCAGCGACAGGTTGTTTATCATTACAAGGGACAAATGATACTCTCGACATTTGTAAAATCTTTTTGTGTTCTTGTGCCTTCGATTGTTTTGCCTCTGGGTGTCTTTGTTGTTTCGGGAAACAGAAAATTGAAACATTGCAAATTGCCAAACAACAGGAAGACTGGACTATATCACTCTCCACCCGGATCGGATCCATAACAACCCAGCGAGAGGTGGATGGATGTTATAGTGGTCGTCCTAATGGCCATGGTGGTGAAGCCGAGCGTGGCAAGAACTAAATACCCAGTATATGTAATACATAACAAAGGGAGTGAAGAGATGGGGATAAACAAGTAGGGGGGAGGGGGTAGAGGGGCCAAAGGAAACATAAAATCTTGTAACGTTATAACACAAGGGACAATAAATAAACCAGACTAACAAAACAAATCGAAACAAAACGAATTGAAATGAAAATAAAAAAGAATTGCGAAACTATAGTTGAGTACTTGTGCCCGCCATGTTCATAATTCATTTGTACAACAATAAGACAACAACACTACAATACGGCAACAACACAAAGGTGCCCACAAAGGTGCACATTGTGAATCATTTGCAAGTTGGCCAAGTTAGTTCCAGTACAACATTCATTGCCAGATTCAACTCAAGCGTCGTCAGTCTCTAAATTGCTGTGTATGCCACCAGGTGCATTTTTTCAATTATGTTGATGCCACATTGGTTTACTTTGGTGACACGACCTGGCAATGATGACAATAATGACTGTGATTATTGTGTTAATGAGAAGGAGCATCATGTATTTTTTTATTGGCCGACATTGTCTCCATAGGAGGGCAGTTTTTATTTGCAAAACTTGACGTCGATTGTCTTGCTATATGTACTTCGATGCAAATATCTTAAAAAGGGTATTCATGCTTTGGTTTTGGCGTGATAAATCCTTGTTACAGAAAATTTTTAACGCTGTCCAGGAGTTGAACAAGTACATAATTCAGACTTAAATGTGGAACTAATTTGCAGGCCATGTGAATGATATTTGCTTTTTATTTGAAATCTACATATTAGAGTCCTTAAGGAGGATAGTAATTACTATGTACGAATTTGTATATTAACCTTTTTGGGTGGAAATTTCGAATTGTCACCATCTTCCACCACTCCCGAAGAAAATTTAGTTTGGTATAAGTCATATATATATATATATATATATATTTCTTTATGTCAGTCATTGAGAGTTGTATGTATACAGAATGTATCACATTCAGATATGTTCAAGGTCAAAAAACAGACTCACCCACTTTTATGCAATAGGATTTTTAAAATATTACAACCACACATCCATATCATCCCCTTTCGACAGCAGTCGAGTTTGCTGTAACCATTCGTATAATTACGTCCATTATGTTGTCAAAGAGATGCACAATTACGTCCCCATTTCATTCCACTGTAACCCCTTCTTCATCTATTCTACTCCATGTTATTGCTCGCAACCGATTCCGTAACCGAGTACTTGTTACGTTCAACAAGACCAGTGGTTTCAATAACCACATTACATCTCCAAGCCACTGGAAGAATAGGAAACTATTTGAAGATGTTAAAACAGATAATACCAAAGAAGAAGAACGAGGAGAACGTATTTTGAAAAAAAGTTGACGCAAAGTAGAGTCATAATTATCATTATTTACTTAAATGTAATCAGTCTTTGGGTAATTGGGAGTTAAAATAAGTGTAAACAAAACATAGAAACTATCTTCCCGATACAATAACAACAACAGCATGGACGTCATTAAAATATTGTATAACAACATGTAAAGAAGAAGAAAAGCAAGACGAAAGACAAAACGAACTTAAAACAAAATCAGAAGATTAGTACAAAGAACAACAACTACCTACATAAGTATAGAGTTAGACACTGCCTTGTAGTCTATTAGTAGAGTAGTGGTAAGCAGTGTTGCCAGCACCTTCCAAAAAAAAGTGCAATCTGCAAACAAATACAAAACTAAACTCCTTTTTACACATTATTTTCGACAAAAATTAATCATAATTTCTTAGAATTTACATACATATATTGGGCTTAATGAACATCGTCTTTAAGGTTGTTCAAAAACTCAAGCCATCAAATGAGAAATTTAATTTTTGGAATCGTCTTGTCAAAAAACCGGGTTAGTTAATTTTACTGACAAAAAAATGGTGTTCCAGTACATCTCATGAAGGGATTGGAGAGAACTTCTTGAGAAATAGCTTCTCAACTAACCGTGCGGAACCGATGTAAAACTGTACGTCCCAATCAGTGAGTAAAAACTGGACAGCCCTTATCGCTTCATGGTGAGAAGCTTCTTCATGATTAAATACTCGACAGTGTCGTCGTCACTAAGCTATATGACTCCCGTCGAAGGAAATGTACGGTGGTAGGGGCAGGAATCGAATCCAATTTCTCATGTACATTATCCGCGCACACTAGCATTGCCCCACCGAAGGCCACTGACTGACTATTGTATATTATTTGTATTGTTAACCTGACTAACTGGCAACCAAAATTGGTAAAAAATCTGAGTTTTTAGATTTTAAATAAAAAATTAAATAGAAAAATTTTTATTGAGTTAAAATAAGACTACACGCTGAACAATATTGGCCTTTGTAGCATATTCTCTCCAGCACAGTCTGCAGGAATCATGTTCATGTTTCGAACACACTCCAAATATTCATATATTTACAAGTCCTAAACTGACTTAAATTTAAATGAAATCATTAGCATGTTTACTTGCAAAGATTGATACTTTTACTTGGAACTTATGACCGTTTCATTCCAAACATCTATATATTTACTAACGTCGAAGCATTCGTGAGTTTCCTACCAGCAGAACGATTGACTACTGAATGCAAGAAATTGAAACGCAACAGATCAGTCATCATAAGAAACACTCAATTTATTTACACACGCGTTCAGGAATATTTATTAATCACTGACCGACAAATAATTTAAAACTACATTATATAATTGCAATAACATTAACTTTGGCTGATAACTATCTCACTTTGACTCTCTTTTAAAAGACTGAAGTAAACAGTGCCTCAAACACAGCTGTATTTGTAGCACAAACAATGTTGTATTTGGGTCACAAACACATATATTACAACATATTAATCATTATATCTCAAACATGTAATATTGCATTACAAACCCAGTGTGTTTGAGTACAAGTATACTATATTTGCGACAAGCTCCAAACACACTTTATATTTGCATCCAAACAGGGGAAAAACACAAATTTCTCAACGTGTAAAGTAAATTTATAAAATAAAGCGTTGTAATTTTTATATAATAGTTTTGTTATTTTAGATTCAAGTCGGGATGAGACACCAAAACGCAGTATAATTTTAAGTCTATATAATATTTTTTATAATATTTACATTTAAATTGTATTCAAATTGTGATAAAAATAGGTTTAATTTGGATTTAAGTTTATTTACTAAAACCATTTAAAATTTAAAATGTACTTTCAAATTCAATATTTAAATTATAATTAAAAATTAATTAATTTTTAATAATTAAAATTATAAAACCAGTCATACACTGACAGCAAAAGCTTCATCAAATTTATGAATTTATTTTTCCTCATTTTCCAACCTACGGCACATTGCATAGAATTGATTAAGAACATTTCATCAATCTTCCATCAATAGTTTATGTAGATTCAAGGACAACGTTACATCAAGTGAAAGTACATTTTTTGTCAATTTGCGACAATTAGATGTAAGGTTGTCATCAATTTGATGGAAATTGGTCATCATTTGATGTAAATTATTTGTTAATCTGTAGCTAAATTTCTTGGACTATTTTTCATTGCAAAAATTCACAAGAACAAGGTATAATACCACATAGAAAATGCTCATTGTATGGATAATTTTTTCTGTCCATTGCACTATTTTCTATTATGCATTTAGTTTCAATTTTTTACTAGTTTTTCTTCTCTCTGTTTTTCAAAACCACGTCCATATTTTGAATCGAACCCACGAATTATTTCTGAATTGAAATGATGACGATTGATGTAAAAATTATTATCAATTTAATGAAGCTGAAAAGGTGGCCTTTGCAATGAGTTGATGAAAATTGTTATCACTTCAATGAAGAACAATTGATGAACATTTATCATCGATTTTATGTATAGGTTTTCTTTCAGTGTACCCAATCTATGTCTATATAAATATTATAAAGAGGAAATGTGTGTGAGTTTGTTAGTTTGTATGTAGGGGGTGGTAATCTTCTAAACTATTCAATATTCTTTCACCAGTAAATTGATATAGTATCACTGAGTGATATAGGCTATATTTTATTTTAAAAAACAATAGACATCCCTACTAAAATTCAGGACGAAGTCTGCCGGGTTTGCTAGTTACATATAAAATGGTTTTCGGCAATCCCTTCATGGCATGAAATGGGAACATATTTCTAATTAAAAAAAATTTGGACTTATGGCCAAATTCATAAATAACTATTAACTATTGGTAATATTAAATGAAATATTTCGGTCGTCGTTTACCATTATGGAGTTTTGAAAACTCAATTTTCATTTATATTTATATTGTTTATTGAAAACAACCGTTAATTACGAATTTTTTCTCAATAAACTTTAAACATACAATCTAGAAAAAATTCAATTTATCGACAAATCGAAGTACTACAAATTAATGCGGAAAAAAGGCAAAAGGGGTAAAAAAAATTACCAAAAAGTGCTAAAAATCACTAGCGTATTTTTAGAAAACTCAATCACAACTAAAAATGTTAGAAGTGCAGTAAAAATGCTACAGTGGCTACACTGGTGGTACGACAGCCACTCGAGCTGATACAACTGGCGTAACACAAAAAAGAAGTGCGAATGAGATGGACAAGATGGTAAAACACTTAGTACCCTAGAAAGCATTCTAATTGGTTTTAGAAGGGGAAACACTCTAATGACCATTCATTGTCGGTTGGTATGGTATTAAGTCAGACACTGGGTAAGAATTGAATGTTTGTTAAGAGAAATAAAGGGAAGGGTAAGAAGAACATTTTTGGCACATTCAATTAAAATAATTCAAATATGGGAATTACGTCTCTTGCTGGTATCCTGAATGAACTGTGTAATAGTGTGACAAATGCATAAAATATCCTGGATTCTGCAAAATTCAGCCTTCAAACCCGAAGTTTTGCAAGTTCAGCAAACCAATAAACATCCGGAAATATATTATTTAAATAAATTTAATTCTGCTGGTTATTTAGAATCCTTCCTGAGAAACTTCTCTAATGTCACAAGTTACACACACCCTTAAGTGTGTTGGACATAACTTATTCATTATCTTCTTTAATTTACTTATCCTTCCCTCATCCCAGGTAACTAACAATTATCGAAACATTAAGAATAAACTTAGATTAACATCCATTAACATACTACCTTTTCGACATAATATTATTAGAACTTCACCATATTACATTCTGCCCGACTCGAATGTTTCCCTGAGCATCTGGTCTCTATATGGACGGACAGCGGCAATAAACATCGACCGACATGGACTGACTAATACTGACTCGTCTTAATTAAATCTTTATTTATTATAAATTATTACACATTAACTTATCGCAAGCACACACGCACAGAAGAGCCTGTGATCGAAGTCGCCTTCGCCATCGTTGTCTTAATAAGGCAATATCCGTTTACACGGCAGATGTGGCCACATAGAGTTCAATCGGAAAACTTCAGTCAGTAAGAAAGTAACCAGTATTAAATGCGAAAGATTGCAGGGTTGGGGACTCGGCAGAGAAACCCCCATTCAGTTCAACAACTGCTCAAGGGGAATTCATAATTTCATTTGTATTCACTCCAATGGTGAATCTGGTGCTGGCTGGTGATTCCTGTATATTCCACAACTGTTGTTGCCACTGCCACTTGTGTGTCTGTTGCTAAAGTTTATTGCATTTGTGGGGAATGTTCTCATTCATTTTCGTTGTGTGTGAGTTATTTTGTCTAAATTAATATAGAAAACTTTAACAAATTACGTTGTTAATGGGGCAAAAATAACACAGTGATAACGCTACAAATTCCGGCAATTACTTCGTTCACTTTACTTCACTATTTCGAACCGAAAAGTACAAGCAGAGAACACACATATGTTACATGAAGATGTCTGAAGGAGTCCGCATAACCAAGTTAAACTTTTGGGCGACGTAAATGTTTTGTCAAATGGTAGAGTAAGTGAGAGGTCACCTTTAGTGTCTGCCTATCTGCATTATATAATAGAGCAGCCACCAATTACATCCCATTCAAATACGAGTAAAGATTCCAATCCCTAATCACTTCATGGAAAACAATTTTCTATTTGTTTAATGATTCCGTCTCAGTGCTGCGAACATAAAGCGTTTTTCAATAAGAGCGCTACAAAAGTTTTTTTAAATAAAACACAACCGGTTTTAGATACCAATGAAATTCTTTACTCCAATTTTCGACGGTTTTCAAGCATAAATCGGCTAATTCTGCTGGAATTTCACGTTCGATATTCGTACGAAGTTCATCAATCGACGCTGGCTTGTTGGCATAGACCATAGACTTGACGTGGCCCCACAGGAAATTATCTAACGACGTCAAATCGCACGACCGAGGCGGCCAATCGACTGGGCCATTTCGTGAGATAACACGTTCACCAAACTTGGTTTCCAATCAATTGATTGTGGCATTCGCTGTGTGGCTTGTGGCGCCGTCCTATTGGAACCACATGTCCTCCAAGTCCATATTATCCAATTGGGGCCAAAAATATTCGGTTATCATTGATTTTGAATACTTCATTTCTATGCTTACTAAAACAAACTAGAAACGGCATGCAACGGTTGTTGGACGAGAAAATAAAAAATGTCTTTCTCTGTCATTTCATTTCTGCTACTGGCATGAGACTGCCTGTTTTTTGATTGTAAATAAGACGTTTGATAAAATATTTCTGTAAGTTAGTGTTATTTTGCAAAATGCTATTGAGATTACACAGAGTACAATGTTTTATACTTTATTGTGCTTTTATACTTTATTGCCGCTTTTATACTGTAAATACCATGCAGGGGTTTTCACGAAGAAATTTACGGCTCTTGGCAGCTAAAAACAAAAAAAAAATTTTGTTTTTATACCTTACGCATACATTACACTGTAAGCAAGAAAAGAAGTATTATTGCTTACGTTTTCATGTATCGAGATGGGGAAAAGCATAACTTACAAATTCTTCCAAAAAGAAACCATACACGGAATGCACGTTCTCAATATTGTAATGCACTTACACTTTCATTGCCAAAAAGAAGTTATTGTGGAATCCAAACACGAAGTTTCTCGAGTGATAACATGCATTACCTTCACTTTATTTTTAGAAACAAAAGTGGAAGCATGTATCGTGTCTTCTTATCCTTTCAAAATAATGCTTACGACAGGCGGCAATTCTTTTAAGAAAGTAATGGGAATTCGTAAGGGAAGATAGCATCACTCTCGAACGGAAAGTAAGCATACTGTAATGCATTATTACATGCTTCTTTTTCATACTCGATAATTTCCAAATATTTTTTAATGCAATTCTAAAAATTACATTCATTATATAACTACAAATAAATATAAATTTTCTAGCCTACATTTTTTGAAAACTTGAAAATCTACACGCATGACTCGCGGCTAACAAATGATATAGATTTTTTATATTGGCATTCAGCATTAGCCTTAGAAAGAGTGATGACAAATCAATAGGACAGCTTTCCTTAGGTTGTCAGCTCCATCACAATTTATGTCACCTACATAAGTCAAAACTTCGGGCATGTCAAGAAGCTGCCTACTATACACCTACTGGTATTGCCCTTAAAAAATTCTACTGGCAATGTCTTCACGACAACATTTCCAACTGGGTATGGGATGTAATAAGAAAATATATATTTGTTTTATTTTATATGTCATTTCTTATCGGAGGAAAATGTTACGAAGTATAAGTAGTATAATACGAGTATATAAGTAGTAAGTATGGACAAATTGCAAAAAAAAAATAGGTAACAGCCAAACAAAAATAAAAAATTATGCCTTCCTCTCTGGAGTTATTGCAAAATGTGCAATCTATTGAATGAGACTCAAACCTAGTCCAAATGTAACGAATAAAGTTAAAGTTTAGGCATAGAGAAATAGACTAGATCCGCTATCCCTCTCTTCACGCTCTCTTGATGACAACGAGGTAGTAGGCCATTTCATCGAGTTCGAGTTGCTTTTGTAATTTACTATTTGCTTTTACATAATACGGGCAAAAATAAAAGGGAATGCGTATTTTCATTCGATGCAAACAGCATAAAACATAATTTAGCTGTCATTAGTATCAATCAAACAGTATTTAAACTTAGTTCTAAATTGACTTACACCATATGGAATTACCAAAATCGTTGACTTATGTCGTTTTCATGTCGTTTTTGATTAAGAGCTGTGAAATTTAAACATATTTTGAACTTTTTTGAATTTTAGCGAAATGTCGTTGCTGTTTTCTTGTTGGCTGGTTTGAACCATTGCCTCTATCTGATATTATTAAAGCAATACTTTCCAATATACAACGTACATGTGCAACCACACCAAACTTCGTAAATTTACTGAGACAAATCGCTACTCTAGATGTCATTACTCTGTGATAATAATATTCCACAGAGCAACTTGTATTTGTTATACAACTATGCAATCTTAGCGTGGGGTAAAGTGCCAAATTTCAAACAGTTGGTGAAAATTAAAAACAACCCAGTTTATGTATTTCTGACATTTAGTTGTATTTTTGGTTTAAACAAGAAAATGCAGGATTAAATGCACTCATTTTCCGGATTAGCGAAAAGCAAACAAAACAACAGAGGGAATACTTCTATACAACGGGTAAAGTTCAAAAAATTTAAAGAGAGTATTACATTACCATTTAAAGAGAGTATTACATCGGGTCATTGTATGTAAATGAACACCTCTATAATTTCAACGAAAACTACAAATATGAAAACTTATAATACTAATTATATTAAAGTTTAAGATATACAGAAAATATAATGCGTCCAAAGAAACACAAAATCAGCAAGACATCACAGTTAGAAACAGTGAACTAATGTGTAATCACTGGTGAAATTAATAAGGGTTGTCGCAGAAAATAATCAAATTTTTACTCATCATATTTTTACACTGGTGAATGAGGAAGTGAAAATGTATATATTTTGATACACTTTTCCATTGTCGCCGAAAGATACATATGTATTGTATCTTAAGTGCTCTTACAATTTTAAGCTAAACTTCGTTTAAAGACGTTGAACGATTAAAATCCTTGAACGATCAAAAACGTCAGAACCACATTCTTTGCTCGGATTTTACTGTGTTATAGAAATGCTTCTATGGAAGCGGGTAAAAAATTTACATATTATGCGTCTTCGGAGTTGGTAAAAAGGCGATTCCTTTACAAACGCTTCGATTTCTTTTTGCCGGATATTTCGTAAGCGACAACATTTTTGATTTTCGTTTTTAATGAAAATCGAAAATATATCATTAATGCACCATCTAATAAACTTTCAGAACCCTAAACTGTGCCGTTATGAAATTAGATCAAAACCAATTTTAACTTAAGTGCATATTTGTTGTCGTTTATTTCAGACAAACGTTACTTTGCAAAATTTATGTTTTTCATTGATGTGACGCACGCATAACCCACTTGCCACAGAGAAAAAAACAAAAGTCATCTTAATTCGAGTGTGATTATTTTTAAATCGTATGTTTTTAGTTAATTTTTATTTTCGTGTATTGTACAATAAATGTAATAAATATACAATAAATAAATGTATGAATGTATTTAATTCTTTTGTGAAACGATAACATTTGCGACATTTGCATTTCAATCAGATTTAGTGATTTTTTTCTTTGATTTTTGTTAATCACTTTAAGGTTCGACCGCATTGTGCAACGTTATGATTTCAAAAATGTTTTAATACCTAAGTACTCGTATTGGGTATTCGAGTGAAATATAGAACAGTCGCTAATATCACATTGAGATATGGGATCTAAGTGAATTTTATTGTTTTTTATACCATTCTTGTATCAAAAAATGTTCACTGGGATGCTAAGCCAAATTCTTAGACGATAATATATGACGAACTTGTATACACACGTTTGTTGGTCCTTAAAAGTGCTACAAATTGTGTCTTCATGTGATGCTGGTGCGAGGATGAGGTGTGGGATTTTACTACCTAAACATCAGCAGTACTACCTCAACAACAAACAGGCAAACATCTTTAATTCCCTATCGACTCGCCTGCGCATCCACCCCTTACTCTCAATTCTGACCCATTCTCTGTTCATAACTACATAATTGTATAAAGAAATTCGTGTTAATGTATGGAAAAAGATATAAAATAACGCGTAACAAGTTTAATGCCGTTTTCTTGGCCATCTCTTCTCCAGCAGTAACGTCATCACCACCTTCATCGACAACGTCATTATCATGTACTACGAATTTTCTTAACAAATTCCTTACAATCTTTATTCTCATACCTTTAGCTAAGCCATGGTCTTAAGTGGCCCAAAACAAGTCTCGTTACCAACCTCCTCGCCATCACACTAACAATGTCTCTTCACTAGTTACATGTATCATATAGAGGAAGGTACAACAAGCGAAGGTACAGCACAAAACATAATCTCCAAGAAAATCAACAACTACCATTTACTTTACATTACGGTTTAGCAAAATCTCTTAGTCCGCTCTCTTTGCAGTCTTACCACCTCTGTCTTAACAATAGTTAAGAGAGTTTTTCTCTGGCGCACCTAGACAGCTGTTTACAAACACAGGGAATTTCATACTTCAAACCAGTTATATATTCTGATTCATACACAGACTTTGAGACCCGTCAACACGAAAGACAGTGGGTATAAAGATATCACACTAAGAAGCAGAAGGAACAGAAAACTATTCTTAAAATCGCAAACATGCGCAGTTTCATCCATTTAGCTCAGCTCAGTTCAGCTAGTGGCGAATATCAACAGCAAAACAGAAAACGAAAATAACAAAACGTAATCAAATGGAAAACAGAAGAGACGACAAGGCAGGAAAAAAAACTGGTCGAGAGCATAATTATTGTTTAGAAAAAAAAAACCAAATAACTAACAACGAAAAATTCACTTAGCCATGTCTAAAATGAAAACAGAAGAATGGCAACCAAATGATAAACCACAAACAAACAAATTCAACATTTCGTACAGAAAATATTCAATTCTGTTTTGTTATTATGGTAATTAATTTAACTAATTCACGTTGGCCGTTAAATATAAAACAGATTCATGTCCAAACACTCTAGAGGAACACTGGGCAAAGCCAAAGTGTTGAATCATAACGGCTGTGATTCGTTGAAGGGATAGTGACGTGTAAGGTAGAATTAATCAAATATACATTTTTCATAACGAAATGCAGTTGCGCACTTCTGTAGATATTTGTAATTTCCAAATCATTGGCAACACTGGCAAGATAAAAGTTCCACTCAGGACATAATTAATGCAAGAAGATGTGTTTGAAAGAAAATTTCCTCGACATTCACAAAGTAAAAAGGAATATATTTTTCTGAATATATACAAATGTGTTACTCCCAACATCACAAAAAAGTTCATGCGATCTCAGAGAAACTATTTTTGAAAAATCTTTACATTTTTCAGAAAGAAACCCCCATTAAGGACCACATTATCACAATGTCGGGTTAGAGTTTCAAATTCCATACAAACCGACAGGTGTAAGTGTTTGCTGTCTCTAACTGTGCGATAACCAGAGATGGTGATATGAGCGGCAGTTTGGGTTTTATTAATTTTTTTATATATTTTAAGAATCCCTAGGAATAAACAATCCAAAATTTCTCCGTGATTGAGGTCAATATTTTTTTTCGATATTTTGCTACACCATTGGCTTTCATCATCATCAGAAAACACTTTAGTTCATTACCCAAACTTCCAAGATGTATCAGTTAGAAATAGGGAAAATAACTACAAACATCGCTATGTGTTAGAAATGTTACAAACAATTAACACACCTACATTAAGAAGAATTAGCTTTAAAACAGATACCGACAATGTAGTCCAGAACTACAGTTATTTTATTAGCAAGAAGTAGAATATTTTTTATGCAAAAATTGTGTTTCGATTCAATATTTTTGTTTGTGTAACTTACTAATATAAACTTCTTTCAGTGTATTATTTTTATTTGTGTGACTTCAAGAATTTTCAGTCTGACAATTTTTATTAATTTGTTAGTTTTGAATTTTTGAAAATTTTCAAATATTGAAAATAAAATAAGCAATACTAACTAACCTCAAGCTCGAAAAATTGGGATTAGTTATTGGTAAAACAAAGGTCGAATAAAAAAATACAATCCCTATTAATTTTAATTTCAGACTTCTGTCAATATCTTAGCTGTGCCAGAAGTTATACATGTTGAAGGACAGAGGGTATTCCAGCTCATCCAAAGATGGCCATATGAACTTTAGCATACATACTTCAGAATCAGTTCCAAACAAATTTTTTGGTGCACTGATTCCCATTCATATTTTGAAACCCATTAATATTAACTATCCTATGTATACTGATTGAACTAAAGGGTGGTCCAACCATAATGCACGATGTTAGTTGTGGGTCACACCTTAACGATCAAGTTTTCTGCCCAACTTAATTTGGCATTTCTTTGTTTCAGTATTTGACAAATTCAACCATGGAGAGGTACAATTCAACCATGAAGAGGTCTTTTACGAAAATGGGCGTTCAAATCGAAATGCATTTCGTGCACTTCGTGATTTTTTGGTCAGTATGATAACGGACTGTGGCCGTCGGTGGTGCAATGGTTAGTGTGCGCGGCTCTTGTACATGAGATCCTGGGTTCAAACCCGGCTCTGACCACCTTCAAAAAAAATTTCTTTCGGCGGCGGTCACCTCGCATAGTGACGGCGACACTATCGAGTATCTAGCCATGAAAAAGCTTCTCAAATTACCGTTCGGAATCGGTGTAAAACTGTAGGTCCAAGTCACTGAGTGAAAACTGGAAAGCGCACAGCTCAGTGATTGTGAGAAGTTCTCCCCAGTCCCTTCATGGGATGTAATGGGAAGCCATTTATTTTATTTTTTATGATAACGGACTTCTTGCGGCCAGAAATTGAGGATATGTGGTTCCAACAGGATGGTGCCACTTGCCACACAGCCAATGAAACAATGCCACTTTTGCGCCAGAAATTCAATGGCCGTGCTATCTCACGTCGTGGCGATGTTAATTGGCCGCCACGGCCATGTGATTTGTCACCGATGGACTTCCTTCTTTGGCGATGTTCAAAATAAAACGTGTACGTCAATAAGCCAAGAACAATTCAAGAGTTAAAGGACACATTACCGACGATGAACCTCAATGTCTCAGAGTTATTGACAATATGGACCTTTGGACAGAGGTATGCCACCGATGCCGTAGTGAGCATTTTGGTTCGTACATTAGCATTTTGATTCGCACATAATTGCCATAGATCCTTCTATCATAATAAAAAATATTAAGATAATTCTCTGAAAAGTTTTTGGTTTATTTACCCGTTATATTAGTCTGTCCGTCTAAACACTTTGCAAAATATGGCACATTGTCTGTTTGTTTCTTGCTCGAATTTGAGATGTATTAATCCTATTTTATTTATATATTTCGACTATGGAATAAAATACCTTGTAGATGGAATACAATTACGTACAGCTTAATAATAAATTATATCTAGTATATTTTCAGTGTGTTTAATACAACAAACGCAGTGTTGGGATTTTTTAATTTGTATTACTTTATCTAATGAAAATACATAAGAATTACCATTATTCGCAATGGCAATTAATAAATGTTGAATTTACATTTGCTCTAGCAATTCAAATGCGGGTTGTGGAATCGGATGCCAATTGTAATGAAATTTGGGAATGCTTCTAATATTTCGAATTTGTTTGACTGCTGGTAATTCTGTTGTTATACGTAGAGGTTTGTGGCTTCGATTAGTGTTGGCTCGTAGTACTTTAAAATTCATAAACCTGCACTTATAATTAGTTGGAAACCAAAACTGCCAGGTATGAAGGAAATGCTTTGAAAATAAGTACAATTTCCAATGTGTGTGAAGATAAATTCGAATTTAATTAGCAGAGACACAGACCAATTATGATAGCAGAGCTCTGTGATTACATTAACAGAACTATGTAACATACCAAAATTTTGAAAAGGTCTCTCCATCCGACTAATATATATAACCAAAAGTTATACATTTTGTAGTAAGGACTTGTTAAAGGATATATCGGGACTTCAAACAAAGTTGTTCTTTGCCAGAGTGAAAAGAATGAGGTCTTCGTACATACAAAATCTTAGAAAGATTTTGGGTCGTTTGCACCTAATTAGGAGGAGTGTAGTGATTGGGATTAATACCAAATTAAAGCCATTTTGATCTATTTTCACTATTTAATAGTACCCTCAATTTCGAAAATCCTCCAGAGTATCAAATTCGACGAAGACTTTCCAAAATTGTTGTTTCGCACGCACAAGATGCGTCCCTCATTCCCGATAAAGCCTTCAGAATATCTGAAGAATTTATGAAAATTTTGTTTCGGACGCACAAAATGCGTCCATGGTGGCCACCAGGTAAAAGTTTAGTGAATAGGACTAGTATCAAATTAAAGCTATTGGCATCTGATTTCATTATTTATCACCATCATTCCCGAAATAACTTCCAGAATATAAAATTCGAGGAAGCTATGTTAGCTATGTTACATAGTTCGTTAGTGTAATTACACAGCTCTGCTAAAATAATTGGTTTGCATCTCTGCTAGGTTGATTCGAATTTATCTTCACACATAAATTACCAATTACCAATTTAAATTTTTTGAATTTGCATTTGTTGAGGTAATTCAAATTAAACTACAAATTATAATTGTTATACAATTAATTTGTTCCATGTATGAGCAATGAGCAACATCAATATCATATGACTAAATAAAATACCCCACTAAACTCTCCAAGGCATGTTAATATTTGCTCACTTATCTCATAATTAGTTCTATGAAAAACTAGATGAAAATCCTAGAAATTTGTCAAACATCTTGAGGGAACATTAAATTTAATCAGACCTAAAATGTGTGAACAATCAATATATTCACACATGACTTCGTAGAGAAACATCAAGAGGACATCTACGTTGGCAGATGAATCAATATACTTCATAAGATGGGATAGGGTCAATATATGTTGACGAACTTAATCTGTACTCTCTCAATTGTATTTGTTGGTAGGTTAGTAGATAGATTCCAAACAATGTGGCGTATTCCAGTTTAGATGTGACCAATGTCATGTTTAAATTCGTTCCTATGTATGGGCTAACAAACTCCGAGAAATCACGTTTAATGAAGACCATAGACGAATAATCTTTCGGAATAATGAAACCAATATGCGCATTAAACGTCAGCTTAGAGTAGAATAATACACCGAAGTTCAGTTTTTCACGCACTTCCCAGTGGGAAAATTTGTCTTGAAGACATTGTTTATTAAAAAAATCCAATGAGTGTTCGAACTCACGGGCGATGTGTTAACACCTTTTTGCTACACGGTACCTGTTCGATTTCTATGAACACATTCGTAAATGTTACATTGGAAAATAGAAAACAGCGTTCAATCATATGATGACGTTACAGTTAAATAATATTAATACTTAAAATTATTTAAAGACCCAGTGCAAGCACATGTGTCATTATTTTCTTGCTCAATACTTTTTGTTTTATTCCCACAAAAGTCAAAGAATGCAAAGCAACAGACACGTGTACATACATACATACATTGTTATATTCGTACGATATAACCGAAGATCAACATAAAACACTTTTTTAATATTACTCCAAATTAATACTCCAAATTAAAACACTTCAATCTCGGCTCGCCGATATCGGATCGCCTTAATTTTTGGCCTAAACTCTTCGTCGAAACCCGCACTAGCTTTTTAATCCAAAAATTAATAAAATCGGCTAGCAATTTCCGGAGAAAATCGCGTGGGAAAATTATATGAAAATCGCACAATAATCACTTTGAATACCGACTGCCAAGCAACGAACAAACAAACGATGATTTACTCTTACAAACCTAACACTTGCGTATGAATTAGTTTGATAGTTTACTGCCCTAGAGGCGCGCGTATTGATGTTAACACATCAATAACAACTTAAATATCGAATAATATAAACTTTTTTTTCCTTTTCTTTCCATTTATTTGCATTCTTATTTACAATAATAAGCAAATTTGATAAATCCTAAATATTAACATGGCCTGCCGATTCTCATCAGAAACAACAATATAAGATATACACGATGATGATATGGATGATTACTATATTATTAATAAATAAATAGAAATGTGTATAAAGTTTATATGTTATATTAATAGGAGATCTAGAATATGGTTTCTTTTAAGTCTTTTAACTTGATCAGTCTCATCTAACAGTGTGATTGCCAATGTATTTGTGTGATTACTTAGTCTTTCTAAGTGCCTGCTGCTAAATTTTCTTATTTCAGACTTCACAGAAGGTACTTTAAGGTCTTTATGTAATGCATTATTTCTTACATAGAAAGGAGCGTTAGTAATTGAAGGTAAAGTTTGGACTGAAATCTTTGCAAAATTTCTATATTAGAGTTGCTTGCAGTCGCCCAAAGCTCGATACCATTGGTCAAAATAGGCTTTAGTATTGTTTTCAGAACCAAAACTTTGATTTCAAGAGAGAGTTTCGATCTGGAACCGAATAGCCAAAACATTAGTTTGAATTTGTTGTCAAGTTGCTTCCTCTTTGCATTTATATGAACTTTCCACGTAAGACGTCAGTCCAAGTGAAGTCCTAGATATTTGACATCATCTTTGCTAGGCAATTCTCTCTCCGTAAAGTGAATGTAATGCGGTTTGATTTTTGTATGTTCACTATAAAATTCCACTTTGAGAGCCAGTGGTATAGACTGTCGAGTTGCAGTTGTAATATTCGTGTAGCTTCAGATGGCGATGGGAGAGAGCATAAAAATGCCGTGTCATCAGCGTACGTTGCTACAGTAACCTCATCTGTAAATGGCATATCATAGGTAAATATTGTATACAAGACTGGGCCAAGTACGCTGCCCTGTGGAATAGCGGTTTCTATTTTATAAATGTCATTATTGGCTTTAACATAAAAGCACCTGTTACTTAAATATGACAGGAAAAACATGTAAAACGGAGCTGGAAGAATATTTTTAATTTGAAAAGGAGTCCATTGTGCAAAACTTTGTCAAATGCTTGTTGTATATCCAAAAACACAGCAGAGCAGTTCCTTTTATTTTCAAACGAATCAGTTATTGTTTTAATTATTCGGTGGCATTGTTCTGGCGTTCCATGTTTATGACGAAAGCCGAATTGGTGGTCAGGGATGACACTGATTTTTTCAAGAAGGGGCAGTATGCGCTTAAGGAGTAGTCTTTCAAACATCTTCGAAAAAATGAGCAATAGACTAATTGGTCTGTAGGAAGAAAATACAGTTTCCGGCTTGGTAGGTTTTAGAACCATAATTATTTCCGCACACTTCAATTGTGAAGGAAAATATTGTAGTTGTAGAACAGAGTTGAATATTAACGTTAAGAACATAATTCCTTTAAGCGGCAAGGATATTATAGCTTTGGCATAAATTTTATCAAATCCTGTGGACTTTTTATTGTTTAATATTTTTATTTCCGATTTAGTTTCGTTTGGGGTAATATGCTTGATTGGTAGATCCGTTATACACGCAACACCTAGAAAATTCAGAATATCACTGGCATTTGAATTGGTGCAATGAGGTTTGAAAGTGTTCTCTAAGTGCTCAGCAAAGGCCGTGGATTTTTGTTCATCGGTTCTACACCATAAACCATTAGCATTTCTAATACGAACGTTTCCTTTTACAGGGCGTTTAAGGTATTTAGTGGCATTGTTTTTATTATAAGGCTTTAGTTTGATAAGATACTGACCAGTATTTTTGTTTCTCTCTTTAGCCAAGGCTTCTGAGCATAGTTTAATGGGAGGGTTCCAGTTTGTTTTATCCACGGGATTTCTCGTACGTTGCCAAACTCTTCTTAACCGTCGTGATTGTCTAATCATTTCTCTTGCTACTGCAGATGTTCGAACTTTTAGACAAAAATTCTGAGATGGCGTAACAGGTGGGGTAGATAAAAGTGCAGCTTCGTGAATCACTGTAGTGAATGTTTCGACAGCAGTATCTAAGGCATCTGCTGTTTTGATTTCTATGTTGAGATTCAAATTGGTTTCTATTAGTTCACTGAAGAGATTCAAATTTGTATTTTTATTAATCAGTTTGACTTTATTAGGAGTTCATTCTACAGTGACATTGTAGGTGACAAGAATCGGAGAGTGATCAGAACATAAATTATCGTCATTTAAAATCTCAAGCGAGTACCTGGAAATGCAACCATATACTCGTACAACAAAGTCAGGAAGATCCGGAATTTTAGTTGGGTCTGTGGGCCAGTATGCAGGTCTTCCTCCTGCTAAAGTACTGAGGTTGTTTTGGACTATACATTTATATAGTTGTCTACCCTTTGGATTGGTTAACCTAAAACCCCACCATGGGCATTTCGCGTTGAAATCCCCAGCGACAATTAAACGAGGACCTAAACTTTTCAAAAAGGTGTCATACACTTCGCATTTTACATTGTGTCTTGGAGGAAAGTAGATTGAGTAAATATTTTTCGATTTATAGCCACCTTTTTATTTTATTATTTTTCTTATTTTGACGATTTTTCGAAAAAAAATTCTTCCATACGAATTGGACCACTTTATGAAAACCCGCAAAAATTGGTTTTTTTTTCGATTGCACGCTCGGTTTCAGAGATATAATCATGAGGGCGTTTTTGCGATTTTTTGTTTGAAAAATTTTATTTTTAGCGAGTTTTTTTAAAAAAAGGTGATGCCATATTGGAGACACCCATTTGTTAAAGCCCCCTACGGAGGTAAGATTTTTATTATTTTTTCGATTGGACACACCATTCTCGAGTTATAGCCACTTTTTTATTTTAGCGATTTTTCATATTTTGGCGATTTTTCTAAAAAAAAAATTCTTCCATACGAATTGGACCATTTTATGCCAACACCTTAGAAACCCGCAAAAATTTGATACTTTTTCGATTGGACGCTCCGTTTCCGAGATATAGAGATTATTCCTAATTTTTTGACATTTTCGATCAAAACTGGAGATGGGTTACCCTGGGTAACCCATTACCCATCGTCGTGGGTAGCTACCCATTATTTTCACCATTTCCCTGAGGGTAATGAGTAATCGTTATGAGTAATTCCCCATTGTCGTGTGTAGCTACCCATTATTTTCCCCATTGCGCTGAGGGTAATGGGTAATCGTGATGGGTAATTCCACAATTTCGTGGGTAGCTACAGACTATTTTATCCATAGCCTGTGGGTAATGGGTAAACGATCGCTACCCATTCCCCACGGCAATAATAATGGGTTATTTCCCACGAAATACGAACTCTGATATAAACCCCACGAACCAAAATACGCAACTAAACGAAATTGGGAGTTCTTGAAAGGCATTATCAAGAAAAATATTTTCATTTAGACATTAGACAAAATCTAATGATTTATTTATGATATTCATTATTTGCATGTTGCTTTAATACCTTTGACCCATGAACCTCTAATTATTTACGTATTAGTTTTGGTCGATTCGTTCGTTCGATGCTGCCTACAACTTTGTTTTATGGAAACGTGTCATAAGACTTTACTTTATATTTCCATAACAAATTGCCAAAAATTTTGCTGTAGGTAGTGACTACGAATATATAGAACCTAAAGTTTTTTTTTATTTCAAAGATCTACTATATTCTCCACCCCTACTTAAAAAAAAAATAAATAGTTTCCCATTACATCCCATAAAGGGACTGGGGAGAACTTCTCACAATCACTGAGCTGTGCGCTTTCCAGTTTTCACTCACTGATTGGGACCTACAGTTTTACACCGATTCCGAACGGTATTTTGAGAAGCTTTTTCATGGCTAGATACTCGATAGTGTCGCCGTCACTATGCGAGGTGACCGCCGCCGAAAGAAAATTTGAAGGTGGTCAGAGCCGGGTTCGAACCCAGGATCTCATGTACAAGAGCCGCGCACACTAACCATTGCACCACCGACGGCCACCCACCCCTACTTCCCGACCAATTAAATAAAAATGTCATTGAGGCCCGCGTCATAGACTCAGCTGGGGCCCTCAAATCTTAAATCCTGTCCTGCCAGCAACAGAATATTTGAATTTGACATAACCGTCCAACTCACGACTAGAAATGAATTGAATCAGCTGTCGTAATGCGATTACGTGTTTTATTTTACCATGATTTTTATCAAAAAATTTCTTTGTCGTTTTTTCTTTAAAAATATTTCGGGATCGCGCGCATAATAGCGGATCTAGTGCTGCAAAATAAATTGCAGCAAAATTAACTGTGGTCAGTTGATACCAAAATGGGTCGCCAAAATTATGACAATGAAAAATGAAAATTAAAGTAACAAAAATATAGGAACAATTACAAATAATCTAAAACGTCCTTATGAGATTCCACAAACATCATAGAAACTCATTATCACATTTTTCGTCATCATCACTACCATGTAACATAATAGTCGTGTTTTGGTAACAAGTAAGCGATTTTCAAAGAAAACGGTTAATTAGCGATTAGTCATGTTAATCAAAAATATGGAAAATGGTTGAATATGGTAAAAGTTGTCTAAAAAAATTATAAACTTAGCGAAAATCAATGGAGTCGCTACACAAACTAAGCAATTATATAATGACTAACATGACTAAGCAAGCGGTGTAACCAAAACACGCTTAATGTTGATCTTGTGTTCCCAATTTCCCAAAGAATCAAAATACATCATTAAAAATAACAAATAACTTCCAATTCCTCTCAGTCAAACGACCACTTTCGTTCGCTTGCTAATCGTAAAACAGCTGAAAAACAGTGTTTTTACAGAAAATATTTCCGGGCAAAAAAGCGTTTGCCGGGACAGCTAGAATTATAATAATTATTGCAAATAAATTCTATAAAAACAAATTGTAATTTTAACGGATATGAGAGATTTGAGAGTCTTTTTTGTATGATAAATCGTGTTTGAAACCTCTCATAACTTTTTATGAATAAGACCGGAAGTCTCTATTGTAACCCCTTAATAGATAGTTTTACATTCAGAGAACTTCTATTTTTCTTAGTGAGTCCGTCTTTTAACTTAGGACTAATGTTACACGTTTTAAAAGCTTTAATCTGCACACGTGTTTGAATGCAAACCCTATATTTTGCCGATTAACGTAATAAATTCAATCAACCACAATAAATAGTTAACTTCAAGGTTGTCAGTTTCATAAATTAACACATAATTTTAACTTTTACCTATGAAATGACAACTAAATGTGTAACCTTTTCGCCAGCAACAGAGCCGACATAGAGTTGCCATTCTTCTCATCTGATATTTCATTTCACACTATTCGTGGTGTGGTGGGTGGAATAGAGAGTTATTTGACGTAAATTGACTTACACCAGGGGGAATTACAAAAATTGTTGACTTACATTTTTCATGTCGTTTTGATGAAAAACTTTGAAATTTAAACGCATTTTGGACTTTTTTGTCATATTTTATTGTTAGTATATATTTGTGGTGTATTTATAGAAAACATTTAACGCACAAAACGAAATGCCGCCGCTGTTTTCTTGTTGGTTGGTTTGATCCAATGCCTCTACCTGGTAGTATCCAACATGCAACCACGCTACACTTTGTAAATTTACTGAGACAAATCGCTACTCTACACGTCATTACTCTATGGTTTGAACAACTAAATTTCACCACAACTATTGATGTAGTAGTTATAATGAAAGGGGTTTCCCATCTAAAGTCAGAGATGGCAAGGTGACATTGATTGACACACGAGTGACATGACGTGTTGCGGCCCAAGATAGTCCTAAAATGATTGCTCTATTTAAAGTATTTACTTTAACAGGGCTGGTTTATCGATCCTAATGGGAATTCCCCTGACTATGGCTGTGTCAAGTGCGTCCTAATTGCTACACAATTCTGACAATGTCACACTCACAAATATAATTTGTGTTAATATTAATGTTAATAAAAAGATAATAATTTACCCGGGTAATTTATAGTTATTTGAGCAGTTTAAGTGAAAGCAACTAAATATTCATTTTAACTAATCAAATGTAATTGTAGATACAGCAACTTTGAATGGAATTTGACACACAATGTCTCCGCTACTTCGTAGGCTTGGGATCCCTTCGTTCGAATAATGGTATGGTCGATAAAAGACCCTTTGTACTGATTCAGAACCGGACAAGTATTCAAATTAGATTTGCATTCTCTGAACACAAATGTGGAGTGGAAAAGTGGTCTTTCGATAAATATTGTACACCAAAATTGGCCTAAAACACAACTGTTTAGATTACGATAATAAACTTGTAGTGCTGGATATTGATATTGATTGAAAACAATAGTCGTCTTCGTGAAAGCTCGAAAGAACCTCGTAAACTCGAAAACATCGTAAACTTGCACAGCAAACGTCAAAACAAACAAATTTCCCATACAAACCGACTTGCACAAAAGTGGAAAGTTTTCGAGGAAAATGTGCTGAGCAAACCTGGAAAAAGAAACGTGAAAACTTTTGACATTTCAATGTCAATATTTTTGAATTGAAAAAAGAGAGGGTTTTTGATTTATGTGGAAAAAATAAAATAATGGAATAGGTAAAGCATATACCTATGTATATGTATATGAATATGTATGTATATCTACATTATCAGTTTTTTTTTGACAATTGCTGCACTGTTACACTGAGCAACTTTACTTGGTGCCTCATGAAACGCTTCGGGGCAAACTTACGCTGAGCAAAAGTTCTAGGTTTTCTTGTTTGCATGAATACCGCTTTTATTTACTATGATTGACTTTTATTTGTTATTGACTTTGAGTGTGTATTGGTACTTAGGGATCGATCGGTACTAATTCGCATATGTAAATTGCATATTAGAGTTTGTGTAAAGGATATACGATTGATGATCTACCGATGGTCTCAATTGTATATTATTCCAACCAAAATCAACCAACCAATTTCCTGACCTTGTAGGCTTGTTTTAGTACATACATTAACTAAAAACAAACAAAATCGGTCATAAAAATTCAAATTCGAAAAATATTATACTTACAGATATGATCGAATGATCCCACTTCTACTTTGGACGGCGAAAGCACAACCCAAATTTCATGAGTCAAGGTTAAGCCGTATTTGCTGAGCGGTGGTGTTCATTTCTTTCCAGTTATAATGAACATCCCCATTTTTGGTCATCATAGGTACATACATTTTGTCTGGGCAATGATATAATTGTTGACCCATTTTCCCTTCCTAAAAGTACGAACTTAAATAATACCCTTTTATTCTAGTATCAGTCCTTTATGGCAGGCAATAGTATAAATTGGGGTCAGTTCATACCAGTTTATATCGGACCACAGACTTGTCATTCATAAGCATGTCATTCTTAATACCAAATAAGAATTTAATCGAAGTTGTACGCATCACTATCATGTTTACAAAAATTTTTGGTCATATATTTTCAATTCATCAGTCAGATTTAAAGTTATCGACCTAGCTCATGCTCATGAATGACAAGTCTGTGTACGAATTTTAAGAAATCTCTATTTGCTACGGGCCTACGCTGTAAGAGGAATATACACACCCAATGACTGTGATTATAGCTTTAGACGTTTTGCCTGATCGACGGTACCATTTTTGTGCCCCTTTTCCTTGTTTCAAGTTGCAAAATTCTAATTTCATCCCGACAGTATACACCAAAATCCAAATCTAGATTCAGCCATTTGTTCTTGGAGATGGTAAAACTTGAGCCCCTTCTCCGCGTGTTTAACTTCATAAAATTCCAAATTTTAAATAATAACTTATTATCGCGTGCCCACACTGTAAAAGCCTGTATATGGTTCCAGTCTATTGAGATGTGTCGGCGCAGACAATAATGCCACGCAGAGTTCCCAAACACCCAACTCGTACTCAAGCGTATTTGCAGGTTTCAAACTATCAATTATATCAGGATATAGCAGTAGGTGTTGCTGCAACAACAACAAGCATTTCGGTCCTAACTAATCACTAAACACAAACTATATCAAGACTAAGATTGGAAAACCCAAATACATACGAATTCGTCTATTAAAACTAACCCGCATGTTTCAATCATGATCCAGATTATTAGATGGCATTATTAGATCGAATTTTGTTCATATCGTTCAGATCCTCAACTGGCAAAATCTATCGATCAGGTAAAGTCGTTTGAACAGCTGATTTCATTATTGTCATGTAATTTTTCATTTCAGTTGTCAAACCCATATGTATATTGATTTTGTACTTTCTTGTATTCTTGTATTGTTGGTATACATTTGAGTAGAGTTTGACAACTGAAACGATCGAAACAAAAACAACATGTCCGTTGTTACTGCCTACAACTGTGTACAACAACATCATGTACACACAATTATGCCATGGTATACTTTTTTGTTGAATTTGAAAGCTGTGACCCTCTAAACAAAAATAAAATGCATGTTGTTATCAGCTGTTCTAGTGATTCTGCCTTAATGTTTTCTCAAACTTCTGCCAAAATTCGTATAATATTAAATTTTTTCAGTGAAACAAATACCTGAGCATGGCAAAATAAAGGTAGAAGCAGTACTAATTTCAGACATTTTGTTTGTATATCAAGGTCCGACCTTGTCAAACTCAGCTGATCGAAATTGCCAAGATTTATTTATTTCAGGTTATAGCAGGAGGCATTGTTGTAATTGCCGCTAACAACTACAAGGACAAGAAAAAATTAAATCGGCTATTCTAACGCTTCCAACTGTATTGGATACATCTTGGAAATTGCTATAAACAACTTTTGACAAAGTCGGAGCGTAACGACAAGAACAGGTGTAAATCAGCTGTTCTAACGCTTACACCTGTAATAGATACATCTTGTAACTGAGTAAATAAACATCAAGAAAAATCAATCACTAGTCCAAATGAAAAAATTGTGCAAGCAGCGTATTCTCCAAAGAATTCTGTACACAGAACTCTACGCTGCGATCTTTAGAAGCTCCAGTGTGAAAGCCTAGATATGAACTGGTGTACACAATTTATTTGGCGTCATAGGATTTCAAATTTAATAGAAACTGGCATCCATATAAGTTCGTTAGGTCTAACTGAAGGATAACCAGAGATGGTACCCAAAATTCCATCTTTATTATAATTGATAGTCCTTATCTTTTTTTTACTGAAGTTTAAGAAAAAATTAATTCCGGCATATCCTTAAGTGCAAAAGTATTTTCAAATATTTATTCAAAAACATTTTCCCAAATTGTATTTTATGACTCCAAAACCTTCTGGAACATAACATCAGCTTTAAGATTATTCAAATGAGTCTGTATATGAATGTCTGCAAAATATGAATACATTAAAAGTTTCCAGTCCTAAATACATTTTAAATAGCTCCTCAGTACCACTATGCCAAAACTAATTTGAAATTCAAGTTGATTCGAATATCACGAGAGCAAACAACCAAACGACCGAATCGAGCAACAGCAACAACAGCGACAACGACAACGACAGCAGCAGGCGAAACAAAATACCAAGGGAGCAGAACTCAATTTGCATATTAGAAAATAAATCTTCAACAATTAATATAAAGTTTATAAAGAAAACCACAGAAATACAAAGAGATACTGGCAAAAAAAAGAGCTTAAAGAGCCAAGCAGCTACCTACCTAAGTAACTATCATCCCAATGCCAGATCGAATGAATATTCAGAACTGTTCAAACACGACAAAAAAAATAGCAAAATAGAATATGGAAATGTTACAAGAACGAAACGACCAAGAAGATGAATAAGTAAAAGAAAATATGTGGAAAATAATAGCAAACATAATTTAAGGACTTATAAGAAAAGTAAACGTAGGTCCTGTTGTTTACTTCCTTTCGAATTTAATGTCAGAATAATAGCGGTATTCACAATGTATTGTGTTTCACCTTGTATAATGGTTTATCAAAAATACATCAGCAAAATCCAAAACTTCAAATTCAACCAAAAGGATTCACGTATTAGAAACAAATCCAGGCTATAGAGCATAAAAATTAAAATAAAAAATTCCATTTTCTGTCCCAAAGGAATTACGGGATTAAAAAACAACAGAAAAAGACAAAAAGAATATTTCCGATAACTCGCCAAGTAATCGAGGTATCGCAGAATGAACTAAGGAACCCGTTCAATTTAACGATAATAGTTGAATTTAAAATTCTTAAGAAATTGCACATGTAACTTCATCCTTCTGGGTGTATACAAAGTTTTTCCCTCTTTTCCTTTCCTTAAACTACTAAGACCTAACTTCAGTGGCAAATAAAAATCTTTGGTTTTATTTGAACGTTTTATCAATATTTGTTCACTTTTGCAGAGGATTTTCCTCTATTTCGTAAAAATATCACAATAACCAACTTTCTCAATTATTGTTAATTACAAAAGAACTTTGTTTACTTAACATTAGATTTTAGATTTACATTCAACACGAAAAACAAAAGAAACATAAATTTAATATTAATATCTAGTACATTGTCTTATGTGGCTGTCGGTGGCGCCATGGTTAGTGTGCGCACCTCTTCTACATGTGATCCTGGGTTCGATCCCTGCTCTGACCACTTTAAATTTCTTTCGGCAGCGGTCACCTCGCTTACACTATCGAACATTTAGCCACGAAAAAGCTTGTCAAAATACCGTTGGGTACCGGTGTAAAACTGTACTAGTTACCAATCAGTTAGTATAAAAGAAGAAAGCGCACAGCTCGTGAGAAGCTCTCCCCAATTTCTTCAAGGAATGTAATGGGAAACCATTTATTTATTTTATTTTTACATTGTCTTATTGCAACACTCGCTCTAATGTTGTCAGAGTCATCCCTATTCTTTTTTTTGTTTTAAGCTGTGACTTGCAATTGTTTCAAAATGGAATTAATTAAAAATTCTAACACCACAATTCTAAGATATTCATACGATAATAAATTAAAAATGTATACAGGTCCAATAAGATGTAACGCAGGTTTGGACAAATAAATATTTTGAGATTGAATTTGAAATCCTTTCTTCGAACGTTTTTAAGAGATTTGTGACGTAAAATAAAATGTTGTGTGTAATAGTTTATTTCATATTAAAGCGTGGCTCAAATATTTTAATCTTGAACTGTCAACGTCCCGATCCGGTAAAAATATAAATAAATGCTGGACATGATACCTAAAGTTTGGGGTGTTTAACTCAGGCTGGCACAACCGAATTTTTACTTTACCACAGCCTCTTAACTTTTTTGTGCCTGTAGTAACATAAACCAGCAGTTAACTTGGTATTATTCTTTCCATGTTATGTTTTGGACTACAAATGCAGTTCCATTTTGTTAGCCGCCGACTTTGGTCCTTACAAATGTAGGAAATAGTCGCATTTATTATTGGGTAAACAAATTACTTTAAATAACTTAACGCTTGGATATATCCCGTTGTTGTTACAGTCGTCTATGTCAGAAAAACAGACTCCTAATGTCTGGTTTTCTTCCACGCAAGTGCAGCCGCTCTACTATACTTAAATGTTTGGTGCAATACACCCCGTGTGGAGGAATTCGGCTACTGAACTATATTAATTTCTTCAGCTGGCGGTCATCCCATGTGGTATGGTGGCAGTACCTAATAATATGCTATGAAAAAGCTTCTTAAAACACATACTTTCAGAAACATTATTAAATCGATGTAATCGATTTGTCATTCACTCCAAAATTGTACTCCTTTTGAAAAAGAAAAACTCTTCCGTAGTGTTTCACAAAAGTGTGTGCTGAACAAACAAAAGCAATTTCAAGAATTTCTCAATTTCCAAAATGAAACACGGCCTAAAATGATGAGAAATTGTTGGATGAATGGATTATACATTTTGTTGCTGCTCGCACAATGACATCGTCAAAAACGTACCACTTGGATAGCAATAAACACAGCAACAACAAACAAATTTTGAAGGTAAACCACTACACTGCGATACAGCCATAGCTCCACCATAGGCCGCAGTACTTCACACCACATCATTCCACTTTGCTCCATGAATTTTGCCACAAAGACTTTCAAGCTGAAGCGAAACTAACACACATGTATTCGTACTAAGACGGCAGAGTATGAGGTGATGACTCAAAAGAGGCGGTTTTAAAAGAAACAAGTCGTAATTTGAGGTAAAATGTTACACTGTACACGTCGCGTCGAGTCGCTTTACGTTTCTAACTGATTCATTAGTTTTGCAAATTAAAATAACTGCAGCATCAAATCAAGAAATAAAGATGTTAATACGTCACCACGTTGTATCTCCTCATTTGAAACAACTCCAAGTGAGAGATTAATTAAATGGTACATGGATGGATACTGATACACTGTGTGTAATTTTTTAAGTCATGGCAAAATAACAATATACGGACACCACTACGTGATAAAAGACTAAAAAAAAAAAGACCCGTGTTTCCCAATTTTTCCCAAAGTCATGCACTTTTTTTTTATGGGCCGCCAAAGATTTGGGGCCTCGGTATCATTTTCGTAAAAATGTGATCATTTTCTCAGGCTCATATCTTGCAAACCGTTCAGAATTTCGATTTACTCTCTGAGGCAAAGTTGTAGCTCTTGTCATAAGGAACAAAAATTGGGAACATATAAATTCATATAAAATCAAAAAAATCAAAATACAACAACATAGACTGAAGAATGCACATGGTTCTGGCCAGGCATATTTCATTTTTTGCTACCTATGGACCTGAACAGGAGAAAAAGGTAAAAAAAATGAAATTAAAAAATTTTCGGCAAATGTGGGCCCCTTTATAGTTCCATATGTCATTTCTGTTGTTTAAAAAAAGTCTGTGGGATCACCAAAAATGCGCTTTTGTGTCCCGTGTAGATTGTTTTGGTTGTATCCGTTTTATACAAAGTTCCTTTCATAATTCGGATTCTCGATTCGAAAAAAATTGGTTAGAGAAGAGAGAATGAGACGAATATGCATTGGTAGTTTCAAAAACATTAAATCATTTATTCTACAGTCAAATATTGGAAGTACTTTTTGATTCATCAGATACAATAACAAGCTGATGTTTACACATTGATGAAAAGTTGTTACCAAAAATCGCTCTTGCGTTTGACAGAGTAGAAGAATTTTGTTTTACGTTAGTATTGTGAAACGCGTTTTTGGAGTAGGCTAACAAATACTTAGAAAATGTATCACAAAAAAGTTTCGACACCAAGTAAAGTACTTGCTTTTAGATATGAAGTTCAAACCATACTCAGTTGTAGATAAAAGTGTCGAGTAGTACACAGGAAAAAAGAATACTCAAAGCAAACACGAAATTTGTCAACTCAATTACTTTTATATTTGGATTTTAGCTAATGAAGAAAATTGGTAAATTGAAATTGAACATAACTGTGTATAATTGAACTTGAGACAACAATTAATCAATTCTTTATAATATTTCCGATTAAATGTGCACTTGTGTCGAGTACAAAGTCAATCAATAATTTATTTATTTTTTCAATTATGTGCATAATCAACTGGAGTACGATGTTAATCAACATTTACTAGTTTATTGCAATTGAAATTTCTCCATTTAAAGGGACTTTAAATGCCCAATATTTGTCATTTAATATCAACATTTTCCGTGACATTTCAAATTGAGGTTTTAAATGACAAGTGTGAAACTCGCCCTTATGGCCAGTTTTTCAGTCAGTGGTGATCTTCGTTTCTTAGTTAAATTGTGGTTAAACATCGAATTGTGTTTTTTAGTCATTGTTTAATTATGATTTAACCACCCAATGTTGGTTAGTTAACTTATAGTCAGAACCATATTATTTTGACAATCAAATTACTGACTGTCAAAGTGAGAAATGAAGATTGTATAAAATACATGTTTCAGATACATATGCGTATTTGTACACATACGTTGAGTCTAGATCGTTAAATTGTTGCTCCTATACAGTTTTTTACACTTTTTTGTTAAAATTACTTCGATTTTATGCATCTATTTCTTATTTTACATAATTCCATTTTGTTTATTCCCCTTTGTTATTTTGGTATTTTTCCCAAAACACACGTTTTTCCAATAAGAATACAAGTGTTGCCATATTAGTTGACAATAAGGCGACTTACATCAACTCACCACCGAAAAACAAAATCCAAAGTTAATCTCTAATTAACTGAGAATTAAGATTAAGTAATCCGATAGTTAACTACCCACTTAAAAACTGGCCATTAGTCTATTAAATCAAGAATTTTGTAATTTCAACTACACACACAATTGGCCCAAGTGAAATAGTAATTAAAGCGACTGTATTTATTTATTTTCTGATTTTTTTCGCAAATTTGTTCAGTCAAGTATTCGAGTAATAGACTCAAATAAGAAGTAATTGAATCGGATCTATGTGTTTAAACAAAGTCGCCATTTTAGGGCAATAATGTTTTCTGTCTATTGCGTATTTGCTTGCACCGAACCGTCACTATTATCCAAAATGTCCAATATATAAATGTGTATGTAAGAAATACACTGCCAATCACTTAAATAAGAAATTATATTTTTCAAACTTTGAACGTAAATACCATTTAAACTGGATACAGGAGAATTACGAAATTCATTACGAATAAAGTCTACAATCGTAGCATTTTTGTAACAAAATAAAAAAAATGTTTTTTTTATTTTTTAATAAAATTTATTTATTCTATGAAATAAATTTATCGTTTGAATAAGGAATTATTTTACCAAGTAGGCCCCGGTTCTTGGCTGTAATGTATGAAAATTATCAAAACAATAAAAATTAGATAGTTTTGTTTTAAATTTCAATTAAAATGGGACGAGGAAAAGCTCTTAACTCCACCGAAAAGGAACAAATTGTACTTTTGAAATCCAAAGGACAAAATGTACTTCAAATATCAGAAAAAAATTAAGAGCGAAAAACAGTTGTATAAAACAGTTGTAAAAAAAACATAAAATGGCAACAACGGTTCGAGAAGGGCAAAAAATCTCCTCGAATTTGCTTAGGATTCAATGACATGGTCAGACAAGTGGTCGAAAGTGGTGTTTTTCAACAAGAAAAAAATTTAATATCGATGTACCAAATGGATACAACTTCCACGATTTATGAAAAGAACATCAATTTTTATAACGAAGACACTGCAAAGACGGAGGAGTTCTGGTACGGGGTGCCATGTTTTTCAAGCCGAAAAAATTACTGGAGCATCGTACAAGAGGATTTTAGAAGCCCAAAAAAACAAAAATGTTCTTAAAAACTTTATTTCTTATTTTGCTACATAAATTGTACTATTATACACTTTATTCGTAATGAATTTCCTATATTCATTTTAAACAGGGACCGTAACTGTTAGAAGTTTTATAATAAAAATTGCAATATAACAATTATTTCGAAATTTTTATTTAAAAGTAACGAAATAACACTTATATTTAATTTTTACAATTTTAAATTTTACAATAGAAATAAGAGTTATTCCGTAACTTTTATTTTTAAAAATCAAAAATGAAAGTTAAATTGAATACCTTTTTATCCAAGGGGTGTATTACCAAAATTTAAAAATATTCTTGATCTATTATTCAATACCTTTCATATGATATACGACATGGAAAAACTGCGGAAAAGCATTTTACGTGAATTTTCCTCGATTTTCCGGGTTTTTCATGGAATTTTCCGTTTCAAATTTTGATAGATTCAATTGTCACGCGACATGAACCTGTGTGCCAAATTTCAGCTCGCTGTGATGACTACGAGAGTGTCGAAAATAGTAAATAAAAATAAATATACAAATTCGTGTACGAGTTAAAGGGAATGGATCCTTAATATAGGATCCTTAATATTCGTCCTTGAAGAACATGTGGTATATCATATGAAAGGTATTGAATAATAGATCAAGAATATTTTGGCAATACACCCCTTGGATAAAAAGGTATTCAAATTTAACTTTTATTTTTTGATTTTAAAAATAAAAGTTACGGAATATCTCTTATTTCGTAACTTTTATTTAAAAAATCAAAAATAACTCTTATTTTTTATTTCTATTGTAAAAATCAAAAATAAGTGCTATTTCGTAACTTTTATTCAAAAAATTAATTTAAATTATTAATTTTTAATTTATATTATAAAAAATCCCAATTTTTTTTTCTGGCTGATATACGTTATTACGACTAAAATAGAAGCTGATTTTAAATGGGTTTTATGTTCAAAAGATGAAAAATATAATTCGTTATTTAAGTGATTGGCAGTGTATAACTTTGCTCAATTTATATAAGAACTTGTTGTTATATTTTATTTACAAGTTACAGTTTACCAAAAAAAATAATACCTCCGTCTAAACCCGCATATCAGTGAGTGCTGAATTCATTGTTTCTGATTGCCTTGACTACCTATCTCAAGCTTAAGAGCTGAGCTGCCTTTATCTTGATTATATTAATACCTTCGGTGAATAGTATTAAATATTTTCACAAAATCAAACTATTTTTGTCTATAATTTTTAATAAAATCGGCATAAAAACAAGATGTCTCAAGTAAAGACGTAAATAGATATTAAATATATGAATATTTCAGAGGAAATTTTGATTACGAAGAATTTTGATACCCTTGAAACACGTGTTATTATTGCTAATTCCTCAGTTTTATTAAGTCATATTTGATTTCCAAGAATTATGACAGGACGATTGCCAACTGTATGAAAACGAATGAGGTGAAATGAAATCTTACGGTATTCCAAGTGTGTTTTCGATTCGATTGTATTTATTTTTAGATACGGAATCTAAGCCCAAGAAAGACAAGAACGAATGACCAGCAATTGTTTCTATCGTTTTCGTAATTGCTATTCCTTGGAAATGTTTCCATAAATTCGTTGGGTTCTTCTTCGGTTGATGATTTGAAGAAATTGCTTCCTTTTTTTAACAATTTTCTTGTTCTTGTCCTTGCTTCATTCAATCGGAACTGTGTGGAAATGTTGTTGAAAGGAAATCCTTTTTTCATTTGTTCGTTTGTTTCTTTGATTTTCCATTAGACTTTTTTGATATTTGGGATTATTATTGTTTTTGGTCCTATCCATCTGTCCGGTCCCACGACTAAACTCCACCCACACACAGCACAACATAATATGTACAATCAAGAAACAACTCCCTCATTCTGGGTCATGTGTGAGGCTGTCTAAATGCTTGAATAAACTCCTTCTCCATAAGGTCCTTTTGATATCTATCCCTTAGTTTGGTTCGTTGTGGAACGACCAAAAAGTATCCATTACAAATGTTGTTGCTGATGTGGTTTGTTATTGTTGTATTATAGACGATGATGTTGTTGTTGTATCTGATGTTGATGACGGTGCAGTTGTTGTTGTTGCGAGTAAATTGCGCGAAACTCGATTAGTGTTAAAATAATAAAATACAAGCGAGCGGCCAATGAAGAACCCAACAGAAAACACAATTTTTTCCAATTGGAAATTTGCGTGAAATTCAATTTACGTTCCTAATTGGATTCAAAAGGCACCAACAACTGCCAGCTAACCATTCTATACACCAGCAACAAGACCAACAACAACAACTACAGAAATAACAACCAGAATTGGCAAAAGGAATAAACACCAATGCCACCAGTCACCGCCATCCCGAGCCTTTATTACCAGTATCATCACTGCATAATACAATCAACAACCAACAAGTTCTCCGACGAGGTACTCTTAATAATTAAGGAAAAAATCATGAAATACCTAGGATAGATTTCTCCACATGCCACTCTTGTTTTAAGACCATAAATGAGTAAAAATGTATTTGAGCATGTGAGGACAGTCTCTGATTGAACAGAATAGTCTTCGCTGTCTGGTTGGAAATTCTTCCACTCACAAGGTCAATTTTTGAGTGTTATCTCTTTTGTTTTTTTTTTTTACAAAATTCGCTTTCACTATCCAGCGCAAAAGAGTGCACCAAATGTTGATCTATCTTATCAGGGATTGACAAGTGTGTGTGATTATTTGAAATGAGTCTCATCGCTGAATGTGTTGACAGACTGTCCTATCAAATCCAACCATTTGCGTGATATCTGTCAGAAGCATAAATTAATATGTGGAAAGCATTAGTATTGACAGATCCAAAGACTAAATCTGATGGTAATGGCTTTATTCCTTTTTTGTACCGTCCGGGTTGTCGTGAAATTCCAAGTCAATCATGCGCTTCCTTTCGGAGGCCATTTACTTATTTCAAAAGCATTCTTGAGAATATTTTAAAGGGCATTTACATATGTTATCTTCCAAATATATAAATGGAAAATACATGTTCATGGCCATCATGTTAAATATAAAGTGTATTTTTTTAACCCGCTAAAGTTAATCATAGCTTAATTTGTACGTGACATCTATGCGATATTAAGTAGCATTCCAATTTCCCACTTAAACTCCGACTTAAGCAATGGCAGTGTTGCAACATGTTCAATTTCAAGAAATGGCAACAAAAAGTTATCTTAGATAAATTTTGTTATCATTTCTTGTGAATGAAAATGTTGCCAAGGAGAGACTCAAAAGCAGAAATTTGCAAAATGACTTACACATTTTTAGTGCATTAAAATTATTTTATTTAATGGAAGACTTTTATATCTCTAAATTTGAAGAATAGATTTTTATTTTCGATTGAAAACAAAATTGGAACTAAATTGTTCACCACAACGCGCGGTAAATGTTATACATATTGATCATGGTAGATTCATCAATCAGGTATAGTCATTTAAATAGGTGATGACATTTTTTCTATTTCATTTTTCGTTTAACTTGTCAAAATTATATGTATTTTGTTTTTATACTTATGGTATTTTTGTATTGTTGATATATATTTGTGTACAGTTTGACAGAAACGAATGACGGAAATAAAATCTATGTCACAACAACATCTGCTGCTATCATGTATTAGCTGGTACTAGCTACAAACGTGTTGCCGTATCGCATTTTTTTCACCCATTACAACAAATGTTGCCACATTTCGTAGTATTAAGTGTAGATCGATTTATTTGGAAAGTCGTAAATGGCGATAGCTTAATGGAATAAAAAAACAGCCTTATAGATGCATTACTTCAAAATTCTTCCTCATCATAAATCGATTTTTCATCAGCATTCGATTTTATTTTGAGACTGGGGGTTTTGAGTTTAATTCAGATTGAAAATGTCAAAACAAAAGTTTCCGCTTGCAGTCCCGATATAACAACAATCTCTTTGTGTGAAATTAATAAATTATTTTGTTCAGTTGACGAACTTTTTTATAACTTTAAAAATTACCTTCAGTAAATTGGTTAAACATGTTTAATCAATACTTGATGTTTAAAGGAAATCAACTAAGGAAACCATTTAAAGGAAATCAACTAAATTTGCATTTATTCCAAATGGATTTGTACAAAACGACCGACGTCTCTCACATGGTAAACGAAAAAACAAAAACTATAAAATGGATTAATTACACTGTGCAAGCCGGAAAAAACAGAAGAAGGATTTACACTAACTTGGGTCGTACGAATCGAACTGCATCATGGTTTTATAAAAACTTTCTCATACACTTTTTTAATATTTCAAGAACAAAATAATTATATTCCCTTCATAAATTTATTTATAACTGCAAAACTGTTGCTTATCTTGGGAAATAGTATAGGTATAGATTTGCTAACTTTTCTAAAGTTGTTTAAACAAAATCGGATAAGGCGTTCTTGAGTAATGGTGCCATACATATGTATAAATTTATCTCCAAAAATGAGCTCTAAATAAATCACAGCCTCTGAGTAAGAATTTTGTATGAAGTCATCATTGTAGGACCCGAATTAGTGTAAATCCGTTGAGTCCGCATACGTTTTCAAAATTTTTTTTCAAAAACTTGCACAGTGTTATCAATATTTGCCCTAACAGATTTGTAGCTCTATTGACTTATTTAAAAATCGCATGTAGCCCTGAAATAAAATAATTCAATTTTATTGGAATCCAATATTCGAGGGTTTTAAAATACCACTTGTCGCCCTTTTTGAAATATCCTGAAATTGTTGCAATTGAAAAACGGAAATGACAGCCCTAGTTGACAGACTAACAACCAATCTTAATACACCAACCTCCGTGTAGTCATAAACCGTATGTATTTTAGCTCGCTGGCTATGTAACTAAGAACACGATTCAGGTTCTGTGCGGTCTAGTGGCAACTGATAGACAGCCATTTGGTGACCTTTAGACGGTTGTTCCCTCAATTGAACTTACAAACTTGTGTCGCATCACCGCACATTGACTTACACCACCTTTTAGCAACAATAAAAATCAAAAGTAACGTAAGATTTGTCTAAATTTATGCCTTAGTAGGGGAATCCATTTAAAGCACACACACACTCTCACACAAACTATTTCGAAAAAAATAAATTAGTAAACAAAAATTTTTGCAAAAATCATCTTTGACTGACTGAGTTGGATCTTCACGAATTGGACTGGAATGATGATGGGATATACTGTATGTAGATGACATATGAACTCACCTTTTTACATTCTTCTTCTGTTTCTTGCTTCTAAGTTGATTGCTGTAGACGAGAGATGTTTGTTTGTTGCTATCGTTTCCAGTGCTGTTGTTGTTGGTGTTATTATTGTTATTACTACCACTACCACTAATAACTTGGTCGCATTCTCTGTGTGCGATGATATTGTATCAAAACGAATGTGTAGAGATGTCGTCGTTGGTATCGTCTTCCCGTGTTACCTTTGCCTTTAGATTCTTCAGGCTAAACCTGTTTCGACAAACACTCAGGCACAACCACTCGCATATTCTACTTTACACAAATTTACTGTGTGCCGTTTGTTTTCAACTACACATGTACGTATGAATGTAAATACAAACACTCATACAACTAGTATAATCATTTTGATACTGCTGCTTTTTTAGCTGTGCACATATATTTTTTGTGCTCAACTACATTGAAACAAACACACGCAGGTACACACACGCGCTCTATTGCAACTACACACCTACACACACAAACACTTGGCCACTTTACAACACTAAATAATAATACAAAAAAAATTACTTCTTTTTTTTTTTTGCTTTGCTTTACTTTATGTGATTTCTTATTCTTTTATCTCGATATTTTGGGATATTTATTTTGATTTTGATTTCGCTTTAGCTTTTACTTTATTCTCATCTATTTTACTTCATTTTGTGAGGATATTTACACTTATTTTACTTCAAATTGATTATTAGACTTTATTTAACTTTTAATTTCTGAATCATTTTATTGCTATTTCTATTATTTTCCTCTTTTTCTGCTCATCTCACGTTATCCGCCACAGTGTGTCGACGTTTTTCGCCCGTTTTATTTTTAGTCTTCTTGTTTAGGAATTCGCACGAACCGCACAGTTACACATTCAAGCATCGACTGACTGTCTTTGGGTTATTTGATTTTTCATAGCATGAAAACTGGTTTGTTGTGTGTTGTGCATTTCCATTGCGTGTGTGTGTGAGTGTTAACTTGTTTTCGTCGTGTTTCCTTTGTTTTGGCTTTTCGCATTTTGGTAGCAGCTAAGTTGCTCTTTGGTTTGTATTGCAACTCTCTTAGGTGTTACTCTTTATATGCAGCCCAGATGTTTGAAAGACAGAGTTGACTTCGAAACGGTTGTGTATGGTAGAAAGTGGTACAGTACTATTGATGTTAATTGTCAAAAACTCGGTTTATTGGGTTTTAAGTAGAGTATTCAAAATCCGGTCCGCCAGTTTTGTGGACATCAACCGATCGCGAGTTTCCTGAATATTAGCACTTTCGAACATCCGGTGGAACCGGGATTTTACTTCCGGAAAACAATGTCAAATTCCATGTCCAATTTGTAAAAAATAATTGTGAAAACTTTTAGGTGTTTAAATTTTTTTTCTCAAAGAAAATTAAATAACAAACAAGAAAGCACAAAAAATATTTGAAATATTTGTATTGTAGGTACATAATGAAAATTAAATAGTTAAAAAATATGATTAAATTGTTGAAAAATTAAAATTTAACTGTTAAAAAATATTTGCTTTTTGCAAGGTTGAAAATAAATTCTGAACCCAAAAGTTAAATATCTTTCTCAATAATCTTCCTTTTAATAATTATCGCTCATGTACAAAATAATAAAGTACATTCCAAAATACTTTTAATCAATGTTGAATACACGGAACATTTATTTTGGTTTTCAACTTGTGCTTAAATGAATAAAAACGTTTTCAAATTTTGAAAAACCCGTTCTTTTATTGTTGAGGAAGACACTTTCACAAATATATAAAATACTTATATATAAAAATCAATGAGTTTCTAACTCACGGGCCTTATTGTGGCACGGTACCTGTTCGATTTCTACAAACACATTAGTCCCATTAGTTACATGGGAACACAATAAAAAGAATAGTTTTTTGTGCTGAAGGCGCTTTTGCTATTGCACTTTCTTATTTCTTGCATCTGCTTTAACATTAGGTGTAATATTGTTGAAATAACTAAAGCGATATTTAGCTCATTGAAATAATTGTTTTTGTTTTGTCATAAATAGAGCGACGACAAAAAGTATTGATTGGTATCATGGTACAAAGTTTTTGAGTTTGAGTTTGAGTGAGTTTTTCTCTTACTATGTCAAAGTTTGTTTACTTTTGTTTGTATACAACCACCATTCGCCTACAATTGCTGTTTTGAAATGTTTTCTCCGTAAAAATCACATAGAAACGTTTTATTTTTCATACTTAAACACTTTCAAAATATCAAATAAAACACACGCATTTTGTAAATGGCTCATTTTCCAATTTTGTATACATTTTCATTATTTATTTTACCAGCTGGGTTGACATAACACAGGCACTGAGCAAAAACAAAATGCCTGTTGTTTTTGGCTTGTTGTATTTGTTGTGGTACTGCATCTACCATTATATTTGTACCATGAATAGTATAGAGAACTTATTGCACTCTTTTTCCGCTCTCATGTACAGAGTCGGAGTAAAAGAGCATTGTATTCTCTTTAGAGAATATTTCAATATAAATTCACCATTTCGGCAATGTTATTATATAAAACAATACAAAAAGCATAAATGTTTTTGTGGCGACGCCGACCTGCTTGTTTCTTTACTGCCGCTACATTAATACCATCGCAGTTGTTTTCAGGCAGAGACTATTTTTGTACAACAGCCACGTATGTATGTGATGCTAACGCTGGGTGTTGTTTGCATGTGTTCACTTTGATAGATTGCCTTACCGGTGCCTATGATGTTAGCGCATCAATAAATATTTTTAATTCGAAATATACGCTATCAAAATACGTTTTTAAATAAATTTAATTTGTATGAATCAGGACTCTGATAGTAGTATTGTTAATTGGCTATTTCCAATACGGGCCCTAAAAGCCGTATTACCGTGAATTTATACATGAAGGTTTCGCAAATTAATATACTGTAAAGTGTCTTAAATGTGATAAATCGTTGGCTACTCATATGGAAAATATTAAGCGGTATTATCCGCGGGCGGATCAATAAGTCTGTGACTTTTAGAACGAAACACAGTTTTTTTGCAAAAAAAAAAATATTTTTCAACATAATCTCCTTTTAGCTCAATACACTTAGTCCAACATTTCTCCAATTTTTGTATCCCTTCTAAAAAATAGGATTTTTCGAGGTCCGTAAAATAGGCTTTTGGTTGATTAATAATATCATCGTTGGAGCTAAATCTCTTTCCACCGAGCCATTTCTTTAGATTTGGAAATAGTCACTGGGGTCTAAATCCGGAGAATATGTCGAATGAGGTACCAATTCGTAGCCGAATTCATGGAATTTCGCCATTGAGACTACCCACGTATGCACCCGTTAGTTTATGGTCAATTGAGAGCTAACCCGGCACCCATCTTGCAGACAGGTTTCTTAAACCCAACCGATCATTTAAATTCGAAACCACACTGCCATATGAAATGCTTATGACATCAACAATCCCACTCACTTTTACTCTTCGATCGGATCGGCCAACACCATATCGTGGATTTTTTAGAAATTTTCGGGTATACAGTAGAGGCTCGGAAAAGTTAAGTCGCGTAAAAGTTAAGTATACGGAAAAGTTAAGCAGCTTTCAGTCACCACACGGGACTCGAAAAAGTTAAGTGCTCCTTAACTTTTTCGAGTCATTTTTGTTTTTAATTTATTTCTCTATTTCTAACATCATTTTGACTCCGTTTATGTTGATTGTCGCTATTTGTATACATACATATGTTTGAATGCACGGGATGAGTGCACTCAAAGCGTTTTAAAGAAAGCTTGGCATAAATTGCTGAATTGGGATACTCATCAGTATGATGACGAAGACGATATCCCTTTATCGGTGTTGTTTCAACCGGATCCGTTTTATAATCGTATTTTCGAAGAGACACAATAGTTGTTGACTAGACTGCATGGAATGCCGATTCGCTTGATGAGAATGAAACGGACACAAACACGGGTCAAGATGAAGACAATCGCCCTTAGACGACGACAACGGGAATTAGGCCGAATGTTTCCGAAGCTCCAGAGTTTGTACCTTATAATGATGCAATATGCGCAGTGAATACGCTAATCAAATGGGATGAGTACAATACGAAGTTCTCCAACAAACATATTTCACAGCTTCTCGAACTACGATCGGACATTGTAAAATCACATTGGGATAAACAGCTCCATCAGAATAAGGTTACTGATTACTTCGCCGTAACAGACACGGTATAAATGTATATTTTTCACATTAAAAAATACATAGACAATCTGTAAATGCATATGCATTTTCATATCACGGAAAAGTTAAGAATTCGAAAATGTTAAGCACCCCCAAAACAAACTACTTAACTTTTTCGAGCCTCTACTGTATTGACCTCAATTGGCCGTCCAGAACGTTCAGCGTCATTTGTACTTGTGCGACCACAACTAAAGTCACTTTATTACCATTGAAATCGATGGTGCAGACTTCCCATAGTATATATCAAGCTTTCCTTGGTTTAATTGACGGTTTTTTTCGAAAAAAAATTATGCTTAATGAGCACTCGAAATTCACTTTTTTCCATTTTTAAAAAAATGCACGAGGTTGTATGTTTTGAACAGCTGTTAAACGCGAAGTAAATGACGGAGCTTGCTCAAAATTTGACAGTAGTCTATTAACAGGTGGTACTTGATGGAAGCAATGTTGCATTTAATATAACTACGAGGAAAGTTCGGAAAGTCACCGACTTATTGATCCGCCCTCGTATGCAAATGCACACGCAAAAAAAAACGTTTATTGCTCGGTTGCCACAAGAATACTTTGATTGATTTGTATTAATTTATTAATCGCAACCGTTCATGTAGTTCTCCAAAATAAACTCATATATCGCAAATGTGTATCATTTTGTTTCAAACGAGTTCTCGTTTGCATTAAACGCGTACAAAATTACATTTACCGCAAGTTAAAAACCGTTTGCGATAACCGAAATTAGGCATTTTTCTAATGAGAGCTCAGATTACGAAGCACGTAAATATCTCTCATTCTGTCGACTGTATACACAGCAGTGTGCTCACTTCTACCGATATTTGGCAGATTCCACCGAATATTTTTGTAAATTTTACTATCTACCAATTCTACCGAACAAGGCCTGAAAACTACCGAAGATTGAATAATTATCTGTGGCAACTTTCATTTGGAGTGCGTATTCTTTGTGGCAACACTTACTATTTATTTTACAGACTTCCACCCAGCAGTTATACTACTCATCCAGTAGTCGAAGTTTCTACAGATGAAGATGAACCCTCGCAGAAGAAAAAAAAATACTTTCAGAAGTACAATCCGGTGTGAGAGAGTAGCCGAGAGTGGTTGAAGTGCTTTGAAATGAAGGCGTGTTGTATACTGTGCAACTGTTCCCTTGGAAATGACATGTTATATTTGAACCGCCACTCAAAGATGCCAAAACACTTAATGCAGCCAGGATGAAGCGAACAATAATCTGAAGCAACTTTCTGTGATTAAAAATGTCTCAAAAAGACCTGCGTCCTGCAAAAAGTTGTCCAATGAGATATCCATGGTCATGTACTGCATACAACACAACCTTTTGCTTAGAATAATGAGTTCGTTGCCTCTGCTTTTGAATTTTTGTAAGCCCTAGTAAAACTCCTATTATGTATGGTGCTACGAAAGCAGTAGGTATGGTAAACCACAATTTGGGACGCTACGCCAAAGAAAGCGCTGCAAAGGACCAGAGATCTACCAGCTTCTCACTGATCTTGGATGAAGGAACGGACATCAGCATGAATAAATGCCTAGAGCCCTCATAGTCCGTTACCTTCCGTCTGACAAATTAACCTAGTTGACCGTTTTTTGGCCTTCTGAAAATTGAAGATGCAACAGCCCAAGGTTTGTATGATCTTACGGTGAGCTGTTTCAATTCAACGAAAATAGTACCTTTAAATAATATAACGAAAACACGACGGTAATGAGGGGCGTTATAATAGTGTAAGCATAAATTTGAACAAGAAAACAATAATTTATTTTATTTGGGTTGCACTTGGCAATTGTGCTCATCTGCTGCTTCCAAGTAGTTGTGTTGTGTAGAAATGTGTACGTATTCTTTTCGCATAGTACGAAATGTCGTATCTTTTTTAGAACTTTCAAAATATTTTCAATATTTTGCCACATAATATTCTAGGTCTATGTGAAACGCGGTGGCTGTCCTTGGAAACTAAAGTTGTTAATCGAACAATGGGTACCTTTAAAGCATTATTTTTCACCTTTTTCATTTGAAGAACTCAACGAGTCATTCGCGACTAACATTATGGAATAGCTCAACGATACGAACTAAGCTTATTTCTTATTTCTTAACTAATTTTTGAAAAAATAATGTTTCTAATAAAGAATATCAATCGAAAGGTAATATAATAATTACATATATTGTATTCACGTATCACTATTTTTTTTTTAAGAATTACTTCAAAACTTTGTAGCTTTGGATTTTAATTCACTTTATGCAGACTATAAAAATGAAAAGATTCATATGCCATTTTCTTTAATGTATTTTGGATTAAAGTATAATGCCTTTTTAGAAACGCATGATCTAGTAAATGATGTTATTAAAAAAGATTTTTTTAATTATTATATTTGTCTGTGCGATGAACTAAAAATAAGATTTGCCTTCAATCACCATAAATTAAAACTGTTTGAAAATTTAGATACAGAAAAAAATTCAGTCCATGACATGCCAACGATTTTACCTTTGTTAAAAGCATTTGTGAGGAAAAATTAAATAGTGAGTGGCAAAGAAAAAGTTAAAGAAATTTTTAAAGGGGATTTAGTCCGAGGATAGAAAACAGAATTCCTGTTACCACCGTCGGTGGTGCAGTGGCTAGTGTGCGCGGCTCTTGTACATGAGAACGTGGGTTCGATCCCTGCTTAGACCACCTTACATTTCTTTCTACGACGGTCACCTCGCTTAGTGATGGCGACACTATCGAGTACTTAGCCATGAAAATGCTTCTCAAAATACCTTTCGGAACCTGTGTAAAACTGTAGGTCCCAATCAGTGAGTATAAAACTAGAAAGCGCACATCTCACTGATTGTGAGAAGCTCTCCCCAATCCCTTCATGGGATGTTAAGGGACACCATTTTTTTTTTTTTTATATTATTTTATGTATGCATAGTATACCTATATAAAGAGTAAGGACAAACAACAGGGGATGACACTTCTTTTGTTGTTTTTTTTTTGATGTGTTAACATCTATACGCGCGCCTCTAGGGCAGTAAACTATAAATTTAATACATACGCAAGTGTTAGGTTTGTAAGAGTAAATCATCGTTTGTCTGTTCGTTGCTTGGCAGTCGGTATTGAAAGTGATTATTGGGCGATTTTCATATAATTTTCCCACGCAATTTTCTCCGGAAATTGCTAGCCGATTTTATTAATTTTTGGATTAAAAAGCTAGTGCGGGTTTCGACGGAGAGTTTAGGCCAAAAATTAAGGCGATCCGATATCGGCGAGCCGAGATTGAAGTGTTTTAATTTGGAGTAATATTAAAAAAGTATTTTATGTTGATCTTCGGTTATATCGTACGAATATAACAATGTATGTATGTATGTACAAGTGTCTGTTGCTTTGCATTCTTTGACTTTTGTGGGAATAAAACAAAAAGTATTGAGCAAGAAAATAATGACACATGTGCTTGCACTGGGTCTTTAAATAATTTTAAGTATTAATATTATTTAACTGTAACGTCATCATATGATTGAACGCTGTTTTTTATTTTCCAATGTAACATTTACGAATGTGTTCATAGAAATCGAACAGGTACCGTGTAGCAAAAAGGTGTTAACACATCGCCCGTGAGTTCGAACACTCATTGGATTTTTTTTTTATTGGAAATGCTTCATTGTTTATGACAGTTCAATTTCCCATCATATGTGAAGTTTTAACTGAGCTTTCGGAAAACCTGTTTAGTTTGACATTCCTTGCACTTAGCCTTTATACATAAGAGCATTTATATGTGTATGTTTTGTTATTTATTATGTTTCTTTAAATAAAATAAATTTTCTACCGAATTTCAATCAAATCTACAGATTTTTTTTGTCAATTCTACCCAATTAAACAAAAATTAGGTGAGCACACTGATACACAGTCATATCCACTCGTTTCCCAGTGTACCAAAGGGATTCGTTTCGGATCCGTAACGGATCCACTTCTTCGTACTTTCTATCCGTAACGGAATCAGTAACGGATCCGTTTCGGATTCGCAAGCGGGAGAAATTCCTCCCAAAACAATTGATCCAAAAACTGATTTTATGTCCGTTTTTCGGATCCGTTACGGACATCATATTAGGATCCGTTGCGGACCCGTGTATTTAAATAAAACGTATCCGTAGCGGAATCCGTTACAGATCAGTTTCGGATCCGCAAAGCGGGAGAAAGTCCTCTCAAAAAAATCCGTTTTTGGATTCGTTTCGGACTTCATATTCAGATCCGTTGCGGACCCATGTTTGTTAATAAAACGGATTGTAATAAATTTGTAGTTAAAATTTTTTTTTAATTTAAATTTTTGTACTATTATTATATAAATTCAGTCTTTCGTATTAAATTAAAGTAAAAAGCAAAAAAATATAAAAGTAAAATTCAATTGAAATAAAATTTTGATTACAAAAAAAAATAAATTAACAGCCTAACCCACGATGTCGAAAGAAAACATAAGCGAACTTTGCATTTGTTTTTGTATTTTTGAATTCACAAAATCAATTACAAAGTGAGTTACTGGCTATCATTCGATTAGGTTTTCTTTCGAGATCGTGGGTTAGAATGTTAATTTTTGTTTTTTTTTTGTTTTTGAATTCTATCAAGAGCGTAGTGGAAAATTTTTTTTTTGCAACTTCCTACGCCATCGAAATTGGTTCGTTGCCAAACTTCCTGTGGAATGCACCTAAATGAAATAAAAATATTTTTATATTTTAAACTATTTACAAAAACTTATTACCTACCAGAACTGTAAACGAATCATTAATTTTGGGATTAATTCGCATGAATGATTATGCATTGCATTGGGTAAATTTTGATTTAATTCTTTTCACCAAAATAAAGAATTTAATGAAACTTGAATCAATTCAAATAAATTTGGGAAAATTGAATTGCAATTCATTTCCAATTCAAATAAGTTTGTCAAAACAAATTGCAATTCAAACGAATTGGAGAAAATGAATTGCAATTATTTTCAAATTATTCACTTGAATTGAATTGATTTTGAATTAATTGCAACGAATTGCAATTTATATTAATGAAATGAAACATTAATTGTAATCAATCAAATTAAACATGCCGCATAACTATGCAGCATACTACGCAGCATTCTTAATTTGATTGATTGCAATTAATGTTTCATTTCATTAATATAAATTGCAATTAATTCAAAATCAATTCAATTCAAACGAATGATTAGAAAATAATTGCAATTCATTTTCTCCAATTCGTTTGAATTGCAACTCGTTTTGACAAACTTATTTGAATTGGAAATGAATTGCAATTCAATTTTCCCAAATTTATTTGGATCGATTCAAGTTTCATTAAATTTTTTGTTTTTGTGAAAAGAATTAAATCAAAATTAAGCTAATTCGTAATGAATTGAAATCAAAAAGAGTGATTCGTTTACAGCTCTGTTACCTACCTCGAATAGCCGCAATTATAAGTATATTTTTAGCCGCTTTCTTGTTGCTGGTCCCCATCCAGGTCAGTTTTTGAGCTAACTCGCCTTTGAATACCAAATGGAGAGCCTTTCTTAAAACCCCTTGGGGGCTTTTACCATTTGTAGTCATCAGAAACGAAACCTACATAAAAAAAATAGTAAAGTTAAAAATTATGTGCCTGTCTTCATAAAACGAATTCCGACGAACGAACGAATCGGCCAAAATTACGAAATAACGAAAAAAAATTATTAAAAACTCTTTTTTCTGGGTCCCACAGAAGGACCTTTTCTAAAAAAAAAAAACTCAATTCGCGGTTACACTGATTCCTTTTCTAACTTTGTTACGGATCCGTAAATTCGCGGTTACACTGATTCCGTTTTAAAATTTTTACGGATCCGAAACGGGTCCGCAACGGGTCCGTAAATTCGCGATTACACTGATTCCTTTTTTAAATTTTGTACGAATCCGAAACGGGCCCGTAACGGATCCGTAAATGCGTGATTGCACTGATTCCTTTTTTAAATCTAACGGATCCGCATCCGTTTTTGTGCACATTGGGTTAGCATACACACTCACCCATACGCATTTAAGTGATCACACACTCTAATGCTTCTACCTTGTCGATATATCTTGGAAGGGCAATTGAGGCGTTGTAGTTTGCTGCGCTTTTAGTTGTTATTTGAATGAAAAACGAGACAGACGTTTTTAAAACAAACTTTATGGGTAAAACCAAAATCATAAAAGTTGGAAATTTAAACAAAACAGAGCTTATGCAAGCTATAAATAAAAGTTTTAATTACAACTCGGTTGCTGCAACTGAGAGAACAGTTGGTGGAACAGTTTTTCGATTCTCACAAACGTTTTTCAGCTTTAATTTTTCATAACTCGTTTACTGCAAACATTTTTCAATTCTCGCAAACGTTTTTTTAATTAGGATCAACTAAAACTCGGTTGCTGTAACCGAGAAAATAGGTGGCGAAAACGTTTTTCGTTCTCGCAAATGTTTTTTCAGCTTATGTTTTTCATAACTCGTTTGCTGCAAGCATTTTTCGGTTCTCCCAAAGGATATGACATGTATGACTTAACATAAGTTCGTTTCTCCCAACTACAGTCCCCAAATGAACTTCAGTTATCTGAGATTTCGTTTGGGAGGAACGAGTTTTTTCTTTGCTAATAACCACTTATATTAATATACCAGCTTTGTTCGTTTACTTTCCCAGTAAAAATATGCATGAATCTACTTTTAAAGGAGAAAGAACGATATAGTACGCCAATGACTTCCAGTAAAAATTTGCAAAGAAACAGTTGATGTAATTTTGTCCTTTGCTATATACATTTTGGCATGTAGTCACATATCTACTGTCACAGCTGTCGAATTATGACGTCGTCGGTGCACCACAATTTGTTGAATGCCACTGCATATTATTGCTTTCAATCTTCTTTCTAAATTTCAGTGATATATTAAATAAAATATTAAAAATCTCTTTTAAACTTGTTTCTGCAGCTGTGAATTTTGTTTTTGTTTGCAAAAAATTGTGGGCACTTGGCTGGAGGAACTATTATTGTGGATGACTCAAATTAACTTAAACATACATATGATACCCAGGGTAACCCATCCCCATTTTTGGTCGAAAATATGAAAAATTTAGAAAAACTGTCTGTATCTGGAAACGAAGCGTCCAATCGAAAAAATAAAATTTTTTTACTGGTTCGTAAGGGTTTCTCACAAAGTGTTCCAATTCTCATGAAATAATTTTGTTTCAAAAAATCGCCAAAATAAGAAAATCGCTAAACTTAAAAAATGGCTATATCTCGGAAACAGTCCGTCCAATCGCAAAAACAATAATTTTTTACCTCCAAAGGAGGAGGCTTTCACCTATGGATGTCTTCCATACGGCATCACTTTTAAAAAAAAAAGCTAAAATTTTTGGTATCAAAAATCGCTGAAAATCGGATTTTTCATAAAGAGGTCCATCGTATGGAAGATATTTTGTTCAAAAAATCATCAAAATATGAAAAACGCTGAAACAAAAAATGGGTAGAACTCGGAAATACGTACATATGTGAGTCTTAGCTGTTTTTTATTTGAACAATTTTAGTTTAACGGATTTTAAGTGATGCCGTATTAAAGACATCTATTGGTTACAGCCTCCACTTTTTTATTTTAACGATTTTCTTATTTTGGCGATTTTTTGAAAAAAAAAAATTATTCCATGCGAATTGGAATTGTAAGAAACCCTTAGAACCCCGTTTTCGAGATATAGAAATTTTTTTATATTTTCGAAATTTTTCATATTTTCGAAATGGGCACGAAATACGAACCCTGTTTGTAAATAATAATAATTTTGTTTATATTTAAATGTAAAATACACAATTTTAGTAAAAAATATTTTTTTCTACTTTTTTCTATAAAATTCATAATGGGTTAAAGCATCACCAGCTATCAAATTCAAGTAATTAGTTGAGCATACCAATATATTACTTGGTACAACCGAATTAGTTTTTACATTTTTCGTTCATCCAACTAATAGAATATTCACCACTACAGGATAATTTGATTGCTAGAACTAAAACTTGATTGACAGATCACATTTATTTCTTGTTGCTGTGACTTCAACTAAATATCTCAGTTTTTGCAACCAAAACTGAATTACAAATCAATTGATATGCACAACATTTGGTGATCCAGAACACAATTATTGGTAATCACAACTGAATAATGTGATAGCCAAGGAACCGCCAAATTTTAGTTGATTGTAAATATAGTTGTGACAACGAATCTCTTCTCTGTGTGTAATAGCTATGGTCCCAGTAATACACAACTGTGTGTTCTAGAGAATGGGGGACCAACTTGTATTGTGTGCATTTCATAGAGAATTTTTATACACGCTGAAAAAAACGGCGTCTGTAACAAGTAACCATGTATATGTTTGGAACATTCATATACTTACATACGTGCAATCATTCTTTTCGTGAATTAAAGAACTGCTACTTTCTTGTTTCTTCGTTGTCTGTCTCGTTTTTGTCAGCAGTTTTCAACAAACAAAGCCTTATTTGGGTTACAAAAATGTATCCAACAAACATACTATATTTGCGACAATCTGCAATCAAGAACAAAAACAAAACAATGATTCTTCGGCGTATATATTAAATTGTTGGAATGACATCAATTTAAGTAAAGTATTTGGGCATCTGATGATGAACTTGCCATGGAGTTGGGAACTAGTTATGTCAGCGAGTGTGCTTACCTAAATTGCCCTTTATTCTAACAAAACTAACCATTTTTCACTCAGAACAACGTTTCCGAACTTGTAGACTTATATTATGAACTTCTCATACATTACTTTAGAAATCATCAAAATCTTTATCACGACTTTATGTAATTTTTACCAAAACGTAATTAAAAAATATTTTTTACATATGAAATTAGCACAATTGTCAAATTTTAGCAAACCGTACAAAATTATATAAATCGAAGATTTTTGGTAAATATCCCTCAAATCTCTTAATTCCTCCCATTTTCTTATTTATGTTTGAAAATCCATGAAAAAATGGACTTATCCCTCGGGTTGGCATCGCTGGTTACAACAATTGGTGTTACAACAACTGAAGCACAGCCGCGAATACCATCGTAGGCAACAATTTTTGTAAGAGTGGTTTTTCCATGAATTCCAGTTCACGCTGAAAACATATTCTGCAGGAACCATTTATATGTTTGGAACACACTTCAAACATTCATATGTTTGCAAGTCCCAAACTCACTCTTATTTAAATGTAAACAGTATCATGTTTACTGGCAAACATGTATGCTTTTACGTGGAAGCATTCACCTGTTTCCCCCCAAAACCTACATATACTTACGTGGAAACAAATGCATATTACCTCCCAAACATAATAATATTTAGAAACCAATTATTCTTTGATTTCAATATATATGTATTTTTTATTGTAATTAATTTAAATATACAAAATATGTTTACTTGCATTGAATGCATTATTTGTTTTTTTTTTCGTGAAATGGGATTCTGCTGATCTTTTGCTTCTCCTTCTTTGTAATCTCTCACGTTTTTGAAGATTTTTCTTGAAGGTTTCAGTTATGCGTTGGTTATCACCATAGACTAATACTTATAGTAGACTAATACTTATAGTAATTACTAATACCAGATAGAGGCAATGTTTCAAATCAACGAACAAAATAACAAATAGTTTTGTCTGTTAAAATTATTGTGTTAAATACAACACAAATGTATGTTAACAATAACAGTCATTAAAAATGTTTAAAACACATTTAAATTTGAGTAGCAAACACGTACATTATAATTTATTAATCATTGTGCCTTAAACATGTTATATTGAATAGCAAACACAATGTGTTTGGACACAACTATATTATATTTGTGACAAGCTCCAAACACTCTTTATATTTGCATCCAAACAACAACAAAATACAGATTTTTCAGCGTGAACGAATTACTCTGCCAGATTATTTGAATGCAAAACTAAGTAAAAAATATCAGTTTCTGACATTTTAAATCCATTTCAAAGTGAAAACACGATGTGTATTATAACGTGTTATCAACCAATTTGTTTTGGATATAAAACGCTATTTCATTGTGAAACCCAAAAAAAATTAATTTTCTAAATAACTTAATGTTTTAGTTAATATAATTTTCTGTTTAATGTTAATAAAAGTGGAAATAAATCCAGACCTTAAATAGACAAACAAAGACAAAGTCCCTATTAGTTTGAAAAGTTTTCTGTCTCTGGTGAACAAATTACATGTTGTCACTTAAATTGTTATTCGTGGATGAGCTCCAACTGTTGACTTAAATTGTTCATGCCGATTTGATGGAGAATTGTGAAATTTAAATGTATTTTCCACATTTTTGATATCTTCTATTGTTAGTGTACAATTGTGTTGTATTTAACACAAAAACTAAATCTCAAAAGGTTGGTTGTTGTGAACTAATGCGTCTGTTGCTATTACTAAGTAATACTTGCATATAGAACAAAATAGTTTATTTTGTTATTATAGAACACAATAGGTTACGAAGCTTGTCACTAAAATGTTGTAAAGCACAAAGCTGATGTCTCATATTTCGAAAGCTATAAATAATTAGAGCAAACTGATTACACAAATCAATAGATCTCCAAAAGTCTGCCTAAAAATCGGTCTTATCTCAATTTTCCCAATTTTGCGATAATTTGGGAACGATGATATTGAAATTGCTTTTTCAGTCGATTTAGTAGGCATTTTCTTGATAGTTAGACTGAGACGATTTTTGACAATTTAAAATGTTAAAATTACGATTTTTCCAGTTATTTTTCGAAATATTTGACGATTTTGTAGCTCCGAAAGTTGGCAGCTATGGTTACTGGATATTTTTTACTGGAAAAGTACGCAGACAGACCTATTAGTATGGGTGCGAATGAAGGGAGATTGTGAGAGTGGCGGCTTGTGAGACAACAATATTGAACAACAATAACATTATCTACCGTCAAAGCTCTTCTGAAAGCTCATAATGAAAGATACTTGTCTTGATACTTGAGGAGGTGATCGGCAACCGCACATAAATTGCAGAATGTACTCCAGTCATCAACTGTGAAGCTAATACTGACTCCAGGAAAATACCAGAAAAGAACACAAGCTACTACATCTAAATGAGTGGGTATGAGAACTAAAGCTATCTGACAGAAACAAAACCAAACAATTACTGTTGAAGCAAGCCTCTGCCTTTGTCCTTTAGACGTAATACTCATGTGGAGTGTGAATGGTGAAGCATGATATAAACACAGGGAAAGCGATACCATTAAAATAGGGGACCAGAATTCTCCCACTCCCACAGAGATGAGGTGAAGGAACTTGTGGCTGAAATTCAGAGACTTGTGGCAAATCGAACCCTCTTCATGTTAATTTCGGTCGCCGGTGGTACCTTAAAAAGAAAGACTTAAGTACTCGCGTGGACTATAAAAAGCTCAAAGAAGTGACTAATAATGACAGCTATCCTCTACCAAGAATTGATGACACATTAGATACTATGTCAGGAATGATATGGTTATCCACCCTGGACTTGCAAAGTGGTTGGAGAAAAGTACATTCAATGTATGTGCTGGTCTGGGCAGTTCAAAGTTATTCCATTTGTACTCTGTAACATTCCTGCCACCCTTGACAGTTTAATGGAGTTCGTGTTAAAAGGACTACATTGGCAAACATGCTTGGTGTACCTAGACGACATTATTATGATGGGAAATGCATACGATAAACATTTGAAGAATCTTAAAGAAGAAGTGTTCTATATTCCAGAAGGAAGTAATGTACTTGGGGCATGAAGTGACAGCAGATGGCATTTCCACCGATGAAGATACCATACTGGTACTAAGGGCTTGAATCTTCATGAACTTCGTAGTTTTCTGGGACGGCTTCTTTGCTTGCATACCCAGTTGTTGGCGAAAAATGCGTGCTGGATACTGATCCAAACGGTAATTTATGGCGAGGATACAACAGGCGAATACCCTCAAAGTCAGAGCGAAACTAGAGTGTTACGAGACGAGTTACTGGTGGTCATAGAGTCTGTCAAACACCGCCAGAAGTATCCGCACTGTCAGCTCTTCCAGCTAATTTAAGAACCCCGAATGCCAACTTGCTCGTTGGACTGAGAGGCTACAGAGCTATGACTTCAGTATTGAACACATAAACGAAGACAAAATGGTAATGCTGTTGCCCTGTCACGTCATCCATGCATGCTGGAATGGAAACGCACAAATCTGAGGAAAAAGGAAACATTGATTTCCGTATGCTTCCATTGGAATCCAACGAAGAGTGGTCGACTGCACAAAGAACCTACCCTATACTGACAAAAAAATATTTGGGAAAAACAATGTAAAAGACCAATACGCAATGATATCGCCACAGAGTCCATATTGACGCAGTAGAATATCCTAAATTATTGGGAATGGTTGCCTGTACCGGTTTCGGGAAAGTGCATCAACGGTTCTACTTTATTGCGTGTCAGCAAAGGGTAGTCGATAGGATAGCGAATTATACCCAATGTCTGGCGACTAACGGGAATAACTCCCCCTCAGAACTTCAGTCGGATCAGGGTAGAATTTTAAATCTATCGTCTTCAAGGAAATGTATGAGACGTACGTGATTCGCAAAGCAATAATAGCACCATGCTTAGCCTGACGGCATGGTTGAGGTTTTCAACCGAACTATTGAAGAAAATCTGAGAAAGCTGGGCAGCGCAGATCTAAGAGATTAGGATAAGCATTTTCCGTAGTTTCTTTTGACATACTGGGCGGTCACTCATGACTCCACCGAAACGAAACTGCCTTTAAAGAATTTAGGTTTTTTGTATTGAGTATATTATTGAGTATATCGTCGCTGTGTCTACCTGCGTTAAGGGAATGCGTGTGCGTTCTTGTACATTTTATAAATCGCAGTCGGTTTTGTTTTGTCACTATCTAATAAATATAATGGATGGAATTTAGCAAGTATGACAAAATATTTGTAAAAATGTTCAATTTCGTCCTACATAGTCAATCAGCGATGTCATGGATACCCCCTCCTCTAGTAAAATGAAACTGATCACAGTCAACAAAATTAATTAAATTAAAAAGAGGTATGAGCATAAGTTCAAGATAATGTAACATAAATTTGTTCAGATTTGTTTCAATTAAATTAGGACAAGTAACTTTCGAGTTATGATAAATTAAGTCGAGAAATATCACAAACAATTGAGAATTTCTCGACAACTTTGAAGCACTGAATGCTGTCTTTTCAAACTATTGTTTTATATTCCTCCTGGCCACTACCTATACTTATGCTGAAGGCTGGAAAACAAAATTCCAATCGTTTATTTACCGGTTAACCGCAAGAATAACTGATTTTTTTAATGCTTAAAATCAAGTTTCTACCAAAATATTCACGATACGATAATATCAGAAAAACCTCAAATTCCATTTTGTTAGTTAAGTTAAAATGAAGTTCACATTTGGTAAAAAAAGTATAAACTTTAAGAAATTTAGATCAAACATTACCACTTTCAGACTTTTGTATTGTATTTCCCTCCATATTATAAGTAAATTGGAAGTGCCGAAACCGCATGTACGCTGTACACTGTTTCCAAGAAATGATTTCTACATAAGCCAACAAAGTCAAGAGGAACATATTTTGGGAAAGTATCTACAGTGAGTTATTTTTTTTTAATTTTGCGGAATATATTGTTTTAATTACAAGCTGTTATAAAATAGCTATTATTATATTATTAAATGAACTTCATCTTCGCAAATTTAGAATACATTTAATTTTGCCATATATAGTTTGATTATTAGTTTTTAATTTGTTTGTCAAACGGATTCCCGACCTAGACTCATCACATCCAATTTTGTACGAAATGTAATGAAACGGTTTGAAATACGTAGCATAGAAATACATTTTCAAAGTTGTAATGGTTGTTATCGGACTCTAAGGCTGAAAACACAGGATCAATCAAAACGTTTTGACACATGAGGCCAAAAAATGTATTGAAAATATGTTTCGTTTCTGTTTTTTAGTCTGCGTTGGCTTATAAGAAAAAATATATTATTGTTATATTAATGAAAGTAAAAACGTCCGGTGTTTTTTCTGAATAAACATTCGAGATTTATTCAAAAATAAATATGTTGCATGTTATTAAACAGTGAAATAGGAAAAAAAATTAAAAATTTATTGATGGAAAATTGTCCGATATCTAAAAAATTCTGCTAAAAATTCTACGAAAAATATCAAATTTTGGAAAAATTTCGCGAAAATTATGTTAAAAGGGATAAACATGCCACCCCAGCAACACTGTTCGCAAGCGATCGCGGAAAGAGCTGATCGCGAGCAGGGAAAGGTGTTATGAACGGTGTTGCACTCACAGAAAAATTCGGTTGAGACAGCCGAATTAGCCGTAACCGAATTAAGAGGTTGTCACAACCGAATTAGAGGTTGGCACAACCTCATCAGATGTTGACACAACCTCATCAAGGGTTGACACAACTTCAGTAGAGGTTGACACAACATCATTAGAGGTTGACACAACCTCATTAGAGGTTGACACAACCTCATTAGAGGTTGACACAACCTCAATAGAAGTTGACACAGCCGAATTAGAGGTTGGCACAACCTCATTAGAGGTTGACTCAACCTCATTAGAGGTTGTCACAGTCAAATTAGAGGTTGTCACAGCCGAATTAGAGGTTGTTACAACCGAATTTAGATACTGTCATAAATGAATTATTAAAGTTTATTTTATTATTAAGTGATGATTTATTTTCTTGTATTTTTATAAATGAATTAAAAAGCGAAAAAATAAATTCATATATATGGGGTAATCTATATAAGTAGAATAATACATTTAATTTACATGCCTCTTCCAACCTTTATTGAAGTCCCGGCCATCATGGGACACCGCACTAATTCTGACATGTTGTATCGGTTGCTCTAGGTCCAAAGCCGTTTTGTATCCAGACTACCGCATGCAAATCTGCTGTTGATATCTGCTTAAAAAACATCTGCAAAATAAGACGGTTTAATACAAAATATATTTTACTTACCTTTTTAAAATAATATTTGTTTATAAAATTTTAAACGTCAGATTTTAAATACATAGAATTATGTTGTGGTAAGCGAATTGAAAATGAATTCATGAGAATCCGGTTACAGCAACCGAATTGACGTCAAATTCGGTCGTTGCAACCGAATTCAGGCTAGATTCGGTTATTGCGACCGAATTGAACCAAATTCGATAGTTACAACCGAATTGATGTCAAATTCTGTTACTACAACCGAATTGAGGTTGGTTAAGACCAGATTCGGTTACCCCAACCGAATTAGGTACCAATTCGATTGTTGCATCCGAATTAATTTGAAATTCTGTTGTTCCAACCGAAATTTTAAAAAATTTAGTTGACTGAGCGAATATAATTTGAAGATTCACTTGCCACAACCGAATCAATTATGAAACGAGGTTGCTTCAACCGAATTTCGGTTGTGGAGACTAAATTCGGTCGTAACAACCTCAATCCGGTTTTGGCAACCTCAATTCGGTGGTAACAGCCGAATTTACGGTTGCTACGACCTCTTTTCAAACAATTAGTTCTCTGAGTGTGTATATATATATGTGTTTTATACAAAAAAAATTTTAAAATTCAAAAACTATTAAGGATGACATTTAAGATTAATAGAATTATTCTCTCGAATTTAAAACTCCAATATAACTTATACTAGATAAATATAATCTTTGTTTCCATACGTAGTAATACCACCGCGTTTCCAATTTTGAATTAAATTTTCGGCAAACAAATTTCAATCAAAATATAACAAATAACAAAAACCAATACTGTGCGGAGACGCTTATTTTCGCCGACGAATCGAAATAGAGGGTTGCTATTTATATTTCGGGTCCTGGCAGTACTAGTGTTGCCAGATAAAAACTGGAACTTCCATTGGAAAGTTTGACATTTTTTTAGCATAAACATACATAGAACGTTTTCACTTACGAGCACTATTTGTTGTATTTACAGTGTGTTGAAGAATTCATCTCTGTCAAAAATTAGAATTAACCCGGGAAAATTTTTGTGCGATGATTTTTTACGATTTTTGGCGTGGATTATTGAGACAAGAGTGTCTCAATCAACGTGTTTCGACTTTTGGTGATGAAGCACCATCAAAAACCACTGTAAATTGCTGGAACCAAGAGTTCAGTCTCGGACGCCGTTCGTCCCAGCATGAATTTGGTGAAGGTCGTGCAACTTCAGTCGTTGTGCCGGAAACCATCGATGCTGTGCGTGAACTGATAAAACAAGACCGACAAGTGAAATACCGTCAGATTGAGGCTTCCTTGGGCATTAGTACCACTAGCATCAATAAGATATTGGATGTTCATTTGACCGTGAAAAAAATTTGTTCTCGTTGGATCCCACTAATGCTCAAAAAAATGCTCGTGTCGATTGGAGCAAAGAAATGTTGAACAAATACAACCACGGTAACTCAAATGCAGTGTACTTATATAACATCGTCACAGGTGACGAATCATGGATCTACTTATATGCATATGAGCCCGAAACAAAACAGCAATCCACCGTATGGGTCTTTCAAGACGAGCTAAATCCAACAAAAGTTGTTCTTGGAAGAAGCACATCGAAGCAAGTGATCGGATTTTTGTTTTTGGGTTTAACCGGCTTTCAGTGGAACGTAGGGTGGTCAATTCTGATTGGTATACCACCAACTGTTTGCCAACAGTTTTGGAAGAAATAAGGAAAAACAACAAGAGAAGACGGATGATTTTGCATCAGGGCAATGCGAGCTCTCACACATCAGCCGAAGCAATGGGCTATTTGAGCACTCAACATGTCAAATTGATGGGTCATCCGACGTACAGCCTGATTTGGCACCCAATGACTTATTTTTACTACGTGGTCTACCTTTTTCGACGCCGAAGCGTTCAAACCCCATGTTTTGGAGGTGTCTCAATCGGAGTGAAAAAAGTGCTTCGAAAATTGGTTTGATCGCACTCAAAATATATTGACAATATGAGAATATTTTGGAAAACTATAAAACCATTTTGTTATTTTTATTGCTGGACCCGAAATATAAATAGCAACCTCCTATACTATAGGGGCGTTTTTTTTCATGACCTGTATAAGTAAAGAGCATCTGTTACGGAAAAAAGTCATAGACGTTAAGTGTAGTCAACTTGGCTGCCTCGATTAGTTTTTAATTTTTATTTGTCAATTTTTATATTTAAAAGTCAAAAACATAACAAAATTCTAAAGGATGCAATGTAATATACGAGGTGGGTATTCGGGATTCACACTGTAGCAGGATTTTCTTATTTGGAAATATCGAGTAAATTAAATTCTGATTGTTTTATTGATAAATAGATGTTTGATTAAATGAATTCTCCAAATAAGAGATTTCGATTACAATGGTTCACGACTTTAATTCCACATTAGCGTAAAATGCGTGCTTGTAGCTGCTCGGTAGTTGTGAGATGAAAAAATGAAGCCATCATATACGGGATAGTATCAAAATCCCGAATTTCAAAATCCCGAAATGCCAAAATCCCGAATTTTTTAAAAGGCCGAAATATCAAAATCCCGAATTTCAAAATCCCGAATTTCAAAATCCCGAGTTAAAATCCCGAATTTTGAAAAATCCCGAATTATTGAAAATCATACCAATACATTTTTTTTATCTCTTATTATTTGACAAGGAGCCTTTTCAGTACTGTTTTTTGCATTTGTTTTTAACGAGTTGTTACAAAGCATCACATGTTTTTCATTAGCTACGGGCTCATGACTGTGGACAGAAGGCTCCTTTTTTAATATATGTTCGTCGTTCACCATGATTGTGTGCAAACGACTTTTGCAAAACTTTTCTTTTCTATTTGCACAACACCAGTAATACACTTTTTCAGTTGATTTTTCCAAATGGTACGAATGGCCATTCAAATTCAGTTTTTGTTTGCCTTTATTTGATATCAAAACTTCCAGACTCATTTTGTATTTTTTTGTGGAAAATTAGCGACGTTTTTTATTTCGAAGTTAATATTTTCATATGTGAACTAAGACTGACTAATTTATTTATACATTTTAAAATATCGTGAATAATTGTACAGTTTTCCATGTGAACTTAGATCGAGGAATTTATTTATAGATTTCAAAATCGCGAATAATTGTACAGTTTTCCATATGTGAACTTAGATCGAGGAATTTATTTATATTTATTTATTTATACTTAGATCGAGGAATTTATTTATAGATTTCAAAATCCCGAATAATTGTACAGTTTTGGTTTTAAAAATCGGGATTTTGTAACTATTCGGGATTTTGTAATTCGGAATTTTGTAATTCGGGATTTTGTAATTCGGGATTTTCTTTTCGGGATTTTGTGTTCGGGATTTTGTAATTCGGGCATATGACCCCAACCCCCGAAAACAAAATCCCGAATTACAAAATCCCGAATTACAAAATCCCGAATAATTGTACAGTTTTGGTTTTAAAAATCGCGCGAAAACTGTGCAATTATTCGGGATTTTGAAATCTATAAATAAATTCCTCGACCTAAGTTCACATATGGAAAACTGTACAATTATTCGCGATTTTGAAATCTATAAATAAATTCCTCGATCTAAGTTCACATGGAAAACTGTACAATTTTTCGCGATATTTTAAAATATATAAATAAATTATTCAGTCTTAGTTCACATATGAAAATATTAACTTCAAAATAAAAAACGTCGCTAATTTTTCACAAAAAAATACAAAATGAGTCTGGAAGTTTTGATATCAAATAAAGGCAAACAAAAACTGAATTTGAATGGCCATTCGTACCATTTGGAAAAATCAACTGAAAAAGTGTATTACTGGTGTTGTGCAAATAGAAAAGAAAAGTTTTGCAAAAGTCGTTTGCACATAATCATGGTTAACGACGAACATATATTAAAAAAGGAGCCTTCTGTCCACAGTCATGAGCCCGTAGCTAATGAAAAACATGTGATGCTTTGTAACAACTCGTTAAAAACAAATGCAAAAAACAGTACTGAAAAGGCTCCTTGTCAAATAATAAGAGATAAAAAAAATGTATTGGTATGATTTTCAATAATTCGGGATTTTTCAAAATTCGGGATTTTAACTCGGGATTTTGAAATTCGGGATTTTGAAATTCGAGATTTTGACATTTCGGCCTTTTAAAAAATTCGGGATTTTGGCATTTCGGGATTTTGAAATTCGGGATTTTGATACTATCCCCAAAAATACAGAACTATAAAATAAATAAAAATAAATGATTTCCCATTACATCCCATGAAGGAATTGGGGAGAGCTTCTCACAATCAGTGAGCTGTGCGCTTTCTATTCATTGGTTTAGAACGGTTCCGAACGGTATTTTGAGAGGGTTTTTCATGGCTAAATAATCTATAGTGTCGCCGTCACTATGCGAGGTGACCGCCGTCGAAAGGAATTTAAGGTGGTTAGAGCATGGATCGAATCCAGGATCTCATGTACGAGAGGCGTGCACACTAACCATTGCACCACCGACGGCCGTACAGAACTAGTACCAACAAATTACATCAATTGTACCATAAATGCACCAAAAAGTACTTTAAGTGTAGTAAAAGGTACAGAAAACACCAAAAAAGTACATAAATGTACTACAATGTGTACTAAAAACAGCAAAGTGTATCAATAAAATACATAATGTGCAGCAGAGCCGAAGGTGTTCCTGCGAATCTTGTTGAATTATGGAAAGGTAACCGCTAAAGTATATTTTTGAGAATCGATCTATTCACTTTACTTCCTTGTGGGTTTGCTTTAGTTGTTAGTCTCCAGTATTGCCGTGGAATTCTTCTGCATGAGAAGAAAAAATTAATAGTATTTTATACAACTTTTTACATATTTTGTTAAACAAATTACGCTTTATTTTACATCAAAACTTCCGAAACGTCGTGAAAATATAAGAAATGGTGATATACATTGTATATTTTTCACACAACAAAGTAAAACTTGGTAACACTTTTTCGGGGTTATTCTCAACTTCTAAAATAATACATGTTAACGTGCAGGTTGTCATTTTGTATGAGTTAACGTGCAAAAGTTACGAAAAAAACAGCCCCAATATTCGGATCATTATTACGACTGTTAAATGTGGGAGAGAGGTGCTATGGTATGGGCTGTATGTCGTCTCCTGATATTGGAAATATAGTTTTTATTCAAAATGTGCTAAATTTAAGTAGTTAGAAAAATAATCTAATCTAAAAGTTCATGATAAAAGCACCGAATATGGGTATATCTGAGAATTAATATTTTCACCAGGGTAATGACCAGAAGTACTCAACCCACAATGCAGAAATCCTCTGCAAAGTCCAGACCTTCGTTGGAAAAATAGGTTTTAGAAAAAAATTCGAAAATCTGAATTTCGAACCAAAACCAATATTAAAGCGGTTTCTAGGACGAATGGAATAAAATTAGTACCAAAACAATAAGAAAGAGGGTTCAGTATAACGAATAAATACAAAGCCAATATTAGATATCCAACTAAATAATAAAAAAGGTACAACTGCACCTAATTTTTAAAGTAACCAAATATTTTTTTCCAAGTGAGTCCTTAACTTTGCGGAGCGAAATCAGGATTGCTGGCCAAAGTTTTCTGAAATATTAATTATTAAATTTGTAACCTCCGGAGTACTATATTGTAGATATTTGTAGACTCCATACAAAGATGAACATAATTGCTGTGTCTCCATACACTCGTATGATATTAAAATATTAAAATGTGAAAAACACTTTAAACAAAAGTATTGTTTTTTCTAATTAACAAAATACATACGTGTAAAACGCGGTAACTAAAGTAAAATGTTTTTTTTAGAACTTAAATACTTTAAAAATATTATTAACTATATTCATAGAATCTAAAATATTTTTGAAAATATACAAAAATATGTATAGAAAAACAAAAATAGACCAAACTTTTAAAAATAAATCAAATTGGGAACAAAAGCTTGTTCTGAACATAGACTAACACATACCATAGAAGCTTTTATTCGCTCAATAAATTAAACGTCATAGGTACGATGGAAAGTAAACATTGGATGGTGGAAAATATGGGTTCAATAATACCAGATAGTGGCAATAGTATACAGCGATGAACAAAGGAACAACAACCGAATTTCGTGTTTTTCTGGCAAACTAGTTGTGTTAAATACAATACAAATGTATACGAATGATAAAAGTCAACAAAAAAGTGCAAAATATATTTAAATTTTTCAGTTCTACACCAAAACGACAGGAAAAAGTTAAGTGAATATATTTTGTAACTCCACCTGGTGTAAGGTAATTTTAAATTTAATTGCTCTCATTTCCACAAACCTACGATGAAGAGTGTGAAATGAAACGTCAGATGAGAGAATAAGTTTATCTATGTATGTGTTATTCTATGGTTCTATGGTTCTGAAGGGTACATATTTAGCTATCGTTCATAGTTGAAAACTAGGCACAGTGCTGTATGAAATCCTACGACCTTCTGACGATTGTAGGCTGCTGATTTTGGATTGTATTCTATAAAAGTTCACAATCACAAGTTGATTGATTTTCAAAGTATCCCAGTTTGCAAAATGAGTCTAGTTCGGAAATGTTCCATTACTGGAGTGGCCAGCCATAAATCCTGGCCTCAACCCAATTGAAGATCTCTGGGGGGTACTTTCCGCTAAGGTGTTTTCAAAGAGGAAGCAGTATACGACTCTTAAAGAACTAAAACTAGCAATATTGGCGGAATGGGAGAAAATTGACATGTCCACTTTAAGCAACTTAGTGAGTTCTATGCTACGCAGGCTACAACAAGTTATTATGCACAAGGGCAACTCAATATCATATTAATTACATATTTTAATTGGATAAGAATAAGAATTAAATTTAAGTTTCATTTTTGCATATATAAATATTTTCTATGACGAATATATCAAACACTTTTTTTTGTTCTAAAACAGAAATGAAAAATATGGTTTCTTATAATTTTAAAGAATAATAAAATATAAACTAATATATTAAATAAAAATAAAAAAAATTTTAGATTTCAAAGCTCCAACTCAAAATGATACATTGCATATATAAACATTTGACAGGGGTAGATTAAAAATTAAATACGAATAATTGTTTAACCATTTATTGTTACGAATAAAAGCATAGAATTCCAAAGCGAATCAAATTATATGCATAAAGGCTTAATATGTGTAACAGAGAAAGAACGAAAAGTGAACTATTACAGAACTAATTTTAACAGTGAAATTTAATATTTTTATGTGTTTCTAATTTCATTTAAATATTTTTCACTCCATGGCGCTGCATTTCGTTGCCTATTAAGCGCATCTTCATCTTCTAATTCAGTTTGGTCTTTCTCATTCTCTTTTGGACACAGCATTTCGTTTATAGGTAGAAAATGGCTTTCCAGATAAAATTGGGAAGCATGACATTTGAGATATTAAAATTTGACTCAGACTCCTTAAAATTTATTTTGTGTTGGAATTATTTTGTACCTTCTTTTTCATCTTTAGGCTTGTGAATTTTGTGCTTGCTTTTCTTTCTTCATTTGATTTTAATAATTTAATGTTGGTAAAAGTCAAAAATATTGATGTTTTTCTGAAAGTTTAAAAGTATAGGTTTGTTCCCGTACTTTTTAATAGTAAAACTAGTAAAAGAGAGTTTCACCAGAAATATCGACAAATTCTCTCTGATTGACCGAGTTTCAAAAAAGTACGGTAACGAAAAAATTGTAAATGTGGTAAAACTTATGTCAGAAATGTGTCCACAACATGGTCCTCGTCCGAAACATCCAACAGGAAATACCTCGCACTGCTGGAATCATCCACAGTGATATTATATTATGTATTTCCGTTTCTGTTTTCAATAAAAACCATTCATTTGCCGATATTAAATTATGTTTTCAATTTATTTTGACAATTTACTACTTTTACTCGGTAAAATTGTTCGAGTAAAAAGTTGTAAAAGAGAACGCCAAATTTTTCTGTTCTCTCTTAAATTTTCTTACTACTTTTACTATTTTCTTGAGTACGGGAACGCTTTTAAAATTAATGTTAAATAAAAAAAACTTCGTTAATTTGAACCTTGATTAAGTGGGATACAAAAGGTGGAAGACTCTATACTGAAACGCAATATTATTCAAAGAACAGTTTTTGATGTGTTAACATTTATAGGCACGGGTAGGGCAATCTATCTTATCATATGCAAACAACGCACAGTGTAAGCATCACATAAGTGGTTGTTGTACAACAATAGTCTCTGCCTGAAAATAACTATGATGGTGTTGATGTAGCGGCAGAGTATTGAATAGTATGGAGAGCTCATGGAACGAATTGTATGACTTTATATTTTACTCTCTTTTTGTCATAACTGGTCCATTCATAATTTTGATGAGAAACAGTGATGTGTTCTGAAACATTTATGCTTTTTGTATTGTTTTATGTAATAACATCGTCGAAATGGTGCATTTATATTGAAATATTCTATAAAGAGAATAAGACTCGTTTATGCTCGTTTACTCAGACTCTCTACATGAGAGCGGAAAACGAGTACAATAAGTTCTCTATACTATTCAATACTTTTTGTCGTCGCTCTGTTTCTGACAAAACAAGAACAATTATTTCTCGCGAGCTAAATATTGCTATTTATTCATTTGTATGCCAGCATTCAAACAAGCCGGTCGTCGTCGCTCTGTTTATGACAAAACAAAAACAATTATTACAGTGAGCTAAATATTGCTTTATTTATTTTAACAATATTACACCTAATGGTAAAGCAGATGTAAGAAAAACGAAAGTACAATAGCAAGAGAGCCTTCAGCACAAAAAAACGATTTCAAGCCACAACAAGACAATTTTAAACTAATGGAAGTAAGTACATTTCGTATAATGGTTTCTGGAACTGACAGCATTCTGGACATCATATTTATAAACCTTGATCAATACTTATTAAATGAATTTATTAATGTCTAAAAGAGCTTGAAATTTTCTTTATTTTTTTAGTTTTCAAACAGGTACCGTGTAACAAAAAGGTATATTGCGCATCCGTGAAAGTTGTACTGCCACCTCTTACCACTCCGCCGCAACCTTTACAATCACGTATTGCTGGTGCATCGAACGAGAAAAAATTGTTTTTGCGCAACGTCGTTTGGAGCGAAAAAAATTCACGATCAAATATCCGATGGACGCAACTGTGAATCTACATTCAAAATACAAGGGCAGGTGTACCATAAAGTTGTTCACTGATGCCGATGTTCTTTAGTACTGAACAATAATAAGAACATGTTCAAATGTTCGATATCAAATGAAACGTGAAAACAATATCAATGACTTGGGAATATATTATATGTGCCTCAAGTACGTTAAATATCCGACTACAGCGTCACCAGACAAAATGCGGTGTACATAAAAGACGGCCTATGGCAGCACAACGTCTGCCCGGGCTTACTATATGAATATATAGGATAATATACAGGACGTATTATCGTTGAGTAGAACAACGTTTTCCGGGTCAGCTAGTTTTAAAGAATAAGTTTCATAACTTCTAAAATATATGTATATACAAAACTTCCAAAACTTTTTTCTATAGAGCTAATAAAATATTTCCAATCTTAGTTCCGCGGAAAATAAAATCACGCGACCTTATTCTTTTACTTTAATTCTGGTATTAAAACTACAAATCTTTAGGTTCTAAACACTAAAAATGTAAATGTTAGCTAAAAAATATTTAACCTATTTATCGAATCAATCTATAACAATAAAATTAAAATTTGCAACATTTATTTAATGTTAAGATATAATGTCTATGTAATTAATATGCAAAATTCTCGGCAAAATTCCTTGCAACAAAATTTATTAATATTTTTGTGTAAATATTTCTGTTTAGGTTATTTAAACAAATTATTTGTTTTGCGTTACTTAAGAAGTGTAATTTTTTAATCTACGTAGGTTATTATTTTGGAAGTACTTTTGTATATTTTAACAACAGTGACTTTATAACATCGAAATAAACTAACCGTCTCGATTAAATATTAGAATTAAAAACATTGAAAAAATTTAAACCTGAGTATCATCGAAAACGATTATCTAATTAGAATAAAAATCTACGAAAATGTATTGTAAAATTTAACAAAAAAAAACATAAACCAGATATAATATCGGAATACACTATTTTTTATCGACTAGATAATATAACTTTAAATAATTAAAAGTATAGACTAAATGTCGTATCGAAAAAGACTATTTTTTAATTAATTAAAGTCTAGGAAATGTCGAAAAAAGGAACCAGCTCGAAATATTGCAGGCTGGGATGGCATACTTTGCTTTTTCATATGATGGGCCACAACACTGTACTTTCATGTACATTAATTACGTTTCTGTCTAACTAATAATTAAATTTATATTTTGTCTCATAAAAATTGTAAAATGAGAAAAACACGTTAATTTAACTAAGCGGCCTTAAAATTGGTAAAACACGTTAATTAAACTAAAGCGGCCTTCAGCCTAAAGCGCCATTTTCATTCCAATTTATACATTCAAATTAATATTTATACATATTTGATCTTTTCAAAATATATAAAAGTGTAAAACATGGTTACTTAATCCAGAATTTTATTTTCCTTTTCAAATATTAATAAAATATGTATCTTTAACGAAAAATTTAAATTTTTTAGAGTTAAATCAACTATTACTGTATTAGAACGGCGCAGCCGATAATTTCTTTTCACCGGGCAAGAATCACTTAAGCCGCCGCCGCCGAAAATTTTCGACCGGCTAGCTTCTCTGATCGCGAGCCAAAATCTTTGTAAAATCGGTAATTGCTTTGTTTACGAATGTATTATGATTTTATTTACGAATATTTATGTTGAGGAATTTGGGAAACAAGATCAACATTATAATGATGATAAAAATGTGATAATTAGTTTATATGGAGTTTTTGGGAATCTCATGATGAAATTTTGTATTCGTTGTAAATTTTCGTTTAGCAAATTTTGATAATTGCGTCATTCGCAAAACATTCACAATCAACGTTTTAAATGAAACTGCACTGAAAGAAAAACGCTTCGTCGCAAAAATGAAACATTTTCGCTAATGTTTTTACGATGTTATAGTGAAAAGTGTCGTATAACCGACAATTTGGCAGTCGCTGCAACGAAAAATTTCATACTTGACTTCTTTGATAATTTTTCATTTTGTTGCTTCCATAACTTACTTGTCGTTCCTGCAACAATTTTATTTAAATTGAATTTTGTGGAAAAATGGGTCGAAAATTAAAAAAAAAGTAAAGGCATGAGTTTAAAACTACTGATATTTGGTTTATCTCTTACTTTTTATAGTTTATATTTATTATTTACTTATTTTGGAGGTTTGTCAACATTTTTAGTTGACGAAACAATTTCATTATTGTAACGAAACTAATTTTTATGATGGTATAGAGAGAGAAGCAGTGGAAAAAAACGAGCGAGCGTAAAAAAGAGGCCAGCAAGAAAAAATGGTGAGCGTGAGTGGTGGGTCACGTACACATCTTCAATCAGTTACATTGCAACAATTGAAAGTGGTAGACATATTTCTCCGCCGGAATAATTTAAATAATTTTGTTTAAACAGACTAGTTAAACTTAGTAATTATCTTTTATTGTGAAAACTATATTGTGTGAATTTATGTGTTTGCTGTGATCGTTTGTGTATCATAATTCGGTCGCGCCTGCTTCGTTGTGTAGGTATTTGGACTGAGAAAAAAACGAAAGACATAGATACATTTGTGCGCGCAGTCGAAGACAATGAAAACAAAGAAGTCAAAGAAACAAAGTGTTTCAAGTACGACGAACATAAAAAATAACAATTCAACAATCCAACCGAAATTTTAACAAATTTGGTTAAAATAAATAAAAGAGCAGTTGAGGAAAATGCTTACAGAGCGATCACTGGCTTAATGACGGGGAGATTTGGCGCTACAATGGAATATCAAAACCTTCAACACAACAATAATTGCATGATTTAACAAAACAATGAGAGCATAGGGGAGTAGAGATTATGTTCATGGTAAGTACAGACATAGATATGTACATGTCTTAAATAGAAATATTATCAATAAATTTTCTCGTATATGTTTTAAATTGCAGGACTTGAATATGACGGCCACAATAACACTCAACCCCTCGACTAGCACAATCTTCTCCAGACGAGCGTTTCAACATGGAATGAATAGATTTTCGAAAACAAAAATTCAAAAAATTGTTATCAAAACACCTGCAATGTAATACTAACAGTATATATATGTACAATTGTCAATAAATAAATTCAAACACACTTCAAAACATTCATTGCAGCAATGAAACAATCAAATTCGTTGCACTAATGAAACAATTCACAGCAACAGTAAACAAATTCAGTGCAGCAATGAAGCAAATTCCTTGCAAAAACGATACCTATTCATTGCAACAATGAAACAAATTCATTGCAGCAACGAAACAAATTCGTTGCAATAATGAAGCAAATTCATTGCAGCAACAACCATACTTTCACCACAGTGACTAACAATTTGCAGTTGATGAACACATTTTCATAACGGGAATGAAATGTTACGTTAGCTCACTTTCGATGACAAAAGTTGTTGGGGTGATGAACATTTTCTTCCGTGTGACGATGCTTTTCCGTTCAGTGTGGCCACAGTTAGTTTTGCAACAGGATCTTCTGGTCGAGCCCTCTCCGAGCCCTTTATCGCGCGCTCGAAGTAAATGTAGGTATTTTATTCACGAGTTCGAAACTTTTTCACTCGGATTTCGAGTTTTAGAATAAACGATTTATTGAAGATTCAGCTCACGAGTCGGGTGTTTACGTACCTTGCTGAAAATCTTAAAGTGAAGTCTATATCTAACTTAACCTAAATTACACTAGGATTATACCCACAGGAAATTTAGAACAATTTTAACATTTTAGAACTACGTGTTTCCTTTTACTGATCCTAATCTAACTTAGTGCTATCTAGGACGCAGGTGATGCATCTACCGTTTTTGCTCTTGCTCTAAGCCCGTGTACTACTTCTCTGCGTGTTTTCTTTCTTCGTACGTGACGTGTATAAAAAATAATGAAAATTTCGTGAACCGAAAATTTCGTTCACTTTCCCTAGTACTCAGTTCTTTCCGAAAATTTCGTAAGCAAAATCAATTACAGGGTTGTTAAGCCATTGTTATTTCGCGCGAAAACAATTGTTTCTGACCGGAATTTTGACATTTCGATTATTTTAACAATCAGAAGTAACACGATGTGAATTAAAAATAAAGGAATTATTAATGAAATATTTGCAAGGTAAATCAAAGTTAGGTGGTAACACTCGGCAACAAAATATTCCGTTTAGAGATAAATGAGAAAATTTCGCTAGAACTGAATACCGGGATTCTACTCGCATCGTCATATACGATCTCTCCATGAAGAAATCATATAAATGTTAAATGTACATTTGTATATTAATATTAGTTATTGTACACCACACATGCACATGTAATTATGGGCACCAACAACTGTCAAATTTAACATAAATACCTACGAACAAGCAAAGTAAACAAAAAATTATAATAACAAAGTAAACTGAATTTGACAGATAGAGTTATAAGAAAGGAAAATCAGCTGTTCTAATGCGTCAACCTCTACTAGTTCAGCCATGATACCACAGAAAGGGGTATGACAACGCAACAGGTGGAAATGCTGAATTTTGCAATGGAACAAAATACAAATCTTGGTTCGCTTAAGGCCCTTACCAAGATCAGTGTACATACAAAAAAATGTCATGTGAAATATCGACAAAAAATTCCGCCAGTGTAGTACCGTTGTTCACATGAAATACCATCAACATGTATCGGGCAACATTTTAATGCTTGGCTATGTGTTTTATAGAGAGTTGCTCGCCGGGGTAAATATTGTTAAATATTGTTTTGTGTGGCGTAAAATTGATCATGATTATGCTGTGCCATATCAGATAAAAAAAAATTAACGAAAAGAAAGTGAAAAATAAGAATAGTTTTAAAATATGAAAAATCCAATGAGTGTTCGAACTCACGGGCGATGTGTTAACACCTTTTTGCTACACGGTACCTGTTCGATTTCTATGAACACATTCGTAAATGTTACATTGGAAAATAAAAAACAGCGTTCAATCATATGATGACGTTACAGTTAAATAATATTAATACTTAAAATTATTTAAAGACCCAGTGCAAGCACATGTGTCATTATTTTCTTGCTCAATACTTTTTGTTTTATTCCCACAAAAGTCAAAGAATGCAAAGCAACAGACACTTGTACATACATACATACATTGTTATATTCGTACGATATAACCGAAGATCAACATAAAACACTTTTTTAATATTACTCCAAATTAAAACACTTCAATCTCGGCTCGCCGATATCGGATCGCCTTAATTTTTGGCCTACACTCTTCGTCGAAACCCGCACTAGCTAATCCAAAAATTAATAAAATCGGCTATGAATTTCCGGAGAAAATCGCGTGGGAAAATTATATGAAAATCGCCCAATAATCACTTTCAATACCGACTGCCAAGCAACGAACAAACAAACGATGATAAGGCAAAACCGAAGATCAACATAAAACACTTTTTTAATATTACTCCAAATTAATACTCCAAATTAAAACACTTAAATCTCGGCTCGCCGATATCGGATCGCCTTAATTTTTGGTCTAAACTCTTCGTCGAAACCCGCACTAGCTTTTTAATCCAAAAATTAATATAATCGGCTATGAATTTCCGGAGAAAATCGCGTAGGAAAATTATATGAAAATCGCCCAATAATCACTTTTAATACCGACTGCCAAGCAACGAACAAACAAACGATGATTTACTCTTACAAACCTAACACTTGCGTATGCATTAAACTGATAGTTTACTGCCCTAGAGGCGCGCGTATAGATGTTAACACATCAATAATGCAATAAAATATTTTCCGATTACACGTGCGGATTTAAAACAAATAAATTTATTGGAGTCAGTCAATATAAAGTGTGTGATACTCCAGGATAGGGTTGCCAGACGTACTGTTTTTTTACGAGTGTACTGTTTTATTCACAACATCTAAATCAGTACGCAAAAGTACTGGTTTTATAAAATATGTACTGTTTTTGTACTGTTTTTTATACACACTGTAAATTAGCTCTTTTTTCGCACAACATCTAAATCAGTACGTAAAAGTATTGATTTTATAAATTATGTACTATTTTTTCTACACACTGTAAATAAGCTCCTTGTTTCTTTAAGTGTTAAAATTGGTGTAATATAGGAATATAACAGAAAGAACTTCACTTTGTTTAGTTGTGTTCAACATAATCTTTTCCACATGAAAATGAATATTGCTACTTTGTGCATTCAACAAAATTTACTTCAAAAAGAACAGTGAGATCTCGACATTTCTTAATTTTTCACGCCATGGTAAATCATTTGTTGTACAATTGTTAAAATTTTTCATTTTAGTTTGTTTAAATATTTATCTATGTAGATCAAAATGGAAAGCGATTCAAATGAATCAGCGAACGCCCTATCGGATAATTCTAGCACCGATGTGGAAGAAATTGGCTGTCCATCAGTTAATAGTAAAAAGAAAAAAATTGGAAATCGACGCAAAAATAAATATAGAGATCCTTCTCTATTGCGAATGGCGGAGTAACCGATATAAGGCGTCACATGAAATCTGTAAAACCTGTGCGAAACATGTTTTTTAAACCAAGATACGTGTAAAGTCGCAGAAGAAACTCGTCAAAGTAGCGCTATATCAGATGTTGTTTTTACATACCACACAGTGATGCACAGCCACAGCTATCACTCTGCAGATTGTAGTAGCAAGCTCTTTAAGCAATTTTTTCCAGACTCGAAAGTGGCTTCCAATTTTACTTGTGTTCTAAAATTATATCAAAACTTCCAGCAAAATGTTCTAGAGAAAGATTAGTTAAAGATTTAGAAACAAAGGCAATATAAAATCATTTCCAGTAGTAGTTAGATACTTCTCCAAACACAAACCTATTAAGCTTTTATGAGTCAAACTCAGAATTGTCTATTGACATTGCAAACTCATTAAAATCAAAATTGAACTCACGTAACTTAAGCCTAGATAACGTTACTAGCTTTTCCGCAGGTAATGCAAATGTGAATTTTGGATGCAAGAAAATCGTATTTGTGGAACTGAACAAATCAAATGCAGATATTATCGGCGTTGTATGTTTGTGCCATATACTTAATAATACATTCAAAAGTGCATTAAAGCTGTTGAAATTCGATATCGAAAATATAGTTATTAGAATTTATAATGAGTTTAGCTCATCGACCAAAAAAACATCGAATCTGAAAGATACATATGACTTTTGCGACTTAGAATGGTGTGAAATGCTTAGCCATGTACCAACATGATGGCTTACTTTGACACCTGCTATAGAGAGACTGTAAGAATTATAAAGCCATAAAATCATATTTTCTATCAGAAGATTGCCCAGCTTTTTTAAGGCAATTTTTTTAACTTGAAATTTCTGAAGCTTATTTGGGCTTTATTCACAATATTGGAACGGCTTTATTATGCTCCATAAAAAAATTGGAGCAAAACTCCTTGGTTGTCGTCGATATGTTTCAAATAATTAAACAACTTTGCGAAAAATTTAAGCAACAGAAAACCGAAAAATTTTGTGGCATTTTAGCTGAAACTGTCTGCAGTAATTGCGACAATCTACGAGAAGTAGATTTATTTAAAGAAAGGGCAGACGCTGTTTTATTTTCCATAACAAATTACATCGAAAAACCATTCGATTTATCAAAAAACAAATTCGAGAATTTAAGTGCCTTCAATTTAAATTCTAAGTTTACATTCCATAAATTTACTCAAATTTTAGAATTGTTTTCCATCAAATATATAGATTCTGACTTTCTTTTTGAAGAGTTCGTTTCGCTGAAAATCTTTTCGGAATCTGTAGACAAAGAGAAAACTGTTGAGGAAAAATGGAAAGATTTGTTAAACAGTGGCAGTTTTCCTAATTTTGAGAAAATTTGCAATGTAATTTTTTCATACCGCATTCAAATGCAGCTACTAAAAGAATATTCAGTCTAATGTTTTCGTTTTGGAGAAAGGAAAGAAATAGGCGTCTAATAAAAAATTTGGAAAGCGAGTTGTTAATAAAACAGAAATTCGGATATACTTGTAATGAATTCTACAACTTCTTAAAAACTGAGGATGGAAGAAATACCATCGTAAAAAATGTACAAAAAACGACAAATATTAAGTTTCAGTTTATTTAAAAATTACAAAGTTGAAAAAATAAATTGTAATGTTTTTGTTTTGAAATTATAAAAAAAAGTGTATAAAAAACTTTCGCACTTTAAGTTATATAATATAGTTATAATTATTTATGTACCTATGCTGTACCTGTTGCAAGAAATGAATTCTTTATGTTCTCAACAATTTTACTGTTTTTATTATATATTTATGTTATATTGAATTGAAATAAATGTAAATGTTTTTGCTTTTATTTTAATAAAAAAAACTTATGTACTGTTTTTTTTTCGAATTGTACTGTTGTTTTTTACTCTTTGTACTGTTTTTATACATTTTGAATCTGGCTACCCTACTCCAGGATGACGAAAATAAAACCGAAGTAAAAAATATTCATTTACAAATATTCTTTAGACATTTCGACAAATTTGTATTACTTTTTTAGGATTTGTTCCTGTACATAGAGCCGATAACGGTGACAAGAATTATCAGTATAATCTTAAATGGAGATACAAATTTATGCAGGGAACTGTCTTGCAATACGTTTCGCCAACACATCATGTCTGTGCTGTGGAACTGGAAATGGTCAGTCATTATTGTTCTCCCTTGTTGCCTTATCTGATGTAACCTCTTCATCCTTATCCTTTTGCAATACCTGCTTGCCCTGTTGATTTTGAATATTTAAGTTCAGCAGTATTATCTGTTCCCGCACTGGAGCAAAAATACACATTAAAATTATTATCATTTGTTTGTATCCTTATCTTCATACATCTGTACTATTGACACACTTACAGTAAATAAGTGGTGCAAATTGATCCTCTTGCCCAAGCCCCGTATTCAGATCTTCCGAAATTTTCGCTGCCCTAAGAAGTACGTGTATAGAAATGATGAAAATTTTGCGAACCGAAAATTTCGTTCACATTTTACTTAATTGGTACTGTTTCGTAGGCAAAATCAATTACAAGGTTGCTACGTCAAAGTTATTTCGTATGAAAACAATTGTTTGGGACTTGAATATTGACATTTCCATAATTTTAGCTAACAACTGTCGCACCAATGCGTTAAGAATACAATTAAGAGCGAAAGGCAATTTTTAATGAAATAATTGCAGGTTAATATATGGTAACTCCCCTCAACATTTTCCACTTAGCCGAGTAACAAGATCATTCACGTGAAAAATGTTGAGCAACATCAATTTGTTTCGCAGTGAAACGGGCCAGCAACATTTCAGTTATCGCTGTGGTTTTAAGTTTCATTTACACTAAAAATCTATCTTTGTTCAGATATTGAGCGACAGTAAACAATTGATCATATCATCTTTCAATTTGATTGGACATTAAAATATTGCTCAATACATGTTGCTTATATTTCACGGGAACAACTTAGTACTACACGTGCGGATAAATTTCGTCGATATTCCGCAGGTATTTTTTTGTATGGAGTTCTGTAAAATTGCACGTACAATTTTGATCTTAGTACGGGCCTTTAGAGATAAATAAAAAAATTTGGGAAGAACTGAATACGGAGCGTAAACAAAGTCATACGATCCGAATTACTGCTTGCAGTAATAAATCAAATAAAATACTAAACTCCATTCGTTAACAGCAAATATTATTTTTAATATAAATACTTTCATGTAGTATAAATTTTCGTCTGTTTTTATTAGAATCCAAATTCACGCAAACGCATTTCTCTTTCGCGCCATATCTTGATTATTTCATACTTTTTGTATAGTTTATGTAATTTTAATTCAACATGGTTGGAATTTGTATAGTTATATACAATAACACTAAGTGTGTTTTTTTACCACGCTAAAGTTAATTAAAGCTTAATTTGTACGGGACAGCTAAGCGATATTAAGTGGCATTTCAATTTCCCACTTAAATTCCGACTTGAGCAATGTCAATGTTGCCACATGTTCAATTTCAAGAAATGGCAACAAAAAGTTATCTTAGATTTGTTATCATTTCTTGTGAATGAAAATGTTATCAAGGAGAGATTCAAAAGTAGAAATTTGCAAAATGGCTTATACATTTTAAGTTCATTAAACTTATTTTATTTAATGGAAGACTACGTTATATCTCTAAATTTAAAGGATAGATTTTTATTTGCGATTGAAAACAAAATTGGAAATAAATTGTTCACAACAACGCGCGGTATATGTTATACATACATATTGAACATGGTGGAATTATCTATCAGGTATAGTCGTTTAAACAGGTGATGTAATGTTTTCCATGCCATTTTTCGGTTCACTTGTCAAAATCATATGTATTTTGATTTTATACTTGTTTGTATTCTTGTATTGTTGGTATATATTTATGTAGAGTTTGACAACTGAAACGAATGAACGAAAATACAATGTATGTTGTTGCTGCTTACAACAACAACAACATGTGCTGCTACCATGTATTTGTTGGCACTGTGGTGGCACGTGTTGCCATATCCATTTTTTTTTTCACCCATTACAGCAAATGTTGCTACATTTCGTAGTATTAAGTGTGGATCGTTTTATTTGGAAAGCCGTAAGTGGCGATAGCTTAATGGAATAAAAAAAACAGCCTTACTATCAAAAAGGGGCTCGTGTGTTGTAAGGTCACTCGTTTTGTTTGTTGGCATTCGAGTGACGAGAAATTTTGACTGTCTACTTTAGTACATCGTTGGGCTTCATATACTTCATATAAGTATATTCGGGAACATACCCTCTTCCCGCTTATTTTCTTCTAATTTTGTTCGCAAACATATATCATCAACATAAACTGAAAATTTTTCGATTAGATTTAGTTTGCACTATACATCATGCGTACATCACTTTGCTTCAATCATCTCAAAAATGAAACTCATTTCGATTTTCTGCATTTGATTGATGATCAAAATAAATCGTGTACGTATGACGCATACCCACTTATTTTTATTAATACATAAAAACATGATTATACATATAGCCCGGTATTCAGTTTTTGTGAAATTTTCTATGCCATAATAAGTACGTGTATAAAAAATAAGGAAACTTTCATGAACCGAAAATTTCGATCACTTTTCATTTGCTTGGTACTCGGCTCTTTGCTAAAGTTTCGTGGGCAAAATCAATTACAGGGTTGTTACGCCCAATTTATTTCGTACTGAAACAATTGTTTGTGACCGGAATTTTAACATTTCGATTATTTTAGTGAACAAAAGTAATACCACATACGTTAAAAATAAAATGGAGTGCAAATATGAATTATTATTGAAATATTTGCGAGGTAAATCAGATATATGTGGTAACTCTCTACAACAATTTTTTCCGTTCAGAGATAAATGATAAAATTTCTTACGAAAATTTCGAAGGAACTGAATACGGTGCTTAAGATGTAAACATATGTATTACTACACAGAAAACAAAACCTAGTGTAAAACTTTCCCAAATTCATTATCAGATATCAAGCAATACACTGGGCAACATAGGGTAGCTATTTAATTGAGCAATATTACCAATAAACGTAAGCACGCTGTATCAGACTGATTTGCATCTTTTCTGGAGTATTGAAAATAAAAGTGTGCCAAGAAATAAAAGTAAATATCAAAATGGTTTTAAATTAAGTGTGTTTTTTTTTTACCCCGCTAAAGTTAATTATAGCTTAATTTGTACGGAACAGCTAAGCGATATTTAGTGTCATTTTAACTTCCCACTTAAATTCCGACTTGAGCAATGAGAGTGTTGCCACATGTTCAATTTCAAGAAACGTCAACAAAAAGTTATCTTAGATAAATTTTGTTATCATATCTTGTGAATGAAAATGTTATCAAGGAAAGACTCAAAAGCAGAAATTTTCAAAATGGCTTAAGGTACGGTCAGATTGGGCAACTATTTGACGAAAAACGTCAAACAACAAAACAGCTGATTTTGGACAACAAAATTATTTGCCATCAAATAAAAATGTGCTCAATGTGACCACAGTGTGACCACTAACGAGCAAATAGTTTTCTATTTTTTGAGCAAACATTTATTTGATCTTACAAAAGAATTGTAAGATCAAACAATGGTAAATAACAGGTGGTATAAGCAGTGTTGTCAGCTTTTACGACTCAAGTTATAAAATGAGAAAAAAAAATCACCAACATTAAACTAAAAAGAAGAATTGGTAAATATATTAAACATATTTAAAAATATTTTGGTAATTTGGTTCAACGGCTATAAAACTGTGTACATAGTTAAAAGGGCATAGTTTTAGCTTTGTTAATCTGTACTAACTTTTCATATCGGATCTAAACCGACTAAGCTGCGACTAATTATTATAATTTGGCCATTTTTAGAATTTTTAAGATACTGAAAATTTTGAAAATGGTGTTCTAATCTCCTCCGTCAGACCTTACAATTATGCTAGGTGATTTTAGAGCCAGCTTGTCAAACTCGCAAAAAAGAATTTAAAAAATATTCGACAATATTTCAAAATTTCAACATAGGATATCTCGATAACTAAGCGAGTTATCAAAAAATTTCATTTAATTTTTTTTTGTTTAACAACTTCGTTTATAACAAAAATATATCGCTTAAGCTGGCTCATTCAGCATAATATCTTCCCGTATATTCCGAAATTTGGAGGCCCATAACTCCGGAAATAGGGGGCGTCACCAAAATTGGCATTTACAATTTTTTGCTTAAATCAATGAGTTCTACCTCAAACCAGTGAGCTTTGTTGGCTATGCCAGTGGGAGATAAACTTGCCAAATTTGCTTTTAAGATTTCTCCTCTTCCAAAACTTACTCCGTCGCTTCTCCACAGCATAACACAAGAAAAAATTCATCCTCCTGCATCATAGTTATTTAAAATATTTTTTGCTGTTTGTTTAAAACTTTTGGAAAAACAAAATCGTATTTACTGATAATTTGTTTAAAATTGTTCATAAAAAATTGAAACCGTCGCTGCTCCACAGCATAAAACATTCATCCTCCTGCATCATATTTATTTAAAATATTATCATGCAGTTTGAAAAATCAAAATTGTATTTACTGCCAATTTCTTTAATACTTTTCAGAAAACAAATTTGCGTTTTCTGACAGCTGGCTTAAAATTGTTGAGAAAACAAATTTGTATTTTCTGGCAGGTTGATCAAACAATTATTTGTTGCAAATATTTGTTCAAGTGTGACCACAGGGCAAATGTATTTGCCCTATTGTTTACTTGATACCTGTTTGATCAAACAAAAAGAGGCAAATAAATGTGCATACTGTGAACACAAAATCAACCTTGTATTGATTTGACAACATTTTGAGCAAATAAGATGAAACATATTTTGATCAAATATATTCCCAATCTGACCGTACCTTCTTTACACATTTTAAGTTCATTAAAATTATTTTATTTAATGGAAGACTCCGTATACTTCTATATCTCTAAGTTTGAAGGATATTTTTTTTTTCAACTGGTTTTTATTGTAATAAATTCTAAATACATACTACTGGTACACAATAAATACATCTTAATATTATCTATATCTAATTCCCTCACACCCATAGGGTGCCCTTCAGAACCTTCCATCCTCATCAAAAAATCACTACATACATACATCAAATCTTAATAATAAATTATATACGCTGTAAAGAAAATAATATTATCCCGAAAAATCGATGCAAAACGGGAACGCCTTGTTTGTCGTCTTGACCTTAAAATAAAAGAAACTTAAAAAATAAATAACAACTTAAAAACTAAATAAAAACAAGAAATCCAGCAAGCCGGATCAAGAGAAATACTACTGAGTAGTATTATACACAGGATCATCGATACCCAATGTACCGAATCTCCTGTGGAAACAACAAAGCCCCGTCCGTTCCTAGATAGCCCCCATTACTGAGAGCCAGAAGGTCCGTTGGTCCAAAGAACCAGCGTGACGTCGTGTCGAAACATGCCCTAACCAGGTCATTATCCACACCCGCCGCTTTTCCCAGGAAAGAGAGAGCAGAGTCCACCATGAACAGGAGGGCATGCGGAAAGAGCTATCCGCCATCACAGTTACCCTCAGACCCAGACAGGTTCTGAGTATTTTCCGCTCCCATTGCCTTAGCCTCTCCATCTGACTCGACGAGATGGGAAACCAGGCCGGGAAAGCATACGCCAAAACAGGTCTTATGACCTGCCTGTACACCAGCAGACGCACCTCCGTACTCCGGCCATTCGCCCTCGCCAACAGCCTGTAGTAAGCAGAAAAGGCAAATCTAGCCTTCCGCAAAGCGTAGTCCACATGGCTCTCGAAGGTGAATCGTTCATGGAACATTACCCCAAGGTACTTGATATCCCTCGAAATCCCGATATCCGCATCTCCCACCTTGAGCCTGGGGATGTAGCCCCTAGCGTTCGGGTACAGGTTCCTGCGCTTCCCCTTGAAGATGATCCCCCACGATTTGGCCACATTAAGCCCAATTGCCCACTTGGAGAAGAAACCACTCAGTGTCTCAAGGTAAGTGTTCAGCCTCCGATTCACGTTGCTGGCCCTAGGGCCAGAAGCTGCAACAAGGATGTCATCCGCATAAATCGGCAACAAATCCCCCCGGTGGAAGGGGCATATCGGGGGGATGTTGTACAATACAGGTCCCAATAGCGAGCCCTGCGGTACACCCGCCGTCACCATCTTCTCCTCAGAGAGCGAGTCGCCAACCCTCACACGGAACGTCCTGTCCGCTAGAAAGCCCGCAACCATCCTGAGTATGTCAGCAGCAAATCCAGCCGCCTTCATCTTCACCAATATCGCCGCCTGCCACGCCGAATCAAAGGCCTTGGCAAAATCCAGGCTAGCAGCTATCGTGGCGTGTCTCCTGTTCAGACCCTTAGTCACGTAGTCAGAAAACACCATAAGCGCATGCGATGTCGAGTGCCGCCCTCTAAAACCAAACTGGTTGTCCAGCAAGATGCCGCGCTCAGCCAAATGGTCTCGAACATGGTCCAGAACAAACAGCTCCAGAAGCTTTCCAAAAGGAGAAAGCAGTGAAACTGGTCTAAATCCACTGACCCTCTTCCGATCCGTCCCAGGCTTGGGAATAGGCACTACCGCCGCCTTCTTCCAGGCTCGAGGGAAGTCGCCCAAGTTGATGCAATGGTTCAAAAGAACCGCCAGAAATGTCCAAACGAAGGAATCAGTCCTCTTCAAAGCAACATCAGGAATGCCGTTCAGTCCAGACGACTTTTTAGGTGGACGCCTCCTAAGAGCGCCACCAACATCCGCAGCCCTGATGACCAGGTCATCCACACGCCCAGCGCCAACTGCGCCGTCAGCCATGATCCCTGATCCAAAAGCAACACGTGGTATGTGGCTCACCAAATCAGCTGCTTCAGCAGCAATCCGTTCACCAAAGTCACCAGTCCTCAGGTGACCATTCACGCTATGCACCGCAGAAAAACCCGCCGCAAGGAGATTAGCCTTGCCTACCTCCTCAATATCCGGGATAGGATCCCTTCGACGCAGTCCGCCAGCCGCCTTCACCTTAGCAAATGTAGTGCCATCCACCCTTATAGCATTGAGCCGATCCGTCCAGAATCCAGCCTCAAATTCAGCAATCGCACCATCGATGATCCGACTCAGCTGCCTTATCTCAGCCCTGAGAATAGGAATGCGTGAGAAATCCTCCGTCCTGCAAAGAGTCCTCCGAAGCCTCTTCTTCTGTCCAATCAGGTCCTTTATCCTGGGATGGAGGTCAGGCAGCCCACCATTCCCAATTGTCATCTTCGGCACAGCACCATCAACAGCCTGTGGAAAAAACTCAGCCATAGATTCCACGCAGTCATCAATTTCGCCAATGGTAACATTACGATCCACCGGAAGAGCAGCAGAGGGAAGAGACCCCCGCATCAATGAATTGAACCGATCCACGTTCATCCTCCCAAAGTTGTAAATCACCGGTCGCTCCCGCCGAACCAGCTCGCCACAGTCCACTCGAATCTCCACAGTCCTGTGATCCGACTCATAATCCAGAACCCTCAGCTCCTGAGACACCCGTATGCCCGGAGAAGCCATAAAAATATCGATGAAAAGACAATCCGGACACCCCAACAGGAAATTCTGCAAGCGCCGTCCATTCGCATTAACCACCGCTCCACCCCAGTCAGGATGTTTAGCATTTAAATCCCCCCAATCAGCATATCCCCGTCTCTCACCAGCTCACTAAGTGTGAGTAGGTCAGAGTCGGAAAGCACTGCGCTAGGACGCAAATACAAACAAACTAATGAGATTGCGGTGCCACCTGGCCTGCTGATCCTGACAGCAGCGTTCTGCATAATTCCGGTATCCACTCCAAGCCTGATGCAATGAATCCCGTCCCGAACCAGTATCGCCGTCCCCTTACTGCGACCTCCGCCCGAATTACATTTGTGGGTCACATAACCCCTGACATCCAGTCTATGCCGGTCACCAAGTCCATGTTCCGCCATCATAGGCACGTCTGGTCTGTGCTCCGCCAAAAACAGCTCCAGATAGTGCCTCCGCTGCCTTGAAACGATGGAGTTCACGTTGATAAAGATACACTCCAGTCGTCTGTTCATGAAAGAAACAGAGATTCCATGGCCGCCATGGCCCGCATCTTTCCAGCTTCATCCCGGATTCCCGCATAGCCTCCTGCGAAATCCCGGACCTTCATCATGCAGTCGAAAATGCTGCCTCCCATCATCCGGCGACAATTTGCATTCAACGCACCAACATCCGCATCAGTCCCTGTCCCAGACCTAGGACCTCCAAAATTAGCCGCCATAGGAGCCGCAACACGACCCGAATTTGCACGTACACTGGGAGCACCACCTGCCGCATTCGCATATGATAATCCTGGTCTTCTCATCGTTGTAGCCCGAGCATTCGCTGGTCCACTGACCCTCGGTCCATTCCGCACTGCACACATCTTAGCCGCAATCGCCATCTTCTTTGGACAATCCCCTGCCCCGGCCGTGTGTCCCTCAGCATCACAGTTCACGCATTTCACCTTGCGTGGGGCCTGCATCGCCACCTCCCCGGTGATATCATCCTCCACTGGCACCTCCTTCACGATTTCACCCTTCTTGGGTAAAACACACGCCTCCGATTCGTGCGGTCCTGCACACTTCACACATCTGGAAGGCATGTTGCAGTTCCTGGCCACATGTCCAAACCGCTGGCACCTGTAGCACTGCGTCGGTCCACCCCTCTTAAACCGCTCAAATCTGACACGGCAGTTCAGAATGCTCGTCAGTTCATGGAAACTGACCAAATCGGATTCGTTCGATAGCTTTATCAGCCAACGATCGCCACCCATTTTAGTCAGCCCCATGATCTCGAGCTTCAGCCCGAAACCCTCAAAGTATCCCCTTACATTTTCCACGTCAAACGTGTCAGACAGCCGCCGAACAATGACCACGAGTGGCTTCACACTCCGAGGAGTGTGGGTGTAAAATTTGACACTAATCGCTTCTAACAGCGCCCTTAATTTTTCGTGATCCTAAAGGGAATTCACTGAAATGTGGGTAGACTTTCTACCCAAAATGCTAAGGCTGAAGTTGTCATGCCCCAGCATATTCTTGATGCTACGCAGGATCAGCTTGACATCGATATCGAAGGTCGTTATGACCGGGATCGACTTTCCTGTCCTCTTCTTAGTTGCAGCTGACCTCATGTTAGCCGCTGCCGTACCTGCTCTCGCAGTTGATGTCGCCGCAGTTGATGTACCTGCTCTCGCAGTTGATGCCGCTGAAGTTGCTGCCTTCTTTGCAGCTGCCGATGTTGACGGTCTATCAGCAGCCACCGCACCCTTTGCGACAACTGTACTTCTCGCTGCTGTTGAAAATGACCTACCTGTCTTCGCCATTGTTTTTGCCCTCTTGGCCGCTGCTGTCGACACCACTGTTGTCCTGCCGAATCCCTCTTCACTGGTCTCGACATCGCTTCACGCAGCGATGGAAACTCCTCCTTGTTGTGCATGGCCTCCACAGATACCATCTCGCATTCCTCTCCGATGTCATCTCCCTCATTGGACGTGGAGTAGCCCTCAGAGGACTGCTCTTCTTCTTCGTCTTTTTCTTCAGTGCCGGACTCAGATTTCCGGCCAATTTTCCTCAGTCTGGCGACTTCATATAACGCTTTTTCAAGCATCGCCTCCAGCTTCTCAATTTTTGCAATACTCGCCTCGTATCGCAAGTTTGAAGGATAGACTTTTATTTCCGATAGAAAACAAAATTGGAACTATATTCTTCACTACAACGGGCGGTAAATGTTATACATATTGATCATGGTAGAATTATCTATCAGGTATAGTCGTTTAAACAGGTGTTGACATTTTTTCCATGTAATTTTTTGTTTCACTTGTCAAAATCATATGTATTTTGTTTTTATATTTGTTTGTATTCTTGTATTGTTGGTTATATTTGTGTAGAGTTTAACAACTGAAACGAATGAACGGTAATAATACGTCTGTTGTTGCTGCTTACAATTACAACAACACCTGCTGATACCATGTGTTTGTTGGCACTGGCTACAAACGTGTTGCCGTATCGCGTTTTTTCAGCCATTATAGCAAATGTTGCCACATTTCATAGTATTAAGTGTGAATCGTTTTATTTGGATAGTCGTAAGTGGCGATAGCTTAATGGAATAAAGAAAACAGCCTTATTGTGTATTCCCTACATTAAATACAAAAATTTACGGCAACACATTCTTACCGGGTTATATTCACCAGATATAATCTTCGTATTCTCCAAATTTTCTGACTGACTGGGACACTATGGATGGCTTATACAAATATCTTTACAACTGCCAATATACAAATTTTATGACCCAACATTTGGAGAAAGCTCATATTACTTTAGAATAATCCAAATGTGATGGTACTTATTTACCAATGTTGGTAAATAGGTGGAACCGTCCTTTGTACACTAGCGTGTTCAACACGTTAACATGTTTTGGGGCCGAAATCTGTTGTTTTTTGCATAAGTGAATTTGGGCATATGTCTTGCTTTAACGCATTGTATAAAGCTATTCTTGTTAATGTTTATACCAGGGGTTTTTGATGACACAGCTGATCGACCTCCTACCTGTAAATTTTATACAGGATAGAATTTCAAAGAGAATAAGCGATAGGCGAGTTAAAAAAACCGACTTAAACTTTATTTTATTGAAACTTATGACTTTTGAAATAACTTCATATGTAATTAATTAGTTTTGTTTTGAAGAACACAACTATTTTCTTAAGTTTTTATTGGTATTTCGTCCAAATTTTGGCAGAAAACAACTGGCTTAAAAAACGTATCAAAACTGTCGTTATCCCAGTTATTTTCAACGATAATTTGGTGGAACTGAAACTCAAATGCACACTCTTTATATATTACTCTATAGTGGTCCTCATGCAAACTCGAAAGAGCCTCGTAAACGCGTAAACCTCGCAAACTTACGCAGCAAACGTCAAAACAAAGAAATTTTCCATACAAAGCGACTTGCACAAAAGTGGAAAGTCTTCAAGTCAGATTTGCTGCGTAAACGTGGGATGGAGAAACGTGTAAACTTTTGACATTTCGTTGTCATCTGACTAGGATGGATAAATAAGGTGATAGCACTAGAACAGTAGAAAAAGTACACATACATAATACATGCAATTGCTACTGCTACAACCTTAAGTATCCAACTTGGTCAGCTGATATGGTTTTGAGCACAAATACACTGAACAACGTTACTTGGTGCCTCATGCAACGGTGCGAGGGAAACTTGCGCTGAGCAAAAGTTCTCTCGCTTATGATTTATACTCTTTTCCTTATTTTTGACCTCACAATAACGACATTCAACACTTTTTGATTAATGTATGAGAAATTCATAGTAGAAGCTTACAAGGTCAGGAACATTTTCTAATTGAAAAATGGTTGGTTTTTGTTGGAAATAATAGGCAATTCTGATAAGCACACTCACTGGCATGACTAGTTTCGAACTCCGTGACAAGTTTATCATCAGATGCCTAACTACTGTGCCTGAATTGATACCATCGGTTGATCATCAATCGTATGTATACAAACTCAATTCTGCAATTTACAACACAGTTTTTCTGAATTTGATTCAGCCTGGTAACTTTATGCCTTCTTAGACTGTGGGCGGATTGGTTCAAATATTTTGCACCTAACATAATTATGAAGTTTACGTGGTGAATTTCTAGTGTCAAAAATTAGCTAGCCTACTATAAATTTTGACAACGAACTAAATAATGGCATTTGTTTAAAAACGAGATGTACATATTTGGTAAGGTGATAGCATAAACAATGCTGATTGGTTATGTTTCATTCATTTGGCCAACGAAAATTGTCAAATGTTGTTTAAACAATTGTGTTTGCATTGTTTAAAATGAAAAACATAAACATATTAAATTTTAAGTAATTTTTTGATTTTTTTCATTTTAATCAGGCAGCATTAAAACCAAAGTTTGTTATACAACATCAACATCTGCTGCTTCCACCACCTTATTGAATACATCTTGCTAAACAGTGACACAAATATTGTATTTGTTTTGGTTTTGTCTTTTACGCGGAATATTAACAAAAACGTCCTTTGGCTGAACTGCAGCTTCACCAATTCTTGTGATGGTTGTACTTTACATCCATTTCAATTTAATTAATTCCATTTGTATATTTACCACATTTGAAAAATTAACAACATTCGCATTTTGTAGTTGGGCTGTGGGCGGATCGAACACTTTTAGTCCGTAGTATAATTGGGTGTATAAATTTTGGTATGGTCGATAAAATTTTGTAATTTTGCTGTGCGGATTCATGTGATGAAATTTTAACAGATTATTAACAAATTTTTGACAATCACAAAACAGGAAGTGGTGGTGTTGAAATGAAAAAATAAATAAATCAAAAATATGTTGCACTTATTTTTGCGGCTTTGGAAGAATTGGTGAGGTTGCAGTTCAGCCAAAGTACGTTGTTGTTAATATTCCGCGTAAAAGACAAACGACAAAACAAATAAAACCTTTGTGTCCATGTCCACTAGATGCATTCAATAAGGTGGTGGGAGCAGCAGATGTTGATGTTGTATAACAAACTTTGGTTTTAATATGACCTGTTTAAAATGAAAATAAAACTCTAAAAATTACTTAAAATTGTATATATTTATATTTTTTATTTTAAACAACGCCAACACAATTGTTTAAACAACATTTGACAATTTTCGTTGGACAAATGAATGAAACAAAACCAATCCGCATTGTTGATGCTATCACCTTACCAAATACATCTTGTTGTTAAACAAATGTCATTATTTGGTTCGTTGTCAAAATTTATAGTAGCCCTGGGGCTAGTTTAATGTATGACACTAGAAATTCACAATGCAGACTTCAAAATTTTGTTCGGTGCAAAATATTTGAACCAATCCGCCCACAGCCTTGATTCGCGATTATATATGCTTGAAAGCCACATCTCCCATTTGGCAGCAGACATCTGTGAAACGTCAAAGTTGCCAGATCTGTGAAACCTAAGCCAGGTATGTTTGAGAGGAGATTGCCATGGTTAAGGTTAACAGAAAAGTGCAAGATCACTTGGATTTGGAACACGTGTGGTGAGGATCAATTTGAGATCCACGGTTGACCCAAAATGGGCATTAATGGGGTGGGCCGCCTGAGAGAACACCTTCATATTTGTCCTACGAAGATTCCAAATCCTGCTGATGTCGAGGTTACACCGATGTGAATGTCAATTCCCTTTTCCATTTCCTTTCCTTCTATGTCTATTTCCCATCCCAGTTTGTTTTCCGTTTCCTGTTCAAATGGCACGAACATTTTCAAATGTAGAACCGTCGGGCGGAAAGAATCCACCCATCCGGCGAGCTAAGCCGCAGTTAATAGCACCGTGCCGCTTCCGTCTGTGTTCGCACAAAGGGTTCATTACACACTCACTGACTTGTCCTGTTTTGTGCGGCGACTGAATGTGAAAAATTTGTTAAAGATGTATCTACCATAACAAAATTTATTCACCCAATTTTACCACGGACTAAAAGAGTTCGATCCGGGCACAGCCTTAGGACTGAAATCGAAACGGTAACTTCAAGGGCCGCATAATATAAAATAGTATATAAAATAGTGGCCGTCGGTGGTACAATGGGTAGTGTGCGCACCTCTTGTACATGAGATCCTGGGTTCGATCCCTGCTCTGAGCACCTTAAAAATTTATTTTGGCAGCGGTCACCTCGCATAGTAACTGCGACACTATCGAGTATTTAGCCATGAAAAAGCTTCTCCAAATACCGTTCGGAATCGGTGTAAAAACTGTAGGTCCGAATCACTGAGTGACAAATTAGAAAGCTCACTGCTTGTGAGAAGCTCTCCCCAATCGGTTCTTTTTTTTATTTCTCCATATAAAATAAGTGATTAAAGTGGTTTCACACGACATGTATTTTACATATCGCATGACACTTTTTTGACCCGCCTGTTTTTCGTATGCCTGTCAAAATTATTAAAAAACACGCCTTTAAAATTTGTTGTGTTTAAACGTTCACATGCAAACCATATGGCATAACCTCTGTTTGCCATTAACAGCTGATGTTGTCATGTCACAAAACAAAATAAAACACTCATTAATGCTTTTATTTAGAATTGGTAACAAATTACTTACCTTTCCTTGTTGTTTATCCATTTTAATTTAATTTTACTACTCCTTGAAATTGTTCTCCTTCCACAAACGCTTTGTTGTTTATCATGTTTGTATGTTTATGTTTTACATACAAATATTTAACACGCGCTTTTGATAGCCATGCTTGATAGCGTTCACACGACATGTATAAATTTTTCATCTGCAAAAGTGACATACGATATGTAAAATACATGCCGTGTAAACGCTGCTTTATCTAAGCAAGCGGTGTAACCAAAACAGGTCTAATGTTAAATGTTTCTATGATAATTTCTCGGAAAACACTAAAATTTATAATTAATATGTACGTAGTATATAGTTAGTTTTTTATGAATACATTTTTATTTTTTAATCAAAAAGAAACGACTTATAACTTTTGTTACAGTTATGATTTCATGTATTTTATGTTTTTATTTTATATTTGCTGTAATTAGCGAATTAACTTCGTGCGCCTCTGATTTATTTTGCTCATTTATCTCCAGACACGAAAATGTCACGCATGGTAATGTCTCTCAACAAACACTTGGACCATGGACTGAAGGACTGAATCCATGTATTGGATTACCGGGCGAGATCAATGAAAGATTAATCTCAAGGGTTGTCGTTGATACGATTAACTGATGTTATATACTGTATTAAAAAGGGTGGGTTTGGTTTAGCGCTATGTAATGGATGTTTATACAATTGCTCTCACGACGAAAAATCCAATTTAATTCATCAATTTCTATAAGAATCAAATTATGGCTTTTATACGTTATACCTTATTCGGACTGAACTGGAAATTCCAAATTTGGAGTTTTCGGAAGAAATCAAAAGCAAGTCCAAAAGGTTTCTAATACAAAATAACATTCTGGAAATCTCGATATTTGTGTAGAAAACAGCTTATACAACTCTAATTTAGAATATTCAAAACACAATATTTGACTAAATTGAAAAATGGGATGTAAACAAAATATAACATTTTGGAAATCTCGATATTTTTTAGAAAACAGCTTATAGCTCATTCGCACTCCAAAATATTTTCCCGATTTCGTATCAAATGTCCTAACAAAATCTGAAGGTTCGCATTGGTTTTTTTCCTGATTTGATTGAAAGTCAAGGCGGATTGACGAGATCGTGTTACTACGACAAGAATCATACCAAGCCTACAACATACGGCATTTAGGTTTGTCTGGTATTTTTCCACAATCAAATTCAGCACAAATGTACTCCAGAAATAAAAGTAAACAAAAAATTATAAAAATATATGTTTGAGAACAATAAATACCTAAGTAAAGAGACAAATATAAAGTCGGCTATTCTAGTGGTACCACCACATCAATGCGCTGTGATTGAAAAGTTTGTAAACAAACTTACTATTCGTTAGTAGTGTGAGATAAAACAGCGTTGCATAAAGCAAATCAAGCATTTTTTTCTTGATTCCTAAAAAAATAAGAAAAAATACCTGATTTCTCGTCAGTCAAAACGTATCAAATCAAGCAAATTTTCTTGATTTCTGCTTAAAATCAACAAAAGTGGCAAAATCAAGAAAATCGATGCCAGTGCGAATGCTGTATTGTACAACTCTAATTTTGAGTATTCAAAACACAATATTTGACTAAATTGAAAAATGGGATGTAAACAAAATAATCTCATGGTTTTTGTAAAATTAACAAAAGTGTATTCTATTTTACTAAAAACAAAATATATGCAAAATTATTTAAATGTACTAACGTAAGGATTTTGCTTAAGAACGTCAAATCTAATTAGATTGTGCAGTCCGAATTGGGCATTATTGAGGATAAGGCTACACACCGTGTAAATCAGCCTTAATTTTAGTTGTCAAAATAGTGGAATTCTTCTTTTCCAGTATTTCACAGCATTCTACTTTTGTATTAGTGTCATTTGAACAGAACCTCTAATTATCACTTTTACTCTCGCACTAAAATAGAACGCTATTACTCTAGCCGTCTCACTCGTGTCGTTATATCAAAGAGCACAACAACAAACAACGAACAAATAGGCAAAAGTAAAATAAAGTCAGAAAATTTACTTGAATAAAGGAAAATGTAGTTCATCAAAAACGGCGCGGAAATTTTATAATAAAGAAATCATAAAATCCATTTAAACCGATTAAAAATCTCCCAAAATTGCCTTAACGATTTTTTGATATCGATTTTATACACCAGAAGCTTTGGAATACAAAAAGTTCAGGCTGAAATCTACGGGAAAAATTGCCTTCAAAGAAAGAAAACGAAAAAATTCGCAGTTTTTTTTTGTCGCGTCGTCGTCTCTTCTCCATCATTCTTCATTCCTTCTTGTGTTAGCGAGTGCTAGCTGTTGGTTGTTAGAGCGACTCGGGTAGGTTACGATGGAGCGAGGCAGATCAGGCAAAATAAATAGGAATATAATTAAAAAAGAAGAAAAGTGGAAATAAATATTTCCTCTTGGGAGTGCGATACAAATGGCAGTAGTGATGTGTTTATAGAAGCAATATCGAACAAAAGTTATTAGTTTTTAACAAGGTATTCTTTATTTTTTAGATTTTTTTTCCGGTGGCGGTGGCAAAATCTTTTGGATACAGCAAATTTATACGAATTGTGTTGATGAACGCCATCAGAGTAAACCACTTACACCCCAGCCAGCCGCCATTGCCCCGCTCGTAAGAAGCGGCGGACTGACGACCGACCAAACTTATCAAAACAGCAAGAACATAAAAGCAGAACGCTCCAATGTTTGCCTTTGATTGATATCATGATTGTTGTTTGATTTCCTTCTGTCTGTTTTTCTTCATTTCGTATCAAACAACAAATCAAGCGCGTGGTGGTGGTGTTTTTCGGTGTCAATAACTTGGCCATACAATCAACTGACTGTCTTGAGGTATTCTTGTCATCCACATCTTCAATCTAGTAAGAAAAATGGTGCGACGTCGAACACGCGCCTGTGCTTCGTCCAAAGCTCCCGTTGTAGACGTATTAGCAAGTGGTAACTCCTCAGCTGTAGCCTTATCCAGTGCTGCAACACAATTACTTGATCAATATTTCTCCAGCCCTAAGCGAAAAGATTGCAAAATTGAAGAGATTGCTGCCTGTGAGGATTCCAATAGTGGAAGTTGTTCCCCAGTTACGACACCAGATACAGAGGAAGCTATCGCCTTGAAGTCTAAACTTAAAGCTTTCAGTTCCAACAAAATGAAGGGAGAACGGTGTAGTCCTACTGGTGGCCGTACAATCGGTATGTTGTTTTATTCTAGCTACTCAAATTGTTTACTTTTTTAGCGCTCATTTACACAACATCCATCAACAACATCATTATCATCATCATTACCTTTGTAGAGTAGTTGTTGCATTGATATAACCTCAATTTTCATGTTTACTATGACTTGGTTGCGGATATGTGGAGAATGTAGTCTCAAAAGTAGCAACACCATCCCAATTTTTATTTATTTCACTCCATGCAGTAATACAAAATTTTCGTTTGTATGTTTTAACAAAAGAATCTGTATTTCAATTTGAATTAATAAGCGTGTTTTGGTTACACCGCTTGCTTATATATTCGCTTGTTTTGTATGAAGCACTTAGCGAAGACTTAGCGAGAACTTAGCGACGAGAATCATTTTCGCTAAGTTTAAACAAATTTCTTTTTGCCATCTTTTACCGTTTTCAACCCTTATTCATATATTTTAATAAAAATGACATCGCTAAATTGCCGTTTTCTTTGCAACTTAGCAAGCGACAGTCGCTTGCTTGTAACCAAAACACTACTAATGTTGGCTGTTCAGTGTAATTTGTAGACACTAAGGTCAAGGTATAATCACGGTAGACACAGCTGATTTCAGCTTTTTTCTTGCTTCTCTTTTTCTCTTAAGTCAAATTCACATGTGTTTTTACTCTTTTTTTTTAATTTTTTGTGGTAGGTATACATTAGGGTGTACTGAAAACAGAAAAAGATGCGTATTGAAGAGCTGATTATGGGATCGCTTTTATACGAGGGCACTTTTATTCCCCTACCGGTCGTTCAATAATTTGAAAAATATACAATAATGGTTATACAATTAGAAGCGCCACATCAGAATTTGTAGTGAATTACAGAATTACTTCCATAAAAGGATAATTAAAAGAGAAAATATTCAGTATTGTAAGACTCACTTATTGCTATACTTTCTACAAATATTTCGATAAGTAACTATATTCCTGGTAACTGGATACTACATTTTCTAATAGATCTCTAAAAGTTGATGGTCATGCAATTAGAAACGACAACAAAAATAATATTTTATTCCCAATTTTACAGAGAAATATAATAAAATACAAGAGAGCCTAATGCATATATTTAATTGCATCAGTCAAACTCTGTAGTAATCTTTCTACCAAAGTCCGGCATCGCGAGGCTGATATCGATTCCCAAATGTTCGTCACTATTTCTTGGGATTTTTGTTTTTAAGTCTCGCTCGACATCTGCCATAACTTTTCAATTGGATTTAAGTCCGGACTCAGGTGGCTACACCAAAACATTGGTATTCGTATCCATAAACCATTGCTTCAGAAATCGGGAAGTATGCTTAGCATCGTTGTCTTGCTGGAAAATATATGTAATTGGAATATTTTCAAACGAAATTGGTTCCCATTACATTTTCCAGAATATTTTTATATTGCTATTGGTTCATTCGAACATCTATGCGGTGTATAGGATCAACTAAATGCACCATACACCATCACATTTCCTCCTCCGTGTTTAATGGGCTTGATGGTATATCTAGGTTCCAACGATTTGTTTAGTGGCTGTATTGCGTAAGTTTTTCCATCCGAACTAAACAAATCAAATTTTAACGATTAAACGATTGCAATATATTTGCTTGAGAGGTGCTGCTTTTTCGTGCAATATATCGTCAGCGGTGCAATGGTTAGTGCGCGCCTCTTGTACATGAGATCTTGGGTTCGATCACTGCTCTGACAACCTTAAATTTCTTTCGGCGTTGGTCACCTCGCATAGTGAGTATTTCGCCATGAAAAAGCTCCTCAGAATACCGTTCGGAACCGGTGTAAAACTGTAGGTCCCAATCAGTGAGTGTAAAACTACAAGGCGCACAGGTCACTGGTTGTGCGAAGCTCTCCCCAAATTCTTCATGGGATCTAATTTGAAACCATTTATTTATATCCATGCAGACCAGCTTTCCTGGGAGTGTTTTGGGCTTAGGACACGTTATTTTAAGAAAATAATGCAAAATAACAAAATCGCCCTAAATGTATATTTTCGGAGTTATAAATAAATGGTTTCCCTTACATCCCATGAAGGAATCGGGGAGAGCTTCTCACAATCAGTGAGCTGTGCGCTTTCTAGTTTTATACTCACTGATTGGGACCTACAGTTTTAACCCGGTTCCGAACGATATTTTTGAGAAGCACGAAGCATGGGCCCCGAAAGTTCGGAAATGTGAGAGAGTAGTGAGGTGTAAAGCTTTTTTTTATCAAGCAAGTCAAAATAATCGTAAAAAAACATAAAACTCGCTTAGTTATGGAGCAGTGTTGCCACCTTAGCACTTAAGGTCAATTCTAGCTCTATTTCTTGGATTCTGCCGTTTTTTGTTTTTTAAAGAACATGCAAGGGTTTTTAGCACTTTTTTGTGCAAGTTTTGTAAACTTTTGACTTTTTTCGCTTCATTTTTAGCAATTTTTTTTGTCGATAAATTTAATTATTTTATAATGTAGGTCTGTTTGTTGGAGCTGAACTCTGAAATAATGCTTATTTTCAACCAGGAAATATAACACAGAATTACCATGGGTGTGGATGTTAAATATGAACGTGAGTTGTCATTTAAAAAATCCCTTACTGCAAACGTATGTTGGTCCAGACTTTTTATTCACAATTTCATTAATTTTGATGTATGGAGAACATGACTAAACAACAAAATTAAATTTGTCAATTTCTGAATTTGCCTCTAAGTTTATTATTGGTCAACATCTAATAGACGCTCCAACCGTATAATTTCTTTAACCCATTAACGCCCGCTGTACTATAAATAGTACACAACTACAAGTTGAGTTAAAAATTGCCTAATGCAGTTTTTCACACTGGCAACGCTTTTTATCTGTCAATAAGAGTACATACAACAACCATGTGTCCTATAATCATAAAGCAACTATGGTATAGAGAAGAAAATTTACTCATGGAGTTGAATGCCAACCATGGTACAATAATATATGCATGGTAATAACAGCGCGCGTTGTTTGTAGTTGTGGGCAGCAACAACAGGCATTTCGTTTTTGTTCTATTCGCTTCAGCTGTCAAACTCTACACAAATACATACCAACAACACAAGAATGCAACCGAAGCGAAGAACCTCATTAAAAAAAAATTAAAACATCTGTTCTTACGACTTTACCATGTACTCTTATTCAGCCTTATTACGTATGTCGTTGTCGTATTTCGACTACGACAGTTTTGTAAAAGATTAAAGATAACACGCCAACTTTCACTTTAATCTTTTACAAAACTGTCGTAGTCGAAATACGACAACGACATACGTAATAAGGCTGATTGTATCATGAATGCCAACAAAGAAAACGATTGAAACGTGTCATTTACTCTCTTCGATGAATATTTCAATACACGATCAGTTTTCTGATATTCTATCTATAAAAAATAAATAGTTTCCCATTACATCCCATAAAGGGACTGGGGAGAACTTCTCACAATCACTGAGCTGTGCGCTTTCCAGTTTTCACTCACTGATTGGGACCTACAGTTTTACACCGATTCCGAACGGTATTTTGAGAAGCTTTTTCATGGCTAGATACTCGATAGTGTCGCCGTCACTATGCGAGGTGACCGCCGCCGAAAGAAAATTTGAAGGTGGTCAGAGCCGGGTTCGAACCCAGGATCTCATGTACAAGAGCCGCGCACACTAACCATTGCACCACCGACGGCCACATCTCTAACTATAGAAATTTCAACCATATTTAAATAAAATTACATAAAGTATGTAAAAAGTATAAAATAATCAAGTTATGACGCGGGAAAGAAATGCGTTTGAGTGAATCGCGTCGACTTTTTGGTTCTCTTCTACTAATAATAAATCATAGTTATAAATTAAGAATTAGGGTAATCCCCATTGTGAGCTAGCGATTTATTTTGTGTTGGCGAGTGAGTGCTTATTTAGTTTATTGTATATGCTTTGACTTTGAAAAGCGTTAAAAAGCATTATATTTGCTCGGTAATAACACATTCTAATAAAAACTACATACAACGGTTTAGTTCGTATCGACTTGTTCGTTCTGTAATATATATAAAAAGCTGCTGTACTAAGTTTAGTACATAAGGCGCTTGAGGTAAATTAAATTACATTTTTGTTTTTGTACTTTGCTTTCGAGTTGAAGTTTTTACTTGTTTTTCTTTCAAATATAAATATCATAGAATAATACATACATAGATAAACTTATTCTCTCATCTGACGTTTCATTTCACACTCTCTTCGTAGGTTTGTGGAAATGAGAGCAATTAAATTTAAAATTTACATACACCAGGTGGAGTTACAAAATATGTTCACTTAACTTTTTCCTGTCGTTTTGGTTTAGAACTGAAAAATTTAAATGTATTTTGTACTTTTTTGTTGACTTTTATCGTTGGTATACATTTGTATTGTATTTAACACAACTAGTTTGCCACACAAACACGAAATTCGGTTATTGTTCCTTTGTTGATCGCTGTATACTATTGCCACTATCTGGTATTATTGAACCCATATTTTCCACCATCCAATGTTTACTTTCCATCGTACCTATGACGTTTAATTTATTGAGCGAATAAAAGCTTCTCTGGTATGTGTTATTCTATGGGCGAACCGCAATTGTGTCAATTAATCTTAATTATTAATTTTACATATGAATTTAAAAGTTGTATTTTTCAAAACTTGATAAAACTGTTGATATTAAATAGTGTGGAGTTCCTCAAGGTTCGGTCTTAGGGCCGGTTCTTTTTATAATGTATATCAATGATCTTTTTCTTAAATTGGACAGTTTGTGCGTTCCATATGCTTTTGCTGACGACATTCAATTGTTGTTTAAGGGATGTTATGATTTTGTGGATATTCTTGAGGAGAAAATTGAATATACTCTGGCTTAACGTAGAGATTGGATGGTTGAGAACAGACTTGGCATTAATGCATCGAAATCAAAAGCAATGTTGTTTTCTACACATGTTGATGAAGATGTTCGAGTAGTTTATGAGGGAAAGGTTATAGAATTTGTCCACAATTTGAAATATTTAGGAGTTATTTTAGATGATTGGCTGCTTTTCAAACAACACATAAGTAATGTTGTAGGTAAATTATTGCCTCAAATAACTCTACACTACCAACTTATATTTACCACTATTTGTAAAGGAACGTTTAGTTCATGCCCTTGTAATGCCTAATATATTATACTTTTTGGAAGTGTTTTCTGCTGCACATCTGTTTAATACTCTGCCAAACGAATTAAAACATTTAAATGTTACCTATGCCGTATATCGAAGCCGTCTTCTTCGACATATGCAGCCACTGACTTTATGAGTAGATTTCTACAACTATTCATGTTTAAACTTTAATTAATATATCTATATTATTTTTTCTTGCACTTGATTCGAGCGACGTTTATTTGATTTCAACTTTGAATTCTTTATTAAAATCATAATTTGAATTATTATTAATAACGTTTAACATCAGATGTAAAATATGGAAAAAAACACCTTAATATCATGTTGAGTAGTTTGTAAAATTATTGAGTTGACCATAAATAAGCTCATTATTATATTTATGCATATTGTAATTTGTTTTCATTGGCCAATAGGCTTTAAAATGTGGCCGTCGGTGGTGCAATGGTTAGTGTGCGCGGCTCTTGTACATGAGATCCTGGGTTCGAACCCGGCTCTGACCACCTTCAAATTTTCTTTCGGCGGCGGTCATCTCGCATAGTGACGGCGACACTATCGAGTATCTAGCCATGAAAAAGCTTCTCAAATTACTGTTCGGAATCGGTGTAAAACTGTAGGTCCCAATCAGTGAGTGAAAACTGGAAAGCGCACAGCTCAGTGATTGTGAGAAGTTCTCCCCAGTCCCTTCATGGGACGTAATGGGAAACCATTTATTATTTTTAATAGGTTTTAAATTACAAGTTAATATTTCGCAATAAAAAAAGTGCAATTTTAAAGTAATATAAAATTTGAGTTCGGGTTTAAAATTTTAATGTTCATAATACTGCCCAATACCGTTTTTATAAACAAATTCCAAAAAAGGAAACTTGAAAAAAATTATCGGTAAAAAAAAAATTACCGGTGAAATAAATAAATAATGTACTGAAACGATAATGGTTGTTAAACCTAACTCAAATCGAGTACATAAATTTCAGTCGGGTGAACCGATTTCAACATACCCTCACCCTTAGTTGTCCTGGCTAGAATGCATGAGGCCGGGGAATGCTCAGAAAAAAGGAAAAGACCCCATAAATAGAATTAAATTAGAGAAAACGAAAAACAAAAAAAAAAAAAATTCTGAATCAGAATATGATGGTTGGGATGACTGGGCAGATTACAATCCAAAAGAAACTGTCTCGTCAACAACACATTATGTTGTTACACTGACAGCATCTCGGTCTCCTCACGTAAGTGATACACGTTCGTCATTTGTGTCATTAGGAATGAGGTTCCAACCGGTGCGGCATAGTTGAAGACCGAGCGACTTACATACAGCTTTATAAGTCAGTACAATTGTCTCCTTCTCCTTGCCCCAAGTTGTCTCTTCAAGGGCCTTTAGGACCTTGTTACGGGTGTGGACTTTTCTCCTAATGTGATCCGCAAGCTTCGAAAGTGTAAGGGGATTATCGAAAGTAACTGAGAATTTTGGGGTTACCGACTGTGGTATAGACCCAACATTGACGGAAATGTTGAGCTCTCTCCTTACTTCTTTGGTCTAAAAAGTAAAAAGGTTCACATAAGACTTCGACGGAGATAACTGTAAATTCCGTTCCTGCAGAAAGCTACTGAGGTTGGCCGTATAGCTGCTAATTCTAGCACTTGTGTCGTCTACGTTTACGCCCGAGGAGATGATAGTGCAATCATCTGCGTACGACACAATACTAACTCCGTGAGAGGGTGCAGGAAGATTCGCAAGATGTACTCCTCCTTGTGGCACACCCATTTTTATCTAGCGATAACGGGAATTCTGGTCCCTGAACTCTACAAATGCTTGTCTGCCATTGAGATAGTTACCAAGCCAACACTTGGTAAGGTCGGGGAGGGATGAGTTCAAGATATTCTGGAGCAGGATCGAGTGATCAACAATGTCGAATGCTTTAGACAGGTCTAAAGCTGCAACCACTGTGCGTTCAGTGGGTCTGCTCTGATTAAGGTCATTGGTGATGTGAGCAGTTATTTCGTTTAAAGCCATCGAAGTGCTATGCGCTTGCCTGAATCCATGATGGTGATGGCGAGCTGAAAATGCTCTTTCAGGGTCGGAAAGAGTAGGGACTCCAAAACCTTTGCTACAGGTGATAAGAGGGAGATCGGGCGGTATGACTCCCTGGTTAGCAGGTTTATCAGGTATCAGGAGCGGGATAACTCGAGCAGTTTTCCACACGTCAAGTTGGCATACCGAATGGGTAAGCGAATCCCTATTGGTCCGAGTTCCTTTTGCAGTAGCATCGAGATGCCATCTGGAGCGACAGCTTTAGAGGGTTTAGATTTGAAGATTTCGACTTCCAAGGATGTTAAAGAGCATGGTACGAGGACGGCCCCAAAACTAGCCGACCTAACAAAGAAGACACATGAAAGTTGAGAAAAATTTAATAAGGTGCGTGTTGAAGCAATTCGAACTTTAGTTCAATAATTTTGGTCATCGCAATAGTGGATGAGTGAACTGGAGCATTGTCTTGATGAAACAACACTTTCTCTTTCGCCAAATTCCGCCTTTTTCCACAATTTCATCACTTAAACGCTGCAATAAAAAAATGGTGTCCCATAACATCCCATGAAGGGATTGGGGAGTGCTTCTCACAATCAGTGAGATGTGCGCTTTCTAGTTTTACATTCACTCTGTTTTTGCTCTATTGAAAGCAAGCGCGACACCCATCTTGCGCACAGCTTTTTCATCTTCAAATATTCCGTAATATACGATGTATAACAGTATTTGAATTGCTGTCATTTCAACTAGCTCGCGCACCTTCATCTGACGATCATCCGACCATTTTGTGGATTTTCTGAACCACTACGGTGTTCGTCTTGGCAGCTCGTACGGCCTCGTTTAAGCTCTGCCCAATATTTTACAGTCGTAAACGAAGGAGCAGACTCCCCCAAAGAGAATCTAGCACGGCTTTAAGACGGCTGAGACATTTCTCATCTGACGTTTCATTTCACCCTCTTCGTCGTAGGTTTGTGGAAATGAGAGAAATGATATTTAAAATTAACTTACACCAGGTGGAGTTACAAAATATGTTCCCTTAACCTTTTCATGTCGTTTTGGTGTAGAACTGAAAAATTTAAATATATTTTCCACTTTTTGGTTGATTTTTATCGTTGGTATACATTTGTATTGTTTTTAACACAACTACCCAGTAGGAAAAAGAAGCATGCAGTAATGCATTACAGTATGCTTACTTTCCGTTCGAGAGTGATGCTATCTTCCCTTACGAATTCCCATTACTTTCTTAAAAGAATTGCCGCCTGTCGTAAGCATTATTTTGAAAGGATAAGAAGACATGATACATGCTTCCACTTTTGTTTCTAAAAATAAAGTGAAGGTAATGCATGTTATCACTCGAGAAACTTCGTGTAAAACATTGCAATATTGAGAACGTGCATTCCGAATATGGTTTCTTTTTGGAAGAATTTATAAGTTATGCTTTCCAAAGGCATGCGTTTTCCCCTTCTCGATACATGAAAACGTAAGCAATAATACTTCTTTTCTCGCTTACAGTATATGTATGCGTAAGGTATAAAAAAGTATTTAAAATTTTTGTTTTATCAAATAGATTTTAAAATTTATAAAATGTAGATAATAATTACTTATAACACGCCGCCTCACGCCAGTAGCAGAAATGAAATGACAGAGAATTACATTTTTTCGTCCAACACCAAAAGTAAGCAAGCAAAACTGTTTTTTTTTTTTGGCTTCGGCTTTGCATGCCGGTTCTAGTTTCGTTTAGTAAGCGTAGAAATGAAGTATTCAAAATTGGCCGAAGCTTAGCAAGAGCTTCGGATTTCTTTCTAGGATTTGCTTTGCATACCTTTTCTAGTTTCTTTTAGTAACAAAATGAAGTATTCAAAACTTGCCTTAGCATTGGAAGTACCTTACCAAATTTCCGACTGGGTAGTTTGCCACAAAAACACGAAATTCGGTTGTTGTTCCTTTGTTGATCGTTGTATACTATTGCCACTATCTGGTATTATTGAACCCATATTTTCCACCATCCAATGTTTACTTTTCATCGTACCTATGGCGTTTAATTTATTGAGCGAATAAAAGTTTCTATGGATGTATTATTTTATGGAATACATGTATCTATACCTATATTCGTCTATGCCACGAATAGTGTGGAAGGAAATGTCAGATGAGAACAATGGAATCAGATACAGCCTTTTATAATATTGCAACATTTCTGGCCTTAGGTGAAAGAAGGACAACTTCGCTTATACTTACGTTGCGTGCCATTGCCCGAGTATATAAAGCCAAAGTATTTTGCTCAGACCTAGAATGTCCGCATTGTAGGATTTCATAACCCGTTTAAGTCATTTATAAATCCCTATAAATCTTGCAGCTGCCCTCGCCAACTAGGCGGAATTGATTTATGTCGAAACCATATATTAATCAGACAAAAAAGGGAAGAAATCGGGGGTCTAACAAAGGCATACGAATCCTGACTGCCTCGTTCCAGCAAACTCTCATCTTATTGGTTGTTAGCATATTCAGACCTCGTGTCCAATCCTTAATCAGTTTCGATTTGTAGGATTTCGATTTGATTGCATTAATTTCCGTTTTACTGACCACGAAGATAATGGCATCCCTTCTGCAGATGAACGTAACTCAAGTGGTCTGCCATATTTTTTGGGAATAAAAATATAATAATTTTGTTTCCGGTGCAAAATATCTCGGAAATGGAATTATTTACATTTTGCTATTAATATTACGTAGAATGTTTGTAGTTCACAAACATTTTTATATTCTAAAATTGCATTTGTGTTTTAATTACATTCAGGGAGTTAAACACGTTTGTTTATGATGACATTTTGCATTTGTATATTTCTGCACATACTTTACAGAGTCATATTTGAGGAGTCGCAGAACAAAGCGTGCCTATTTGATTATTTCAAAATGGGATAGTATCAAAATCCCGAATTTCAAAATCCCGAAATCCCGAATTTTTTAAAAGGCCGAAATGTCAAAATCTCGAATTTCAAAATCCCGAATTATTGAAAATCATACCAATACAATGTTTTTTTATTTTTATTAATTTCAATTTATATCTAAAATGCAAGATTAACTGCTATGGCTTTTAAATAGTCTGTTTTATCCACACATTGTATGTTATTGAATACAGCCTTTAAATTTTGGTTTTTTGAACAATTTTTTTTTGTTGCGGGGTTGAACGTTCCCCGATTTAACTTTTTCGATTGCCGATTTAGCAACAATCACCTCTTTACCCAGATTTTCGATCGGACTGTAAAGACCGGCATGCTTTTTGCCAACAACAACTTTAAGGCGTCTATGCCAAGCCTCGACAGAGTTTTGGGTGCGACTGTCCCAAAACTAGAAGCGTGCAAGTCACTAATTGTGAGAAGATCTCCCTGTCTATTCATGAAATGTAATGTGAATATAGTTACATATTTTTTTATTTATGAATAATATACATATGATTGATTGTATGCATCTCTTCTCTTATAAACTGGCCAAGGGTCATATGATTTTGGTTTGTTCCGAAAATACATTTTTATTCTAAATTCCATTACTACAGACCACTGAGCAGGTCTGCTCATTCGTAAACCATATTAAAAATTGTCTCAATAAATATATTTTGTCTTTCATTTAAACTTTTGTTTTCTATTATTACATTTCTTTAAACAGGTGTCCCACTTGCCACACGATCACAAACCCGAACAATTGAGAACTTTTTCAAAGCAAAACAAAATAAGATGACCAATAACAACATGCTTGAATTTGGAAACATAGAAAACCACAATAAGATAATGCAACCAACATTGTCTGCCTCCGTAACACCGCAACAAATGACACAAGTGCAGCTGCAACACATTGAACAACAGAAACAACAAATTAACGGTGATCATAATTATCAACAACAATCACCTCCACCACCGATAGCAACTATTAACAGACACAGTTTGGATCACGTGGTGGTGCCACAGGAATTCATATTTGACTTAAGCGAAGACACAAATGATAGTGAACGTACCGATCTCTCCGAAGAGACACCGACTGCAATGGCGATGGGTATAGATCATGCAGCAATTGCAGCTGCTGCACTCATGGCTAATGGTTTTGATTTCACCACACATCGTTCGTCACAACGTGCCGACAGCCATTCTTCGTCACATAGCAGCTCTAATACAAGTGCCACCGAGAACATCTTCTTGCAGGAACCCGTACTGACACTCAATGTGGACAAATCGCCCAATCAGGCGTCGTCGATAAAGATCAATAAAACTCTTGAAGTTGAACCTAAATTTTCTTCGCCTACTTCTTTAACTGCCTCCGTTCTACATGGACGTTTCAATCAGATTCAATTGACATCACCATCGAAAAGAGATTCGTTTGGTTATGAAAAGAAGCCTTTGGAATTGAGTTGTCATGACTATGCTTTATTGATGTTGCCGGAGAATGACAATAGTTCCTGTGATAGCGGTGTAGCATTTCATACTACAGTCACTACTTCGACTGGCAACAGCATATTACAATTCAATGGATATGCAACAGACAACGGTACAGTACAAGCTTCTCCAGCTCCAGGAGCAGCGACGAAAAGTAGACGTAAGCCGGCAACACCTCATCGCATCCTCTGCCCATCGCCGATCAAAGCACCCCCAAGGGTCACCTCACCCGCTGACACTCCTTCCATGCGCAAAATTGCCTCTGCTCTGTCGCCTCGCAAGTCTCAAAGACATGTTAATACAACCGTCATTGCAGCAGCTAACGGCGGAGCTGTTAGTGTGCCAGCTCCTAACAAAACAAGACGAAGACTGAATCCAGCGCCTAATATAGAACAACAAGCTGCCTTAGATGATCAAGGGAATCGCGTGCCAATGGCAAATGGAGAAGATGACGATGCCATTATTGTTCTGGTAGATGATGACGTTGATGTGAACGAAGAGGATGATGACCATGATCTAGAATGTGAGAATATGGCTTCAAATGTCACTGGCATGAAACTAACCGGTGCTCAAACACTTCTTCCACCACTGAACGGTGTAACGAAGTCAATTCTCAATTCAGCCAAACATCCCACAAATCAACAAAATGCCACTAACAACAAGGGACAAAAATTAAAATCCCAACATAAAACCAAATATACAGTGCAAAGACCCCAACATGTTGCACACAAACATAAGGCCCCCCAGCCACTGGTAGCTACAAATGGCAATCGCGAGTTGTGTAACATCTTCCCGGTGCGGCGAAGTGTACGCAAAACTAAGACTGTCGTCAAGGAGGAAATGATGCGTAATTTAGAGCAAGCCATTCTCGAGGAACGTTGCGAAGGTTTGAAGGTGGCTCATTTTGATGGTAAAGGACGTGGAATTATTGCCGAAAGACGCTTTCAGCGGGGCGAATTCGTTATCGAGTATGTGGGCGATCTTATCTCCACCACAGAGGCCGCCGAACGTGAGAAACGTTACGCTTTAGATGAAAATGCCGGCTGTTATATGTACTATTTTAAGCATAAAAACCAGCAGTATTGCATAGATGCCACCGAAGACACCGGGAAACTGGGACGTCTCGTCAATCATTCTCGAACTGGTAACCTTATGACCAAAGTTGTGGTGGTAAAACAAAAACCTCATTTAGTTTTAATAGCCAAAGACGACATCGAAGCAGACGAGGAGCTCTGTTACGATTACGGTGATCGATCCAAGGAATCCTTATTACACCATCCTTGGTTGGCTTTTTAGGAAATACTATAGAGTAAATGCATTATTGTTTCAACACAACATTGACCTATAAACACAATAACAACCATATATTTTTTTGTAAGAAAAGAAAGTTCTTAGAACTTCACAAAGCCTCACACATTCATTGATTTATACACCGATTCTTTATAGATGCATACATACATACTATTTTTTTAGAATTAAAGTAATTGATGATTAGAATATTTGTTTCATAATTTAAGGACCCACCCACCCATAAATGCATATTTATATACATACATACTTACATCTTTGAATAATTTTGATTTGGGTCAATAAGTAATGTTAGTTATGTATTCCATATTTGCGACCTATAAGTCCCGCCACCACATCCGCTGCAAAGTTTATTTTGTTTGTTATTTTTGTTAACGTCAACCACAAAATTTTAATTTATAGAAGAGATCGAGACTTAAATTTTTATATAGATAATCGCGATAGTTATAACGCTACGGAAGAAAATACAAACATCAATATTCAAGCAGGACTTTGTAGCAGATACATTTCTTCGGAAACCATTCATTAGGTAACGATTTTAGATAAAAGCTCTTCTTTCTATGTCAAACTTATGCTTATAGCCAAATTTAGAGAAATGTTTGAAGGGTGATTCTCATAAGTGATAATGGGTCGGTTAGAATTAAAAATTAGTTTTTTAACCGAAATCAATACGTCGCCTAATATCTATTGGATAAAGAAATTTTAGAAGTTTTGACCAGAACTAGGTGTTGTTTCAATGACACAACTCAAAGTAACTTACTTGTGTAACTTGTGTCGTTCAGTGGAAAACACACTATCAGAATTTATCTGACTCAATATATCTGGTGACAGTTATTACAGAATTAATCTCCCTACAAATTATCTAACGACAGGTAATTTTCTCTAACGACATGGTAATTTTTAGTTCCACTTCTGGATATGTGATTTGGCGACTGTAATAATACTGAACAAAACACGAAAATAAACCGGCATGCGTACAAAAAAGAAGGATCCATATCAATCAGCAGATATCTATCTATAAAATATAAAAAGCAACGGGGCAACAGCAGCACATCAGAAATTTAGTGAAACGTAAATTACGAATAAAAATCTTAATGATCGAATGTTAGCAACAAAGAAAGATGTAGGCGAACTGGGTAGAAAAAATAATCTGAATGTATTAAATGAATTTGATAAAAGGAAGAGTGAGAAGAGTGACGAGCAATGAAAGGGATACTTTCGGAACTGGTTCACAACTCAGTAACTCACACTGACAAATTTAGATCACACTCGACATATCTGTCAAGTAAAACTGATAATATGAGCTTTACATTAAACTGCGTCGATTATATTGCATTGACTCTTAGTAATCTTCAGATATATGTCTTTATTTAAAGGATGTGTACTGTGTTTTTGAGCGTCTGATTCTTGCCAGACACTTTTGTTAAAGAAGATAAACAATTTCCAACTTATAGCTTCGCTTGTCTTCCAAGACAACGCCAAGGCAGGCGCACATGGAGAAAAACATTTGTATATATACGTAATGTTCGTTGCCGTCAAGAGCTGGTTCTCAAGTAATCGAATTTTAAAGACCACGACAACAGCTAACGTTTGAGATGTTACCGCATTAATTAGCTTCTAATTTTAGATGCTGCAGTGCATAAATTGCAAAAAATCGCTATCTGATATCGAGACGCTATATATTTATATTTTTTTTGCCGAGAACCAATCTACCACCGCATTGTATTATGGGGAGTATAGTTACCGATAGCCGTCTGGATGGATTTAACATAATATACGAAGGGTAATTTCACTGAGTTTCTGGTTGCTTTATTCTTTTCTTTTTGAAATCTCTGCGCTGTATTATAATATCAATCAGTTTACGTTATCAAAAGTATAAGTTTGTTTTTACCTTACATGTCCCCTTTACACCCGCAATAAAGAATTTTAAATTAATTAAATGAATAATAATGGTTCTCTTATAAAATGCCTAAGCATTTGAAGCAAAGAAATTTAATTTAATTTCTATTAAGAAAATAACAAATATAACATCAAAGAAAGGAAATAAAGTTAATATTATTAATAAAAACAAAGTTAAGAAAACTTTTAGGTTTACATATATAGAAATTATATTTAATTGTTAATACGAAATAAAATATAATTAAAAGATAATTATTTTTTGCTTTTAAGATAACGATTAAGTAGATAACAGCAAACAACTTAACAGATTTATTTCATTTATTACCCTAGATCTAATTTATTTGTTACACATATTTGTTTTAAAAACTTTCTGCCCATTTCTGCAAAAATTCAATTGTATAAAACAACTCAAAAATATGTTACCCTATTCATTGTTAAAAATTTTTCTTTAGTTTTCCATGGAAATTGTTTTAAATAATAAACTTGAAAACTAATTAACGTAAACAGATCAAATGTCTTTACCTTTTTATATACTGTTTCTGAAACCTGAAACCCCACTTACATTTCTTAAAATCTAACACTAAAATGCAAACACAACACATGAAAAACTTAAATGTACAATAAACTCAAATATTATTCTTATTGTTATTATTAATACTATAAACTAAGACTATATAATTTATTATTACTATTTTTGAATTATGCAATTAGTTTGTAATTTGTATTATGATTGAAGAATGACACTTATTTACTATTTATATGAATCAGCATGATAAAAACAAACAATTGTAGAAATTTTAGATTTTCAATGATTACTTCATACATATATTTTTAAAAATAAAAACCAACCCTATTTAAATAACACAAAACTATGTAATATTAATATTGATACATTTTCCCTTCATTCAGTTTAGTCTATTTTATTTGTGAACTATAGAAACTCTTGAATGAATTACCTTCTGCCACCCATTTTATTGGCAATATTTTGTTTCCACTTATTTTAAGTTTACAATCTTTGCTAATTTTAAGCACAAACAACATTTTTAAATAATAATTAATCATTAAAGAAAGCAACGGAAAACCTAATAAATTTAATAAAAATTAAATAAAAATCATAGCTTTATTTCCCAAAATTTGTTTTGCACTGCTCCAATTTTAGTGAATAAAAACACACTAATTATCTAAACTAAATTAGAATAATTGGACACGCCCTCCTCCTCTTTCCATGAGCTAGTAGTTAAGCTTCTTCAACTCATTTGTATTCATCATTTTATTGTTGAGAATTGTTCATTATGGAAGGTGATCATGGACGGGGCAAGACTGGTCCGCGTTCTCAAGTCACATAAATCAAATTAAAATAAAATTTGTGCATATTTTATTTTAAATGATCTACTGAATCTAACGTTAGTGAGAAAGTCAGATTAAAAATTGAACATAACATATAGCCCTTGCTTTCTATTTATTTTTGGTTTTTATTTATTGCATAGCTATCGCCTAAACTTTTGGAAAGTAACCAAAATGCAAACGCAATTGTTCCATGAATAAAAATGTTAATATTGTATGAGGCCCGATTCGCGTAAATGCCGGTATGAAGCCCTTAAAGAAACCCATTGGTCCTACTTTGGCAATTTCTAGTGCTACCGAAAGTAACCCCGTATATTGACCCGGCTTAGCATTCATGAGGCGAGTTTTCATAACATCCAGGGGTTGAGTCATTAGAGTAGCCGTGCCACCAGAGAAAAATGATGAAACGAAATAAGTAAGAGAGTTGTCCTTGAAGTAAGGCGTTGTCAAGAGGATGGATTTAAACTGAAAGGAGAAATAAGTACAAACACTAGATTAACAGATAAAAAAAATATGATTCACACCCTATCGTAGAATGCAATTTGTCCCACAGTCATGAGTGCTCCTCTCAGTACCGTTGCAGAACCCCCTTGAAATAGAGATTTAAAGCCATCGCATTTGAATACACTGCTTAGGCCATCGAATACATGCTTATAACTTTGGGGGTGAAACAAATCACGAATTATGTATGTATAGTATCAACAGTTCAATGATTTTTACTTTCGCCGCTTGTCCTCTGGTAATTTCAGATCATTTTGCATTCGTACATTAATCATATCCGCGGGAACACCCACAATGCCGCCACAAAGTCCCGCAAATGCAGCCAAACATAGAGCTTGACTAAAACTGGACATGTCCACGAGTTGTTTTCCCGATTCATATATTCCGAAACGCGTTGTCGTATACGTGAGTTGGCGAAGCAAAGAGGCAGATATCCCGTTATAAAACGCCAAGAATCCTTAACATGGGGTAATTAAATTTTGAAACATGTATTATCGACTTTGCATACTGACCTCCAGCTTCATAAATGTGTCCAATGGTATCAATCAAAGACTTTTTGGGTAATTGCTGTGTTTGCAGGTGTACCTTGATTAGATCCAAAGGATGGGTAAAACAAACAGCGGTTGCACTAGATATTCCTCCAAAGTACCATCGGTTCATTCGTTTGTCATTGTCCATAACGGAGGAGGAAAATATTTTAACGGTTGACATTTTTATTTATACATATGTAATTGGTTTTCTGATTGTGCGTCAAATAAATCATATACATATTAGGTTTGTTCCCGTAAATTTTAAATAGTAAAACCAGAGACTGCAAACAAGAGTTGAGAGAAAATTTTAGCTAAATAAATCAATGTGAAGGAAGTATGTTAAGGCAACATGGAATATACCAAAACTTCTATTTTAGTCGTAATAAACTATATCAGCCAAAAACTACTATTTGCGATTTTTTATAATATAAATTATTTTTAGTTCTTATTTTTAACTTTTATTTAAAAACTTAGTTAGTTCGAAAAGAGGGGCGCGGTGTTGAGTGTTCAGAAGGAGCACTCTAAACCTTCCCATGTCAGTAAGACATACACTTAAGCCGTTAAGTTCGACCTGTTGTGCGCTCTAGGTTTATCCTACTACTTCACTATATCCCTTATAGGAATTCGGTGCTATTCACGAAATTCCTTAGTTTGTTCCAGTCCATACCCACAAGTTTGGTCATGTCCGGTATCGTCCTATCCAAAAGTTATCTGGATCTAGCTTGTGTGAAGGCCGGGCAGTGGCATAAGAAGTGCTCCACCGTCTCATCGTCCTCCATGCATGCCCTGCACTCACTGTTCGCCACTAGTCCAATACGGTACAGGTGGGCTCGTAACCCCGAATGCCCCGTTAAGACTCCCATCATTTTGCCCATTTCGTCTTTTCCCAGTTTCAGCAAACCTTTTGTCCTCAATCCATCTGGGTCTCCCCATAGGATCTTTGTCATCCTGCCTACTGATTCCCGGTTCCACTGGGCTATATGTGCCGATTCCGCCCATTTAATTAACTCAGCCTTCGTCACCCCAAATGGTTTCGCTCCATCCAGGCTCACCGTTTGGAGTTCCCTGGCTTTCCTTGCCAGGAGGTTCGCTCTCTCGTTGCCGAATACTCCGCTGTGCCCCGGCACCCAGATGATGTTGAGTCTGCCGTGCATAGAGTAGTCGTTTATCACCTTCTTACAGTCAAGGACCGTTCTAGATTTGACAGTTTCTGATGATATTGCCTTTATTGCCATTTGGCTATCCGTGAATATATTTTCCTCGGCTGGGATTGTATTATCGCCGAGCCATTTGATACACTCCGTAATCGCTCGAACTTTCGCCTGAAAGTTTATATTATGATCCGGGAGGCGTAGGTGGGATTCGGTTGCTGGATTTTCAATAAAGAATCCTAGACCCGTTTTTCTCCTAGCTTTGAGCCATCCGTGTAGCAGTATGTCCCATTTGGCATTGGTGTCAGGGTCCCATTCTGCCAGGCGTCTCTAGTTGGCGTTAGGGTCACGCAGTTCGCCTTAACCCTTATCTCGGGTATTCGGTCAGATTCACTCGTATCTTGCGTGTACCCGACTAAGGCCCCAGTTATCCGTTGGTGTTTTGACGTGAGATCCCTGTGGATCCATTCACCTGTAGCTTGTAGGCGTTTTGCCGCAAGGGCAGCCTCGTATTTGATTCTAATCTCGATTGGCTGGATACATAAAATAGTCTCCATGGCTCTTGTCGAGGTTGTCCTTATTGCACCGCTGATACCAATGCAGCACATTCTCTGAACCCTCTGCAGTATTGCGATGTTACATTTCCTCTCAACTGCCGTCCACCATACTACAGAAGCATATGTTAGTACAGGCCTAATTACGCTTCTGTAGAGCCAGTGTGTCATAGTCGGTTTGAGGCCCCATTTGGACCCTACAGCCCTACAGCCCTTCTGCATAGCGACCAGCATCTGTAGGCCTTATTATCCCTTTCCTCTATGTGGTGCTTCCAATTCAGTTTCCGATCTAAGATTACTCCTAAGTATTTAACCTTATCGGATATTTTAATCGTCTTTCCCAAGAATCGTGGCTCTTCATAATCTGAGATTTTCGTCTTCCTTGTGAAAAGACATATTTCCGTTTTGACAGGGTTTACATTTAAGCCCCTTGGCTGTGCCCATTCATACGCTATACTCAGTGCCCTCTCGGCCTCTCTGCATAATTGGTTTGGGTTCTTTCCCTTAAGAAGTATTATAACGTCATCTGCGTAGCAGATTGGTTTAAGTCCTTCGTCGGTAAGTTTCCTTAGGAGACTGTGTGTGGTGAGGACCCATAGGAGTGGTGATATAATCCCTCCCTGTTCCACGTTGTACTCTGTCTCTAATATTTACATCATGGGAACCACAGTTTATCCATCTATTCCTTAGCATATGGTTGATCCAGTCTTTTAATGCCCGGTCCACCCTAAACTGGTCTAAGGATTGGATAAGTGTTTCGGTCCGGACATTATTGAACGCTCCCTCAATGTCTATGCATACAGCGAGTGTGTATAGTTTGTCATTGAGAGATTGCTCTATGTAGTAGGTTACCTCATGAAGTGCGGTATCCACTGATCTGCCTTTGACATAGGCGTGTTGTCTAAACTTCAGCATATCGCTCGGTATTCCACTTTTTACCATGTCGTCCACTATTCTCTCCAAGGTTTTGAGTAGAAACGAGGTGAGGCTAATTGGTCTATAAGCCTTTGCCGTTGCATAGCTTGCTTTTCCAGGTTTGGGTATGAATACTACCCTGGCCTCCTGCCAGTTTCTCGGTGTGTAGGCGTATTTTAAGCATGCGGTAAAAATTCCTGCCAGATGGGTTGTTATTTGGTCAACCCCATGCTGTAGGATAGCCGGGAAAATACCATCCGGTCCCGCCGCTTTATATGGGGAGAAACTCTTTATAGCTTTTTCGACCATTTGGTCCGTAATGATTGGCGACTGATGTACTACATTCTCACCTTGTGACCATTCCCCTGTGGGTTCCGCGTTCCCATTTGGAAAGTGTGTATCCATCAGGTGCCTAAATGTTTGTTCCATTGTATCCATTCTCTTTCCCGTGTCATCTACTAGCGTTTCCGCCTGTACGTGGGTCTTAGAGAGGAATTTTTTCATCTTCGACATGTCGTTGACGCTATCCACCTGTTCACTGAATAGTCTCCAGGAGTTGCGTCTCGCTTTTCTCAATATTGCGTTGTATTCACTGAGACTTCTCTTGTAGTCCTCCCAGTATACTGGTGATTTCTTACGCGTGGCCCTGTTGTAAAGTCTACGGACGTTCTTCCCTAGATTTCGTATTTCCCCTGTAACCCAGGGTTTTTCTTGGGCCGATTTCCTTTCCCGAAGTGGGCAGCTGTCCTCGAAAGGCTTTACTAGTGCTTGCGTTGTCTTTGTCACTATGTCGTCTAGTTCGTCCCTGCTAGAGTATTCAAGCTGAGGGTGAACTAGTCGGTGCTTAAGTAGGTTTCCGAACTTTGTTTTGTATTTAAAAACTTAAAAATTAATATTTAAATCAAATTTTTTATTTAAAAGTTACCAAATAACACTAATTTTTGATTTTTATAATAGAAATAAAAAATAAGTTATTTTTGATTTTTTAAATAAATAATTTTACTCTCTCAATAAAAAATAGCACAAAAAGTACGCGAACGACATCCAGCAAAAACTAACAAGAAATCAATAGGTCTGTTTGAGAACTTTTCCAGTAAAAAATATCAAGTAACTTTTACTGGGAGAGTAAGGCTGATTTTACTCTCTAAGTAAAAAATATCGCAAAAAGTAAACGAACGACATCCAGTAAAAAGTATCAAGTAATCAACATTTGTTTGTAAACAGCTGATTCATGTTTTCTTTTTTGCTTTTCGTTTCATTGTTTTCCCTATGTTCAGAGTAATTTGTTAGAGTAATTTGTTGACTTGTTAACACTGCACTTTGTTGGGAATCTAGTTTATTAACAAATTCTATTAAAATGTTCCAACAAATGTATTTTCTTACTTACCTCTGCCATTGTTAAATTTCTTCTTTGTTTTCAAAGTTTTGTTTATTTAAATAAAACAGCTGTTTAAAAACATATGTTCGTACTTGATAATTCTTACTGGCAAAAATTTCTCCAGTAAAAACTTGCAAGTTCTCTATCATTCAACTGTCAAAAATATTCACTCTCTGGCTCTCTCGTTGTTGATTTTATCGAGTAAACGAACACTATCAAGTAAGAAATGTGATAAATTGTACAAATTATCACGTTCTCAAACAGACCTAATGTCTGTTAGTAAACAGCTGATTCGTGTTTTCGTCTTTGGGTTTAATTTTATTGTTTTTTCTACCTCAAGTGCAGCAAGTTCATAAATTGTGTGAAAAAAAAATATTTAACAACAAATTAACAAATTCCATTAAAATTATTAAATAAACATATTTTCTTACTTACCTCTGCCATTGTTAAATTTGTTCTTTTGATAATTTTGTTTGTTTACTTAAAACAGCTGTTATGCTTGGCTTGCTAATTCGTGCTGGCAAAAATTTTCCCAGCACAAACCATCAACTTCTCCATCATTGAACTGTCAAAATATTCACTCTCTCTCGTTGCTGGCTGCTGGGAGTTATCGAACACTTTCCAGCAAAAAATAGTGATAATTAGTGCTAATTATCACGTTCTCGAACAAACCTAATGATCTAATTGTAGATGTGCGACAACAAAATGCGAATCAGGTAGATATGTTGACGCCAGTCCACTGAAGCAACAGGTTGCTGATTTCAGAGCAAGCACATGGCTACTAGGGCTAAATTGCCGAAGTTCGGGCGCAGCTCAAAACAAAAAAAAATCCCGAAATTAGAGAAAAATATAGAAAACGAAAAATATGTTATTTTTGTCGGAAAATTGTAAATGAATGTGTTAAAGGTTTAAGAGAGTTTTTAAAATGACTAGCAAAGAAGCAGATTCATCATTCCCCTAAATTTGAACACCACACTAAATATCTAGACATACTTTTGGGGTTATCTGGGTGCATAGATGCAGTTCTACAAAACTAAAGACACCATTAAATTTTGGATAAAAATACATTTCATTTGAGTACCCAGAGTTGGGTTTCTACCAGTCTCTAACTGGACTCGATTTTGGACCCTGTGGACCCCATAGGTCTGTCCGACAACAAAAATATATTTTTCGTGTTCTTATATTTTTCTTTAATTTCATTTTTTTTCATAAGCTTTGAGCTGCCCGAGCTCCGACAATTTTGCCGCTACTAGGTTCTATTTTATATAAATAATATTGTATTTATTAAGCACAAATTTTTATAAACATTACAATTTATCAACAAAAAATTAGGATTTTCTATAGAACCATAGCTTTTGGCTCCTTATCGTTCACCTGAACGTTTTGTTTTGTTTTAAAAACTATACAGCAACCAAAAATTCGTGGTTGCTAATATAACGTGGGACCTGGGATAATGGGACTGTCCGTGGACAGCCCTGGGACATGGGACTGTCCTTGGAGGTGGAAAGTTTCTGATAGCCATTCACTTGGGAGTGGCCAGAAATGATTCCTTCATTGGGCAGTCCAAGCAGCTCACTACTTCCACGCAGTATGTCCTGTGCAATGGCTTATCGGAAACCTCTGTTAGCTAGCTAAAGTGAGAAGGCGAAACGAATGAGCAACCTGAGTGGTAATGCGATCACTGATACGTCTCAGGATTATTAGGTGACCCTGTCACTGAAGGTCTTCGAAATAGTGGACATATTCTTCTGTTCTTTGAAGGCGGATAACCCATCACCCCTGGCCAACGGCAGATCAAAATTGAAGAAACCAAAATCCAGTTTCGACACTGCATTCTGGTCAGCGTCTGATCCATAGTGGGCGGCTGAAACATAATCATCCTGGCAGTTGGTAAAATGCAAACCACGGTGGGCTGGGTTTGCCTCCCGCCTAGAGTTGGGTAGTTCATGAACTACATAGTTCACTTAGGGTGACCAGACATCACCCTCACGTATATAATGCACATGTTCGATATCGCAATGGTGTTCGTGATTGTTATGTACGGGCACCTTAAATGAACGAGTTCGAGAACTAGTGAACGAGTTCGACACAAGTCTACTCCCGCCACCGTTATATTGGCAATGAAACGAAACGTTATAAGGACCATGATTTAAGGATATGTACCTGGAATGTGCGAAGGCTATACAGGACTGGTGCCACTTTCCAACTGGCGGATGTCCTCGAAAAATATAAAACTGACATCACAGCGATCCAGGAAATGTGATGGACAGTATATGGTTGCACCAGAAAGAAAAACTAGTTAGCAAGAGACTGCGACACCTAGTTTCAAGTTCAACCCAGTGAGTGACCGAATAGCCACAATTCGCATCAAAGCGAAATATTTCAACATCTCCTTAATTAATAATGATGAGGTCAAAGAAATATTTTATGAGCGCTTGGGGGGATTATATGAACGCTGCCCTGACCACGACATTAAGATTATTCTAGGCGATTTTAATGCCAAATTAGGAAGGAAGGAAAGGAAAGGAAAGGAAAGGAAAGGAAAGGGAAAGGAAAGAAAGGAAAGGAAAGGAAAGGAAAGGAAAGGAAAGGAAAGGAAAGGAAAGGAAAGGAAAGGAAAGGAAAGGAAAGGAAAGGAAAGGAAAGGAAAGGAAAGGAAAGGAAAGGAAAGAAAGGAAAGGAAAGGAAAGGAAAGGAAAGGAAAGGAAAGGAAAGGAAAGGAAAGGAAGGAAAGGAAAGGAAAGGAAAGGAAAAGGAAAGGAAAGGAAAGGAAAGGAAAGAAAGGAAAGGAAAGAAAGGAAAGGAAAGGAAAGGAAAGGAAAGGAAAGGAAGGAAAGGAAAGGAAAGGAAAGGAAAGGAAAGGAAAGGAAGGAAAGGAAAGGAAAGGAAAGGAAAGGAAAGGAAGGAAAGGAAAGGAAAGGAAAGGAAAGGAAAGGAAAGGAAAGGAAAGGAAGAAAGAAAGAGAAAGGAAAGGAAAGGAAAGGAAAGGAAAGGAAAGGAAAGGAAAGGAAAGGAAAGGAAAGGAAAGGAAAGGAGGAAGGAAAGGAAAGAAAGGAAAGGAAAGGAATGGAAAGGAAAGGAAATGAAAGAAGGAAGAGAATTGCATACAATGTGACAAATGTGAAAAGAATTATCATCCTCTCTGCGCCGGTTTAAGCAAAAACGGTTCGATCGATTGGTAAACAATGAGAGTGAAGAGTTTGTTTGTGGTGACTGCAACAAGATGGTAACCATAGACTAATACTTCTAGTAGACCTAATAGTTCTCTCACCAAATTTATGACATTTGGCCTGGTGTAATATTTACGTTCGATGTTGAAAATAATTGCTTTGCTAATACCAGATAGAGGCAATGGTTCAACACAAACGAACAAAATAACAACAACGGCATTTCGTTGTGTGTGTTAAAATTATTGTGTTAAATACAACACAAATGTATGCTAACAATAACAGTCAATAAAAAAGTGTAAAACACATTTTAAATTTCACAGTTTTTCACCAAAACGACATGAAAAATTAAAACCAGAAGTTATAGTAATTCCACCTGGTGTAATATCACTTTTCGTCAAACATCTCTCTATAAAACCAACCGCATCAAGAAGAGTGTGAAAGAAACGTCAGATGAGCCAAATATTCTCTCTAGTATGATTTACTCTATTATGGTAACACAGTGAAAGGGGAACTAAGTGAAATAAAAAAACAATTGAGCAACAACAACAGTAAACTTAATCAACTGCAAGAATCGTTGATGCTATGTCAAACAAATTCGATGAGCTTATACGAGAGGTGGCTGGAAAATAAAGAGAAAATATATGCCTTGCAAAAGGAAAATAAAGTTTTGAAAAATGAAATAAAATCATTGAAATATTCTGTGAAAATGCTTAACGATCAGAGAGTTAAAAACAATTGCCTTATAACTGGTGTAACAATAAATGAAGGTGTTAAAGGTTTAAGAGAAAAAATCAATAATTTCAAAGCGAGGATTTATAAATTTCAAACTCTACCAAGTATTATAGCAGTCCAGGAGACGTGGTTTTGTTCAAACATTTTGCAAATTTATAGTATTCCTGGTTACAATGTGGTACATTGGTGCAGATCTGATAGCTATGGTGGAACATCCCTTTACATCCGAGATTGTTATCAATTTAACGTAGAAATGTGTAGAAGCCAGAATTTTCTAGAATAGTTATATATGTATATCAATAAATAATCAAACTAAATGGAAAGCCTTTGATGTTATCAGATCACAGAAATGCGATGTGGTAGAAACCCAAGTATTATTGTAGGGGATTCTAATATTGATTTTCTCAACCAAGTTTCATCAAACACCATAGGTAATCTACTAATGAGTTTTAATTACACGAATTGTCATTTTCTAATAACGCGTCCGGAATCTGGTACTTGCATTGATAACGTTGATAGCAATATAGGAAATAATCTGTTAGAGTCTCATTTAACAGATCATCACATAGTTTCGTGTAAACTTAAAAACCAAACTAGTAGTCCAGAATTTCGAGAAATTATTCGTAACTATTGTAACTATGAAATGGCAAGGGATATTCTCAAGGATAATTTACGAATCTTACGGGAAACAGGTAATCCATCAACTGATCTCTTACATTTAATGGAAGCTATTTCTAGTGCATCGCAAAATGCAACTACGGAAAAGGTTGATAGTAAGTCTGTGAATAATGAGTTGACTCCGTGGGTTAACGAAAATCTAGAAGCTCTTATAATATATAAAAATAGCCTTTTAAAAAGGAGAAAGAAAGGAAAAGATAAGGATTTAGAGTGTAGACTGAAAAGAGTAAGTAATGTGATACGGAATGCATCTAGAAAGTCGATGAATAATTTCTACTTCTACAATTTGCAAAATTTTCATACTGATATAAAAAAAGAACTGGCACTTTTTGGATGAACGCCTTGGTAGGAAGAATAACACTCAAATTAAGATAAAGGACTCCAACGGTGTAATTGTAGATAATGATGATGTTAAATGCGGATTATTCAATCGGTATTTCCTAGATAGTCCAAAAGATTTGAGAAATCAAATTGACAGCGAGCCTGGAGTCCATTTTAATCCATTTCGAACATTGAATCATTGTGGAAACACCTTCAGTTTTTCATATGTAACTGCTTCAGAGGTTAATGAAATTATTTTAGGTTTAGACTTATCTAAAGTATATCGCCAAGAATGATATTTGAGTGTCGAGATAGCGTATCTATATATCTTTCAAAAATATTTAACAGAATTGTTACGAATTTCCTTATTCGTCTTTTTTGCGTTGTTTTATTCCCAATAATAAAACAAGGTTCGTTTTAAATTACGATAATTACAACGGTTTAACTTCCTTTTATTTAACTTATATAGTACAACAGTTTACTTTATTTATATCACTTTAACAAGTTTTATATTTTACTATCAATTCGCGTTGCTTACTTTACGGGGTTTAATCACAAACTGAACTCTCCATTCCAAAGAACTCCGCTATTTATACCAACTCACCATACTCAAATTCTTCTAGTCCTTGTTGTTGTTGCTTATCTTTGTAGAATCATCTCGAATAGTGGAGAATTATCTTAACTGAGGTGAATTCATGCTACTGGTTTAGCGAGCTGGTACGTTGTTACAATGCATACTTTCAGGTGCAGCACTAACCGCCTGTTGTTAGTAGAGTCATTAACAGCAAGCAAAAGCTTTTATTTATTCGTAACACTGCCCCCCACTTAAGCCTATTAGTCCCGAGCAGGCTCAACACCCCGTTTCCATACAGGGCTAGTCTTTCCAAATGTACGACTTTCATTTTAGCTCTTGGACTTTGACTTTTCTGGATTCTATAAACCACGTCATTTATTCGTTTGACAACCTTGTAAGGGCCTTCCAAGTGAGTCCGAAGTTTTGGAGATAAACCTTTCTTGCGCTGTGGGTTGAACAGTAAACCTTCATGGAATCCTTCTGAATTTGCCGCTCGGTTGTATCTGGCTTTCATTTTATTACTGACCATCTTTATTTTGTTGCGCACAAATTCATGGAGATCATTAAGAACCCCGTATCTTGGTAATTGCCATCACTGTTCGCAGGGTCAGATGCTGGTTTCGTACCGAACTCCAAATCTCCAGGCAGCTTCAGCTAAGTTCCGAAAATTACTCTAGCGGGTGTTCGCCAAAAGGAACTTTGGTATGTATTCATCCCAATCTCTTTGATCTGCGCTGACTACTTTTCTTAGGTATTCTTCAAGAGTTCGGTTGAATCTTTCAACCATTCCGTCAGACTGAGGATGCAATGGTGTTGTTCTTGTTTTCCGAATACCGTATGACTCACACATTTCTTTGAAGATGGTCGATTCAAAATTCCTACCCTGGTCCGAATGGAGTTCCGAGGGGACACCAAAACGGCATATCCAGTTATCCACAAACACTTTAATTATAGTCTTCGCTTCCTGATTTGGAACAGGGTATACTTCGGGCCATTTACTGAAGTAATCCATAACTACTAAGACGTACTGGTTTCCTCAGCTACTGACTGGAAATGGGCCAGCCACATCCATAGCTATACGCTCAAAGGGTGCACCTGAGTAGTATTGCTGCATATGGCCATGACTTCTTCGCATTGGTCCCTTAGCTGTCATGCATTGGGTGCAATTTGCTATCCAATCGGCTACCGCTTGTTGACAGCCAACCCAGTAGAACCGTTGCTTTAGCTTTTCAATGGTCTTGGTTATTCCTAGATGTCCTCCACTCGGGCCATTATGGAATTCTGTCATTATCTCTTTTTCCTTAGAGGAAGGTACCACTATTAACTTTTTGACTATTTTACCATCCTCACTTTCCCATAACCGATATAGGCAACCATCCAATAATTTTAGGCTGTTCACTGGGCCCAATATGCTTTCATAAGGGGTCTCTCTGAGGCGATGTCATTGCGTGTTGGTTTTTTACCTTCTACTTTTGCAGAAATGATTTTTGCCAGTGTAGGGTCGCTTCTTTGTGCTGTTGACCAGTCTTCGTTGGATTCCAGTCGAAGCAAACGTACGTCAATGATGTTTTCTTTCACCTCTGCTTTTGAGCAGTGTTTGCATTCCAGCTTGCATGGACGACGTGACAGGGCATCAGCATTACCGTGTTTTCCTTCTTTTCTATGCTCAATGCTGAAGTCATAGCTCTGCGGCCTTTCAGTCCAACGAGCAAGTTGGTCTTCGGGGTTCATAAAATGCAGTAGCCATCTTAGCGCCGCATGATCGGTTCTTAACTGAAAAGGCTGGCCGTACAGATACTTGTGGTAGTGTTTGACACACTCTATGACTGCCAGTAGTCCTCGTCTCGTAACACAGTAGTTTTTCTCTGGCTTTGAGAGTATTCGGCTGTAGTACCCAATAACTTTTTCCTGGCCATTGATTTCCTGCGAGAGCACGCCACCTATTCCGTAACCATTCGCGTCAGTATCCAACACGAATTTCTCTCCAGCAACAGGATATGTAAGCAAAGGAGCCGCGCATAAATATTGCTTCAGTTGGTGGAATGACTCTTTTTGTTTTTCGCTCCAACAGTACGGCCGATTTTTCATTGTCAACTCGTGAAGACTTGCAGCCACTGTGGCGAAACCCGGCACAAACCGTCTGTAGTACGTACAGAGCTCTAGAAAACTGCGCAATTCATGGAGATTCTGCGGTCGTGGCCAATCCTTCACTGTCAAGATTTTGTCTTCTTCGGTGGAAATGCCATTCGCTGTCACTCGATGTCCCAAGTATTTTACTTCTTTCTGGAACAGAAAACACTTCTTCGGGCTGAGTTTCAACCCAACCGCGGTTATACGTTGAAGGACTTCTTTAAGATTCTTTAGGTGTTCATCGAATGTTTTCCCCATGACAATGATATCGTCTAGGTACACCAAGTATATTCGCCAATGAAGTCCTTTCAACACGCACTCCATTAATCGCTCGAAGATGGCTGGAGCGTTACAGAGTCCAAATGGCATTACTTTGAACTGCCACAGACCTTCCCCTACGCTGAATGCAGTTTTCTCCTTGTCTTTCTCGCTGATTTCTACTTGCCAATAACCACTTTGCAAGTCCAGCGTGGAGAACCATTTTGTTCCTGATAACGTATCCAATGTGTCATCAATTTTTGGTAGTGGATAACTGTCCTTTTTGATGACGTCGTTGAGTTTTCTATAATCCACACAAAATCGAGTACTTCCATCTTTCTTCTTAACTAGAACCACCGGCGAGCTCCATGGACTTGAAGAGGGTTCGATAACACCATCCTTCTGCATTTCAGCTACAAGTTTCTTCACCTCATCTCTTTTTGCAAGTGGAAGACTTCTGGGCGCCTGTTTTATTGGTCTCGCTTCCCCAGTGTTGATGTCATGCTTTACCATTGATGTCCTACCTTGGCATTCTTTTTTTAGGGCAAAGGCAGACGCATGCTTCCACAGTAATTGCTTTGCTTTGTTCCTATCAGATGGCTTTAGTTCTCGCACCGACTCACAGAGATGCGACTCGAGTACTTTATGCTGCTTTTCTGATAGTTTGCTGCAGCCCGAATTAAATTCACAGTTGATGACCACCTCGGCTGGCGTACATTCCGCAATTTCTGTGCGGTCGCCGATCACCTCCTCGTTGTTGGACAAATTTAGAACTCGTACAGGCAAGTATCCTTCATTATTAGTTTTTACTAGAGCTTTGGTAGTGATGATGTTATAGTTTTTTATACTTGCCAGTTCAACTATCCACAAACCGCCGATCTCACAATCTCCCTCCATTCGGGCCCATTCTCTGGTTTCTGAGTTTGGTGGCAATTTTACATCTTTGTGAGCGATCAGCCTTTTAATCTGTGTTGTATTGTCGTATCCTACATTGAGTGGAATTTCCACATTAGCCCACGTCAAAACTTTCTGCCCCATATCTAACTTGAGGCCTTTGCGTCAACTATCACTTCGTCTACAATGTCGGCGACAATAAACACGTGTTCGATGCTCATGTTTGCAATGGATAACATCTATTTAACTATACCATGTACAGATTCTGTGCGGAGTCTTACACCATGTAACGATTCCATTAGTCCATTTATCAAATCAGTTCTGATGATAGATTCTGACGCGCCTGTGCCCATAGTCAATATGCGCTTCCGACCACCGATAGCTCCGTAGACAGTGAGGTTGTTGTTTTTCTGTTGTATTATTGAGATGGAGATCGTGGGGCTCTCGGTTGTGGGAGCCAGTCCATGCCCCTCTGGGCTAGCTCGTTTTAGTTTAACGGAGATTCATTTTGTATAGTAAAATTTGCCCGTTTATTGCCACGTTGGGGTGAGCTCGATCTTGACCGTTTTCGTGGCTCTCTGCAGTTTCGTGAAATATGACCAGGTTTGTCGCAATTGTAGCACTTTGGTCTGGGCTTACTTCCGCCTGATAACGCCTTGCTGAGGGTTTGGGTGATTTCTAAAAGATCGTTTATGGCACCCTTCAAATCTCCTGCCTCCGACTCCATTTAAATTTTTCTAACTCTTTGTATTTGAGGCTTGGACACAAATTTCGCTGTCTCCTGTGCCAATGCGAACGAAACGGTTTTGGCGAATGTAGCTTTTTGTGTGACACAAGTCACGTATTTTATGTCTGGATCACGGATGCCGTTGACGAATGCTTCAATCTTAAATTGATCCAAGAATGGGTGGGACTCACCAGGATAAGTCATCAACACCAAACGTTCCACTTCAGTTGCGAAGTCCTGAGGTGATTCATTATGCTTTTGCACTCGTCCTCTTAATTCCATGCGATATAAATCCTTCTTGTGATCGCCACCATACTTGCGTTGTAACGCAGCCAGTATATCCTCGTAGTTGTTTCTGGCACTGACAGGAATGCTCTGAACGACTTCTTCTGCGCTGCCTTTCAGTGCTAAAATTAGCTCTACTGCTTTGTCGTTGCTGTTCCACAAATTCTTAATTGCGACCATTTCGAATAGGTATTTAAAAACGTCGAATGGTGTAGAGCCATCGTAACTGGGAGCTTTCAATCTAGTAGAGGCTTCAGAAATTACTCGCACTGGCCCCTCTTGTAACTGAAGCTCATTAATTTTCCTTTTCAATTCGCTAACACCATTTTTAGTTTCCGTTTGACTTCCTCGAACTTATGTTCAATCTTTTCGAATTGATCGTTCACTTGAATCTCCATATTGCTCACAACTTCGGAGATTTCTTGCAGTTTATCATTTGTGGCATTTGATGTTTCCTAATTTATCGTCCATAATTCTAGAATTCTCGCCAAATTTCTCGTTCATAATTCTAGAATTCTCACCAAATTTCTCATTCAGTTTGTCGTTAATTATTCGAGAATTTTCGCTCAATTTCTTGTCCACAATTCTAGAATTCTCGTCCAGCTTCAAGTTAATAATTCTAGAGTTTTCGTCCAATTTTGCAAACTTTTCCATCATGGCCGCAAACATTGTAGAAACATCTACATTTCCAGTTTGCATTTCCATTTCTTCTTTGCATTCAAACTGGTATTTGTCAATGTCAATGTTTTGGCGCTTGAATCTTCTATTAATCGCCTCTGCAGCTCTACCTTATTACTGTCGGTTGATCCAAGTTACTCAACTCCTTTTTTAGTTGTTCAACTTTAAGTTCTTCAAACTTCACCGTTGTCCTTAATTCGTAATTTCACTTCTGACACCACTGTTACGAATTTCCTTATTCGTCCTTTTTTCGTTGTTTTATTCCCAATAATAAAACTAGGTTCGTTTTAAATTACGATAATTACAACGGTTTAACTTCCTTTTATTTTACTTATATAGTACAACAGTTTACTTTATTTATAACACTTTAACAAGTTTTATATTTTACTATCAATTCGCGTTGCTTACTTTACGGGGTTTAATCACAAACTGAACTCTCCATTCCAAAGAACTCCGCTATTTATACCAACTCACCATACTCAAATTAAGTTATATCTAGCGAATTCAAGAACCTTCTAGTCCTTGTTGTTGTTGCTTATCTTTGTAGAATCATCTCGAATAGTGGAGAATTATCTTAACTGAGGTGAATTCATGCTACTGGTTTATCCAGCTGGTACGTTGTTACAATGCATACTTTCAGGCGCAGCACTAACCTCCTATTTACATACTGTTAGTAGAGTCACTAACAGCAAGCAAAAGCTTTTATTTATTCGTAACAGTATGTTGGATGCTTCTACATATCCGGAAAGCTTGAAAATTGCCAAAGTTCTACCTTTACCTAAGAAGAAAAATTCAACTGACTTAAGGGAATTTCGGCCAGTGACTTTATTGCCTATAATTGACAAAATATTTGAAAGGATTTTACATATGCAGTTGTCGCCTTATTTTGAGATCAACAACTTACTAAGCAGGCTTCAGTATGGGTTTAGGAAAGGATGTGGAACGGAAGAAGCAGTAGTCAATGAGTTAACAATATTTGTCAGGAGTTAGATAATGGTGCTTGTGGAGTTGCAGGTGTCTTCTATGATTTGTCTAAGGCTTGTGATTTGGTGGATCATAGGATTCTAATTGGAAAGTTGAAATATTACGGCGTGTGTGATGTTGCGTTACGTTTATTAGATAGTTATCTGACAAATCGTAAGCAATATGTTGGGGTTGGAAATAGTAGAAGTAGTACAGGTTTGGTGCCCCAAGGCAGTGTTGTAGGTCCGTTACTCTTTACCATATATCTTAATGATATTCAGAATCTTTGTTTGTCGGGTAAGCTGTATATATACGCTGATGACATACATATTGTTACGAATTTCCTTATTCGTCCTTTTTGCGTTGTTTTATTCCCAATAATAAAACAAGGTTCGTTTTAAATTACGATAATTACAACGGTTTAACTTCCTTTTATTTTACTTATACAGTACAACAGTTTACTTTATTTATGACGCTTTAACAAGTCTTGTATTTTACTATCAATTCGCGTTGCTTACTTTACGGGGTTTAATCACAAACTGAACTCTCCATTCCAAAGACCTCCGCTATTTATACATTCTCCTACACAGGAGAATTATCTTTACTGAGGTGAATTCATGCTACTGGTTTAGCGAGCTGGTACGTTGTTACAATGCATACTTTCAGGCGCAGCACTAACCGCCTGATGTTTACATACTGTTAGTAGAGTCATTAACAGTAAGCAAAAGCTTTTACTTATTCGTAACACTGCCCCCCACTTAAGCCTGTTCGTCCCGAGCAGGCTCAACCCTCCGTTTTCAATACAGAGCTAGTCTTTCCAAATGCACGACTTTCATTTTAGCTCTTGGACTTTGGCTTTTCTGGATTCTATAAACCACGTCGTTTATTCGTTTTACAACCCTGTAAGGGCCTTCCCAGTGAGTCTGAAGTTCTGGAGATAAACCCTTCTTGCGCTGTGGGTTGAACAGTAAAACTAGCTGGCCTTCATGGAATCCTTCGGAATTTGCCGCTTGGTCGTACCTGGCTTTCATCTTATTACTGACCAACTTCATTCTGCTGCGAACAAACTCGTGAAGTTCGCTAAGCTCCCCTGGGATACCATCATTCTCCCCACTGTCGGATGTTAGGCAGTTGCCAAACTCCAAATTTCTAGGGAGCTTTAACTCTGTCCCAAAGACGGCACTAGCTGGTGTTCGGGCAGTGGTATCCTGGGTGGCCGACCGGTATGCTAGAAGGAATTTTGGTATGCGTTCGTCCCAGAATTTTCTATCCTTACTGACGATCTTGCTCAAATATTCTTCAAGAGCATGATTAAATTTCTCTACCGTACCGTCAGTCCGAGGACGCACTGATGTCGTTCTTATACCACGAATTCCACTCCTCTCGCATATTTCTTTCAAGATCGCAGATTCAAAATTTCTACCCTGCTCCGAATGCAGTTCTAAAGGGACACCAAAACGACTTATCCAGTTGTTCACCATAGCTTTGCTTATTGTTTTCGCTTCTTTATTTGGAATAGCGTACACCTCGGGCCATTTACTGAAGTAGTCCATAACGACTAGGGCATATTGGTTCCCAGAGCTACTCGTTGGATATGGACCAGCCACACTCATGGATATTCGCTCGAAGGGAGCACTTGGGCTCTCCTGATGTCTCTGTTCGCAACTCCTCCGCGTTGGTCCTTTAGTTGTCATGCACTGGGTGCAGCCTGCAATCCACTCGGATACAGCTTTTTGACGACCAACCCAATAGAAACGTTCCCTTAGTTTCTCCATAGTTTTGCCTTTTCCGAGGTGCCTACCACTCGGACCATTATGAGATTCTGCAATTATCTCTTTCACTTTCAAGGCAGGTACCACAATTAGATTTTTCTCCGTTTTACCATCTTCACTTTCCCATACACGGTATAGACAGCCATCTAGTAATCTCAGGCTATTCCACTGGGCCCAATATGATTTTAAAACGGGGCTTTCTGAAGCGATTTCATTCCGCGTTAATTGTCTATCCTCTTCCTTTGCCAAAATAATTTTTGCCAATACAGGATCACTTCTCTGTGCCGTGAACCACTCGTCGTCGGATTCAATTCTCAGGGATCGGACGTCAATAATTTGCTCTTTGATCTCAGCCTTAAAATCCTGTTTAGGCTCGATTACATGTGGACGGTCATTTACTCGTCCGGTATCGGCCGCTATCGCTGGAGATCTTGACCGTTTTCTCAGGTCTCTACAGTCACGCCCTATATGGCCACGTTCGCCATGACTGTCACCTTTCAATTTTGTTGCTTGCCATAGCGCTTTCGTGAGAATCCGAATCACTCCCTTCAGTTCGCTAACGGCGCCTTTCAAATCTTTTGATTTGCCTTCCGTTTCTACCCTTCGCACATGATATGTCTGTTGACTGGCAACAACCCTCGCCGTCTCATTCGCCAAAGCGAATGAAACTGTTTCCACAAATGTAGCTTTTTGTGAGGCATACACCGAATATCTAACGTCAGGATCGTTAATGCCCCTAACAAATGCCTCTATCTTAAATTGCTCTAGGAAAGTTTGGGGTTCTCCAGGATATGCCATCAACACCAAACGTTCCACCTCGGTTGCGAAGTCCTGAAGCGTTTCATTATGCTTTTGCACTCGGCCTCTCAATTCCATGCGATATAAATCCTTCTTGTGATCGCCACCATACTTGCGTTGTAACGCAGCCAGTATATCCTCATAGTTGTTTCTGGCACTGACGGGAATGATCTGAAGGACTTCTGCTGCGTTGCCTTTCAGTGCTAAAATTAGCTCTACTGCTTTGTCGTTGCTGTTCCACAAGTTCTTAATTGCGACCATTTCGAATTGGAATTTAAAAACGTCGAATGGTGTGGAACCATCGAAACTGGGAGCTTTCAATCTACTAGAGCCTTCAGGAATTACTCGAACTGGCCCTTCTTGCAACTGGAGATCATTCATCTTTCTTTCCAGTTCGGCGAATCTTTCCTCCACATCCTGTTCGACCTGTTCGATCTTCTGCTGAAATTCCTCGAATTTCTGTTCGACCTTTCCGAATTGATCATTAACCTGTATCTCCATGTTATTCATAGCTTTTGAAATTTCATGTAGCTTGTCATTTGTGGCGTTTGATGTTTCCTGCATAATTCTAGAATTTTCACCAAATTTCTTTTCAAGTTTTTCATCCATAATTCTAGAACTTTCGTCCAATTTCTCGTTCATAATTCTAGAATTTTCATCCAGCTTCACGTTAATAATTCTAGAGTTTTCGTCCAATTTTGCAAACTTTTCCATCATGGCCGCAAACATTGTAGAAACATCTACATTACCAGTTGCTTCATTTGCAGATATCTCCATTTCGTCTTTGCACTCGAACTGATATGTGTCAATGTTGATGTTTCGGCGTTTAAATTCTTCTATTAATCGCCTCTGCAGCTCTACTTTATTACCAGCTGTCGGTTGATCCAATTTGCTCAACTCCTTTTTTAGCTGTTCAACTTTGAGTTCTTCAAACTTCATCGTTGTCCTTAATTCGTAATTTCACTTCTGACACCAATGTTACGAATTTCCTTATTCGTCGTTTTTGCGTTGTTTTATTCCCAATAATAAAACAAGGTTCGTTTTAAATTACGATAATTACAACGGTTTAACTTCCTTTTATTTTACTTATACAGTACAACAGTTTACTTTATTTATGACGCTTTAACAAGTCTTGTATTTTACTATCAATTCGCGTTGCTTACTTTACGGGGTTTAATCACAAACTGAACTCTCCATTCCAAAGAGCTCCGCTATTTATACCAACTCACCATACACAAATGAAGGTACATATATCTAGCGAATTCAAGAAACTTCTAGAAAATAGATGTTGTTGTTGTTGTTTATCTTTGTAGAACATTCTCCTACACAGGAGAATTATCTTTACTGAGGTGAATTCATGCTACTGGTTTAGCGAGCTGGTACGTTGTTACAATGCATACATTCAGGCGCAGCACTAACCGCCTGATGTTTACATACTGTTAGTAGAGTCATTAACAGTAAGCAAAAGCTTTTACTTATTCGTAACAATATGTATTTTTTATCCCTATAAATACGATGCTAATTTGAAAACGTATGTGGAAAGAGATGCCTCATTTATAAGCGAATTTATGCGATTAAATAAACTTGTTTTGCATGCTGAAAAAACTAAATTGTTAAGGTTTCGGCCATATTTGATAAATAATAGAAATTTCAGTATTTATGTTGATGGAAAAAAAATTTTTGAAAGTCATTCGATAAAGTATCTTGGTATTTACCTTCAAATCAACCTCTCTTGGGATTTGCATATTCAACAACTTAAAAACAAGATTGCTCCAGTATTGGGACTACTTTACAAATTTAAAATAAATTTGACAAAAGAACAAAATTGTTATTATACAAGTCGTTGATTCATAGTCATCTGAATTACTCACCTATTATATACGCAGCTAGAAGAAGTAACGAGTTGAAATCATTACAAAGGACTCAAAATAAAGCTTAAAAAACTGTATTCAACTTGCTGCAAACTTTTTCAACAGTCTCATTGTACAGGGATATTTTGCCAAATGTGTTGCATGTGCTTGGTTTATATAAAATTCAGTTACTTTTGCATACTTTCAAGTCTGTAAATACTATCGGTCATCACACGATCTCTTTTGAAAGAAATCAACCCCAATTTAATATCAGGAATAATATAAATCTTAGAACTTGTAGATGTCGATTAGAAGCCACAAACCAACGTCTAGAATATGCTGGTAGCTTTGAATATAACTCTCTCCCTAATGATATAAAAATTATTAGTAGAATCTCAATTTTTAAAAGAGATTAAAACAACATTTATTTAGTAGTTTAGAAACTCTTCTCATGTAAAAATACGAGCTGTAAATTCAACAAGTTTAAATACGTACATATATACATGGGTACAACCTTTTTGGCCCATTGTAATATCTTTGAATATACATACATGATAGAAACCCTCACTTTTTAGAACCTTTTAGTTTTTATTTTATTATCTTTCAATTCTGTACACCACCGAATATTTTATATAATGACAACTTTTTCAGTTCCACTTTTCCCTTTTATACTTTTTTAGGTGTACAGATCTGACGTCATACTCTCTATGACAATAATTGAAAATCACTTCAACTGAGTAGAGCAAAGTATTTTTGCTCTAACACGGCCATCCTGTAAAATCATCGCTCTCGATGAATTCAAAACTTCTTGTTTTCAAAACAATCATTTGTTTATTACAGAAAGAACAAGAAAACAAACAGTTTACAGAAACCACAAATTCATTATTTCAAAGTCCACAACAGTAATCTGTCCTCTTGTACAATTAACCACCAGATATCCAGAGCTGTAAACAGAATCATTATTTCAGATGTTACTTCTTGAATCGCAACTCAGCGACAATCTTAAGCTTGTTTGCAAATCAACACTTAAACTGAAAATTATGACTCAGAGGCAATCTTAAGCATGTTCAAAACTTCAACACCTAAACCGAAATTTATGACTCAGAGGCAATCTTAAGCTTGTTCAAAACTTCAACACATAAACTGAAAGTTATGACTCAGAGGCAATCTTAAGCTTGTTCAAAACTTCAACACATAAACTGAAAGTTATGACTCAGAGCCAATCTTAAGCTTGTTCAAACTTCAACACATAAACTGAAAGTTATGACTCAGAGGCAATCTTAAGCTTGTTCAAAACTTCAACACATAAACCAAAAGTTATCACTCAGAGACAATCTTAAGCTTGCTCATGAATTCGATTCTTATTGAATATAGAATTTTGCAGAAAATTTTACCTTATATTAGCTACTAACATCCTTCTCGTCTTCACTCCCATTTAAAGGCCGAATGACCTCTCTTGCTGCAACAATAAAAGTTTTGCAGTTCTCTTTCTTCAACTTATATCGATCATTGGGAAGGACACCAACTATTTCATAAGGACCACGATAATACGGCTGTAACTTCGATTTGCGCCTCTGGTTACTACAATAGACAACCTTTTGTCCAATTTTCAATTGAGTTGGTTTGCATTTATTTTGATCAAATCTGATTTTCATTCGAGTTGCATTTAACTCTGCTCGTTCACTGGCAAGCTTTCGTATTTCTTCTACGTCGTCAAATTGTGGCTCAATTTCGAGCTCTGCTAACAATGCACTAATATCTGGAGTCCGTCCCGATATACCCGTTAATACCTTCAACGGAGAAAATCCAGTTGTTTTATTAACCGTTGTATTAAGAGCTAGTTGTACACGACTGATATAACCAGTCCATTCGCCACATTTATCTAAATTAGTTCTCAATAAGTTAGCAACAGTGTCCACATAACGTTCCACTTGGCCATTAGCTCTACTAGCACCAGGAGCAATTAAATGATGTGTTATCCCCAATGACATGCAGAAGTTTTTAAACTCAGCACCAGTAAAATTAGTGCCTCTGTCACTTACAAGTTTGGCTGGAGCTCCAAATAGCATTACATAGTTATAAAACATTTGAACAGTTTCCGCAGCTGTAAGGGTTTTACAAGGGAATAAAACTGCAAATTTTGTAAAAGCATCAATCAAAATGAAAATATAACGATAGTCTTTCCCGTCAAATGGTCCCATAAAATCAGCATGAACCACATCGAATGGAATTGGCGTCTTTTCTATTGGGTGAAGTTCACACTGTTTCTTTCCAGACGGCCTTTTAGCCACCAGGCAGATTAAACAAGAATTCACAAATTTTCTGACACTTTTAGTCATGTGCGGCATCCAAAAATGCTCTCGTATCTTCACAAGAGTCTTTTCCCATCCGACATGACAGTTGTCTTCATGGAAACGTCTCATTAATGACAATCGACATTGTTGGGGTACATAAAGTTTGTTAGTATTCTCCAGATTCTTGTATAACAATCCGTTTTTGAGTTTGAACTGCGTTGATGTGTTGATATCGCCACTTTTAATTTTCTCTATGATTTCTAATGTACCTGGGTCATTTTGCTGCTCAATATGTAGCCATGTTTCGGACAAACTCTCAATTTGATAACAAGATTTGGTTGGCACATTTCGGCTAAGGTAATCTACATGTGATAAAGTCTTCCCTTTTCGGTATACAATCTCAAACTCAAAATCTTGAAGAAAAATCCACCAACGAGCAATGCGAGGAAGTAAATCTTTTTTATCCTTTGTTGCCTTTAAAGCGTTACAGTCAGTAACCAACAAGAACTTAACGCCGATTAGGTAATGCCTAAAATGTTTCATCGCATTTACCACCGCAAGTGTCTCCAACTCATAACTATGATATTTTGCTTCATACGACTTAGTTGCCTGACTATAATAAGCAACTACATGCAATCTTCCATTAACTCGCTGAAATAATATAGCTCCATATCCACTTGCACTTGCAGCCGTATGCAGCTCTGTTGGAAGATCAGGATTAAACAATACTAATAATGGTCGAGTTGTGAGTTGTTCTACTATGTAATCTTTTGCTGCATCACATTCATTACTCTATACAAATTCCGTATTATTTTTAGTCAATGCCGTGATACAGGCAGTTTTTGCAGCAAATTCTGGCACGAATTTTCGAAAGTAATTCGCTAGCCCCATAAATTGACGTATTTGCTTAACATTACTTGGTGTCGGGGAACTCACCAACGCATCAATTTTGGTTTTGCTTGGTCGTATACCATCTCCAGATACTTCTCGTCCTAAGTATTCAATAGTAGTTTGAAGAAATTTACATTTATCCATGTTTAAGGTAAACCCACTTCCAACTAATGCCTTGAGTACAATATCCAGCTTTCCAAGACCTTCATCGATGGTTTTGGATGCTATCAACACATCATCCATGTATACCAAAGCCAATTTGCCTCGTAACTCACCCAAAGCCACGTTTATAGCCCTCTGGAAAACTGCAGGTGCATTAGCGAGACCAAATGGCATACGCAAATATTCATAATGTCCATCGGGTGTGACAAAAGCAGTTTTTTCTATAGAATCCTCAGCAATTGGAATTTGGTGAAAACCAGATGCCATGTCCAATGATGTAAAATATTTATTCCCCGACAATTCATCTAGTTGATCTTCTATCCTCGGCAAAGGATAGCGATCCTTGGCAGTTATTCTGTTTAGTGCTCTAAAATCTACACAAAGGCGATTCTGTCCATTTTTCTTTTTGACAAGGATCATTGGGCTCGCAAACGGTGAGTGACTCTCTCTTATTATACCATTATTTATCAAATCTGCAACAATTTCCTTTGTTATCTGCCGCTCACTGTGTGCCATCCTATATGGCCTAAAGAAAATATTGGCATCTTTCGTTAAACGTATACTTAGGGATCCTGTAGTTACCCTTGCCGTAGGAAAACCCCCTATAAAGTGTTTGGAGTACTTATCCAAAATAACATTCAGCTCCTTTGTACGAGGCTTTGACATACTACCAGTTGTGGTAACAATATTTTTGCCCCCGAGACAAAAAACTGACTTACTGCGATGTAAGTACGATCCATTGGCAGTAACCGTAATTGTAATCGTAGGATCTTTCAAGATGTCTCTTCCAATAATAATTTCATTTTGTAAATGTTTTCCATCAATCAAATAAAGGCTAACCTCAACAATAAGATCTTCAAATTCTACAAATGTTTCAAGCCTCTCAGATAGTAAAATAGGTTCTCTCCCAATACCTTGCACAGACAGTAAATTTGTAGTTCTTTTTGCAGATATTTTGTCAGCAATGTCGGATCTTATCAACGAACAATCAGATCCCGTGTCGAGAAGACAATGATATAATTTTCCCTTGATAACCACTGGAGTGTAATTATCTGATACCAACGAAATCTTGCATAGATTTATTTGTTTTCGGTCAGCTCTTTGTTTAGCCCAGCAGGTTTGTTCTTCGTGTCCAGATTTTCCACAAAAAGAACACTTAAATTTGGTTTCTATGGGTTTGCTTGGTATTTTCTGTACAACCAATTCGTTTGTCTTTTGTTTTTCCGTGCAATGAGCTCTAATATGACCCTTCTTGCCACATCCATAGCAACGTTTCTCATCCTCTACGCGCCTACGTTTCAATGGATTAGGAAACTTGTCTTCTTTTCCAATATTGGATACCGGCTTATTCTCTTGCAACGGCGTGTTATATTTTCTACTTTTCGCAAAGGTTCTTCTCGTATCGAAGACAAATGACTAATCAAACTTTGCACAGTTGATGGCATAACAAATGTAAGAGAATTTCTCAAACTCACCTCACTAATGCATCCGATGACGATTTTGACCATTTTGTCTTCTGGAATTTCAAAAGGTAATTGGTTAATTTGGCAAATCTTTTCCATTACGAACTCCGTATAGGAAGCATATTCATTGCTTTCTGAGTTGGCGACCTTTCTGAGTTGTGCAATAATGTCGGTACCATTAGAAAAAGCGTGTATCAAAGAAGCTCGTAAATCCGACCAGCTATAAAGTTGATATCCATGCTTGTCGAACCATAATTTTGCCCTCCCAAGCAGAGAAACTTGTATTCTAGGCAAAATGTCAAAATTCTGCAAACCGTCTCGTTGTACCCTTGCATCAATATCCGTGCACCACTTCTGAATATCAACGCGGGAGTGATCCGGATCAAAACTCGGAAAACCCACCAACGCGCCGGTTGATTGTGACCCTTGTGTGGATTCTAAAATTTTATTAATTGCTTCCACCGTAATTACAAAATTGTTAGGTCTCGACTCTGGACTTCCCTCCTGCAGATTCAAATTTCCTTGAATCTGACCTCTTAGATTGGAGTCATCTTCAGTCATCTTCCCAATAGAGTGTGGTGTAGGCTGAATTGATCCCACTTCTGATGATAGAAACCCTCACTTTTTAGAACCTTTTAGTTTTTATTTTATTATCTTTCAATTCTGTACACCACCGAATATTTTATATAATGACAACTTTTTCAGTTCCACTTTTCCCTTTTATACTTTTTTAGGTGTACAGATCTGACGTCATACTCTCTATGACAATAATTGAAAAGCACTTCAACTGAGTAGAGCAAAGTATTTTTGCTCTAACATACATATATTTACGTACATATTAAGATTAACTATTTTTATGTACTTTTTGTTTTTGGTTTGATTTTATATATTGTTTCAATTAAAATGAATTTTGAAAATTTGCCAACTTGCCTCAATAATGGCCAAGCGGCGCTGAGGCTTACCTATACTTTTGTTATATATTATAATTTTAAATGAATAAAAATCTATAGTGTGTTTTGAATACACTTTGTGTAAAAAAAAGTGTCTTTCGACCAACCATCGGTAATTACAGTCTACATGATACCACCTCCAATAATGGAATTAGACTGATAGACTTCGCTGCTGCAAAGAACATGGTAGTTAGTATTACACGATTCCAGCATAAGGACATTCATAAGGCGACCTGGATATCTCCTGATCAGCGGACGAAGAACCAGATTGATCACTTGGTAATAGATGGCGGATCATTACCTAGCGGCTGCGAAAGTTCGCACAAGACTGAGCAGGGCGAAAGACGTACGAAGCCGAACACAGGAAAAGCTGGATATTGACAAGCTACAAATACCGGAGATATCAATGTCCTATCGACAGAAGCTCTCTCTCCTGCTAGAGCAGAATACCTCCATCCCGAAGACCCAGATGCGCAGTGGAAGCACACCTCCCATTCTTTGGAAACAGCTACAAGGACTGAACTTGGCTATCAAAAACCGCAGTAGGATAAGCCATGGTTCGACGAAGAATGTCGCATTGCAACTGATGAAAAAGACGCTGCACGTATGGCAACGAAACAGTCAATTACAACGCGTGCTGCGAGTGAGCGGTACAAGAAGCTAAGAAGGGAGGAAAGCCAAAAATGGCGGAAAAATGGTAGTGGGAGCAGAGAGAAAGTGAAAAAACCGAAATGTGCAGGATGAATGGTGAATCCCGAAAGTTTTTCCAGAGGGTAAGAAGATTGAATAATGGGCTGCCCTCCTGCAAGGACGAGAATGGGAATCTGGTGACTGAGAAGCAGTGTGTGCTCAAAATGTGGAGTGACCACCTTTCAGCACTACTCCACTCAGATTCTTCCACTGAAGATCAGGAGGTAATGATAATGGAAGATAGTGTAGATTGTCGGCAGTGAAAGTGGGGAAAGACCTCACTGAACCATTCAGTACCAAGCGAGGACTTAGACAAGGCCACACACTTTCGTGCAATCTCTTAAACATCTTAATGGAGATAATAATGAGAAAGGCTGCAGTAAATACGAACAAGACCACACAGAAAAAAGCGAATGCTCAAATCAATTACGATATTTGTCAATTCAATTATTTTTATACTTGGATTTCCGCCAATGACGATTTTTGTAAATTCAATTACTCGAATTGTAAGATCGTAATTGAAAAGTTTTCAGTTAAAGCAAATATTTATTTGAGCACAGATTTAATCAAAATTTCTTAATATTGTTGATTAAATTAGTAATTGAGTTAAGCATGACTTTAATCAATTTTTTATGGAAAATTTCAATTACGCGTGTAATCAAGTTGAGTGAGTGCTTAATCAAATTTACATAATGTTTTGATTACGCGCGTAATCAAGTTGAGTGAGCGTTTAATCGAAATTATATAATGTTTTGATTACTAGCGTACTCAACTTGAGTATTCTGGTAATCAAAAGTCGGTGTTCGCTTTCAATCGAAATCGGTAATTTTTAATGATTAACATTAACACCCAAAATAACAAAAACCAACATCTCATATTTTTTGAACATTTTATTTTTATAATTAATTTCAGTTTGATTAAATAATAATTAAGAAAATCATTTACAGGGATTCAAAAATAAAAATTAAAAAAATTCAATTATACTCTTTACTTATGAAGTATGTTTTATTTTTATAATTAATTTCCGTTTTGAACATTTATTTGTAAATTCTCAAAGATGTGTTTTGATTTCGCAATAATTTTGTAGCACATGTGTTGTTGCTGTCATTGTGTTGACGAGTGCCGATTGCAATAACAAAACACCGTTTGTAACGGATTTTTGGTGATGCGCATCTTCCACTTGTTCTCCCTGACAACAACAAAAATTCGCCTTAAAAATCGATCAAAAAAACGTCAAATAACATATAAAGAATGTTGTAATTTCAAGTACACAAGTACTTGATTCCAGTGAAATTTTAATTGATCTTCTTCGCTTTATAAAATGTAAAATTGTTGAACCAAGTATTCAAATGATTGAGTCAAATAATGAAATAATTGAATTTTATCTCTGTTTTCAAGCAAATCAGTAATTGAAATTAATTCGGGAATATTTTTTTCTGTGCATTAACACTAAAAGCCATATGTTGCTGGCGTATGCTGACAACATAGACATCAATGTGCGAAATTTGCGAGAGGTTACTGCAGTATTTTCAAGAATCGAAAAGGAATCAGCGAAGGTGGGTCTTGCTGTTAATGAGGGCAAGACAAAATTGATGGTGTCAACGACTAGTGAAGCCTCTCGGCTTGGTCCGCACTTGAACGTTGACAACCGATTTAATTTTGAAGTGGTAGATGAATTTGTCTACCTTGGATCCACCGTGAACAAGGACAACAACGTCAGCCTGGAGATAGATAGGAGAATTGTGCTTGCAAATAGATGCTATTTTGGGCTCAGCAAGCAGTTTAGGAACAAAGTCCTCTCTCGACGGACAAAAGTCCAGCTATATCAGACTCTCATTTTACCTGTCTTGACATATGGCTCGTTAACTTGGGTCATATCGCAAGCGGATGAAAAACACCTGGGAGTCTTCGAGAGAAAAATTCTCCGTAAAATATATGGTCCTGTTAGGGAAAACGGCTAGTACCGACGTCGCTGGAACGCAGAGCTATATAATCTATATTCTGACGTGGATATAGCTAGGCGGATCAAATTAGGCCAATTGCGTTGTCTAGGCCATCTTATCAGAATGGATGAAGATGAGCCAGCGCGAAAAGTTTTCGATAACGTACCCGATGGAAGCAGGAAAAGAGGACGACCAAGACTCCGCTGGAAAGACCAGGCAGAAGAAGTTGTAAAATAGTCAATAAAAGTAATATAACCTCTATCAAGCAACTGAAGTTGCTAGCTGTCAGTTGCCATATGTAATAAGTTTTCGGCAACTGAAGTAATATCGCATTTACACCGCCGTTTATCGCGGCCAGGTTAGCGATAGCCTTCTTCTCTAATATTTGCCGTTTACACCACCCAATTTGAGATTAAATTCACATTTCAGGTGACAGCTCCGTGCTTGGACAAACTCTGCCCCGAGACCAAATTAACGAAGACTGCGGCACGCCAGAAAAATTAAATTGGCGGATATTGGTTTTGAAATAACTGAACCCTTAAAATTGGATCAGCGTGTCAAATCGGGCCAGTAGATAAAATCGGCTCACAGTTTAAACCAATAAGAGTCCTTATATAGTCGGTGACGTGAGCTTCAAAAAAGTATTGGTGGCGGCAACGCGTCGGAAAATTTTCGATCGGCTTCTGTCTGTCAAACAGTTTAGTTTTCATGTATGTTTTTATTATGGTTGCATATTTTTAGTAACTAACAGTGTTGCATCAAAACTTACGCCGGTTTAAAATGAAGTTAGAAATTAATCTTCAGTTTCTACAAATTAAAATTGCATGCCTAATCTTCTGGGTTAGTGCGGGATAACGGAGTTAACCTTCGAAATGCGTTAATCTTGTTTGGTGTAAATGCCGTATAAGGTGGCTATTGTAGTGAACAAACACTTGCAGGCGGGATAAGTTTATTTCAATTACTAACGAGAACGATAGTGCGTGTGCTATGTCTTTCCGATACAGACTCTCGATGATGACTGCTTTGCCTTCTAGCGACAATAAAACATAAGCGAGCACTCTCATTCTTCGCACATACAATGTTACTCATACATTCTACTGTTGATCCTATTTCATGTTACTTTCTTAAATGTTAATGCTTAAGTTCTAGTTTACATACTATAATTCGGCCATCCTGATCCATAATATTTTCTCTAATTTTGTCTATAATTTTCCCTTTTTGGTCTATCATTCTATGTTTAGTATTGTTTAAAGTGAATTCTATTGATTCGAGAACTTTCTCCCAAGAAATTTTGTTCCCCGAGTCAGTAAGTGTTGCAATCATCGGGCCGAGATTTCTATTGACCCTCTCTACTTGGCCATTGGCCTGTGGCGAACCAGTCGCAATCAAAATGTGCTGAACATTATTTTCCTCCAAAAACTGTGCAAAATCTTTTGCTGTAAAACTAGAACCTCTATCCGAAATAATGTATGTAGGTCTACTGTAGTATCTGAAATATTCCTGTGACGCTTTAATTACTTCGCTAGTCGCTGTAGTTTTGGTAGGGTATAATTTTACAAATTTTGAACAAGCGTCTGCGACAACAAGTAAATGTTTTTTAAACAATTGCCATGTATAGGACCATAATGGTCTATATGTAACATTTCGAATGGTTTGTCAGGTTTACGGATATTATGTAAGTAACCTTCTACTTTTCCACTTTTGCCTGAGAACGCTATACACTTTAAACAGTTCCTAACGTGATCTGTTACTTTTTTTCTAAGATGTGGGAACCAGTAACTTTTCTCTATCAATTTGATAACTTTGCTAATACCAACGTGCCCCATCTCATCGTGATAGTGGTACAAAACATGAGATTCCATTGCCATAAGTACGTAGAATAAAAACGTTTTTATAGATCACACCATTTCTCATTTCATAATATTTGTGCTCTTCATTTTGTAACTGTTCTTTTAACTTAGCTATCTTGGGATCTCTATTTTGGCATATCACTAAATTTTCCTCGAAAGTATTTGTTTCGATTACCATTATTTAAGCATCTACATGCAGCACACGTTTGCCCGAGCGGTGTTCAACAAAGTAATCAAAATTCTGTATCTCTAGAGCCCATCTGGCTATTCTTGGATTCAGTTCCTTCCTATTTAGCGTCATAGTGAGTGAGTTGCAATCAGTAATTATCTTAAAAGGTCTACCGTGCAAATAGACTCGAAATCTCCTCAACGCGTATATTATAGCCAACGTCTCCAATTCATAGCTATGAAACTTCGATTCGGCTTCTGTAGATCTCTTCGAAAAATAAAACACTGGGTGCCATTTCCCATCAACATGTTTCTGAACTAAAATTGCTCCAAAACCTAGAGCGCTAGCATCACAGTGAAGCTCTGTATCCGCTGACGGATCAAACAATGCCAATACTGGCGATTCAATAAGTTTCTTTTTTAATGTATCGAAGGCCTCGAGTTCTCTAATACCTAACCCAAACTGTCTGTCCTTCTTGGTCAAATCATGCAAAGGTTTGGCTATTGTGGAACCATCTTTGATGAAACGCCTAAAGTACGAGCACAGCCTTAAGAAACTACGTAGCGAATGAACCTTGTCTGGCAAGGGAAAGTTCTTAATAGCCTCTATGCCCTTGGCATGCACTTATTCCTAAATGACTTATCTTGTAACCCAAATATTTGACACTGTTTTGTAAAAACTCGCATTTGTCTAAACGTAACTCCAATTTGTTCCTCACTATCCTTTTCATAACCTCTTCTAAAATTTTTTAGTGTTCTGTAATATTGTCTGTAGCTATCAGTATATCGTCTAAATATATTATCACCTTTCTTTGTCTGACTAAGTCTGCGAAAATTTTATTGATAAACATCTGAAATATCGACGGTGCATTCTTCAACCCAAAAGGCATTCTTAAAAAATCATATTGTCCTAGGGGTGTGATAAATGACGTATACTTTATGGACTCTTTATTTATGTGAACGTGGAAAAAACCATTTTTCAAATCTAATTTCGTGAAGAGATTTCTACCGGCCAACCTTTCTAACAAGTCATCTATTAAAGGGATTGGGTAATAGTGTTTTGCGGTAACTTTATTTAAGTTTCTGAAGTCACATTCTTAACTCACCCGTTTTCTTACGCACCAGCACAATGGGCGAGGCAAATTCTGACTCACTAGCCCTAATGATACCTTTGTCTAAATAATCGTCTAAAATTTTCTGTAGTCCGTCTCTTTCAGCGTAAGATAACCGACGAGACGGGCAATTGAATGGTTTGACATTTTCCAAGTTGAGTTTAATTTCACTCCTAACTTCTGGTGCCGTAGGTCGTACCATGTCTAAGTAAGTTTTACGAAAAATTTCCTCTAAAATTGTTTTAAATTTATGTAGTATAGAGTGGTCAATCTTCAGGTTTAATTCAGTTGCATTTGAGCTTACGTCAATTGACATGATCATTTCATCAAAATTTTTTCAAGACCATAATTCTTTATACGAATATCGCTTTCATCAATGACTGGCTCACCTAAAACAATCTTCGTTAACAACGATCAGTTAAATTTTTACAGTGTTTTATTTAACTTGCTTTGTTGTCTGTCAGTCTGTATTGTTCAAATCTAGTAACTCATTTTTAACACAGTTGCAGTTGACTAATCGAACTAAAATTATGCACACTTGTCAGATTTGGATGACAATACATGAATATGATTTATTCATACAAAATTAAATGTCAAATTAAGTGTAAAAATTAAATGTCATCATTTTTAATTTAAATGCAAGCGTTTTATTTGAGAGATCCCTAGAAAATTAATTAACTAATTCTTTTAATTACGCTCTTTATTGAAAGTATCTAGACCATTGTTGTTGAAGTGCTAAGTAGGCGGACCATTGTACAACCCCATCATGAAGAAGAATATACTTATTGAGGCTAAGAAAAAAATTATTTTCTAGTTTTTAGTGCATTTATAAATAAAACACTGTAACTTAATTTTTTTAATTATTTTTTTATTATATTTTTATTTAAAACTTGAATGAAGCAAAACCATTTCCATGAATTTTTAATTTAGTGTAGTTTAAACCATAAAATGAGAAATCTTGAAATTCAAAAATCGTCTGCGGTGTTGCGTCTTGAATGCAACCATACTTGTGCTCTGCCAACCAGTTTTGTTGCGAACAAAGCTCTCAACATGTTGTCAGAGAGCTTATGTATATGTCCCGCAGTTGCATTACCCAAAATGTACCATCAGTTTTGCCGTCGTAATCTGCAACGAAGTTGCTTACTAAATTGAGTGAAACTCCAGAAGTAGCTGGCTGTTCAGTCATGCAGTCGACTGATCTTAATATTTCATTTTCTTTACGCAATAATTCTTGTTCGCGTTTCAGCAGTGCATTCTCTTTTTTCAATAGCTCGAATTCTCTTTCCTTTAGTGATGCTACCAACGCAAGGTCTATAAGAATGTTGTTGCCCTCTAATGATTTTTCGTTAGTTTGTGGTGTTGGATGTACATTTTGTGCACTATGAATTTCTCCTGTGTTTTTTATATTTGTCATAATCTCTCTATTTTCGTTGTTCGGTAGTTCCTTTTGGTTCCTAATGTTGTTAGTAGCTGCGTTATCGCTTATCTCCACATTGTTTTTCTCTACGTTGTCGATGATCTTAGCATTTGCATTCTTCTGTATTTTTTGATTTTTGTTTAACTGTAAATTTTCGTCTTCCTGGATTTGTTGTTGCATCAAATCTTGAACAATAGCACTATGGTCTTCATCTTCCACTTCGTGTATGGCGTTTTCAAGGTCTTCTTTTGCCACATCTTTCAATCGTAACATTAACTGTCGTTTTGTGCCATCAGATGACAAAATTAATTTAGCGCACACACTTTGCAGATTGGTTAACCATATTTCTTCTAAGAACTCCATGTTTTTGTTTTGACGTAGAATACGTCTTACCTTACGGTATGAGGAGTCATGTTAGGTTTTTATTGTTGTAATCTTTATTTCATTGAATTTGAGGAAACGGCTAGATGAATTTTTTAAAATTTTTTTTGTAGGTAAATGAAGATGTTATCTTTCGTTTGATATACATTTCATATTGGTTGATATATTTCTAGTATTTTAATTTCTCAAATGAAAATTGTTTAAACACATACACTCAAACATATGTGTGGTGTTTGGTTGAGTGTTTTTGGTTGCTCAACATTGCTTAGGAACATGTATCTAGTAAAAAATGAAACGAACAGCAAGCTAATGTTGCTTGGCAACATGTATCTAGTAAAAAGTGAAACAAACAGTAAGCTAACGTAATAAACCTTTTTTGCGAAAGCTTCAATAAGGCTGTTGTAACATTAATTTTGAATTGTAAAGCGTAAAGCTTTCACACAACGCTCGAATGCTAATGCGAAGACTCGATAAGGTAAACCTTTTTTAATATTAGGGCGGCCCTCTCAACATTCGCGGAACTTATTTCAATAAAAATATTAATTAAAATACATAAATTAAATTAAGTTTAAAAAAATTTAACATAATATTTTTTTTTTTAAACGGACTTGAATCAAATGCCGTTGGTAAATATAAAAATTACAGCAGACAGTTGTCCGAGGCCTTTGGCCACGGACTGTCCCTGCAGGCTGTGTCAGAGACACGGCCATTAAGTTTAACGTAGAATACGCCATCCGATAAGACAGAAAACATATATAACAATAAATGATAAATAATATAAGCAAATTAATTTATTGTTATATATGTTTTCTGTCTTATAGGATGGCGTATTCTACGTTAAACTTAATGGCCGTGTCTCTGACACAGCCTGCAGGGACAACTGTCTGCTGTAATTTTTTTTTTTAGTTAGGCCCACTTCTGATATTGTAGTGAACAAACAAACACTTGCAGGCGGATTAATAGCCTGTTTTTGTAACTTAATTTTTGATCATTCGTACGCCTAATGACTAGCGAAGATAACTTTTGGTTTTTGTACGCTTTGTTTTGAGTGAAACGAAAAGAGCTTTCGTTTTGCTTAAAAAATTTGGTTCAGCGAAATCAAACACGAACGAAACAAAACGTCAGATTAGACAATCAGAAAATATCAATCGTTTAGTTTGTTTACAAATGTGTTTCTTTATGCATTTACAAGAAAATTAATACAAATTGTTGCTTAATATGAATATTTCCAACAAAAAAGTCGCTACTTGTCGCCCCAAATGCCATGGATGCAATCATTTTAAAAACACTTTAATTATCTCACTTCACAAACTTTAATTTTTCCCACTTTTCTTCTTGCAATTTGTTTGTTTGTTATATTTTGTCTGCAATCAGCTGCTTCCAATTAAACAGCTGATAGAGCACTGTTGCCTGGAGTTTGCTAAATTTTGGTATTTTCCGATAGAAAGAGCTTTTAAAATCAACAGAATAACACATTGGGAAGAATGTACTTTGACGTAAGGCAGCTAGTAAAATGAGCTTTCACTCCCGGACGAAAATAGAACAAAAACTCAAATATAAACTTGATCGTCTGGGTAGCAATCGCACGTCTGCTTATACAAAAAAGTTCGCTGAACAGGCTATAAGTTTATTTGTGAGTTTATTTCAATTACTAACGAGAACGATAGTGCGTGTGCTATGTCTTTCCGATACAGACTCTCGATGATGACTGCTTTGCCTACTAGCGACAATAAAACATAAGCGAGCACTCTTATTCTTCGCACATACAGTAGGTTACAAGCAAGCGATTATCGCTTGCTAAGTTGCAAAGAAAACGGCTATTTAGCGAGAAACTATTTTATTCAAAAATATGAAAAATGGTTAAAAACGGTAAAAGATGTAAAAAAAATTTTGTTTTAAATTTAGCGAAAATGAATCTCGTCGCTAAGTTCTCGCTAAGTGCTTCTTACAAAACATGCGAATATATAAGCAAGCGGTGTAACCAAAACACGCTTAATGTTACTCGTACATTCTACTGTTGATCCTATTACATGTTACTTTCTTAAATGTTAATGCTTATGTTCTAGTTTACATACTATGCTATCGATAATCGACCAATAAAACTGATACGAATACTCTTAAACCTGACAACGATACTGGCTTACGATTGACTACCAATATGACATTTGAGACGGATCCCATACGTATCCATGACAGCACAGTGCGAAAGCACCGTGAGATTATGTCAATGATGGTGTCGCAAGGACGGGATCATTTCAATTGTTCTACCTGTGAGGTTGGCGGTACTGCCGATCTCATGGGAAACTGGACTAAGCGGCGATGAAGGTATCTCCCCTCGCTGACGAAAATAGCATCGTCACTGCATGGCATGAAAATAATTCGGAGTCAGTGTTTGTTCCTACTCTTGTCAGACAAGATGCGGAGGTTGACAAAACCGAAACTCCACCTCCCGGTAACAGCGGACATGGAGTGGATGGTGCGGGTTCCACCTCGATCAAAGCTGGCAAGGCTAGGATCAGATCCAGTACTCATAAAAAAAGATGCGTCTATCGCAGAGCATGCGCCGTCGTAAGAAGGCTCATGAATTGCAATCCCGAATCTCTCTCGGACAAGGACAAGCGGGTGCTATCCAATCGCCGGGAGTGAATCAGGAGCTACGAGTCTTCGCACCCTGATGCGCTGCTCCTGACTGCTCCTGAGTGATGGGAAGGGTAGCCCGTCTGTCCAAGATAGTGGAAACAAAACACTCCCCACAAACACCCAAGTCCAGGCCCCAGGTTTGCTGGCTGCAAAAGTCCATAAACAGGACTGATCCTGATGGCAAGATCAGCCCTACCAACTGGTTGCATATTGCATGCTGTTTAATATGCACAGATGAAGATAACTGAATACCTTCATTTACATGATACGGGGGCTGGCGAAGTTTGTCCGGTAGGTTTTATGGCCTAGCGTCACGCGCTGGAATGACAATTTCTATTATTTCATACATTGACTTCGGTAAATCCAAATTGTGCAATGTTGGAGGGCAGTAGGAGTATCGGTGAGATTAGCTTCTGTGGTGTCGACTGGCTGAAGGGAGTCAAAATCGTCGATTGCGTTAATAAAGAGTCTGTAGACTTCCTTAGGAGCCGGTATTGACGAAGCTTGGCCAGGTTCGAGACTGGAGGTTATCTCTCAGTCTTTTCTCCCTCTCCGACCCATTGTATCCGTCTAGATACCGTCGCCAGTTTTGTCAGCGGATAATGTAATTAAATTACTTGGTAAACAGAACCCGGGAGTCAATACCCGTGTCTGGGAGGTATTGTCCACTGGTTCTGCTACCGTTCTGCGCCGATTTTAGAATCGCCCTGGATTCGGATAACGACTCGTGAGCGAAAGATGATTTATGGTCGTGGAACTGTCAGGTTCCGCCACTCCAGCTTCTTTGTACGAATATATACGAAGGCGGCTTCGTGTTGCGCAAATCAATCTGCACCACTGCGAGGCTGCCTCCGCTAACTTCTACTCTCCCTCACTACCCATGAGATTGACATTGTCCTAGTACAAGAGCCCTGCATAGACCGTGAGAACAATATGAAAGGTCTGGGAAATATCAATGTGAACATCTCTGCGGTCAGAACATCTGGCAAGATAAGAGCTTGTATAGTAGCTAGAAAAGATTTAAAACTTATCCTTTCTTCCAATTTTAGTACGGGCGACGTGGCAACGGTGTGCATGGATGTTGAGACTGGATCAAATTTGTTACTTGCGTCTGTGGACCTACCGTATGAAGAGTGTATATATATCCAGGAACTCTTCATTCGTCTGTGTACCTACCGTATGAAGATTTCCTGGATATACAAGGTGCTTTTAACAATGTGTCATCCAGCGCTATCAGGGAATCTCTCTCTTAGTTGTCAGTTTGGGCCCGGCACTGTGGCCTGGGTGTTACCTGGTTCCTGGACCTGGTTCATTTTACGCGCAGGCGAAAGATTTGATTTTTTAGGAAACCAAGGTTGGAAGGTGTTGAGCTACCTCTATCTTCTGAGGGGAAATATCTCGGTATTGTTCTTGATCAAAAACTGAACTGGAAGCCAAATACTGAGGAGCGAAGGAAGAAGGGATTGAACGTACACTACACCTGTAGGAATCCGATTGGTAAAAGCTGTGGCCTTTGTCCGAAAATCGTGCATTGGCTTTTTTGGTTATTGTCCGCCCAATTATCACCTATGGCTGCGTAGTCTGGTGGAACGTTAAAAATGTTCAGTAAGGTTCAGCACACTGCGTCGATGTTTATTAGTGGGGAGAGGAGAAGCACTTCGTAAGCGGCGCTGGATGTAATCCTGAATTTGACTACTCTTGATGTCTATGCGAGACGGTGTGCTGTCGGAAGCGCCCTTCACATGAGAGAATTGTGCATTTGGAGAATTACGAATTATGCATTTGCCAACATTCTTCAAGAGCAGATTGAGAATCACCCGGAAGAGTGTTTGAGTCAGGCCACTGACTACATGCTGCCGACTGTAGACTTTGGGCAATTCCCGGAGATCATGATGCAAGATAGGAGTGATTGGGTGGGAGTTATACTCTCTGGTCATTTGATCTTTACAGATAGCTCCAAAATGGAATCGGGCACAGGAGCGGGAATCTTCAGTGAGGACCTTCAACTCGGGCTCTCGATGAGTTTGGGTGCGAATTGTAGTGTCTTCCAATGGTAGTGTCTTCATCTTCCAACGTCAGATGAGAGAATAAATGTATCTATAACAGGCGCCACTATGCGATGTCGACTGTTTAAGCCCGGTATTCAGTTTTTGTGAAATTTTCGTTGCCATAAGAAGTATGTACTCATACCATAGATTAATACTTATATCTACTAGTTCTCCCACCAAATTTGTGACATTTGGCCTGGTGTGATATTTACGTTTGATGTTGAAAAGAATTGCTTTACTAATACCAGATAGTGCCAATGGTTCAAAACGACGAACAAAATAACAACAACGGCATTTCGTTTTGTGTGTTAAAATTATTGTGTTAAATACAACACAAAGGTATGCTAACAATAACAGTCAATAAAAAAGTTTAAAACACATTTAAATTTCACAGTTTTTCACCAAAATTACATGAAAAATTAAAGCAAGAAGTTATTGTAATTCCACCTGGTGTATGTCACTTTTCGTCAAACATCTCTCTATCACACCGACCGCATCACGAAGAGTGTGAAAGGAAACGTCAGATGAGACAAATGGCGGCTCTACTATAAATTTACTCTATGACTCATACATACACACACACATAGATACTTTTATTCCATAGAGTAAATCTTAGTAGAGAAAACATTTGGCTCATCTGACGTTTCCTTTCACACTCTTCGTGATGCGGTCGGTGTGATAGAGAGATGTTTGACGAAAAGTGACGTTTCATCTGACGTTTCATTTCACACTCTTCGTCGTAGGTTTGTGGAAATGAGAGAAATTAAATTTAAAATTAACTTACATCAGGTGGAGTTACAAAATATGTTCACTTAACTTTTTCATGTCGTTTTGGTGTAGAACAGAAAAATTTAAATGTATTTTGCACTTTTTTGCTGACTTTTATCGTTGGTATACATTTGTATTGTATTTAACACAACTAGTTTGCCACAAAAACACGAAATTCGGTTGTTTTTCTTTTGTTGGACGTTGTTTACTATTGCCTCAATTTCCACCATTCAATGTTTACTTTCCACCGTTACCTATGACGTTTAATTTATTGAGAGAATAAATGTATCTATACCTACATATATTCGTCTATGGTTGATAAAATAAATAATATAAAATTAATTCATTGTTCAAATTAAAGTGCATGCATATCGTCGGTTGACAGGAAAAACTCACTAAGTACACATTTTAACTAAAATTACTTTTTAATGCTAAGTACTATAATTTTCAATTATGTATCGCAGGAAAAACTCAGTAAGTCCCTAAGTGCTTCCAAAATACCAGTTTCAAATTTCATTAACTGCGGTCTTTCAGATTTTTACGGCAGGCAAAAATCATGAACGTTCTTAATGAATATTTCTTGCGAACACTCTATGCTATATACGTACTTAATGAACTTAATGAACATACATAAAAGAAATAAACAAAAACACATAAGATAACTGCTGTTCCTCCAACATGATAGTAACTGAGCAAATTATCCTCAAACCAACTTTTACCATCGCGTTGCTACACTCAATACGAGGAAGTCCCTATATCAGTAGAATGTATTCTTAAAACAGGTATTTCCATTTCATACCACAATTGTGGAAGACCGCCTCTCACAAAATTCTTATGCTCTTTCATTCAGTCGTTTGTGTGACTTTGGTAAGACAAGAGGTAAATACTTGGCCGAATTGGCAATGAATAAACAAAGGCATAAAGAAACTCTCGATAATCTTGTAAGTACTTTCTTTATGTTTAGATTCAACTTGAGGATAATAATATTAATTTATGGAATCCTTCTTATAGAATCATAAATCCATACTTGGTGTTCAAAGAGATTTGTTTGATGATAAATCTGTTAGTGTATTTGAGGTACCACAATATGGTGTCACAAGTTTTTATGATGTAAACCAAAACCATGGAAGTAATATTTTATGTATTATCTATTACTTACTATTTTGAAACGATAATATTAACATCGGGCTTAATTCTATATTCAAAACTGATTTTGCATCCTTTATACATTAAGATTCATACTGGAGTTTTACAAGGCATACATGCAGCTGATAGTGTTCAGAACGATGTGAATGAAGAGGACAAAGGAATTGAAGTTATTGTAAGTTACAACTCACAACTATATTTATAGTTTTTGCTTGTCAAAATTTCAATCATAATCATAAGCTCTCTTTGACTTTGGGCAGATGCAAAACGACACATATCGACTTGTGAACTATGATTGCAATAGTGTTGATACAGACTTTAGTGGAGATTCCAATTATGACCCAACTTTCCAGCCTGTACGAGAGGATTCTGACAATTCCGATTATTCGGATAAAATTGACAAAAAAGTTCTAACAAGACGCAGAACAAATCACCCAGAAACCTGGAAAGTCCATGTAGTGAAATCTCGTCGAGAAAAATGTATGCCTTATACTACCAAAAACAAAAGCCATCCTGCAAAAGCTCCAAAACTTGCTGATTGTTCCAAATGTAAGTTTAAGTGTACAAGCAATATTACAGAAGAGGACAGGCAAAAAATTTATAAATTGTATTGGGGATTTTGTGACTTTGCTAGAAAGAAAGATTTTATATTAAAATATGTCCAAGCAGAGCCACCGAAACGAAGAAAAGTAGATCCCAGCAGTGATAAAGCACGCCATGTTTCTAAAAAATATTTCTTAGAAAATAGCTCTGGAACACGTCATAGAGTATGTTCAAATTTTTTTGAAAAGACGTTGTGTATGTTGTTGCCCTCTAATGTTTTGTGCACTATGAATTTCTCCTGTGTTTTTCATATTTGTCATAATCTCTCTATTTTCGTTGTTCGGTAGTTCCTTTTGGTTCCTAATGTTGTTAGTAGCTGCGTTATCGCTTATCTCCACATTGTTTTTCTCTACGTTGTCGATGATCTTAGCATTTGCATTCTTCTGTATTTTTTGATTTTTGTTTAACTGTAAATTTTCGTCTTCCTGGATTTGTTGTTGCATCAAATCTTGAACAATAGCACTATGGTCTTCATCTTCCACTTCGTGTACGGCGTTTTCAAGGTCTTCTTTTGCCACATCTTTCAATCGTAACATTAACTGTCGTTTTGTGCCATCAGATGACAAAATTAATTTAGCGCACACACTTTGCAGATTGGTTAACCATATTTCTTCTAAGAACTCCATGTTTTTGTTTTGACGTAGAATACGTCTTACCTTACGGTATGAGGAGTCATGTCAGGTTTTTATTGTTGTAATCTTTATTTCATTGAATTTGAGGAAACGGCTAGATGAATTTTTTAAATTTTTTTTTGTAAGTAAATGAAGATGTTATCTTTCGTTTGATATACATTTCATATTGGTTGATATATTTCTAGTATTTTAATTTCTCAAATGAAAATTGTTTAAACACATACACTCAAACATATGTGTGGTGTTTGGTTGAGTGTTTTTGGTTGCTCAACATTGCTTAGGAACATGTATCTAGTAAAAAATGAAACGAACAGCAAGCTAATGTTGCTTGGCAACATGTATCTAGTAAAAAGTGAAACAAACAGCAAGCTAACGTAATAAAGCTTTTTTGCGAAAGCTTCAATAAAGCTGTTGTAACATTAATTTTGAATTGTAAAGCGTAAAGCTTTCACACAACGCTCGAATGCTAATGCGAAGACTCGATAAGGTAAACCTTTTTTAATATTAGGGCGGCCCTCTCAACATTCGCGGAACTTATTTCAATAAAAATATTAATTAAAATACATAAATTAAATTAAGTTTAAAAAAATTTAACATAATATTTTTTTTTTAAACGGACTTGAATCAAATGCCGTTGGTAAATATAAAAATTACAGCAGACAGTTGTCCGAGGCCTTTGGCCACGGATTGTCCCTGCAGGCTGCGTCAGAGACACGGCCATTAAGTTTAACGTAGAATACGCCATCCGATAAGACAGAAAACATATATAATGGGCCTATTAATACAGCCATCAGCGGTTCCCATTTTGGATCATTTACTGATAACGATAAAAGAGGCCGAAAGGCGCCTGGTAACAAAACTAGCGAATTAGTGGTAGCTTTAGTAAAAACACATATAGAAAGCTTCCCAGTTATGGAATCCCACTATGTTCGAAAGGCCTCAAAGAAACTGTACCTAAATAGTGATCTGTCTATTTGGAAGATGTATAATCTTTACCGTAATGATTTCTGCAAAGAACGCAATATTACTGAAATTGTCAGCGAAAAAACTTATAGAAGGATATTCTGCGATAATTATAACTATTCGGTTTTTAAACCAAAAAAGACCTCTGTGCAAGGTGCGCTAAATATGATCAAGCCATAAATAAAAACGAGCTGGAAGCAGAGCATTCAATGAGAAAAAACCAGTGTAATGAAGCCAAGGAAAATGATAAACTGAGATGCAAAAATGATCCTGCGTTCATTACTTGTACTTTCGATTTGCAAAGTGTCCTCCAGTTGCCGTATTCGAGTGTCTCATTGTTTTATTATTCCAGAAAGATATGTGTATATAATTTGACTATTGCCCTTGACCGTGACAGATGTTTCACTCTTCTGTGACACTTGTGGTGGTCAGAACAGAAACCAGCAAGTAGCAGCCGTGTTAATGTATGCTGTAAAACATTTAAGCCATCTCAACAGATTGGAGCTAAAATTTTTAGAGTCAGGTCATTCGCACATGGAATGTGACTCCATGCATTCCGCAATAGAGTCGGCAAAAAAAATAAAAGCGCTTACACAATGTCTGACTGGATACGGATTTTTTAATCTGCTAGATCTTCCAAAACAGATAAAAAGAAGGGTGAATATCAAGTTCATCTCTTAAAGTTCGCGGATTTATATAACCTACAGGAACTAGCAGCTACCACTATCAAAAACCGGAACAAAGACGAGTGTGGTGAAAAAGTGTCATGGCTTAAAATAAAGTTTTTAAAATTCGAAAAAGAATTCCCAGAAATTTTATATTATAGATACGATCATACATCTCACTACAAAAAAATAAATGTATCCGGAAGAGGTCGCCGAAGGACAATAGTTGAACTAAAATCAGCATACTGTAATCTTTTACCTATTTCACAAGCAAAAAAAACTGACCTTGTAAAACTTTGCGATGCTGGTCTAATTCCAGAAGAAGTTATCCCGTGGTTCAAAAGTTTGCCGACTATTAATTTTGTACATTCGGAACGCTTACCAGAGCCATCTAATGATGAAAGCGATATAGAGGACGACGAAAGTGTTTTTTCTTTAAATAAATAAATGATTAATCTTACTAAAAGTAGAATTTGTTTTCCATTATGTGCCTCTATGTTTGTGATCCCGGCAGGTAAAATTCTTTAAGTCCTTTATTTCGCACTTTTACGAAGACTTTTGCATTTAACACGAAGATACAAGCTCAACTATAAAAAAGAAATATAGTTTTATTATAATCTACGATTTTAAGTCGATAACTACTAAAAATAGAATTTTGGTACAAAATAATTGATTAAAACCCCATTATCTCCATTGTGCTCTAAACGCACTTAGTGAGTTTTTCCTGTCTACCGACAATATATTCTCGAATTGTAAAATGTTTTAAATTCAATTTTTGTTTGTATTATTGTAAATGTCAAGCACTTCCGTTGTCTAATACATCGGTTTTGTGAGAGATATGACAGCTATAAACACATGATTCTTCGCATGAGAAACCAAGAAACCCACGAACAATCGATTTAGACCTAAGACTGACTTTATCTAATAGTGTGTGAAAATGAATATTAGCCGAAAAAATCGGTCAACAAATTATTCCTTTCGAAAATTTTGATTTTTGATTGAAATGCCACATTTGGAGTCGGAGTCGGATACATTTTTACGACTCCATACCCAGACTCCGACTCCCAGCACTGACTGAAATCAGTTTTATACTGATTTAAATCAATTCTCAAAAAAAAAATCAAATACAAAAAATAACTATACGGTTCAATATTTAAATGACTGTCTGCAACTTATCGTATAACCCATTAATGATATTTAATCAATTTTTTGTACGAAGATGGTAAATTTGTTAGTTATCAGACATTTTTCTAATATTTTCATATTTTTTCACTGCATCTCGTATATATTAACAAACATACATAATGATAGCCATATTTAAGTTGTCAAATCCATAAAAACCTTGTTTTTGTTTTGTATCTTTAAATTACCGTTGATTTTGGCCCTTGGGAAGATTCATCCACGCAATCGGGATTCGTTTGCCCAATATTTATCTTATAATGGTAGAATTGTTTTAAAACAAACAATCCTAAATTTGAAATCAATTGATTTCGAAAATGTGATAATTTATTCGACCTTATTGTATTTTCTTTAAAAAAATATTTATTATATTTATTTATTTATTTATTTACAATATATTTTACAAATAAATTTACAAAATATAATATGGCTTAAAAGGCGCCGGATAACTAGATCATTTGCAACTGTAGGTTTTAAAGGAAGAGTGGTGAAAAATACAAGTATAATACTATATACGTGTTTTATAAGTGTTAAAGTAACGGGTGAAATATGAATAATCTATATGTCAAGGTCACCGTGAGCTCGGAGGGACGTACGAATTTTAGGAAGCATGCACAAAGTTGAACAATCAAGTATCTTTTCAAGGGGTTCGTAAATTCTAGATAGAGGACATTCGGATAAAATCTGGCGGACGGAAAGTAAGTTATTGCAAGTTCCACATCTGGCTGGATCTGTTCGGTCATAATAGTGTCTGGTATTAAATAAAGTAAAAAATGCAGTCAGCTCGGGTAAAAAGTTTGTTGTAGTCCGGCCTAATGCCGGAAACACTTCTGAGCGATTCCACTGGTCGATCACCATAGCGGCTCTAATGGAGTTGTACGGTGATGTGATAGACTTAGGGAAGCAGGGTGGTCCAGATATACGAGGTTGGCAATTTCATCTGCCCGCTCGTTACCCTCAATGCCTATGTGCGAGGGAATCCAGAGAATAATCACTTTGTCCCGGGAAGTTGGTGGTAAGACGTAATCGAAGATACCCTTGCGATTGACACTTAAAGCCTTGACGACACTGAGACTGTCAGTGCAAATTAATGTTTTTCCCTTTAGTCCTGAGGCAGAAGTCATAGCAGATATGACGGCAGCCAGTTCCGCGGAAAAACTCCTATTTTGTCCGGCAAGCGGGTTTCGCTTATAGTCTCGAAGAGGGTAATAGAAACCTGTTTAACTACGCAAAAGGAGGTGTTAATGCCATCAAAAGAACCATCTGTGTACAGGTCGTCTGTGGGCTAAAGATGTAATCCTTTCAGCCAAGAGAGACTTGTAGATGGCGGGACTTGTGATGTCTTTGCCATGCCATACAACTACACACACACTAGGTAGATTGTTTAGTAAAACCAAAGATAGAATAGATAAATTTGACAAATCTAATATAGTATACAAAATACCTTGTAGAGGAAATTATAGTGAAAGAAAGAAAATATGGGCATTTCCATTTTGACGTTACGTGACATTTGTACGAAAAAATCATAGAATAACACATACGTAGAAGGTTTTATTCACTCATCTGACGTTTCATTTCACACTCTCATCGTAGGTTTGTGGAAATGAGAGCAAATTAAATTTAAAATTTACATACACCAGGTGGAGTTACAAAATATGTTCACTTAACTATTTCCTGTCGTTTTGGTATAGAACTGAAAAATTTAAAAGTAGTTTGCACTTTTTTGTTGATTTTTATCGTTGGTATACATTTGTATTGTATTTAACACAACTAGTTTGCCACAAAAACACGAAATTCGGGTGTAGTTCCTTTGTGGATCGCTGTATACTATTGCCACCATCTGGTATTATTGAACCCATATTTTCCACCCTCCACTGTGTAATTTCCATCGTACCTATGACGTTTAATTTATTGACCGAATAAAAACTTCTATAGTATGTGTTATTCTATGGAAAAAATATGAAAAAGTTATATTTTTAAAAAGCTTTTTTTTATATTTGCGAAGTAATTAAGTAACACTTTATTCATTAAAGAAATTGAGAACAATCGACACGGAGGATTCAAAAATAGAAGCAAAAATATGAGCTGGCGTGACGTTACAAAAAACAGAAGTGGGTGTTTGACTTGGATTACAAAATTTTAAAACTCTGCGAATTTGGCAAGACTTTTTTATGAAACTTTTTTTTAGGAGCATTTAAATCAATATAAGTTTATTTTCCAAGTTATAGAATTTAAAAATGTTGTCTAAGGTTTTTTTTATTTACCTTAGTATCTTTCGTGACGTTACATGACGTTACGTTACTTAAATTTCCACTGGAAAATTTTTAGTTAAAATTGTTATTTAAAAATAACAACGCAAATAAAACTTGAATTTTAGCTTTTATATGTATATTTTAACTTTTAAGATATATTTCGCTTGTTACAAAGACATTTTAAGCGGCAAAATGGGTTTTTTTTTGTAAAATAATCATTAGGAGAACAAGATGAGATAGTAGATAGTTATAAAAAAAAAACAGCAGACAGTTGTCCGAGGCCTTCGGCCACGGACTGTCTTTGCAGGCTGTGTCACAGACACGGCCATTAGTTCCACAGGGTAGGTATAAAGCAGGCCACACACTGTCAACAAATCGTTTCGATCGGTCGAAAGTCGTTTTGCCACACACTTGTCGATCGGTTGACAATTTTAATTGCACGTTGTTCGCCGCCATGTATGGTATTTATTTATGTGAAAGAAGAAGTGAGGAGAGGAAGAGGAAAAAATATCGCTCAGTTTGGATGCAGGAGTGGTTAAAAAGGCGAGGTGAGTTTTCGCACATAAAATTCTTTACTGGCTGTTGCCATTTTTCCGCCGATGTGAACACTTCAAAAAAACAAAAGAAATGACAAAAATCGTCAACTTCGCCACACACACACAACCGATTGCAAACTGTGAACAGAAAATCGTCAACTACGCCACACACACGCAACCGATCGCAAGAAAGACAAAAATTTTTGTCAATTTTCGATCTGTATGCAAACCACGCTACACACATGACAATCTGTCGAAATTTCGACCGATCGAAATGATTTGTTGACAGTGTGTGGCCTGCATAGAATAACACGTACGTAGAAGGTTTTATTCGCTCAATAAATTAAACGTCATAGGTACGATGGAAATTACACAGTGGAGGGTGGAAAATATGGGTTCAATAATACCAGATGGTGGCAATAGTATACAGCGATCCACAAAGGAACTACACCCGAATTTCGTGTTTTTGTGGCAAACTAGTTGTGTTAAATACAATACAAATGAATACCAACGTTAAAAGTCAACAAAAAAGTGAAAAATACATTTAAATTTTTCAGTTCTACACCAAAACGACAGGAAATAGTTAAGTGAACATATTTTGTAACTCCACCTGGTGTATGTAAACATTTCCACAGACCTACCGAGAGAGTGTGAAATGAAACGTCAGATGAGAGAATAAGTTCTTCTATAGTATGTGTTATTCTATGGTGGCCTGCTTTAGAAGTCAAACATACAAGGTTACACATACTCACATATTTTTTACTGTTTGTTTTCTCACATTTGTCCACTGCAGACTTCATGTTAACGTTTTTGCTTTGTTGTTTTATTTCATCACAATTCTATCAAAGTCTGGTTCTAGACGTGCAATTGTAATTGCTGCAATTCTTCATGATTCTCTTTTGGAATTGCAATTTGCTTTTACACGCACGCAATTCTGTTTGTGCAATTCTGGTTTTTATTATTCCTGCTTCTGACATTCGTATAAATCTGAGACATATGCAGACTATTCGTGAGAAATTTTTACGAATGAGTAAATGAAAAGAAATGTCAAATTATTCTGCAGCCGCCATTACTAAAAAATTACGAATGAGAAGAACTGAAAGAATTGCAGATTTCATGCAAGTTTTTTCTTCGTTCCGTTCTTCTTACCTCTCTCTCCTACGAACTCATGAATTGCAGCAATTATAATTGCACGTGTAGAAACAGACAAAGTGATTTCAATTGCAGGGTTGCCAACTTGCTGCCATACAAACATCTTCTATATATATAAAAAATTCGTGTCACGATTTTGTGTTCGAACTCCTCCGAAACGGCTTAACCGATATGTATGAAATTTTGTGTGCATATCGGGTAGGTCTGAGAATCGGCCAACATCTATTTTTCATACCCCTTATTGATAAGGGTAACCCAGGCTGTGCCACGCCCCCTTTTCAAAAATTGCCCTGGCCGCTTTTCTAATATACCGATTGTTATGAAAATTTCACAATGCGGTACTGATGACCTGCTGACAATCCTTGGCTATATTTGGAAATGTTTGGATAAAGGGGCGTGGCACCGCCCATACAACTTGAAATTTAAAATGGTAGTAACTCATGAATTATCACAGGTAAGAAGATGAGATTTTGTATGTATGTTGTTGGTACAGTATGAATTACAGCCAGGCTATAAGTAGGCGGTGCCACGCCCCCTTTTCAAAAATCGCACTGGCGGCTTTTTTAATGTACCGATTGTAATGAAAATTTTACAATGTGCTACTGATGATCTACTGATAGTCCTTGGTTATACTTGGTAGTGATTGGATAAAGCAGCGTGGCCCCGCCCATACCATTTGAAATTTCAAATGGCTATATCAATCATACTATCAGAGGTATGAAGGTGAGATTTGGTATATATGTGCGGTGTACCAGACCCATTTTAAAATAAACCGTTAAAGCAGTCATAGTAATAGTTTGATCGTCCTGAAAATTTCACAGTATCTTACAGTTGGCCTAGATATACGAACAGGGTCTTTGGAAGCAAGTTGGCAAAAAGGGCCGAGATGCTGCCCACACCCATCAATATTTGACTATTACATATACTATATCAAACAATTGTCCGTAAACCAGGCACTTGACAACATATTTCAATGTGTCTCAAAAAATATACGGCCGATTCGATTTAAATCATTTTGTTTTAAAGTTCACTGTTTGATGACAACATATTTCAATGTATCTCAAAAAATATACGGCCGATTCGATTGAAACCATTTTTTTTAAAGTTCACTGTTTGATACAGTGTAGGAATGTGAGGTTAGGTAGGTATACTACTGATATGATGCAAATAACTTTTTGGGGAAAACCAATAAAAATACGGCTATTAAAAAGGTCAGACTATAACGCTAAGAAAGTGACCACAGGTACGAATTAATATGAATATCATTTTTATTTTTTTATCATTGAGGTCAGTTTCGAGAGCATGCTAAATATCGTAATCCCAATAATGCATTTTTTAAAAAAAATCTGAATAATCTTATAGACGCTACTATAATCACTGGAAATTATAATGGAACCGATGCCCTGATTCCGCGCATTCCCATGATACCTACAGCCATGCACATCGATTTCAAAAAATTCCAGTCTCCGATTCTGTTACCATTTGCGATGACCATTAATAAAGCGCAAGGGCAGTCGCTTAAATTTGACAAATCCGTGTTTCCCACGGACAATATATGTTGCATGTTCACGTGTAGGTAAACCTTCCGACTAATATACATTTGCAACAGATGGCAAAACTAGACATATTGTATATCCTAGAGCACTTGAATAAATAGAAAAAAAATAACAAAATTGTGAATCATTAAAATTACAATTCAGGGGGTACCAGCTATTATAGTATAATGAGAAGCGTTTTAGACAAATCAGCACACGATCGAAATCTAAACAAATACTTCTAACAAATTGTTATTTTACATTCTACAGGTTTACTTGCCCATTGTCAACTAAACGTAATGGAACAAAATAATTTTGTTCACCCTTGGGCATTACAAAAACTTTGAAAGCAAAACGAAGTTTGCCAGGTCCAGCTATACTTATATATGTATAGATAGATATTGAATACTGGCGCTCCTCCTAGAAACTTCCCATTAAACAAGAAATTTCCCTCCATATGTTAGTCTAGACACAAACCAAAGCAAAAGAACTCAATATAGTTGATAATACTGGGATGTAATAAAGTTGATAAAAAAAGTTGTTTAATTTTTTTCATTTAGTCCATAACTTCGTTCCAAAAAAACATCGAAAAATATCTACGCATTTCCGGCTTGCGCACACGTTTGTGATGATGTGTTTTCCTATATAAAATGTGTGAATTAATTTGTGGCCATGATATGATTGAATACCTTTTGTCGGCAGGGCGAAGTCTGCCGGGTCAGCTAGTTTTTTCATATAAAACAGGGAAGATAATGTTGATAATGTACCATTTTTGGTACAATTGTACCATTTTTAGTACAATTGAGTCCATAAAAGTACGATGGTACACCAATGACATAATTGGTACAATTAAACATTTACCCCTTTATGTATTTTAATTTCAGTTAGTTCGTGTGGTTACATAATGTAGAAAAATTCATTCTGTGCAGTACTGAAATCTTATGCATGAACAAAGTATGACATTGATACTTTATTGTAACTGCAGCGAACTTCGCTTTTGTTTTCATTTGACTGTTCAGATGGAAAACAAAAAGCAAAGCCAAGTCTTACCAAAACATTGTAAAAACCAAAGAAAGAAATAGGCTCCATGTGCCAACAGTATCAAGTTTTACACAAACAAACGACAATTAAAAGCATCTAATTCTTGCTGCTTTAACTTCAAAATAGGTAATAATTTGTTGCACTAAAGTGTATACTAAGAATTTTTATTGATCCCTATTTTTTAGGAACATGAACCTCATCTTTTGTTTATTTATTATAAGGAACCTATGTATGTTATTTTAAAATGAAATGTATAAGATTGAATTGTTATTTTTTGTTAATAAACTGTTTATAATGTTATAAGCTTTAATTTTTTAAATTTGGTACAATGGTTGTTAAAAAAGTACTTTTGGAAGCTTAATGGTACAATTGAGGAAGTTCCAATTATCATCCCTGATATGAAATCTTACGCTGCAGCCACACTTTCAAGTTTTTGTTTCAAGTTTTGTACACATACTGCTTGTCAAAATTCATGTAAATTGATAGCTGTGACGTAGGCTGCACGCAACTTGAAAGCAATATTCATTTTTTATAAACCTTCATGTCTTCTGTATAGCTCTATGAATCGCAACACATCATTATGTTTATTACCTCTACTCACAAACATTTTTAATTATTTATAATATTTTAATATTTGTAAAAGTAGAAATCAAAAAATGATGACGGCAGAATATTTGTAAGGAGGAAAACGAGAAACTGTTCATAACATATGTAATCAGCTGTTTTCTTGAAAGAAAATTGAAACACTCGACTTGAAAGAGAAATTGAAAGCAAGTTCCTTTCAATTTTTAAAAGTGTGAGTGTATTAGTACAAAAGTATGAATGAATTGAAACTTGAAAGGCAAAAATTGACCGTGTAACCCCCGTGTTACATATCTTAACCATAGAGTAAATTTATAGTAGAGCCATAGAATAACACATACGTAGAAGGTTTTATTCGCTCAATAAATTAAACGTCATAGGTACGATGGAAATTACACAGTGGAGGGTGGAAAATATGGGTTCAATAATACCAGATGGTGGCAATAGTATACAGCGATCCACAAAGGAACTACACCCGAATTTCGTCTTTTTGTGGCAAACTAGTTGTGTTAAATACAATACAAATGAATACCAACGTTAAAAGTCAACAAAAAAGTGCAAAATACATTTACATTTTTCAGTTCTACACCAAAACGACAGGAAATAGTTAAGTGAACATATTTTGTAACTCCACCTGGTGTATGTAAATTTTAAATTTAATTTGCTCTCATTTCCACAGACCTACCGAGAGAGTGTGAAATGAAACGTCAGATGAGAGAATAAGTTCTTCTATAGTATGTGTTATTCTATGAGTAGAGCCGCCATTTATCTCATCTGACGTTTCCTTTCACACTCTTCGTGATGCGGCCGGTGTGATAGAGAGATGTTTGACGAAAAGTGAAATACACCAGGTGGAATTACAATAACTTCTTTCTTTAATTTTTCATGTCATTTTGGTGAAAAACTGTGAAATTTAAATGTGTTTTAAACTTTTTTATTGACTGTTATTGTTAGCATACATATGTGTTGTATTTACACAATAATTTTAACACACAAAACGAAATGCCGTTGTTGTTATTTTGTTCGTTGATTTGAACCATTGCCTCTATCTGGTATTAGTAAAGCAATTCTTTTCAACATCAAACGTATACATCACAGGAGGACAAATGTCAGAAATTTGGTGAGTGAAAGATTTTCTCTACCCATATTTACTCTATGATCTTAACTAATAGTAGGCAGACATAGAGTTGGCAGCCCAGTTCTTTTTGCAGTTTGTCACCACCTACGGCGACAGCGAAACAAAAAACGAAAAGGGCATTCGGTACCAAATTTCAAGGAATAAAGACGCGCTGTGCAAAAGTGAATTGAAAAGTAAGTTTAAAAAAAAATTCGTAAAAGTATTAAAAATTATTGTCCGCGGTGCAAAAGTGAAGTGAAAAGTAAAACTTAAAAAAAAGTTAGTAAGATCCTGATAAGGAATTACGTGGCGCCTTCCATGTTATTAAAAAACGACACTTCCATAATGTGTGCCTTCAAAACAAAAATAAAAAATAGCTTTATAATCTTTACTGTTTGTTTACATTTAATGAAATTTAAATATTATTTTTTTCGTAATACATATTTTTAAAACACTGAACTTAAACTGAAATTTAAATATTATTTTTTTCGTAATACATATTTTTAACACACTGAATTAAAACTGAAATGTAAATATTATTTTTTTAGTAATACTCGTACATATTTTAAAACACTGCATTTTTAACAATATTATTTGTAATTAATTTGAATAAAATTAGTTATAACTTTACTATATTTCAACTGATAAATATTGGTATTTTTCTAATCTTACAACAAGTTAGGTCAAATTAATTCAGTTAAAAGTTACTTTAAAATATACCCATTTATAATCACTCGAATAATTCTATACATAAACTAACTTAATTCTGTCTGGTAAATAATGGTTTTTTTTAACTCAATATAAATCAGTCAAAAATAATTACTTTTTAGTTAGTTGGAAAGTCATGCAGGGATGGATAATTAACCTCTGCCTAGCGCATGCCCATGTTAAATAGTCAGTTGGCCTTATGGAAAATCATCTATAAATGAGTAGTTGTGTTTATTAAAAAACTAGTTTTAAATGTCTTCAAAACCGGTTCAATTCTCTGCAGGGTAGTTACTTATGCCTATTTACTTATACCTATTTACTATTACCTATACCTATTTACTTAAATCGACTATTTGTTGTTGTTGCCGCTATAGGAACTGTAAATTAAATCCATTATTAGGAATTTATACATTACATTAATATATACATATGTACATATGTATATGTATGTAGGTATAAAACTTACCTATTTGATTGATATTGGGTGCTGCCGCTGCTGTTGCGATTTGTTGCATATTTGTTGTTGCGCCTACAAATTAATTAACATTTTTAATAAAAATATATATAAACAAGGGAACACAAAACTTACCTGAGTATTTATTTCTCTGCATAACAACCACTCGTTGCTTTCTTGTATTTCGTGTAGGTGCCATTTTGATTAGTAGTTTTTATTTTAATTTACTAAACGTCAACTGTCAGCTGCTATCAAACAGCATTGTTATTTTGCTTACTTGGCAGCACTTTCATTTAACATAAAAATGTATGAATTAATTTTTTCATATATTTTTTATAATTATATATCCATGTTAAATTCAAATTCACATTTAACATTTTGTTTCACTTAAATACATAAGTAAATATACGATATTTCAATATTTCATCAATCAAAACAACAGCCCAAGGTTTGTGTTCACACTGAAACAGCATCATAGTTTGTGTCCACGCTACAAACTCAAACACTCAACCAAACACCACACATATGTTTGAGTGTATGTGTTTAAACAATTTTCATTTCAGAAATTTAAATATTTGGAAGATATCAACCAATATGAAATGTATATCAAACGAAAGATAACACCTTCATTTACCTCTAAAAAAAATTTTAAAAAAGTTATCTCGCCGTTTCCTCATAATCAATGAAATAAAGATTACAACAATAACAATCTGACATGACTCCCTATACCGTAAGGTAAGACGTATTCTACGTCAAAAATTATATAAAGGTCTTAAATTATTATTCTAGTTGACAAATGCGGTTTGAGCTGCTTTTATTTGCACGTCTTCCTCTTTCGAAGATTCGAATTGCATAATTACTCTTAGAAACCTAGGAACTCTTCTATTTAATTAATTTTGAATACTTCTCTTTAATAGTACATGTAAAAAAAAATGGTGGATAACTTTCAATTTTTCGGTCAGGGTGGACCTTTCTGTGGAAATGCCCAAATGTAGGCACAACTAAAAATACACTTCAGACTAGAATTGCAGGACACAAATCTGATCAAAAATATACAAATACACACTGTGCAAACTTAATTCATTTTCCAAACTTTCAAGATACGTCCGTTTTAAATAGAAAAAATAATTATAAACGTCGAGTTATGTTAGAAATATTACAGATAATAAGGACTCCAATAGCGAAGAGAATAAACTTTACAGCAGATACATATAATTCAGCGCAGCATTATATACATTTAATTAGTAAAATGTTTGTTGTATCATTCAATTTATCATTATGTAACTTTTTAAATTTATCATGATGTGACTTTTTGAATTTATCATTATGTATAAACTTTTTCAACCAAATTATTTTTCTGGCTGAACTTAAAGAAACTATTTCTACAAAATGTTTCTGGCTGTAACTTAAACCATTTTTCATATGTCAAAGAAAACCTCTTAATTGGTTAATTTTTTCACTTTGATATTGTTGTATTTTCAAATTATATAAGAAAAAATTTTTGGTTTTAATTCCTTTAATTTTTAATTGTTGCCATTTTCCTGACAATGCTACTCAATAGCTAGCGAAATATTGAAATTGACCTAACGCTCGAATATTTTCATTTGATTTCTGTTTTGTTGGGTTGGGTATGTTCTAGCCAAGAGTGGATTTCTTATTTTGTGAGATATATTTTCCATTAAAGGCAGTTATAGGAATTCGGTGCTATTCACGAAATTCCTTAGTTTGTTCCAGTCCATACCCATAAGTTTGGTCATGTCCGGTATCGTACTATCCGAAAGATATCTGGATCTAGCTTGTGTGAAGGCCGGGCAGTGGCATAAGAAGTGCTCCATCGTCTTCCATGCATGCCCTGCACGCACTCACTGTTCGCCACTAGTCCAATACGGTACAGGTGGGCCCGTAATCCCGAATGCCCCGTTAAGACTCCCATCATTTTGCTCATTTCGGATTTTCCCAGTTTCAGCAAACCTTTTGTCCTCAACCCATCTGGGTCTCCCCATAGGATCTTTGCCATCCTGCCTACTGATTCCCGGTTCCACTGGGCTATATGTGCCGACTCCGCCCATTTACTTAACTCAGCCTTCGTCACACCAAAGGGTTTCGCTCCAACTAGGCTCACCGTTTGGAGTTCCCTGGCTTTCGTTGCCCGGAGGTTCGCTCTCTCGTTGCCGAAGAAGTTTGAAATAAAACGCATTGCAATTCAGATGTCAGCTTTTCTTTATTCCAAAACAGCAGTCTTCATTTAACAAACAAAATCAATAGAATTGTAATAAAAGAATACGTTAACATAAACCGTTTCAATAAACAACAAATAGAGAATGTAAATATCGCAATCTCACTAATAGAAAATAAATAAAAATAAATTTGTGCGTAAAATTGAAAAGCATTAACTCGATTATTCATTAAACTATTTACAAAATATATTATTAAACTTTACAATTTCGCAGTTACAATTAACTTAAACTCTCAAAATTAGTACTCGTTTCAGCAGGAATGTTGTTAATTATTATATCATAGGTCTCTTAAATGAACGTAGCATCAATGGACTTAACTTTAAGTATTACTTCATACTTAGCAATATAATGCAAGATGTGTGTGTATATATATATACCAAAAAAGGCATTAATATGTTTTTATCAAATGCAAGAGTGTAAAAAAATCAACAAAAATTGCATTTTGTAAATTTGACCTACAAAAAAAAATGCTTTATTTCGCCAATAAAAATGTATCCGCCTCATGCTCACGCCTGCTTTAGAACCTAAATATCCTTCATATATATTTTTAGAAAAAGTTTCGTTTTATAGTACGTAGGTATTTAGATTTAGCAAAACTTCTTGTGTTATTTGCCTCGCTAGTCGATTAGTTATTATTGTGCATTTTGTGGTGGTAACACCCCAAACTGTAGACGCAATTGTTCCAAGAATAAAAATGTAATAATTGTGTGTGGGCCTAAGCGAATAAAAGCCGGGATGTAGCCCTTGAAGAACCCGAGAGGTCCAAGCCGAGCAGTAAACTTAACTATTTCCCAAAGACCAGTGAACTCTCCAGGTTTAGCATTCATTGACCTTGTTTTCAAGACATCCAGAGGTTGAGTAAGTGTTGTAGCAATTGCACCGGCAGCCAGAGATGCGGTAAAATGTGTTATCGTGTTATCTTTGAAGTGGGGTGTGGCTAAAAGCATGGATTTGATCTGTAACAAGAGAAAATACGTACATATAAGTATGTATAAGTATGTATATGTACAAATATTACATTTTTATAAAAGGTTTACAAATTGTAATTTAAAGGAAATGGAGACCAAGTCTGTTTAGGATTTTGCAAACTTAAACTTAGTTTTATAGGCTATAACGGCGTAATTGCACTCTAAATTTCACAGGGGAAAGTGCGATAATCCACTCATAATATTTTACTTTTTTTATAAACATCGATTATTGAATTTGCCAAAATTCGGTTCATTTCGAAATATGTGATTCTGCAGTGCAAGTGGTTTTCCACCGTTATTGACTGTAAGTAAATAAATGTTACCTGATCGTAGAAAGCAATCTGCCCAATGGTCATTAAAACACCTCTACCCGTAGCAGTAGTCGCTCCTGAGAATAAACGTTTAAATCCTTCGTGGCGATAAACTTTTACAAGACCATCAATGGCATTTTTGTAGCTGACATTGAATAAAAACATTAAATAAGCACATAATTTTCCTGGTTTTATTACTCACTTTCTCCTCTGTTCCGCGGGCAATTTTACATCATTTTGCATACGAACATTCACCATATCAGCTGGCGTTCCAACGATTCCTCCACAAGTACCTGCCAAACCAGCTAAAGCTATTTTGCCCAAGAATGAATTAGTATTAAAGTGGTCCTTGCCCACTTCATAAATGCCGAAACGTGTCATCGAATATGTCATCTGACGCAAAACGGAAGCCGATAATCCATTGTACAAAGCTAGGACACCCTGTTCTCGAACCACCTTAGCGGTCAGTTGCATAACGGACAATTTACCTTGTTGAGTTTGTAGGGCAACTTTGACCAAATCCAGCGGATGGGTGCAACAAGCAGCGCCAGCGCTGGCCAAACCACCGAAATACCAACGTCCCAGACGTTTGGAGTTTGGATTATCATTAGATGAAGACATGTCCGCTCGTATGTAGTTCTCACTCTACGACAATATCAGCCAACAAGCAATGAAATGTTATTGATTGGGAAGCTGCAATTACAAGACGAAACGAGAAAATTTAATATTTATGGGGTGACATTTAAACTTTGATATTGGCCGCAAACGTGTAAAGAACGTACGCAAATAATTGATGTTACTCTTGTTTTGCAATGACGTCACTGTGAAGAGCTGAAAGCCAAACACGTCATCATCGGACCTAAATACCGTAACTACATATGTATATCGCATTCAATACACGTTTTAAGCGTTCATACGAAAAATACCTGATATCCTTTTTGGGCTCAGTGAGTACTTTTAAATAGCCCATAGAAACCACTTAGATAATCACTTACACTATTCAAGTTGTCTCTTGAAGTCCTTGTAGTCGGACGTGGGTTTGTACAAAAAGGAATTCATTCAGCGAGTTGTTTTTGCCCTTTTGAACACAACATCATATCACGTACTATGTGGTGGAATTTTGCTGACTGGGCACAATCGCAAATCTATTGAAGGGAGTGTAGTGGGTTGCTTTTGTTGAGGAACTTTAAATAATTTCTGTTTATTGCATATTTATCTAGTAATACTAAGAGCCGTTCTAAGCGGTTTAAACCACCGGAAATGCCAATGTTTCTACCAATTTTGTCTATTATTTGCAACTTCCGATTTTTATCTTATAATTACAACTGTAATAATAACAGTATAAACAACAACAAAAGTTCTGTTGACATTTGCGAAATGACAGATACAACCTTCAGAGCTGCCAAGTGGCTTAAAATTAATTTTCTCATTAAATCCCATGTGCACATATTTTACATTTTTTCAGTCTCAATGACCGGGATCAGGGTATCTGTTTTGATGCAAATATTTCAGTGAAAAATAGTTTATCATTATCATTGCACAGCAAGTTTTCACTCCACTTTAATTTTGAGCGATTCACAATTGTTTCATTAGATGCTATTCCTCTATTTTGAAAGCATTTAATGTAAATAAACTTGATTGGTGTTGTGATTTAATGGGTCTTTATTTCAATTTCTAGAGGAATACAATGTTAATACAATGGAAATTAATTGTATTTGTTCGCTATTGTTAAAGGTGCGAACGTATGTATATACATACATATATATTCAGACAAACTGTTCAACCGTATTTTAATTGTTTTCTATAAAGTGGCTTAAAACCTTTATTATATTATGTAATTCAATCAGTGGCAGCTAATTTGTTTTAAAACTAGTTGTAAAAGGTGCAAAACGTAATGTATTTTCAAAGGAAATATGAAAGTTGTTCGAAAAAGTGTACAACACTGATTTGCAGAGAGTGAAAAAGAACGATTTGCAGAGAACATCTCCAAAAAACCTGATGTGATCAGGGTTTTATTTTGAATGAAACCAACCAAAACAAAAAAATCGAAGACACGAACTTTTATTTCGATGTTGTTTGTTAAGTACTTAATATTTTTTCATAACTTTCATTCTTATCTATTCTTTAATTCTATGTCATGTTTTTCTTTCATATTTTAAAACTACTCTACCAGATTGATTGATCATACAATTTCTTTCAGATTAAAAAGTATTTATATTAGGTGGTGTTATTGCAACAATGACAATAGCTATTTTATATTTTTTGGTGTCATACCACTGCCAAATTCAAATCAAATTTGGTAACAATTGCAATACAAGTACACAAGAGTACAAAAAAGAAATCCATATGAATTTAACAGTCAGTTGAGGCAACGATTTGAAAACAAACAAATCTTTTGTTTTTTTGTTTGAATTTCTGTCCGTTTTCCTCAGAATAATACATCCATAGATACATTTATTCTCTCAATAAATTAAACGTTATAGGTACGGTGGAAAGTAAACATTGGATGGCTCAAAACATGGGTTCAATAATACCAGATAGAGGCAATAGTAAACAACGTCCAGCAAAGGAACAACAACCGAATTCCGTGTTTTTGTGGCAAACTAGCTTTGTTAAATACAATACAAATGTATACAAACGATAAAAGTCAACAAAAAAGTGCAAAATACATTTAAATTTTTCAGTTCTACACCAAAATGACAGGAAAAAGTTAAGTGGACATATTTTGTAACTCCACCTGATGTAAGTTAATTTTAAATTTAATTTCTCTCATTTCCACAAACCTACGACGAAGAGTGTGAAATGAAACGTCAGATGAGAGAATAAATGTATCTATACCTATATTCGTCTATGCCACAAACCTACGACGAAGAGTGTGAAATTAAACGTGAGATGAGAGAATAAAAGTATCTATGTATGTATTAGTCAACGGTTTTCGTAGAAATTACATTTTTTCTAGTGATGTACTCAAAATTATCGAATGATGTGGTGTGAAACGTAATGAGATATGAACATTTTTCAAAGATGTTGAGCTCATAGAATAACACATACCATAGAAGGTTTTATTCGCTCAATAAATTAAACGTCATAGGTACGATGGAAAGTAAACATTGGATGGTAGAAATATGGGTTCAATAATACCAGATAGTGGCAATAGTATACAGCGATCAACATAGGAACAACAACCGAATTTCATGTTTTTGTGGCAAACTAGTTGTGTTAAATACAATACAAATGTATACGAATGATAAAAGTCAACAAAAAAGTGCAAAATATATTTAAATTTTTCAGTTCTACACCAAAACGACAGGAAAAAGTTAAGTGAATATATTTTGTAACTCCACCTGGTGTAAGGTAATTTTAAATTTAATTGCTCTCATTTCCACAAACCTACGATGAAGAGTGTGAAATTAAACGTCAGATGAGAGAATAAGTTTATCTAGGTATGTATTAGTCTATGGTTGAGCTCAGAAAGTGTCAAATTTGTATGGGGAAATGTTAACATCTTTGGCAAATTGATTGATGATGTAATAGCCTTTTTTGGGGAACGCGTGGAAGATGGTGAACAAATGAAACATGCGTTCATACTTGCAACATCTTTCATCATTTATTAAATGCCACATCGCTGTATCGGAACTAAAATGGATTAGGAAATATTGTATATATATTGTATTATCTATTGGGGCCCAGCAGTCGAAAAAATGGAGAATAAATTTCGTCACACGTTTATTTTTTTACATTTCATATTTATTACAATTGTTTTATTCCTAAATTTATTTCGTTAATATGTATTTATATTAGGTGGTGCTATTGCGACAACGACAATAGCTGTTTTATATTTATTTTGTATCAGCTATTCTAGCGCTACCACCTGATATCAATACATGTTTTGTTTGAATTTCTGTGTTTGTTTGAATTTAAATGTTTTTAGTGATGGACTCAAAATTATCGAATAATGTGATAATATAATGGGTGGACCGTGATGAATTTCCAAATTTAATTTTTTAAAGATGTTGAGCTCACAAAGTGTAAAAGTTTTATTGGAAAATTTTAAAATCTTTGGCAAATTTAATGAAGATGTAGGATGTGTCCTAGTGTGGAAAGATTATTAAGCATAGTACGCAGATGAACTTGAATGCAAGGTTGAGAAATTTTCAATTGACGGAAAAATAAATGTGTAGATATGTATGTATATGCAGTAGTGACCTTATTGCATGTAACTATTTTGCAAAAAACGGCATTTATCACTCATTATTTCAGTTCTTAGTGTACGTACGTCTTGGTGTACGTATGTATTGGACTTGACACAATGTAAGTGAGTTGACATGAGTATTTTTATCAGGTGTGTGAGTTTATTAGTCAAGCGGCATTGAGGTATACCGAGATTTTGCAGTGTCTGAGATTTTCTCAAATACAGAGATTCTGCATACCTTTTGACAGTGCTGGAATCTCAGTAAATTTTTTGGATTTCATTCAAATAGGCCAGAATCTGTGAATCCAGTGTGACGCAAAGCTGTTATTTTAGATCAAAAACGATGCACTAATTAGACAGTCACAACTAACAGTTATCGAAAAATATTTGATGTTTTCGCCTTAAAAAAATTAAATTAAAAATTAAATTAAAAAAATCATACTTTTCAAAAAAATTTCGATTTACCTGTCGATAACTAACACAGTTACCGGAAAAATAGTTTGTTTCCCCCTTATTTTGACCGTTACTTTAAAATTCATTATTTTAACGTTAACGCGATTTGTGTTAATTAACCTATTTCTTTTCTCACGGCGCATGGATGTGGTGGTAAGACTAGAATAGCGGACTTATTTATTTTTCTCATTCCTTAGGTATTTGTTGTTTCTCAAACATATATTTTTTATACTTTTTTGTTTACTTTTATTCCTGGAATACATTTTTGCTGAATTTTAATTTTAATTTTAAAATACCAGACAAAGCAAAATGCCTATTATTGTAGGCTTGGTGTGTCTGTCGCGTCTTGACTTTCGGTCATATTGCCCAGTTTGGGTTTAGTGATTTTTTTGTATGAAGAAAAGAAAAAGTGGCATGGTTGCCTAAATCAAAGTGCAAAACACACTACCAACAACAATTCTGAATTTGCATATGAATGTTGGCAAATTCCCTGGTCCTTATTTGACTGTCAAGAACCTCTAAAATTTTATATTACAACTGTGTCACTGTGTATGTATGTAACCCTTAATTGTGAAAAGAAAAACAAAAGGGAATTTTTAAAAATTTTCTAAGCGTAATTTTTTTCAATTTCTTAAAAACTTTACAATTTCATAAAGAAATGTACGAACAATTTATGTATCATTTTGATTTATAATTTATGATCAATGGGAAAGTGTTTTAATAAGCTACAGGAAAATATAAATTTGTGTCCATTGTAGAAACGAACAAATTTGATACTAAAAGGTTTGATATTTTATCTAATCATTAATAAATTTCGTCACAGGGATCGTGACTGGAGCCGTCGGAAGTAACAAACGAGAGGTGCTACATTTGAGGAGCCTGGAAACTCGTTTTTATTATGTTATCATTTAATTAAATGTTATTATTGTAAGCAAACAACATCTGGTTATGCCTTACATACTTTTTTAATTTAAACAACAACATTTGTTAATATAAATATGTAAATTGGGCTAAACATTTGGTAAGATTGAACATTGAAATGAATCTAATTCGCCTACAATAAATTCTGTAAATTGCCTTTAGTGCATTGGGTAAATCGAGAAATACGGAAGGCAAATTTTCATATTGTTTGTGAAAGTAAAGTTGCCTACGTTTATTGGTAATATCACAGTGTTACATTATTAAGAGTGTGCACCAGTTGCTTTTTGCACTAACGAGTTCCGTGGAAGACTTGGGAAACTGCTAGAGTATAGCGTAGTAATAGAAAATGTGTTTTGTTCAATTTTGTTTTGCGCTATGCTTCGCTTTTTTGGAAGATTGATTTTCAGGATTTGTGTCGTGTTTCATTTACTTCCACCGAATAACCGTATTGCATCTAATTTATTATTGTATTTTTTGTTAATTTGATCACTTTTTACCACTTTTTTAATACAATATTTCACAAAACTACCCAAAATTAAGAACGCGCCACGAACGAAAAAATCAAAACAAATGTGAAAAACAGTTGATTATTTGCGGAACATTTTTGCTGAATTCCAGTTAGCTATCAACATTTCTTGGCTTATGTCCCCACAGCCCAACCTCTCGTAATAGCACCAAATTACTACAATGGATGCAACTTTTTATCCAAAGAAAAGTTGAAAAATTTTTTTGTCGGCGGCCCATATATCCCTGATTACGGACCCCCAAAGTTTGAACATATAACCTTCAATATCTGCTACATTTTCGGACGGACCGGAACAATATGGATATCGTTGGAAAGCTTATAAATATGTCTTTAAAACTGCGTCTTTATATCCACGATTCATTAACTCATTGCGAGCCAATTCATGATATTCGACTTTTATACCCTTTTACAAATTTTCTGAAAAAAGGTTATTATCTCAGAATATTGCTAATGTGAATGCGCTATTTGACAATGCCGTCAGGAAGGTGGGCCCTGCAGTTAAAATAATGACACTTTATTTGTCTTTGTAACCCTCTAAAATCCCGAGAAAGTAAGAGTGAAAGCGCAGAATTTTTTCTTTTTTGATTTTGCCACACTTCGACTTAAGGTACAGAGGGGATTTGAACTCTCCTGAGAGAGCCCGGCCAGAAGGCCGGGCGACTAGGTGGAATATAAGTTTAACGATTTTCAAAAAGGTCTACCACATGGTACGAGCAACGTGGTTCCCATTTTCTCACATTCTTTAATTTTTTTTAATTTTGGTTTTTCTTAAAAAAAGGTTTTTTATCCGATATCTCGATAACTAAGCAAGATATCGAAAATTTTAATATAATATTTTTCAATTATTTTAACCTGTGTTACACAAAACAGAGACCAAACCAATCACTAAATATCCGAAATTTGGAGGCCCATAACTGCGAAAATATCGGTTTCCGACAAATTTTGTTTTAACATTTTAGCTTAAAATAACGTGTTTTACGATCCCAAAAAAAAGAAAAAAAATCGGAATTTTGGGCCCAACTGGACTTGCTCCCATTTCTTCTTTGAAAGCATATTCTCTATCTGTTCTCCAAGTACTAAATTGAACAGCTGACTCATCGATACCTCTTGGGTAATATTGCCAAATTAAGCACTAAGTTGCGTAATGCATTGGCTTATATATATCAGACCATGAATTTGGGTAATACTAGACAGGCTTTTTTTCTGAGGAGAGAAATGCCCTATTAACAAATTTTGCAAAAATTTTATAACCTAACTTGGCAACTCTGTTTGTTCATATCTTGCGACGCTATGCAACACTACATTTTGCCACCAGACAGCTGCTAAAATCAGCTGAGATTTGCAATACGAGTAGGTTGAAATTGTTTGCGAAATTGTACGTAGTTCGTTTTGTAAATCAAGTATCTCTATTAAAATATTGAGTTGTAAATTTATTGGTTCAGGTAAGTGATCTAAGTTTTTGTTTATCCTTCCATGGAAATTGGAATTTATGCAATTTTGTTAAAACTGATAATACTCTTTCGGATTGGAGGAAATACACAACAAAAGTTTTACGTATGGGTGACTACACGGGATATAAACATTTTTTAAATGCTATTTCCAGAATCTTTCAAGATGTATTTAGACTGAATTGCCAGAGCTTGGCGGAGCAGCTGAAAAAAACCAAATTAGAGGAAACAGAACAAATTTACTTTCGCACAAAATTACCTATTTTGTGGAAGCTTTACGCTCTACGCAGTAAGCTTGATAACACAAAAATATTAAGCCGGAGCCGCGAAGCTTGTGTTGGACCTACCCTACAATAGAAAATTCCTAAGCCCGGCCGAAGGCAGTCCACACAAAGCTTTAAAAAAATGGTTTCCCATTATATTCCATGAAGGATTGGTGAGAGCTTTTCACAATCAGTGAGATATGCGCTTTCTAATTTTTACACTCACTGATTGGGACCTACAGCTTTACACCGGTTCCGAACGGTATTTTGAGAAACTTTTTCATGGCTAAGTACTCGCTAGCGTCACCATCACTAAGCCAGGATCAAACCCACGTACTCATCTACAAGAGCCGCACACACTACCATTGCCCCACCGACGGCCGGTATAAAGCAGAGAGCTTTATAACAGAAATACTATGCCGAAGCCGGTGTTGGTACAAAACTCTAAGCCCGGTCAAAGACCGGCCACGCAGAATGCTTTATAACGCAAAAATACTATACCGAACCCGCGGTTGGGTCTACGCCAGAGGGGAAACATCAATAAGCACCTCACATGTGTTCTATTTTGACATAATAAGCATATTTCGTAAAAAGTTATGACAAAAACCCCAAAGCTTTAAGCTGCTCCTCATTGGGTTAATAGAGCCTTGAGGTTTATATTTATATAGTTTTCCAATGGTACCCATTTTGTCGCAATCCGATAGCGATAGACCAAAATATTTTTCTGGAATTTTTAACTTTTACATTCCAGGGGCAAACTGCATTTGTTCAAAAAAGAACAAAAGGTGCCGAAGGTTTCCGAAATATAGGCATCCAAAGCTTGAATCTATAATCGGTTGTATGTCAGCCATTACAAAGGTCTTTCTGAACTCTATAAATCAGTGTATAAACATATTTATTTTTATTAACCCATTGAGAGGCTAATTAAAAAAAAACATTTTTTAACCTCACTTTTGATATAAATTATTTTTTTTATTTACGGTATAATATTCACCAATAACACTACAAAGACCGGAGATATTAAAGTTCAAAATTGAAGTTCATAGTATTTTTAGCTTAGGGTTTTTTTTTGTATAAAAAAAAAAAAAAAAAAAAAAAAAAAAAACCCATTGCTCCACCGACGGCCACAGATGTATAGGGTCTAGAAATACCTTTATATTGATACCCATTTCAACCAGACAAGATTATAAATACCCGAGATATGAGCGATTATATACTCAAGCTTTAAAGCCATATATCTCAAAAATTTGGACCGATCGCGGGGGAAAAACTTTTTGAACTCAGCGCAGAAGCTTTTGTCGGTGGTGAAATTTTGGTGTAGATCAGAGAGTTGGTGCTAAAGTATATTTATGCCGAGAAAAATATAGAAACACGGAAAATGAAAAAGTTTTGGCAGAAGTCTATTTTACCGAAAACTGGTCGGTACAAAAATCGCTTCAAGTGTCAAATCTACTTCCGCGGTGTCTACGAATATGTTCTATTCCATAGAACATATCTCTGCCTTCAGTGACCCGATCGGGACAATATATTAAAGCTCTCAGAAGTAAAAAAAGTGGTGTCCCATAACATCCCATGAAGGGATTAAGGAGAGCTTCTCACAGTCAGTGAGATATGCGCTATCTAGTTTTTACACTCACTGATTGGGACCTACAGTTTTACACCGGTTCCGGTCGGTATTTTGAGAAGCTTTCTCGTGGCTAAGTACTCGCTGGTGTCACCATCACTAAGCCAGATGACCGTCGTCGAAAGAAATGTACGAGCAGGGATCGAACCCACGTTCTAATGTACAAGAACTGTGCACACTAACCATTGCACCTCTTAGAAGTACCCTCCAAATGACTTCAAAAAATATAAAATGTTATTAACCCATTGCGTACCTATTTCAATATTTGTATTTTTGACCCAGCGTTTATGCGAAAAATGTGTCAAAATATTACAGTTAAAACTTAAATTTTTTGTATTCGTATTTCCATATAAATATGTAATTTTGAACAAACTGCAATGCGGTTGAGTGTTGCCAGTTGGTCATGTTCCAAGAGTTACAGCATTTAAAAACTACTAGCTTAGTTTCCTACTTCTTACCCGTTCAGTTCTTTGTCTTGATTCTTCTCTTTCATTTCTCCTTTGGACTCTTTTGCCATTATTTGTGAGACGACCAACGACGACCAACAATAATGATACAACCTAATATAATATTTTGCACTCATTAAATATTCCAACAATCGCAACTATTTCATGAATTATACGTACACAATTTTATGAAATCGTTAAATTCACTTTATTTTACAAATGTACAAATTACCGGCCTTATTCATAAAAGGTTGTGAGAGTTTTGAGTAAAGTTTTTATATGATAAATCAACTCTCAAACCTCTCACAACTTTTTATGAATAAGGCCATAAGTTTTTAATCCGAAAATATAAAATTAACGGCCGTTTTGATGAACACCTGTGAAATTTAAACGTATTTTGGACTTTTTTTTTTGTTATATTTTATTGTTAATGTATATGTATTTGTGGTGTATTCACACAATAATTTTAACGCACAAAACGAAATGACATTGCTGATTTCTTGTTGGTTGGTTTGAGCGAACAATACTTTCCAAGATGCAACGTCCATATTAATCGCTACTCTATATGTCATTACTCTATGCTTTTATTGTTGGTATACATGTTATGAGTTTGACACAACGAAGTGGGAAGCAAAAACAAAATGCCTGTTATTTTTGCCATTAAATTACAAAAACACGTCCTGCGTTTACCAGGAGTATTTTTTGTCATGGATTATATTCTGGCGGCCGTCGGAGGTGTAATGGTAAGGGTTTGCAACTATTGTATATGAGGACGTGGGTTTGATCCATGGTCTGACCTCCTTATCACACTATCGACCACACTATCGAGTACTTTGCCATGAAAAAGCTTCTCAAAATAACGACCGGTACAGGTGTAAAACTGTAGGTCCCTATCATTGAGTGTAAAACTGGAAAGCGCACAGCTCACTGGTTTGCGAGAAGCTCTCCCTTCATGGGATGTAACGGGAAACCATTTATTTATTTTATAAGAAATCTACCTACATATGTAAAAAAACGACGTCGTCTGTAGAGACTTATTTAAAGAGAATATTTGCCTCATCTGAGTTTTAATTTCACACTGTTCGTGGTGCGGTCGGTCTGATAGAGAGATGTTTGACGAAAAGTGACTTACACCAGGTGGAATTACAAGAACTTTAATTAAACAAACAAATTAAACAAATTTCAACATATTCTTCCAACTTGCTCTATCCTTCGCCTTTTCTCGCCAGTTGGTAACACCAAGGATAACGGAGGTCTTTCTGCCTGGTCTTTCCAGCGGAGTCTTGGTCGTCCTCTTTTCTTGCTTCCATCGGGTACGCTATCGAAAACCTTTCGAGCTGGCTCATCTTCATCCATTCTGATAACATGGCATAGCCAACGCAATTGGCCTATTTTGATTCGCCTAGCTATGTCCACGTCAGAATATAATTCATATAGCTCTTGGTTCCAGCGATGTCGGTGCTCGCCGTTTTCTCTAACGGGACCATATATTTTACGGAGAATATTTCTCTCGTATACTTCCAGGTGTTTTTCATCCGCTTTTCGGAGGTAAAATGAGAGTCTGATATAGCTGGTATTTTGTCCGTCGAGAGAGGGCTTTGTTCCTAAACTGAGCCCAAAATAGCATCTATTTGCAAGCACAATTCTCCTATATATCTCCAGGCTACACTATCTTCCACTATCATTACCTCATGATCTTCAGTGGAAGAATCCGAGTGGAGTAGTGCTGAAAAGTGGTCGCTCCGCATTTTGAGCACACACTGCTTCTCAGTCACCTGATTCCCATTCTCGTTCTTGCAGGAGGGTAGCCCATTATTAGGCCCGTTATTCAATCTTCTTACCCTCTGGAAAAACTTTCGGGATTCACCATTCATCCTGCACATTTCGGTTTTTTCACTCTCTCTCTGCTCCCACTGCCATTTTTTCCGCCTAAATAGTTGGTTTTCCTCCCTTCTCAGCTTCTTATACCGCTCACTCGCCTCACGCGTTGTAACTGACTGTTTCGTTGCCATACGTGCAGCGTCTTTTCATCAGTTGCAATGCGACATTCTTCGTCGTACCATGGCTTATCCTTCTGCGGTTTTTGATAGCCAAGTTAAGTCCTTGCAGCGGTTTCCAAAGAATGGGGGATGTGCTTCCACTTCGCATTTGGGTCTTCGGGAGGGGGGTATTCTGCTCTAGCAGGAGAGATAGCTTCTGTCGATAGGACATTGATATCTCCGGTATTTGTAGCTTGTCAATATCCAGCTTTTCCTGTGTTCGGCTTCGTACGTTTTTCGCCCTGCTCAGTCTTGTGCGAACTTTCGCAGCCACTAGGTAATGATCCGCCATCTATTACCAAGTGATCAATCTGGTTCTTCGTCCGCTGATCAGGAGATATCCAGGTCGCCTTAAGTATGTCCTTATGCTGGAATCGTGTAATACTAACTACCATGTTCTTTGCAGCAGCGAAGTCTATCAGTCTAATTCCATTATCGGTAGTTGGTCGAAAGACACTTTTCTTTCCTAATTTGGCATTAAAATCGCCTAGAATAATCTTAATGTCGTGGTCAGGGCTGCGTTCATATATTCCCTCCAGGCGCTCATAAAATGTTTCTTTGACCTCATCATCTTTATCCTCTGTCGGTGCGTGCACACAAATTAACGAGATGTTGAAATATTTCGCTTTGATGCGAATTGTGGCTATTCGGTCACTTACTGGGTTGAACCTTGAAACTAGGTGTCGCAGTCTCTTGCCAACTATAAATCCGTTCACAAATTCGCGCTCATGGCAGCTGTAGTAAATATCGCAGTTCTTCTTTCTGGAACAACCATATCCTGTCCATCACATTTCCTGGATCGCTGTGATGTCAGCTTTATGTTTTCCGAGGACATCCGCCAGTTGGAAAGTGGCACCAGTCCTGTATAGCGTTCGCACATTCCAGGTACATATCCTTAAATCGTGGTCCTTATAACGTTTGCGAGGGTCGTCAACAGTTGGGGGGTTTCTTTGTTTATTATCTTCTTTGTGTATTTTCATTGCCAACACAACGGTGGCGGGAGGCAAACCCAGCCCACCGTGGTTTGCATTTTACCTACTGCCAGGATGATTATGTTTCAGCCGCCCATTATGGATCAGACGCTGACCAGAATGCAGTGTGTCGAAACTGGATTTTGGTTTCTTCAATATGTCCACTACTTCGAATCCTGAGACGTATCAGTGACCGCAATACCACTCAGGTTGCTCATTCCGTTTCGTCTTCTAACTTTAGTTAGCTAACGGAGGTTTCCGATAAGCCATTGCCCAGGATATACTGCGTGGAAGTAGTGAGCTGCTTGGACCGCCCAATGAAGGAATCATTTCTGGCCACTCCCAAGTGAATGGCTATCAGAAACTTTCCACCTCCAAGGACAGTCCCATGTCCCCATGTTACAAGAACTGCTGACTTTAATTTTTCATGTCGTTTTGGTGAAATTTAAATGTGTTTTACACTTTTTTATTGACTGTTATTGTTTGTATACATTTGTGTTGTATTTAACACAATAATTTTAACACACAAAACGAAATATCGTTATTGTAATTTAAACCAAACATTTATCCATTAAATATTCTAAAATATTCTCTGTGAAGATCAATACACAGTTGCATGCGCTTAAACCAATTTTCGAAGCACTTTTTCCACTCCGATTAAGACACCTCCAAAACATGGTTTTTGAACGCTTCAACAGCTGCGGGCGTCGAAAACTGACTACGCAGTAAAAATAAGTCATTGGGTGCCAAATCAGGGCTGTACGGCGGATCACCCATCCATTCGACATGTTGAGTGCTCAAATAGCCCATTGTTTCAGCTGATGTGTGGGAACTCGCATTGTCCTGATGCAAAATGCTCCTCTTCTGTTGTTGTTTTTCCTTATTTCTTCAAATGTGGTGGTATACCACTCAGAATTGACCGTCCTACGTTCCACTGAAGGCATTGTGGCCACATGACCGGTTAAAAGTCGAAACAAGTTGATTGCGACACTGTATCCTTTGACCGAGATGAATTCTTCAACACACTGTAAGTACAACAAATAGTGCTCGTAAGTGAAAACGTTCTATGTATGTTTATGGTAAATAAACAATGGCAATCTTTCCAATGGAAGTTCCAGTTTTCATCTAGTATTGCCAGCACCCAAAATATAAATAGCAACCCTCGTAACACTTGAAATAAAAAATTGCATTCCTCGTTATGATTCTCCCTCAAATGCCATCAAAAATGTATTACTGTCATTGGAGAGAGGGTTTTCTGTTTTTGTAATAACAACGAAACCAGTGGGTTCAGTTGAACGGTATTTTCGCTACTGTTTTCGTAAACAATTGTGAAAACATGTGATTTTCAGTGTTAACTTAGATTAGCCTCGGTGCACATGTTTCAAATGTTTTGAATTTACTTTTTTGTGTGGTAGAAATACTCTTTTTGTAGATATGTATATATAGTGGCTTGGCTTGGCTTATATTATATTATATCAAAGTATATTTTACACACAGTTTTGGAACATTTTTCGAATAAGTTTTTTTGAAAAAACAGTTTTTAATTAAAAATCATTTATCATCATCATTAAGTGACCGTGACCAAGAACTTTCTAACGCCTCTATTACTGCAAAATTTTTGTCCGAGTCCAAAAGTGGTGAACAACTATTTAAAGAATACTAAGAAGTACGGAACGCGGTACAAATGAAAGATTTTCAAAAAGGTTACAGCGCGAGTTAAATGCAAAATTCTTCAACTGTCGTCGAATTCCAGTATGACGTTAAATAAAATTGCAGTCATTGCAGGAGTGAACGTTAACAAAGCCACAATCCACAATGTTACAAAAATCTTTACATTCCTAAAGCGTCGGAAATTGCAGAAAAAGCCGCAACTTAATCCCGCCTGCAATCAGCAGAGGTTGGAGTTTGCGAAGGATCACATGTCATGGACAGTGCCACAAGGAGAACAACGCAACGACTGGAAAAGGGTAATTTTTTCTGAAAAGATGGCCCGGATAATATAATTACTTACTGTAATTACTATTTTTCATAACATCAGGACGGAGGAACAATTACTATTTTCATAACATCAGGAAGTAGCAACAATTTCTAAGTCGCCATCATAGCAGAGAGGGAGGAGTATTGGTTTGGGGTGCCATATCCTACTGTGGCGCTTCCAGTTTGGTTTATGTGAAAGAGCGAACGACTGGAAGGATTTATAGAGACTTACTACAAACTGCTTTCGTGGAGTTCAGGGACATTTTTTTGTCCCATTTCATTTATTTTGCAGCATGGTAATGTTCCTATTCATACAACTCGCGTTAAGGATTGAGTTCAGACCCAGGATGTGGAAATATTACCGTCGCCACCTAATTCACCGGACCGAAGCATAATTGAAAATGTTTGGGGATGGTTAACACGCAAAATTTATGAAGGTGGAAGGCAGTTTTCAAATAGATATGAGCTCATTGACGCTATACAGACAGCCTGAACCGAAATTTCATTGAATTATATTGCATCTCTCTACAATTGTATGCAACCCAGAATTTATGACGTTATTTTAAACAAAGGAGGGCATACTAAGTATTAAATATTGTAAAACAATGTAAAAATATAAAACAAACTAAACTTTCTGACAAGAAGCTGAAAATTATACCTTAAATTAATTTTAATGAGGTGAGGATAATCTAAGTTAACTCTGAAAATCACATGTTTTTACAATTGTTTTCGAAAACAATGGCGAAAATACCGTTAACATCAACTAACCCTTCTGGGTTTGTTGCTATTACAAAATTCGAATACCCTCGTTTCAATGGCAATAATACATTTTTGACCGCGTTTAAGGAATGTCAAAATGTGATAGATTCTTTTTGTTTTTAAGTGAGATTAGTCTATGTTAACGGATTGATTGTATTTCAAACCTCCTCACATATTCTCATAACAATGTGGAGAAATCGGGAAGATTAGATTAGATTATAGATTTATTAGATTTATATAATAATACGCGGAAGTCGCCAACTTCTTTTCCTATTTTTCCACATTCTGTTTTGTGAAGTTAGATCAATTGGCCTCTGAATATCTAGTATGTAAGTTCCAACCCCTACAAGCGGCTGATTCAATAGTAGTAAAAATGAAATGTTAGCTTATAAGAAATTAATTACTTTTTTCACCCGATTCCGCCCCCACAAACTGGAAGCAAATGAAAGATTTTTCATTGTTAGTAAGAGCACTGTCATATACATTGAATAGCGTGGAACGCCCGACTTTAATCTTTGCCAGCGATGTCAGATACGGTTAATAATAAATCAAATATGGTGATTTTTAAACTGGAAACTGTTTGTTACAAATTGTACTTTCAATTCTGTGAAATATTAAAATAGAACTTGATTTGGACAATAAAATTTTCAAATTGTCTTATAAACTAACATATAGTAAAAAAAGTCGAATTGTGCCATTTCTCGTGGGAATGTTCCCAAATAAACATTTAAATGTGGACACAGTTATTACTCAATACAGAGTTTTAGCTGACTTAAAGGTAGTTACAACTTTTAAAAGTTAAAACATTTTCGATTTTTGGGCTAAACTTCCAACGTTGAAATTTGAATTGATATTTACCAAATATTGTTTAAAGTTATCTAATCATGTTTTGGTTATTAAAAATAAAAAATAAATTATTTTCTAAAACAAATGAAAAGCTAAGTATTTCAAACAAATCAGTGAATTGTTATGTATTATTTCTTTTTGATAATTTTATTACAATAAAAGATTAGTAAATATATTTCACATAAAGTTGAAACAAACAAAAAAACAAACAAAATTATTTTGCTTCCGATTTTAATTAAACTTATGTGAATGTACTAATAGATGTTTTTTAGTTCTTTGTATAGTTGACCTTTCAAATTATATGTGTTCAGATTTGTTTCGGCTTGAGGTCATATGTGAAAAAGAAAACAACGTATAGGATTGTCTTTTCGTCACGATTTTTTTAATTAATTCCAATATTTCGACTAACTTCGTTCGTCATTTTCAATGATCTAATACAAGGAACAAACGCAAAGTATTTTATACATTAGTAAATCAATATAAACAAAAACCAGTTCACTCCAAGACGAATTTCGTGAAGGTCGTCCAAAATCAGCTGATTTGATGGGTCATCCGCCGTATAGTCCTGACTTGGCACCGAATGACTTCTTTTTATTCCCGTACGTAAAAAACAAGCTGAGAGGTCAACGTTTTTCGACACCTGAAGAAGTGGATGCTTCATTCAGAATGCATGTTTTGGAGATACCTCAGTCAGAGTGGCAAAAGTGTTTCGACAATTGGTTCAAACGCATGCAAAAGTGTATAAATCTTCATGGAGAATATTTTGAAAAACAATAAAGTGATTTTCGATGATTAATATTTGCTTTTGTTCTCTAATCCCGAAACATAGAATTCAACCCTCGTAATAAACAGAGTTAGAAATTGGTTGGAAATCGGCCATGTGATGGCAATCGCATATCGCATGACATTTGGGATTACGATTTTAAATCCCATAATTGGTGTGATGTCGTTCGCGATCGCCAAAAACTGGCGACTTCAAATCACAAGCGCACACCGAGGTGAGCTGATGTATTTTTGTTTAAACGGAACAACAAGGAGGCATCACAATCATGCACAAATAAAATTTATTTATTTATTTATTCACACTTGTAATTTTAAGCCTTTCGGCCAATTCAAATAAATTACAAAAGAACTACTCCATTTATAACACACATTATATGTTTTCATTAAATAAGAAATTACATAACAATTATATCTTTTAATTAAATAGCAAGATCAAAAAACTAGTTGATAACAAAGTTAAATTAAATTAGAGATTATATAATTCATATCATTCAATAATAATTCAGAGTTCCCAAAGGTGTTTTCAAATAGAAAACTACACAAGCTCTATTGAAAATAGTGTATACATTATTTAATCAGTTGAATGCATCAACAATTTCCAAAGGCAAAAATAAAATATAAAAAAAAAAAAAATATCAAAGGAACATTGTAAAAAAAAAAACAAAAAGAAACATTGTCAACTACTGCGTTATTTCTCCAAAGTATTGAAGAAGCTTTTTGCGATACGTAGCGCTAGTGAAGTTAAATACTCGTAGTGTAGGAGGAAGCAAGTTGAACAATCTGGCTATTCTCACCTGAAAGGACCTATTCATATAACCCCTCGCTCTAGGAATTATTAATTGATTCGTACGTGATGAACGGCCAAATTTAAACAAATTCGTGAGATAGGTAGGAAATTGATTTATGAACATTTTGTAAAACAACAACAGAGATCGGAAATGTACAAAATTTGAGAAACTACAACCCAAGAATCGGTTAACAGACGGAGTTACATGGCCAAAAAGTCTGATTGAGTATAAATACCGCACTACTCTATTAAAAGCTAATTGAAGTCCCCTCATATTTTGGTTTTTAGATCCACATTATACTTCTAGACAGTATAATATGTTGGGCATAACGAGAGCATGTACAAGTTTCTCCTTTATGCTGCGTGGCAATATTAAATCGGTGTTGTATAATTGCCGAAGCGCAAAATTAGTGTGACGAATGACACCGTCTATGTGCAAATCGAAGGATAACGTATCGTCTAAGATAACACCTAAGCACTTCACGTTACGAACAAAATCAATAGGAACATTATCATATTTCAACTCCAAATCTTCAACAGCAGAAGATGAAAACAACAGTGCCTTGGTCTTTGAAGCATTTACACTAAGTTTATTCGAAACCATCCACAAACTTAAAGAGCGCAGGACATAATCAATTTTAGCCTGCAATACGTCCACATATTGATACCCTCCACTAAATAGCAGCTGCACATCATCCGCATACGCATAGGGCGTGCACCAATCACCTATAATGTCAAATAAGTCATTGAGGAAAATAATAAAAAGAAGAGGCCCCAGAACCGAACCTTGAGGAACACCACTCCTAACCGCCAAAACACGACGATAGCCCATTAACTGAAACATACTGCTGTCTGTCCTTTAAATATGAATAAATATGCTTGCAGGCACTGCTACCAAAACCGTATATTTGAGATAGCTTGTATATCAAAGTGAAATAATTTACTCTGTCAAACGCTTTCTCCAAATCTAGGGAAAGCAAAACACACAACTTTTGGTCAGCCAAGTTATTTCTTATTGAATCTGTTAAACCAAGTAGTAACATAGAAGTGCTTCTACCACGCCGAAAGCCACATTGACAGTCCTTCAGCAGAGATTTGATTTCAATATAAGATATAAGTTGTTCCTTAAGGACATGTTCCACTATTTTGGACAGGATAGGTAATAGGGCTATCGGCCTAAAACCCTGAACAGAACTAGCATCTGATTTTTTCGCAATTGGATTAATTTTAGCAGTCTTCCATTCATCGGGGAAAATAGATGTCATAAGAACAGTGTTGACCAGATGTAAAAAATAATTGACAACAAACGGAAAAACAATTCTGAGAAATTTGAAGGAAAGCCAATCGTTTTCAGCAGCATTCGATTTTATGGATGAAAATGCACCAAATAACTCTCTTGAGTTAATGATACTGAACGAAACCTCCTGATCACTACAAGATAATCGTAAAAAATTGATTATTAACAAATGACACGTTCATATCATTAACATCAAGTGACTGCAGGCGCTAACTCTGACGGATTCTTACCAATCAACCCATTGTTTCTTATAATTAACCAAAGGGATTTTGGGGGCATATTCTTATCAATGGTGTAATGGTTAGTGTGCGCGGCTCTTGTACATGAGATCCTGGGTTCGAACCCTGCTCTGACCACCTTAAAAAATTTCTTTCGGCGGCGGTCACCTCGCATAGTGACGGCGACACTATCGAGTATATAGCCATGAAAAAGCTTCTCAAAATACCGTTCGGAATCGGTGTAAAACTGTCGGTCCCAATCAGTGGGTGAAAACTGGAAAGCGCAAGTTCTCCCCTGTCCCTTCATGGGATGTAATGGGAAACCATTTATTTATTTATTTATTCTTATCAAAAATTCCAGAATGAGCCTTTCTCTTTTCCTTTCTCTTAATGGTCTTAGTTCTGTTTCTAATTTTACAGTAAATTTTCCAATTATTTTCATTTAGAAATGCCCCATAGGCCAGATCACTCATGGAATCATGATAACGAACAAGAGGGCATTTCATCCAGTTGTCAGATTCAACTTGTATTTTTATAATCTTCTTCCTAAAAACTGAGTGGACATCATATAAACCGCGCATAAAAATACTAAGTTGCACGTTCACATCTGACGTATTGTAAATCTCCGGAAAATTCGCTGATGAAACCTTGTCACGGAGTTCATTAATATTGAAATTATTATAGTCATAAAATTCGAAAAACTGTTCACTGCGACGCACAGATGCATTTAAAGAAATGTAAATAAATGCATGTTTTAAAATACTCGGACAATACAACAATACTCGGATCTTACAACATTACTAGGCAATGAAACCAGAAAATAATCGATCAAAGAAGTCGATTGATGAAACGTATCATAGTGGGTCGGACATTTATTGTGCATGACCGAAACACCCAACCTGGAACAAACCCATCTGACATTGCTGGCTTGTGATACATCAAATAAGTTGTTATTGAAGTCGCCCATGATTACAATGTTTCCATACCTTACTAATAAATCACACATCTCCGATTCAAATGCTCCAAAATCACCATGCGGTAAATAAACAACACCTACTAAAATCTTCCCAATTCCTGCTATAATCTCTATAAACAAACATTCAAAAACACCATAATTGCTACCAGCATATACAATGTTGTAAGACAATTTATTCGACACATATAATGTCACTCCTCCTCCTCTACGATGAGGCCGATCACTCCTGCAGAGAGAACAACCAGATAAATTCACGGCGTTGGACAAAACTGAAGGTTTTAGCCACGTCTCACTGACACCTACGATATCAATTAAGCTGTCCTCAACAATGTTTCTAATTTCTGATAGCTTTGATGAATTTGGATTAATGTTAAAGCTTTGGGCGTTAAAATGCGCTATATTTAAATTTGCCTTTAAACTAGATAATTGGGAACGAAGAAATATATTATCATGAACCGATATTATTCATTATGAAAAAATTATAAAAAAAGCTAAGTAAATAATAATTGTTAAGTACAATTTCAGTCAGCAACACAAGCACACATTGGCGGGGTTTTGCAAGTCTTCTTCTTCTTTTGAACAACCAGTAAACAAAATTCTTTACTATTGAATATATAAACAAATATTCAACGCATCGGCTATATTTCTATTTCATTCGATTAAGCTTTATTTATAGAGCATTTCTCTTCAAAATTTACACTCGCATACTACTTTGGTATGGTTTACAACAATGGTAAATTTATTTTTCCGGAAACAATTATTTATACACTTTAGCTCTCCATAACAGGGTTCAGTGTTTAGCATGTTTGTTTTAGTTTTTGAAAAAACTCGAAATGTTTACGAACAATTTTCATAAAAATTATTAATTTAAAAATTTTATTAACAATTTTCCTCATTTGAATTCAGATACATTGGCGACTTAATACAACACAGCTGATTTAATTTATTTTCGAAAATTTGGTGTTGCCCGACGTTTGGATTTGTTTATATATGTCCCAATTTCTATTGTTTTCTTTCCGCACATATTGGAAAATTGTTAATGAAACTGCATTTTTGCATTAAATATTTTACCGATCCACCGAAAGCACTGTTTCAGATTACGAAAATGTTACTTACGCCTGCTCTGGTATGTCCAATGGATTGTAAGAATTAGTATCATAGTACCTGTTTTTTAATCCGGTCTTTCTTCCTTTTGTTGGTTATGTTTGACAGTAAAAACGTATGTTTTCATTTTTCGAATCGTAAGTGAAACGCGTCAGCTCCAACATATGGCGAAATAAATCGCACGATTTCCAAATCGCGCTATTCTCATTACATACCCGAATAACTGATGGAAGTATAAGAGGTTTAAACAGTTTGGGAGCTTGAATTCCGTACATTTTTCAATCCTCATATTTTCCTCAAGAAGTAAGAGGAGAGGTACGTATTGAATTAGAGTCGTTAGATCCGTACCTCCTAACGGGAAATATTTCAGAATCATATCAGTCATCAAATTTGGCCGAAAAATTATCTTTTCTGACGTGACGCATATTCATCTCGGCGACAAAGAAAATTGCCGCATCTGGGGATCGGAAAGACGCACGTCGTTGTCGAGAAGCCAATGCATCCACAGAGAGTGAGACAGTTTGATGTAGATTTTGGAGTGGTGGCATCATTGTTACATTTTTTCGAAAATGCTGCTGGAAACGCCATTTCAGTCGACGAAACGCGGTACAGAGCCATGATTACGGGTTTTTTATAAGCTGAAGATATGAACTTGGATAATCTTTGGTTTCAGCAGGATGGCGCTCCATGTCACACAACCATCAAACAATCGACGTTTCGCGCACTCAGTTCGGTAATCGTGTTATCAGCCGTCTTAGCGATAGACTTTTCTGGTGGTATGCGAATAATCCAGAAACGATCCAACCCTTAAGGCTACCGCCAATAAAGTCTTCGAAAATTGGACTGATAGCATGAGCTAATGCGAAGCCAGTCGTGGCAGCCACACTAATGAAATCATGTTCCATAAATAATGGAAATAGTGGTTATTTCTAATAAAGCCATAATATAATAATATAATATAATAAATTAAGTTTAGTTAATTTTATTTAATTTTTAAAAAGATACTTGTATTTGGACCACCCGATACATCTGGCATAATCTCCGAAATCAATTTGTCGTATTAAAGATGTTCGCCCAATCACCCATTTGCTTCGTAACTTCAAAATGTCAATAGTTTGTTGTTTGCCAAGATAGTAGCTTTCATTTGACATAAGTGGCTCATTGTCCTACTGAGTTTTTCACATACTGTGCTCTCACGATTATTTGTAAAACTTAGAACTTTGTTCAATATTAGTTTTTAATTAATATTTACTATTAAGATATTCTAAGAAATCATTGGAACACGTTTTTGGTCATAACTCGGTGAAGACTTAAGTTATTGACAAATTTTCGAACCAAAAATCTTTTAAAATTAAAATTTGTAGACCACAAAGAATAATTTGCACAAAAAAGTACTTCTTCAGTTGATATGAAACAAGAATCACCAAAATCCGACCTCTCTCTTTTGAGATACTGCTAGCATATTGACCTCACAACAACTTTTGTAAAAATTTCGAGCTGTGACACACTATGTTATGAGTGCACTAGGATAACTGGTTGCACTTTGACCCAAAGGAGATACTAAGGTTAATTTTCCAAAAAATTGTTTTTCTGTACTTTATATTAATGTAAATAAATCTACATAATTTCGTAAAATAATGTAGAAAGTTAACAAGTTTCATGGAAAATTTGAACCTCGGTGCGCGTCCCGAAAGCGTTGTCCGATTTGGCTCAAAATTTCAGCACTGAAGTTTTGGACCTAGTGTCACAATATTCCGACCTGCACCCCTAAAATTTGGAGCAAACATTTTTTTTCCATACAAACGATTGTCACCCTAATATGATAATATATTTGCTGTTAAATATATCTGTACCAAATTTCAAAACATTCACAGCTTTATACTTGATGTAATTTCATTGTTTCCTATTTTGGTCTATTTTCGGGGATTTTGGATTTGTATTGGGATCCCGTGAAGGTTTGGTGATGAAAGGTAAGTTTGTTCTAGAGAAATGTGGGGGATACAGAAGTAATGGGAGTAGCTCATACATTTTACCTGTATAGGGACGACTCCTGAGTAGTTACGAGCATTCTTCTTTCCATTTCGCCCCAATTTCGTTCTCACAAACTTCAAAACGCGTGCGGCACGGCCCGGCAATTTTCAACCGATCGAGTTTATATTTTTGTCATATTTTATTCTACCCTAATCTCACACATAACGGCCTGCCATTTTGAAACAGATGAGTTTCCTATTCCCACGTTGAGGGTCCACCTTAGTTTACATACACATATACAGTATCGGACAATACATATTGGATAATGTTTTTTTTTTATATTTAATTGGCCGCAATATCCAACTAGTCTATCTATCTAGAAAATCTATTTTATATAAATTTAGAAACAAGCGTATAACTACATAAATCTTCAAAAAAAAGGAATTTCTACGTTGCTCTGAATGTACTCTTTATTATTTTGTACTCATAGAACACATGCTATACAAAAATACATGCGACAAAACATATTGGACTTTTGACAATGATTTTAAAGATTAGCTTGGCAACTCTACTCTCGTTTAGTTCGTTTTTTAGTTGTGCTCCGTGAATTTACTTTATTTTCGTATTTTAAAAGTTTAAATAGTGCTTGTTGTGTTAATAGTGCGAAGATAAGTTAAATTACATTGCTTGATATAATTGTGTGTTCAGTGCAGTGCTTGTTTATACTGTTTTTGTATTATTGTGTGCAATTGGAAATTCTGTTGATCGTGTAAAACACAAACAACAACAATAATATTTGTTTGTCATTGTTGAGAACGTCTAACGTTGTAGTTGTTTGATTTTTGTTTTTCTTTCATTCTCTTTGTTTCGTTATTTGTGTGCAGAGTTGCCATCTGGTTTTGGGAATTAATATCAAAGGGATAATAAGTTCATACGTTTTTGGGAATTTTGTCGATTTTGGAATTCTGTTTTTAGTATTTGTTTCTTATTTATTTATTTATTTTTATTTATTTTTTTTTTTTTTTTTTACTCTGAATTAATTATAATGATGACTTGCATGAACAAAGACTGTAAGGTTAGATCGGATACCGATACTCTTATTTCGTGTTGGTTGTGTGATGGCTTGATACATGTCAAATGTGTTGGCCTTTATGCAAGAGTGGCGGACAATCTTAGTGATGACAAGGGTCTGCGTTGGTGTTGCGTGGATTGTAGAAAATTGGATGTGGAGTTCTACAAATTTTTCAGGAGCATGAAGTCCGAGTTTTCTGAGATGGAAAAGGAGCTTTCGGCTTTATCTGGTCGATTTTCCAAGTTTATTGGGATGTTTAATAAATATCCGGGATTGGAAAAGAGAGCGGGTTCACCGAAAGCTTCCTCGCCGAAAAGGAAGAAGACGGCTAAGAAGGCCCCTCCATTGTTGGTAATTCCTTCCTCGCCGAATTTAATGGACGTTAATTCTCCAGTTACAGTTTCAAGTCCAATGAAATCTTCTGCCCCTCCTACTTTTGCTGAAGTCATTTCTGTAGTTACTATAGCTTCCACGGACAGCGATAAGTCGTCTCCTCCGGGTGGTAATCCCGCCCCAGTGCCAGGACCGGGACCAAGAACGTTGACTGTCGTACCGGCAAGGAAGACAGTTTTTGTGTCTAGACTTTCCCCCGACACGACCGAAGAGGATATACGACTTTACATATCGTCTAAATTAGTCGGGAATAATTCTAACGATTCCATACAGTGCTTCAAGCTGAAGTCACAATTTTCGGAACGTAGGTCGTCTTTCAAAATTATTGCACCGGATGATCTATTTGTCAAACTGGTGGATTCGGAATTTTGGCCTCACAGAACATTCGTAAGGGAATTTGAGTATCGGGATAATGGTAGGCGTGATAATTTTGCTAGATTACCGTCTGGAGATAAGCCAGCTCCAAAAAACTAATTGGGAGTTTGAATTTGGCGTATCAGAATGTTCGCGGTTTGAATACTAAATTGTCCAGATTATTTGTTGATAGCTTTGGTTTTGAGTTTGATGTCATTGCATTTTCTGAGACATGGCTTAAACCTAATGTTTTTAATTCTGAGTTGTTCTGCGATAAGTACGTAGTTTATAGAAAAGATCGTGTTGGTAAAATTGGAGGTGGTGTTTTAATCTCAATTGAGTATTCTTTATCTTCTGAGTTGGTTACAGTTGATGACATTGGCGATCTTGAGTTTCTTGTGGTGTCCATTAATTTAGGCGATTTGAAATTGTTTGTCACGTGTTCCTATATTCCGCCATCATCATGCTTTGAGGTATATCAAGTGCATATTGACGCTATTGCAAAAGTTATTGCGTTAGCCAGTAGAAAGGACCGTATTTTAGTATTGGGTGACTTTAACTTGCCGTCTGTGACATGGGTGTCTTTACCCGATACTAATTCTCTGACTCCATTGACACCATATGATTGGTCATCTGATTTTGTTACGCATATTTCCGAACTTGGGTTGATTCAATTGAACGACATTCCCAATTCTATGAATCGAGTCCTTGATCTAGTTTTAGTGGATGATTCTAACAACTTTGATATTTCTCGAATTGATCCGTTAATTTCTCCTGAGGATAGTTACCATCCAACGCTGGGAATTAATTATACATATGATACCATGCAGGTTGGTTGCAATTACTCTTCGTCCTATGTTGGCCTATGCTTTTCGCGTGCGAACTTTATACTTTTGAATAATCTTATCTTTGATACCGACTGGCATATTATATGTCAGTGTGATAATTCTTTTGAATTTGAAATCGCCCTGGATGATTTCTATAATATTATTAATGGCTATATTTCTAAGTCTGTACCCAAGAGGCCAATAAGGGGTAATACTGGTCCCCCATGGTCCTCAAGGGCTCTAAATAGTCTCAAGAATGTAAGGAATAGATGTTCGAACAAGTATAAAAAATCTGGACTACTAGCAGACTATGCTAGGTATATTGTTGCTAGGAGTAGATACAACTCTAAATCTCGTGAGAGTTACAGATTATATTTGGATAGGTTGAAGGCTAATTTTAAACGGAACCCCAAATCATTCTTTAGATTTGTTAACTTGAAGCGTAATTCGTCTTCCACACCTTGTAGGATCAAAATGAACGGTATTGAATATTCAGATGAAGAGTCTATTGCTAATTGTTTCGCCGATTTTTTCGCATCTATTTATTCCACCCGAGCCTATGATGTTTCCAAATCATACCCGTACACTGTCCGCTCTACCATTCCGTTTGATGCACCTGTCGTAAATTCTTCGTGGTTGCTAGATAACTTAATCAGCTTGAAAGCCTCGAATAAAGCTGGTCCTGATGGTATCCCGGACTCTATGTTGAAATACTGCTCGAATTCTCTCAGCTTACCGTTGACTCTCTTATTTAACGCTTCGTTGAAGTTCGGCCATTTTCCTGCAAAGTGGAAGAGCTCTTATATAATCCCTCTCCACAAATCTGGTAGTTTAGTAAATGTTGCAAATTATAGGGGAATTGCAAAATTGAGTGCCTTTCCTAAACTTTTTGAGAAGTTAGTCACAGAGGTAATTTCTCATCAGGTTTCCTCTATTTTAGATCCATGTCAACATGGCTTTCGGAAGGGTCGTTCCACCGTGACTAATTTGCTTCAGTTTTCCTCTTCTATTATTGACGGCTTTATTAATGGAGATCAAACTGATGTGATTTTTACCGATTTTAGTAAGGCTTTTGATAAAGTTAACCACAATTTGTTATTATATAAATTAGGGGCAATGGGTTTTAATTGTAACATGCTGAATTGGATTAGTTCTTATTTAATGAACAGAGAACAGATGGTATCATTTGGTCGATCATTCTCAAGATCTATTTTTGTGTCATCTGGGGTGCCTCAGGGCAGTCATCTTGGGCCGGTTCTATTTTTGTTATTCATTAACGACTTACCCGCCTCCATAATGCACTCTAAATTGTTAATGTACGCTGATGACGTGAAGATCTATTTTTCTTACAAGGATCCTTGTCAATATGCTTTACTTCAGAGGGATTTGTCTACTTTCCAGACGTGGTGCGAGACCAATTTGATGGAGCTTAATTTTACGAAATGTAAGCATATGCTGTTCTCTAGGTCATCATTATTTTCGGCAAAATACATTTTAGGTGGCAATGTTCTTGAATCGGTGGATTCATTTGTTGATCTTGGTGTTCTCTTGGACAGAAAATTGAATTTCAACTCCCACATAATTACGATGGTGAACAAGGCTTATGGCGTTCTGAACTTTATTAAACGTTGGGCAAAGGAATTTTCAGATCCCTACGTTACGAAAAATCTTTTTACTTCACTAGTCCGCCCTATTCTCGAATATGGATCAGTTGTTTGGGACCCCCAGTACAATTTGTATGTTAATATGATTGAATCGGTCCAGAAACAGTTTCTCATTTTTTGTCTGAGAAATCTTCAATGGAACCCGAACCATAATCTTCCTTCGTATAGCAGTAGACTAGCATTGATCAGATTGCCGACTCTTAGTAGTAGACGTACCATGATAAACTCTATTACAGTTTTGAAGATAATTGATGGATGTATATGTTCTGAATTTCTGTTATCTAAGATTTTCATAAATGTCCCATTGAGACCCACGAGGTACTATAAACTCGTAAACATCGAGTTTCAGCGTTCGAATTATGCGTCCTTTGATCCAGTTAGGAGAATGTGTCGTGACTTTAATGAGCTATATCAGTTTATTGATTTCACAGGTAGTTGGGAAACGACAAAGTCTAGCATAATTTGTCATTTGAACCGATTGCATTAGTGCTGTATATTCGTTAACGTACATATGTAAATTTAATTTACTTTATCCTTACTATCTGGTCTGATTTATGATTTGGTTTTCGTTTTGCTCGTAATTATTATATATTGAAGTATCTTATGTTAATATCTCGTGATGTGCTTTTATACTTATTTATGTTAGTGTAATACCAACTGGTGAAGAATTTCTGTAGTTGGTTGTAACGTGTGAACTTATAATCCTTGCTCTCCCGTTATAGACCGGTCTATAATGTGTACGCTGTCCTCACGTTATGGGGACGTGGCCCTCTCGGTCGGTAGGGGCGGGTAAGAGTGGCGGCGATGGGTTCGCTCGATTAAAAAAAAAAAAAAAAAAAAAAAAAAAAAACTGTAAATGCTCCGTTACAACACCAGAGAGCGAATATTATTGAAAATAGAGAATGCTATCACATTTGTTAGAATATCTAATTCATAGAGTAATGATATATAGAGACGCCATTGTTCTCATCTGGAATTACAATAATTGTTGACTTAAATTGTTCATGTCGTTTTGATGAAAGACTGAAATTTAAACGTATTTTCGACTTGTTGGTTATATTTTATTGTTAGTATATGGGTGTGGTGTATTTACACAAAAATTTTAACGCACAAATCGAAATGCCGTTGCTGATTTACTGTTGGATGGTTTGAGCCATTGCCTCTATCTGGTATTATTAAAGCAATACTTTCCAACATGCAACCACCCATATGCAACACACTAAATGTCATCAAAATACTGAGAGAGATGGCGTCTCTATACATCATTACTCTATGATCTAATTAATTTAGTTGTTCAACGTTTTCGATTAGATGAAGGTGAGGCGTTGAAAAATTTTAATTTTTAGTGTAAAATACAATATGGCTCGAAACACAAAAAAAGAAATTTGCGGAAAATTTGCAATGCCAAAGTCTACAGTCAGTTTTATTATTAAAAATTTCAGTACTACAGGATGAATTAAAACTATCCACTGTGGTGGTCGACCAAGATGCACGACATCCAAAAATGATTCTAGAATTGTTAGCGTGCTCTTAGTGAAATCATAAATGTCATTTTATTTCGCTGCTATATTATGTAGCATAGATATAATTAAACATTAAAAGTTCCAAATGCAATGTAAGCAGCAGATGTCAATAACCGACCAAATCAAATAAAGAATCACATTTCAACATCAACGTTTGGTCAGGTTGTTGCCTTCTGCTGCATTATAGTTCATTCACACACTCACTATAACACATCATATTTTTCGCAAATGGTGCAATGGTTAGTGTGCGCGCTTCTTGTACAGGAGATCCTGGGTTCGATTTCTGCTCCGATCACCTGAAAATTTCTTTCGACGACGGTCACCTCGCTTAGTGACGGCGACACTATCGAGTATTTAGCCATGAAAAAGCTTCTCAAAATACCGTTCGGAACCGGTGTAGAACTATAAGTCCCTATCAGTGAATATAAAAAACAATAAAGCGCACAGCTCACTGGTCGTGAGAAGCTCTCCCCTATAACTTCATGGGATGTAATGGGAAACCATTTATTTATTTATAAACACTAAGTCAGCATAAACAAAATCTTCTTCAGTTAATTTACGTACGTTGGACTTGGGTTTGTCTATTTGTTAAGTCAACACAACAACATAACATAGGCTGTTAAAGTACACCGTATGTGTGTTTGTCATACGGAACCAATTAAGTTAGTATTATGATTACTCATCATTTATTAGGTATAAATAAGGTTAAATCAATAAAATATTATGCTAGAAAAATTTTTGGTGGACATCATTACACACTGACATACGGTCCAAGTACCCTGTGCCCCGTCTACAACTGCTTTTTCTTTGTACTTAGAGCAACCTTAGGTAAAGAATATTCACAATTATTCTGTGCTTAAGATTAGCAGTAAAGATTAGCAGAGCATGCGATGCTCGACTGAAAAGTTATCGTGCCGCAAAATAGCCATTTGTTTCGGATAAAAACCGAAAGTAATTGCATTTGCGAGAGAGCATATCAGTTGGTCTAAAGAGAAATGGAACACCGTTTTATTTTCTGACGAATCTAAATTTAATTTAGTATATTGTGATGTAATAAAGAACGTATACCACCTAAACATGGAGGAGGGAATGTGATGGTCTGGGGTTGCTTCTCCGGAAATAGTGTTGGCCCCACACATAAAATAGAGGACATTATGGACAGATTTTCATACCAGGAAATTTCGGAAAATGTTATGCTCCCCCACGCTGATTGGAATATGTCAATATCTTGTCAATTCCTACAGGATAACGATCCTAACATTCCCCAAGGTATGTTAGTGATTGGTTCATAAGGGAAGGAATTAATGTAATGAGGTGGCCAGCACAATCACCCGACTTAAACCGAATCGAAAATCTCTGGGATATAGTGAACAAAAAAATAAGCCGAGAAAATGTAGGGCGTGATAAAGGCAAACTTTTCCAGGCAATTAACGCGGCTTGGTCTGCTGTAAATGCAAAGACAATAACCAATCCACGCCAAAAATATGCTTGGGCAGTCCTTAAAAACAATGGATATTCTACAAACTATTGATAGAAATACCTATGTAGTCCAGTTTGTTTTGTGGAATGCATTTGTGACTATTTTGATTTTATCGTTATAATAAAATTTTAATATTAGAGACAATAACAAAATTAACTTATTTTTTTTACATAGAAGGGATAAAGATTAAGTTTAAACAAATTTCGACACATATATCAATTATAAGTTGACTTTTTGAGTATTCAGTCCAATATGCATTGTCCGATACTGTATATCAGTGGCATCTATTAGTACAGTGGGATCTATTCAGTTTCATTAAAATCGAAAGCTAAATAATTTTACAATTTGGGTCGAAAAAGTACAATTTGTAATCTCGTTCATAAAATAGTAGAGGTCTCAATTTGCATTAATTCTTCAGGAGCATCACTAGAGTGTTCAAAAATCCGAAATGTTCCAAAAACCGCTTTTCTGTTTATTCGAAAAATCACTTTTCGGGCAACAGAATGGAATAACCCGATGAAATCGGCTAAGTTTCGGTTTTATCTACGGGTTCTTTTCAACTTGTTTCGAAAGTCGATCAGGCTAAAATTGAATTCAATATGATAATTCAAGCGAATATATTTGTCAAAGCTAGTAATATTCGAAAATTAAATTTTTTACCTTCATATTATTAAATAAAGGAAAAATAAATATTAGTTAACTGATGTCCATTGTATTGAGAAAAAAACCATTATTAAGTCAAATCGATCGATATCCTCCCATTCCCGAATATGTTTAAATTTTTGAAATTAATATAAAATCAGCACAAAATAATATTTTCTTGTCTTGTTTCTTTTGCCGTAAAAAGATTCATTGATTAATTAATTATAAATTATATTTGAAAATCGGTATCGTGTATTTCATTCAAAAAATTCATTAACATTTGAAAATTATATATTTTTTCTTCAATTTGTTTATTGTAAAGATATTTTACAGAAATTTATTAAGAACCGGTTAACCCACGTCAAATTACCGGTTTCTGGTTTATTGGAAAATTTCGTTTTTTAAATCTCCTCTCGTTTAATTGCAAAAAACCGGTTAACCGATTTCGCCGGGTTTTCGACTTTGAACACTCTTCACATCACACATATTAGACCAAAGTGCAGTATTCAATAGAATAATGATTGAATACCGCCGGTTAGTGTGAAATGACAAATGGCTAAACTTGCATTTAATTTGTATTGAATTCAAAGGACATATCATTTTTAAAATACTCTAGCACGCCGTTCATAAAGATTGATTCTCATATGCTGTTATCAATTTCAACACTATTGCTTTGTCATACTACAAAAGGGGGCTCGTTTATGTTCTAAGTGTATAGCACCCCCACAGATACAGTACATATGATGATGACTGTACTGGTGTCACTAAAAATCCCACCCAATATCTAATGATCGTTTTCTATCATAATGAATTCGACCATGTTTCCTCGACATTGACCAACGATTCTGTGGGGAGATCCCAAAAATAGCTTAATAAAGATATGTATGTATGTATGTAAAACCTAATATGTGATATACACATTCCACTTGTGGACAAATACAACATTTAGAAGAGTACGAGAAGGGTGACGAGACTTTGGTATATCGAGGCACATGATACCGGCTGTGGCCGTCATAATGATATAAACAATTTGCAAATGACTGCGCGAAATACCGAAAACAGCACGTGGCTTGTATGAAAATAGAATAAAAGTCAAATCAAAACAATATTTATATAAAAACATTAATTTATATCAATAAATTTAAGAAGCAATGTGATCAATAACGATCATGATCGACAATGTACTCCGCTAAATTACACTAGCCAACAGTCGTTTTGTTATTTGGTTCTAGCATAGTTTTTCTCATTGATTTTGACCTACTGAACACGAAAATGAGTTTTAAAAATTTTTCTGTTGATTGGTTTTCGAGATACAAATTTTTGAACTTTTTTTTTTAAATTTTTGGAGGTACACTTACAATTTTGAGCATATCTTTCGTCTTCTTTGACGTATTTGATCCTACTACTACTCAAATTAAAGCAAATTGAGCCGTCTACAACTCATTCTCAGAAAATTTTCAAATCGGGCGGCTTAAAAAGGTTAAAAAACTGCGTTTTTTTAGTAAAAATGTGGCAGAAAAATTCATATAAAAATTCATATAAAATATAAAACGCGATGCTAACAGCGATTTTGGTTTTTTTACGTATAGCTGGCATTTTTCCAAAGAAAATACGCACTTACTTAACAAAATCTGACAACAAATGGCGGACTTATAATTTTTTTGGTAAAACACCGAAATTCCGCTATTTCACGATATTTTGATTTTCATTATTTGTACTGCTTACCTACCCAACGCAAACGAATAAATACATTTGAACTTAATTTAAAATAAACAAATTAGTCTTAGTATATTATTTTTTAATTTATTTAGAGCACTACATACTCAATGTATGGCACAATTAGAAATGGATGTGCCAGGTTAGCTAAACTAACGAAATTAACCAAATCAACGCCCATAAAAAATGAGTAGAAACAAAGATATAACTGTACATTTTATGCCATGTGGAAAAACAGCTGACTTCTTCTTTGTTTTTTGTATTCGCTGCAATTGGTCTCACGTATTAGGGTCCAAATGTAGTCACCCATCATAGCCGTGTCATAGATGCCCTGATAGCGTCGTTCCATAGCCTTCAATTCCTGATGAAAGCGCTCGCCGTGTTCGTCGCTCACGTCTCCTAAATTCTCAGGGAAAAAATCCAAATGAGAATGCAGAAAGTGTATTTTAAGTGACATGTGCACTCCTACCCAAAAATGAAAAAAAAACGAGAATTAAAACGCTATTTAAATTAACATTTGTTTCAAAAAAAAACCTACCCATTGCTTCATAGTTCTTTACCACATCCTCAACTATGTCCTTATAATTATGGCTTTTGTTGTTTCCTAAAAAGTTTTCCACAACAAGCCTGGAGGAATTCCATGCTGCGGCTTCGATGGGTGATAACAGCTTCGGGAATGTTTCATCTTTCAACATTTTTTTTATATCGGGTCCTGCGAAGACTCCTTCTTTAATTTTTGCCAGCGAAAGGTAAGGGAAAATTGACCGTAAATAGGCAAAAGCTTCACCTTCTTTGTCCAATTTTTTGGCAAAATTTTTTATCAAACCCAATTTTATGTGCAGCGGCGGAAGTATTATATTTTCACGGTTCTCTATTAGTGGTTTGCGCTGAACATTCGCTTCTCCAACTACAGGTTTCGTTCGTTCCGGCCATTTTTTTTGAATATAATGCTGATCATCAGCGCGGCTATTCCAAAGGCACAGAAAACAGCAATGTCGCGTATAGCCTCCTTGGAGTCCACACAGAATGGCCACAACTTTGAGGTCGGCGCATATTTTCCAATTATATTTGCTATACTCTATGCATTTCAGCAAAATGTTCATAGTTTCATAGTTCTCCTTTGAATGAACCGCATGAGCAATAGGAAGAGATGGCTTTTCATTCCCATTATGTAAGAGAACTGCCTTCAAGCTCTCTTTGTTGCTGTCAATAAACAACCTCCATTCATTGGGGTTGTGAATTTGGTGAAGCTCTTGGAACAAGCCGGAAATGTCGCTGCAAAAACATATTTGGTCTTTCTTTGTATACAATTTTGCATACTGCTGGTGACGCTTCCTGTACGCTGTTACTTTCACTTCTGAATCCGCAAATCCACACTGTACCATCCGAGACGCAAAAAGTTCGGATTTCTCCTTAGTGAGACCAAAATCGCGCACCCAATCGTTTAGTTCGGCCTGTGACAGTAATTTTCGCTTTCTGCACGCCCCAAATTCGCTTGCACTTGACTCGGACTCTTGATCTGACGATTCTGCTTTTTGAAGAGATGCACCAGGGCACACTGGATATGGTACATCATTCGAATGTGGTACTGGAAGTGCAAACGATCCCACTTGAGCGTAGTTCCATTTTAAAAATCTCCCTACCCCACTGTTTGTGGTGAGGCAAAAATAACAGTCTGTGGAATGGCATAGCGGCTTTTTCCACATCATTGGTGTATCGAATTTCATATGGCGCCTAAAATTAAAATAAATTACTATATTTGCTTTGCTTAATGTGTTTAAATAAAAATTCTTACCTTCCGCCAGCTGCCCAGTTGGTTAGGATTATATAGCAAAGATCACATAGCGACTTAGGTGTCCATGATTCTGTGATATTTGGTGAAATACCAAAATAATTCAAATAGTGCAATTGCACTGCTGGAGTAAACGTGTGTGCGTGATTATTCTTTATAAACTCGCCACAAACATTGCAGAAATTGTCTGGATTGTTCAAACACTCGAACACACGTAGTCTTTTACTCATTGTCTTACTTGTTGGGTAGGTATTATATGCACTTAAATTCAATTTGTTTCACTTTTTACTCGTACTACTCGCGTTCGTAGACACTTGTTGAATGACAAAAAACGATAAATGAACACCTATAAATACTATACCTGGCTATATACCTGATTCAGCAAGTGTGCGTTTCAAATTGTGGAAAAGTTTCCAAATAATGACCACTCACAAATGTGGGGGGAATTTCTGTAAAAAAATCCGATACAGGTAGCCATCGGGAAAACACACATCAATAAAAAAGTGGAATTCCCTTTAATTGACTGTGAACGGAGTAGCAGTCATAAAGGAACACGAAGAGCGTCCACGCACATTCAGAAGCGTATATTACTCTGCAACCACAATCATAAAAATTAAATAACTATTTGTGTATTACATACTTATTTTTTTTAATTCTGAGAATCATAAAAATTACGTAAAGGTTTTTTCCAAACAATTTTGTACATGTAAAGTGGGTTTGCCAAAATTCGTATCGTAAAATGCACCTGTGTTTCTATGTTCTGCATTTTCATTATACCATTTTCTTAAAAACATCGACGAAACGTCCCTACGGTATTGTAAATAGGTTTTTTTACAATTATGAAATATTTGTGTTATTAATATTAATTTAAAAATTTTATCAAAACTGCTAAGTGCTGTGACATTTGAAAAAAATTTCCAAAAAAAAAAATTGCTGATTTCACTAAATTTTTGAAATTTCACGTCCCTTGCCAGAACAGAAGACATTAACCCAGGGTGGTGAAATTTTGAACAGAAGTAACTTATGTATAGGAGCAACTGTTCCGTTCTATTCCAAAAGGATTATAAAAAACTTGCTTTTTCGATCCCTCCTAGTAGGTTAGCTGTGCAAATAATGAAAATCAAAATATCGTGAAATAGCGGAATTTCGGTGTTTTACCAAAAAAATTATAAGTCCGCCATTTGTTGTCAGATTTTGTTAAGTAAGTGCTTATTTTCTTTGGAAAAATGCCAGCTATACGTAGAAAAACCAAAATCGCTGTTAGCATCGCGTTTTATATTTTATATGAATTTTTATATGAATTTTTCTGCCACATTTTTACTAAAAAAACGCAGTTTTTTAACCTTTTTAAGCCGCCAACATCAAAACTACTCACCCGATTTGAAAATTTTCTGAGAATGAGTTGTAGACGGCTCAATGTGCTTTAATTTGAGTAGTAGTAGGATCAAATACGTCAAAGAAGACGAAAGATATGCTCAAAATTGTAAGTGTAACTCCAAAAATTTAAAAAAAAAAAATTCAAAAATTTGTATCTCGAAAACCAATCAACAGAAAAATTTTTAAAACTCATTTTCGTGTTTAGTAGGTCAAAATCAATGAGAAAAAGTATGCTAGAAACAAATAACAGAGAAAATTTTGTTATTTGTGACCTAGTGTTATCACTGAGGTTGCAGACAGTTGCGCGGCTTAAACCTAAAAATAAGCGAATTGATCTTCTGATTATGGGAAATATCATTTTTTTTTTATAAAAAGTCTTTAGCGAACACAAAGGTAGGTAGGTACCTCTAGATCGCGAGCGCGCCGAAAAATAAAAATCTTCAAAACAAATCTTATTACGAGTTTGTATTTTTTTAAACTCAGATTTCGAGTTATAAAACGAGCGAGCTATTGAAGATTCGGCTCGCGAGTCGAGTTTTTCCGTACCTTGAGGCTTAAGGCACATATCAAACAGAAATCGAAGATTATAATGTTTGATACTACTTATATGCTCCGAGGTCGGTTGGTTGACCCATTGTGAGTGGCCTGTAAGTGGGAAATAGTAGTATTGAGAGTAAAAAATTAGACTAGATATTGGAAGAAAGTAATACCAGATAGCAAGAAATTAAAATATTTATATGTATATCGTGACAAAAATAGATATATACAGCTGATGTCAAAATAATAGCACCACTGTTATGGTTATTTTTAATTATATGCTAAACGTAAAATTAGAAGAAAAATTTATTTCAAAATCAACTTAAATTAGTCACAGATAAGTAAACAAGACATGTGTGACAAAAAAATATACTTTAAATTCACATAAACACAAAAAAAATCATTGTTTTATCCAAAAGTCAAAAAATGGGCAGTCAAAATAATAGCAACGCTTCTATGTAGATAAAAATAAAAATTTTAAATAATTAAAAATAAGTTTTTTGTTAGAATATGCTTACAAATTAAAATCAATATTTAGTTGCGTTTCCCTTATTCGAAATAACGGCTGAGCAACGTCTTCCCATTGAGTTGGCCAAGGTACGGCATCTGTCACTTGGTATTGAATACCAGAACTTTTCCACAGTACCCCACAAATCATTATTGTTGGTGGGTTTGACTTCAGACACCCTCTTCTTCACGTCCGCCCATACATTTTTAATGGGGTTCAAGCGATTGCGCAGGCCATTCCATTAATGGGATTTTGTTGTCCTCAAACCACTGTTTAGCCTTTCGGCTTGTATGTTCAGGGTCATTGTCCTGCTGCATAACCCAAATTAGTGGCATTTCTTGAGAAAAATACGGAAACATCACTTCCTCAAGGATTTGAACATATGTATATGAAAACGTCCATGATGGTATTTATACGATGAATCGGGCCAACACCATAATAAGAAAAGCATCCCCAGACCATGATGCTGGAACCTCGATGTTTGATCGTCTTTGAGGTATATTTTCGGTTAAACTCTGAATTTGGTGGCCTCCAAACGTACGATCGAGATCCCTTTCCACCGTATAAGACAATTTTGGATTCATCTGTCCAAAGAATATTTCGCCACTTTTCAATTGGCCAGTTTAGATGACTTTTTGTAAATTGCAACCTTTTAGTCACGTGCCTCTTTCTCAAAAGCGGCACTTTTCTTGGTGCTGTAGGCTTTTAGGTTATGTTCCCTTAACCTACGGCATATGGTTTCAGTGCTTACTGTCAAATTCAATAGTGTTTTTACTTCTGCTGCCGACATAAAGGGATATTTTTGATCTGCCGCACTATTCTATTGACCGTAAGTGGCGACGTGGACATTTTACGACCACGTGTTTCAGCTTTGTATTTGTAGGTTAACGCGTTCCGAACCATCTTATTCGAACAACTTAAAATTTCTCTAATTTGAGAATAAGTTTTGCCCTCGGAAATAATTTTTTTTATGAGATCACGTTTCTCGTTTGAAAAATGTTTAGCACGTCCCCCCATTACAAACAAAATAAAGCAACAATTATGTTAGCTTTTTAAATTTTTATTAAATCAAATCACCATTAACCACCTTAAACTATTATAAACTAATATTTCAGGCCCGCTTTAATTTTTTTTTATACAATCGCTTAAATGGTGCTATTATTTTGACAGCTCTCTCGGCATCATATTTTACAAATTTACATATTGTAGGAGCATAGACAACATTAAAACTGAAAATAATCTACTGTATAATAGAGCAGCCATCAGTTAACGGGACTGCGAATTTGTGGAGCAAAATATGATTGCAGAAGAATACAGTCTCAAAACAAAATCAGAATCTTTAGGTGGTGCTATTATTTTGACAATAACTGTATATATAGATACAATATAGGTATCATACAAAGTTACACCTAAAGAAGCGTATCCTCCTGTATTACAAAACTGGGCATTGAAAACATGACTTTTTTCGATCGTTTTATACGATTAAATTATAAAATGTCATCCAGTTTTTGTTTATCTAACTTATTTCAATATTTTATTTATCATTGGAATTGTCAAACATTTGATGTTGATGAAACGAATACATGGCCTCAACAAAGCAGTCGTATATGCGACGATTTTTTTTATGAAAAAATCGGGACTTGGACTGGGAAATAACAAAAAAAAAATGGGAAAAATGCAAATAACAAAAATTCCATGAAGGGATTAAAGAGAGCTTTTCACAACCAGTGAACTGTGCGCGTTCTGTATAATTATATTCTTCTTCGGCTGATAAGGCCTGATTTTTTTTGTAACTAAAAATTAATTTTGTTACATTTTCACAACGTTTCGTCAATTTTATGTTGACATAGCTATTCGGGGTATTTAGTCTATTTAAATAAAAACAATTACTATATTTTCATCGAAACCTTACATACAACTTACAATGATATTTTATTCCCGCTTAAATTTAAACAATTTGTACGTTACAAAACAATTAAATTACAAAAACACACAGAAAATTGTACACAACGTAAATTTCGTATCACAGATTCTATTCTACTTTATGGCAACTTTGTAACTAATCCTGATATTGTCTGTGTCTTCCCTTAAATTTACTGTCCTATGCATCTCTCTCTCTCTCTCGTTGTATTCTCCTACTCTCCATAATCAGCCTCTTTTCCTCCCTGTCCTTCATATCCAATATCCCCACATTATCAAAATGAGGCTTGTGTCATATGATGTGATAATGCAGATTTCTCAGCATTCCCCCCAATATCGGTTCTGTATCTACTCATTCCAGTCTCAAGAGACCGTTTTTTCGTTCCAATGTACATTAGGTCGCAGTTCTGACCATCATTACCATTACATGATACTTCGTAAACAACGTGGAGCTGTTGTTGTTCTTCCACTGGGTCTTTTATACAAGAGAAGACCGACCCGACCGTACATTTTTGACGAGTCCATAGACAAAACATATGTTCCCCGTTGTCATCGTCCCCTCATCGTCATGTCGTCAGTCAAACCAGGAATGTATTTTATACTGTAAAATATTCTCTCGTTCCCTGACAATTTCCACTTGTCCTCTATTGTCCCCCCCGTTCATCATACTCCGTCCGGTCTTCTCTATTAATTTCCGAGCGATGTTCGCGGGAAAGCTATCATCTTCAAGAATGTTCGTGATTCCCGAAATGTTCCCCACTTGGAATTTCCCATCACTTATAAATAGTACCCTGTGTGCAAGGCTTTCCGCGGTACTAATCATTCGCGATTAGGGTCGTGCGGAGCTGTAATTAATTACCCGTCCTGCGTACCAATCAAATGTAATCACCTCGTCTTCCCCAAGAAGTGTCGTATTTAGGTACGGAAGTTGACAATTTTCCTCAGTGTCAAGTGTAAACTGAATTTTTCGATGGTAATTGCCAAAATCACTCAATATCACGTTTAAGTCGTCCTTCCCAATAATTGCAAAAAATATCAGCTACATATTTTGAGATGACCTGATGCTTCTGCCCATTTTCCCTAATTCGTCAATGGTTTCGTCAAGTTAATCATCGAGCACAATATCTGCAATAGTCGCGGAGAGTGGGTTACCCGTATAAATTTTAAATTTTAGTAGTAAAACATTTGGCCCTTGGGATCTTCGCATGTGGTGCAGTTTAATTCCACTTTTCCATTATAATCCCCATGGACTTGTTTACCGGGATATTAGTGAATAGAGAAGTTACATCGAACGAAATCATTAACTCATCATAATCCGGTTTCAAATCTTCAAGGCCTTCCCTGAAGGTTATCGCGAAGTAATGGCTCCTAAAATCTTTGCTATATGTTCTGAACGTTTGAAACAAGGAACCATTACAGACGAGACTATGGGTCCTAAAGGCATGCCCGGCTCGTGTCGTAAAACAATGAAGTTGTCCTTTCTGCCATTTATTAATGGGAGGAACCTCGGGTGGAACCATTCCCCAAAATTGTACAGTATCCCCGTCGTCGTATTCCTCTCCGCACGTAGCCACCGTTTAAACACCTTTGGCTCATCTGACGTTTCCTTTCACACTCTTCGTGATGCGGTCGGTGTGATAGAGAGATGTTTGAAGAAAAGCGGCATGCACCAGGTGGAATTACCAGGAATTACAATAACTTCGTGCTTTAATTTTTCATGTCATTTTGGTGAAAAACTGTGAAATTTAAATGTGTTTTAAACTTTTTTATTGACTGTTATTGTTAGCATACATTTGTGTTGAATTTAACACAATAATTTTAACACACAAAACGAAATGCCGTTGTTGTTATTTTGTTCGTTGTTTCACTTGGTATGAAGATTTTTTGAAGCCGTACGCGGAATTTGTAAAAAAAATGTGTTTTCCCGATTGTTAGAAATATCTTTTGCCACTATGTGAAGTTGACCACATTGTCTAACCCCATTAGAACTCTGTACCCAAATAAAGTTACTTTTGAGATTGGTAGTCTAATATTCTATTATTGTTGGTTTTGACGAATAGAACATTTTAAAACACTCTTTTAGAATAAAAATCGCAACAGGCGCTAAACGAAAATTGTTAAAATCGACACGGTAGCGTTTTTTGTGGAAAAACACTACTTTACCAAGACAGTGGATTTGAAGCTCAAAAATCACCACAAGTAGCGGGAAAACCACAAAGTTGGCATCACTGATAAAATCATCTAACTCACAACTTACAGTTTTTTTATTATATTCATACATAGTTACCCACAATGTAGTTACCCTCGTATTATTTCAAATGAAATCACTAGCACAGCTGGTTTATTTATCGACTAGAAGGTAATGCCATAGAGAAATGACATATATAGAGACATTTAACATATGTATGACATTTAACTCAGAAAATTGGAATAACACGTTGGAATAACACCAGATAGAGGCAGTGGCTCAAACCAACCAGCAAGAAAACAGCAACGGCATTTCATTTTGTGCGTTAACATTTTTGTTTAAATACACCATAAACATATATAAACAAAAAGTCCAAAATACGTTTAAATTTCACAGTTTTTCATCAAAAAGAAATGAAAAATTGAAGTCAACAATTTTTGTAATTCCACGAGGTGTAAGTCAATTGACGTCAAATAACTCTATCGCTCCGATCGTACCACGAAGAGTGTGAAACGAAACGTCAGATGAAGAAGATGGCATCTCTATATGACATTACTCTAAGGGGAAAAACATTTTCATATGTATTGTGGTGGCCCACACTCAGTACATTGTTCCCATGCGGGCGAGAATGACAACAATCATATTTTGGACTTTGTTCTATAAAAATTCACCAAAACGGTTGACGTGATACATTTATGTACAAGAGCTCACACACATTTTAAAGCAAATTTAAACTGAGAAATTGGCAATATTTCGATATGAAGAATATAAGTATAATAATGTGATTTTGTTTTCATTAGTAAAATAAATTCTAATTCTCAAAGATGTGGTATGATGCAGTCATTTAATTTACAAACATACAAATACGGTTATATGTATGTAAAAATGAAGAGTAGTTTAAGCTTTTATAAGGCTTTTAAAGACTGTTATAAGGCTAATTGCCTGTTCGTAATCATTGTTTATGGAGCATCAGCAATTTATTTTTTAACTTTAAAAACCGTTGGTCCATTTTTCTTATTAAATGTAGACACAGAGGCGGATTTAGATTGCGCAAACAAAATTTGGGCCCCTTAAAAGAGAATCTGAGAGAATTCTGCAATATTTTGGGAATGGTATTGGAACTAGAACCCTGCATGGATGCACTCTCTTTTAGAATACATTCATTATCTCACTGTACCAATACCAACGGTCCGAATAGTGTAAACAACGAAATGAATCGATACGTTCCTGTGTGCTCTTGGAATGAATCTCTGTTCTGTTAACTATTCTGTTCGTCTCAATTCTGTTACGATAACACAACATTTTACTCAATATATGTTCGTGAATGTAAAAACCATTCGAATACATCAGAACTATTCGAATGAAAAAACTGTAAATTATGAGTGGTTATGGGTCTCATTTGCTTTCTCGCCAATGAAAAGATCAGCAACGTTGTGTGAAGACTAAAGAAATAAATATTCGTTTTTTATGAGTTTAACTGCAAAAATATATATTAGAAAATGGAAATTGGTGAAGTAAATTATTTTAAAAATAATTGATGAAACATTAACAATATGTAGTCCTCAACTCAGTCGGCCGCTGTGGGTGAAGAAAATAGTATTGTTTCGCGAATTTCAAGGGGTGAACTCGTTTTGAAGGAGAAAAAAGGCCATAGGAAAGTTTGGGAAGTTGCAATAACTGCAAACAAATTTTGAAACATTCAACTTCGACATCAAACCTAGTGAGGCATAAGTGCTACATTTATAAAATTGACTTAATTTTAATTATATTCATTATTCCAAAGAATTTAGAACTTCAAATCATACCAAAACAGCATTTGCTTTAGTTACGCTTTTTTGAATATGTCTCATGAATACACCTCATTATTCGAATAGTTTTACTTGTCTCTAAAGACCTTTTACTCTATCTAATTATTACTCCTTCATACAAGAACTCTCTATGCTCGGTTTCATTGTGTTTCGTACCCGATGCAACACGCTGAGAAGAATGGTTGTATGTATGGTACTCTAATCGCTAGAATGACAACATTAATACATTCAAAAAAACATGAATGTATTTGAATGTGTGAAAATGTATACTCATGCAGGTCTCTAATTGGAACACTATAAATTCATTGAGTTTTATTTTTTTCTCATAAGTTTATTACAATTTTTTTATTATTATTATTTATTATGATTATTTCTAATGTATTATTTATTATTATTATGATTATTGATTATTATTATGATTATTGATTATTATTATGATTATGATTATTTTTATTATTTGTGTTAAATTTATTTCGGCTTATGCGAGAAATAACACAATGTATCAGTGTATTTTTATCAAGCTTGCGGAAAAGTTTGGACGCATTTTGGGCAATAACCTTGAAAATGTTCAAAGAAGTTGGTCGAAATATTGCGAGTGAATAATAATATCGTGATAAAAAGACAGCCAAGCAATAGGGCTGTGTGCGTACTTTTCCAGTAAAAATATCCAGTAAATATTTTTGAGAGAGTAAGATAGATTTTACTCTCCCAGTTGAAAATATCACAAAAAGTACGCAGACCGTAGAGTAATTCTTTAAAGAGAAACAATTTGTCGTCAAATTGACGTCAGTCAAATATTCTATCTTGTAAGATTTACTCTATGGTGTAAACAGACAACATCCAGTAACAATTTGTACAAATTGTTACAAATTATCAGTACGCAGCCATGCATATTTTTTCCTTCCCACATATGACCTGAAGCTGGAATAAATCTAACTCAGTTGACATCGTAAGTCTCCACCATGGTACAATAATATGTACAGGGTAAAGTCGTTTGAGCAGCTGATTTAATTTTTTTTCATTTGATTTTTCGCTTCAGTTTGCAGTCGTATGTATGTATTTTGTTGTTGTACTCTTTTGCATTCTTGTGTTGTTTGGATGTGTTTTTGTAGAGTTTGACAATTGAAGCGACACAAAATGCCTGTTGTTGCTGCCTACAACTACAACAACGCATGCTGTTATTACCTGCAGGCTGTAAGTAAAAACCAGTAACTACGATTCCATAGGTGCCTTGGGTCTCAGCTCAATCGTGAATGCCGCATAATACAGTACCGTGGTTGTAAATAAATATTAAAATGAAGTGAATATAGGAATTACTACAAATATGAACTTAATCAAACACATGTAATAAGCTTGCGGAGTTCATCTGACGCCTTTACTATAGTTTAGATTTCAGCCTAAAAAGCCGTCGGTGGTGCAACTCTTACAAGCAAGAACGTGGATTTAATCTCCGCTGTGACCACCTTTCATTTTTTCACTGCCACCTAGCTTAGTGACGGCTACACTATTGAGTACTTACTCATGTAATAGCTTCTCAATCGGTGTGAACGTTTGGGTCCCAATCAGTAAGAGAAATCAGACAGCTCTCTGATTGTTAGGAGCTCTCCCCTCTATCACTTCAGAGGACGTTATGAATAAGCTTTGATCAATTTTCTAGCAAAGTTCATATTTTTTGAACAGGTGGAGCATGTGTATCTGCTGACTTAAAAAAGTCGTACAGGTAGATAAATGGAATATGTAAAAATTCGATAATTTCATGTAGCGATAAGGTGTTCTATTATGTTTTGTGGTTCCATTCGAACTAATACAATTGGAACCAATTTTATCAACGATTTAATGGCGATAAGACGGCAAAAGCAAGTGATAACGCAGAACGCGGGAAAACACGGTAGAATACATCGAAATACATCATTCGATTAAATAAACAATTATAATCATGTAGTAATAATATTTATAACAATGTTAAACACTTCTACGAGAGTCATAACGAATATATAACTTCACAAACGACAATGAGAAGAATATAAAGAAAATATGCGAATTTTGACCGCAATGTAATATCTTTTCATGCACATCTATATAAAGGGTTTTCCAACTCGAGTGATATGATTTATTTAAAAAAAACAACACACTAATTGTTAAGGAAATTCAAATGTTTTTTGTTTACTGTGAAGTACAATCGATACAATTAATATCAGAATAAAACGTCTTTCAAATGATCTGCACGTCTTCTTTTGCAGGAACGAATTCGATAAACCCAATTTCGAGCACTTTTTCCAATAAATCAAGTCGTAAGTTATGAATAGCACGTTTAATATTGACTTGTAAAGACTTCAAATAACCCCACAAGAAATAGTCTAATGATGTTAAAACACTACTTCTTGGAGGCCATTCAATGTCACAATTTCTTGAAATAATCGAATCTCGAATAATCTTGGTTGTTGCACGTGCTGTGTGGCACTTAGCCCCATCTTGTTGGAACCATATGTTGTCAAGATCAGCTTATTCCAATTTCGGGCATAAAAAAATTGGTTATCATCGATCTATACAGCTCTCCATTGACAGTAACGGTGGGTGAGTTCCAAAACGTCATTTGCAATGCAACTGAACAAAGTCATGCATTCCTAAACGCAACCATGTAACCGTTGACAATGTCATACATCCCTAAATGTATAATAAAAGTAATAAGTGCGTATACAAAAAGCAAACTGTGCAGCACTAATTTTGTTGATGCTTTGTTGACATTTAACATTTATAAAAAATAAAATGACAAATACAACAATGGTGGACGAAAGGGAAGGAAATATTTTTGTCGATGGTATTATATTATTATTTAAAGAAAAATTTTTCACATTTTCAGTGAAAAATGTTATCAGGCATTTCATCAATTGTTTTAGTAAATTCTTTACATTTTGCCACACGACTCCGCACTTTTTTGTTTGTTTTTGTATATAAGGCAATAGAGCGTTTTATTCCTGGACATTTAATATGTTTTTGTAAATTTTAAAATTATTTTGAGCGTTTTCTTCCAGTAATCCCATTAAATTTTCCAAAATAATAGTTTTTGCTATTGGCAGGCAACTGATTGCAAAAAACTGTGTCTAAACGTAAGAAATATGCAATGTATTTTTATTACAAAGTAAACAACACACTTGTTTGCCTTGTACCGAAACATAATTTAAACCGCATCACTGCAATGTATTTTGACGTTTTGGAACTCACCCGGTGTTACCAGCTTCATTTATTTGTTTATTTATTTCCATTCCATTTATTTATTTCATTTCGAGAGAAGTACGGACCGATGATTCCACTAGACCAAAAATCACATTACTTCGAGCAGTTCTTTGTCTTATTGGCACGTGAACATTATGTAAAGAAAGTGCACGCTCGTAATTTGAAACAATTCAACGAACAGCGAGCACAGTGGGCGATTATTACGACCATAAAATGATAAAAGCGCACGAAAATTTGCAATTGGAGAACGATTATTTTGATAAAAAAAAATGTAGTAATTTGTAAACGTTGTTCTTGCGCATATCTCTCCATTATGAAATTGTAAACATTACTGAATACAATGAAAAAAAAGAAATACAGATCATGACATGCTACAAATGGCCGAAACGTCACTTAGAAATCATATCACTCAAATTGGAAACCCTTTATATAAAAATAGCTGAAAAGCCCGATACTTCGTTATCGGTAGTTTTATGAACTTTTTAAACTTTCCCCGCGTTTACTCGCTAATTTACCAAGTTTCTGGGCAAAACTGCAAATAGTACCATACCAGGGAGTAATGGCATATCCGAATTAACAAATACTGAAAATTTCAGCTTTTTAGACGCCATGGGAGAGACTTTTCCGCTTTTTGCCCCTCCCCGTAGGAATTTCCAAAAATCCTGTCTTAGCGGACGTCAGCGCTAGAGGATGGACCTCCATGCCAAATTGCAAGTTCCTAGCTTCAGCGGTTAGGGCTGGGCGATGTTGGGTCAGTCAGTCAGTAACGTTATTCTTTTATATACATATATAGATAGATGAATGTACGGTGTTTGCTCTGGATCTACTGGACCGAATGAGAAGAAACTTTCATATTAGATTTGTATTCGCCCAACTTAGGTTTGCAGCACAAATAGTATGTAATAAATATTTTCCCATTATATCCCATAGAGCGACAGGGGAGAACTTCTCACAATCAGTCAGCTGTGCGAGTTTTACACCGGTTAAGAGCGAGGGTTTTTGAGAAGCTTTTTCACGGTTAATTAATCGATAGTGTCGCCTCGCCGTCACTAAGCGAGAAAGAAATTAAAAGTGGTCAGGACGGAGATCGACCACACATTATCATGTACTAAAGCCGCGCGCCATACCATACCTTCGTATTTTAGAAATGCAAAAAAATATAATTATAAATTACGCATACTCTGTTGCAATGTACATACCTACATACGTCGTTGGAAGTTCTAAACACTAACGTCTAGTTTACACTTCGCTGTGAAAAACATAATTCGACAAAGCTTAGTTGACTGCAATGAATCGAAATAAATAACAATCTTCGATAAACGCACTTGTTTGAATTAATTAAATTTTGAGTTCGTGTTTTAAATCGACTGGGTTAGTGAGGATTCCGCTCGCATTAATGCATTAGTTCTTATTGTGAAGGTTGAGGTATGTACACATATGTGAGTCGTTTAACAGCGATCAAGAACGTGCTACTTTTGCATTGTTCCAAGAGGTATAAAGCTGCATTTAGCTTGCAATCTCATAGGATTGTTTTTGTGTGTAATCGAAATCCTTACAAATATTTGCATTTCCAATTTTGAGGTAGCATAAAACCTTGTTAGAGAGAATATTCCAGTGTTGAAATAAATTGTAAGTGGTAAAAAGAAGACAAAAAGAAACGATGAAGATGATTTCCCACCAATTGAATTAAATTTGTATTTAACGATTACGATTTCAAAAGATTTCAAAAGTAAAGTTAAACTACGCATAAGGGTTAAATTTCGAATACAATCTACATAAATCAGAATGCAGACAGTCTGACTAAATTATAGTCCGAACGTTGTTTACTACATTAAGCTGTAAACAATATTGCTTTACCCCCCCCCTTAGGACCAATTTGAAATTGAAATTTAGTGTGAAATTAAGTGTTCATAAAATGACAAACTATATTTTTATCTGATATATGAAAATGCAATTTAAATGAACACTACAAAATTGATTGATTAATATCATTTGACGCACAATGCGTGATTCAATTAATAAAAAAACATCAAATGCCAAATGTGAGAGTCTGGCGGTGCTAGGAAAATTAACATTATTATATTTAACATCCCGGTGATACGGGATTTTGACAAGAGGACATCACAAATATATTTGTTGACATGTTTAACAAAAAACAAAAAAGATAACACGTTTCACTTGAACTTTACCTTGAAACTTTCTCGTGTTGTGAGTGAGCACAAATGAATGCTAATCAAACACCACAGAAAGATCAGCTTAATTTTGGAAAAAATTTTCCTAAAGATTTCACAAATAATGAGCGGTGGCGATCGTGTATTTGGATTAGAAACGTCTAGTTGTTACTTTATTGTATTTCGCTTTAGATTATCATATTAATAAGTAATGTTTGTTGTTTTTTCCACTGGAATCACTTAACCGATTTATTTTTGTTCTTAACGATTTTCCACACACAACCCGACGAAACGTTTTGAATCTTACGACCTGCGACCACCAACTAACGTCAGCTTCTACAAACTCATAGCTGGGCAAGGTTGGTGAGCAATATTAACGCTCTATGAGAAGCATTTAACAGCAGAGATTGCGGTACCTCATAAATGTGAAAGACAAACAAATAACAGTCGATCGAGTGAACAGGCGAGCGAGATACATTTTCTGTTTGTTTATTTTACAAATCTGCTGGTTACTGCTTCATCATTGACAAGTGTTGCCACATTTTGTAATATGACTGAAACGAAATTTCAACTATTGTTTGGAAATAAGGTTATAAATACTTATACAATGTGTAATGGTGTTCGACAAAACAAAATTCAAATTTCAACTTAGATGAAAAATCTAGCTTTACATTCATGCCCTGGAATTAGAAATAGTGCATCTCTAGTTACTGCCCGTAAGTTCCAAATATATTTTGCCAATTAGTCACTACGCTTGTTTTTTTTATACCCTGCAATAAAAATTCGACGAAAATTTAGTTTAATGGAAAAAAAAAAAAAAAACGCTTACTGTTAACGGATTTTCAGTTGACATCGTTTAGATATTCAAATTTTCGATAATTTTGGTCATCTTAATCTAGATTAACATTTTAATCCTCTAAAACTGCAGTTACACCAACCAAGTTGATCGCTTTTTCGGGATTATAAATGTCAAACTCCATACGAAAAAAACGTCGATAATCTCGAAAATGCGTTATTCTTGTTTGGTGTAAATGCCGTATAACAAAAAATACTAAATATGCTTTTGCTGGATTATGACTATCAAGTATGTTTTCACTTCCCCACCTCTGCTAATAATCCACACAATCTGGCAAGACAGTGTATAATCGCCCTTCTAATGCTTAGTCATGATTTACATTATGCGTTTCGCCCAAGACTTTCGAATTCGTTATGCGAGAGGGGGATAGAAACAAACAAGTTTTTTTAAGTTTCTCTTTATTCTCTTTCGTATTTATGCTTTCGAAGGGAGAATATCGTTTGTGTAGATTTCTTTATTGTGTTTTTTTATAATGGAAATGGAAATATATAGACCGAAATAAATAAATAGATACAATAAATAAAATATGTACATACATAGATACAATAATTCGTGCTTAATTTATGTGAATAATATTTTTTATTTAAATTATTACGAATGTAAGTAAGCCGATTGAACATCAAAGAACTCACGGATAGAACGCAAAATGTAAACGCTCGGGATTTTCGAAAGTTGTTCAAAAGAGAATTTCGCGATTAACCCAGGGTGAAGACGCATAATATAAATCGGCTTTTATTCTCCATGACATCAGAGGAGACAATTACCGTGTGAGCTTTTGTTAAAATTTCAATATTTGCTCTTGCACTCTCTTTCTTGAACACACACGCTCTCAGTCTACTGTGCAAGTGCTTCGCCAAATATTTTGATCTACGGAATAGTGTCAATTCGGAAACGCACATGTACAAAGTGTCAACCGCTTTTCTGTCAAACAAAAGTGCTTGTAACTATAAGTTAATCTAACACATTTATCTGTAAGTTTGGAATACCAATTATATATTGTATTGAGCGTGTAATGTCTTCTTCTGAGAGCGGTATTAGTACAGATATTTTTGGGAGTGTTCGGTTCTACGTACATGAAAACACGCCAGTGTTGCCAGCGACCGGCTACAAAATTATGCACAATGTTATCAGAAATTGTGTTTTTTTTTCTGCAAATCTCTAAAAAATTTAGTTTCGCGGAAAAAATACAAGTGGTATTCATGCAAACAAGAGAACCTAGAACTTTTGCTCAGCGTAAGTTTGCCCCGAAGCGTTTCATGGGGCACCAAATAAAGTTGCTCTGTGTATCTATGCAGCAATTGTCAAAATAAGGCTGATAAAGTAAATAAACAAAGTCAAATTAAAAGTACAGTCACTCACATTTAAAGTCGGGCAGTACCATGAAAATATTTTCAGTCCAAATATTTCTGTGTTTATAAAAGAAAATATATTTTATTTTTTACCCCTTTTGTTACAAAAACTCTTGGCTTTAAAAACAACTACAATGAAATATTCTAAGTACTTTTATAAAAAGCACATGAAGTCTAAACTAAGCCTTCTACACTTTTTTGCCTCACATTGAAAGTCGGGCATAATAAAAAATATTAAGAAAAAAAAGTTAATATTTTGTTGCTCCGCCTTTTTGGTTCTCTACAGCTTGTAGGCGGCTAGGCATTGATTGAACAAGTTTTTTGCAATAATCTGGATTAATATTGTTCCATTCTTCAAACAGAGCATTTTTCAGCTGATCTTTGATGAACAGAGCCTGTCCTGCATCCTGCGTCCTAATTCGTCCCATAAATGTTCAATGACATTGAGATCGGGTCTTTGTGCAGCAGTTGTGATCACCTTCGGACAATTATATAACAACCAGCTCTTAACATCGTGTGCCGAATGATTCGGGTCGTTATCTTGATAAAATTTGAAGTTTGATTCAATGCCAAGTTTTTTTAGGCTATCTTTCAGATTTGTCTTCAAAATCGTCAAATACACATTCTTGTTCATTATTCCTTCGATAAAGTGTAAGTTGCCAACTCCTGAAGCCGCCATACACCCCCAAACTATCACGGACCCACCGCCATGTTTGACCGTTTTTCTCAAATTTGCTTGGTTGGCGCCATATTTTACCCCTTCCATCGCATCCAAATAGATTAAATTTACTTTCATCAGTAAATAGTACCTAATAATAGATTGTTAAAATCATAAAGCATTATTTTTTGTCCCCACTTACAGTGCTCCAGAAGTCAAAGACCTTGGCCATATATTGATGGGCAAAAACAAGTCGGTCATTTTGGTTCTTCTTGCTAATGAGGTGCTTCTTCCGTGCAACTCGGCCATGAAAGTTATTTTTTCGAAGAAATCTTCATACTGTTTCTGGGTTAACCTCTGTCCCAGAAGCTTCTTTGACCATCGCAGTTAGATTTGGTGCAGAAATAAAGGGATCATTCTTAACTTTTCTTAAAATCATACTCGCATCCCTAGAGGAGAGTTTCTTTAATCGGGGTAGGCGTTGTTTGTTGGCAATCAACCCATCTTTTTTATATCTAGCTAAGATGTCATGAACCGTTGATTTGCTTTTCTTCACTAGTTTCGAAATTTCGCGTTCAGATTTTCCTTCTAAATGCTGATCAATAACTATTTTGCGTTCTTTCAAGGTGGACTGTTTAATATTACGTGGCATTTTTACAGAATATTTTAATTGACTTCACTGAGCACTTGAGAAGATAACAATGACCAATAATTTTAAAAACAATTACAGTAAACGAAAAATTAACGGTATATTTACTGACTTCTCGCTCAAAACATTGCTTGCCCGACTTTCAATGTGAGGCAAAAAAAGAGAAGAAGTCTTAGTTTAGACGTCATGAGCATTTTATAAAGGTACTTAGAATATTTCATTGTAGTTGTTTTTAAAGCCAAGAGTTTTTGTAACAAAAGGGGTAAAAAATAAAATATATTTTCTTTTATAAACACAGAAATATTTGGACTGAAAATATTTTCATGGTACTGCCCGACTTTAAATGTGAGTGACTGTATATGCTATTTTATTCCATTCCATTATTTTATTTTTTTCACATAAATCAAAAATCCTATCTTTTTTTCAATACAAAAATATTGACATTGAAATGTCAAAAGTTTTCCCGTTTCCTTTTCCAGGTTTGCTCAGCAAATTTGCCTCGAAAACTTTCCACTTTTGTGCAAGTCGCTTTGTATGGGAAATTTGTTTGTTTTGACGATTGCTGTGCAAGTTTACGATGTTTTCGAGTTTACGAGGTTCTTTCGAGCTTTCATGACGACCACTACTGTTTTTATTCCAGTTCAAAAAAATAAGTTAATTAAACCCCAATATTACACTTTCTGTTTCACGCTAACTGGTAGAGTTAAATAACGGTTATGTCTGTCAGTTTGTATTGAACTGAACTACATGTTAGCCGTCGGTGGTGTAATGGTTAGTGTGCGAGCCTCTTGTACTTGAGATCCGAAGTTCGATCATTGCTCTGACCACCGTAAACTTCTTTCGGCGGCGGTCACCTCGCATAGTGACGGCGACACTATCGAGTATTTAACCATGAAAAAAATTCTCAAACTGCCGTTCGGAACCGGAGTAAAACTGTAGACCCCAATCAGTGAGTACAAAACTAGAAAGCGCACAGCTCACTTGATTGTGAGAAGTTCTCCCCAATTCCTTCATGGGTTGTAGTAATAGGAAACCATTTATTTAACTACATGTTAGGCCTTTTTTCGTTTCGTTTTCAAATTATGATTTTATTTATACGAGTATGTACTCTAATTCATCGATGGAAAAATAAGTTAAAATCTAACATTAATCTTTCAATACACTTATTTCTATCATTAAACAATACTTACAGAACACATGTGAGCTCTAATACATGGTTTATATAGGTTTTATTTAAAACACATCATACATTTCTTATACAATTATATTATGAGGTATTTCTTAAAAATAAGTGTAACAAAATTGAATATATTTTCATTCAAACTAGGAATGTGCGGTTAATTGACTAAATAGAAAACCTGATAAATCGATATCCTGATTAATCAAATAATTGATTAATCGTTAGTCGACTAGCCTTCACTTTGATTAATAAATATTCATTATTAATTGAAAATATCATTAATCAAAAATTTGAGTAATTGAGCAATTCATGTTTTAGGGGGTTTCAGCTTGAATTTCTTCAACAACCTTGACTCAAAAACTAAAAATTATTACTTTTGTCTGTATAACATGTATTTGCTTTTCCAAAAATTATTTGAATGATGTATCAGATTATTTAAATACGATTAACTATATTCAAATTCATTGATTAATCATAGATTTAATAATCCGAATTTTTGAAAAAAGTGGTGATATATCCGACCTTTCGTATTATATTTAAAATTAAAATGTTCGAGATTTTGGTCTTTTTTTTAATTAATTTTATTCTTCAATATTTCGCTGCCCTTTGGGTAGCATCATCAGGAAGATAAACACAATTATGATATGTCACAGGTTTCGTTCGAAGGTGGATTGATTTAGTACTAGCCAATTCGTAACGTTTTACTTTCGTCCATTTTCATATTAACAAGAAATGCTGAAATACAACACTGTTTAGGAATCTCACATCATTCATATTTTTATTGTAGTTACAAAGAGTACGTTTTATGACGCTGTTTTTTTTTTATTCATTCCTGATATCCCAATTATTATTAAAATATAACATAATTCAACAAAAATTTAAGAATTTTGCTAAAATATTTCACTACAATTATTTTGTTGTTGAGGAAATTGTGTTAATCGGCGCTTGGCGTGATTTTCAAAGAAATACGCAAGCATTATAGCAACATGGTAACACTGCAACAAGGCAGATGATAATTGCTCGTTCATGGAGTAAAGTTCTTTTTTATCGTTGAGGGAATAGTATTCCGCTAATCTCCCTAGAGTTCAACAAGAAATTAAAAAAATTGTTGTCAAGCCCGAAGTACAAAATTGTAGATATTAATAACATTAGCGTGTTTATGAATATCACGACTAATTTTTTTAATGTCGGTGCCATATTTTATGCGTCGTCCTGTAGGCTATATAAAGTAGAATACAAATTTAAATAACGTAGCTGGAAACAAAAACAGCAACTGACTTAATAGTGCACATTGTTGTTATTTCATGTAACTTGTGTTTATTGCTCTGTTTAAGTTTAAGATACGAGTATACTTTTACTCTATCACTTTTTTATTCTCGTTTCAAAATTCGTTTAATCTGCTAGATGGTAAATCAATAAGCCGCAGGTTTATATTTATTTTACCCATTTAAATTAATGCAAATCTCTATTACAAATTAGTAATACAACAACATTCATCACGCGCCGCCACAAAACATTCAATTTAATTAAATATTTGTTATAGTATTTTGGCCATCACTTCAAACTGCAAGCACTTAACATAAATGCGGTTTTGCAAACAACAACATTTCGCAAATGTTAATTTATTAAATGAAAACATATTATCACATTTTCAACAATTATTTAATAATAAATTCAATACAAAATATCAATATAATCAGCAAAAGGTTTCACTTCATGCGACCACTCATAACCAATGGCAGATGCAGATGAGCCGCTACGCTGCCAATTACACTAACTTAAATTTTTAGATTTGGAAGAAATGTTTTCGTTCATAGCTAATTCTTTAAAAAACCATTGATAACCATTGAACCATTGAAAGCCCGCGGAATAAATTACAGGGTTTGTGCCGTTTTTTGCATTCAATTTGATCTCATTTAGTTAATACCAGTTGATTAAGTTTTTTGAAATCTTTGGAAGTTCACTTTTCAGACTATTCTCCCATGTGCCTTAAGTTTTGTATTTGTTGAATTTTACTAAAATCCTGACTTGCTACTTGTAATACTCCGGAAACTCCAGTTTGTCCAACTATTCCAAATGGCTAGTGTAAAGAAAATGAATTAACACAATGCAACAAACAGGTGTTGAAATGCTAAGATTTTCTTAAAACATTTAATTTTTATTGTCTTTTATACACAAAAAGTGAATTAATTTTATTTTCACTCATCATTAGCCAATTTATGGTAAAAGTGGATATTGGCACACCAGTACTAGGGTGATTGCTTCAATTTTGAAATGTGTCGTAAAAAGCAAATAAAGTGCATAAAGTACATATTTTTCCAAATTTGTAACGTTTCGTTAGTCGTCGACGAGTTTTTATTTTTTTTTAAAGAACATTTGACAGTGTACTAAAATGAAATTTTTGTAAAATATACTTTCTGTCCAACTGAATTTTTTTTCATTTTATCATTGGCTAGTAGGAAAAAATTTCCACTTTTGGAAAGAATTCCGAAATGGTGTAAAAAAAGGTTCTGCTCAGTGAGTCTTTCAGCAGAAATCGCACAGAGCTCCCTGATTGTGAGTAGCTCTTCCATAATCTTTTCATGGTATTGAATAGGTGAATAAGTTACGTTTTTGCACCTATTTTTTAATTTATTTTATGCACTTTTCAAAACACTTCACGAACATTACATTTTAATTTACATTGTAACATGTTTAATTTACAGTTACGTACATTTGATGTCCTTTTTAGTACATTGTACTTTTTTTTTTAGAACATTTTGTCTTTTTTTAACACGTTTTTGTACTTTTAAGTTCATTTTATGTAATATTAAGTAAATATGATGTGATTCTAAGTACATACTCGTACTATGTTATTTTAAGTAAACATAAGTACCGTTACTCACAATTTATGTACTTTGAAATACAATTTATGTACGTTTAAGTACAATTTATGTGCGTTGAAGTTCAGCTTCAGCACAATTTATGTACTTTGAAATACAATATGTACGTTTAAGTACAATTTATGTGCGTTTAAGTTCAGTTTGGAATTTTTAAATACAGTCGATTCACTTTTTAACTTTTCGTAAATAATGGCAACATGGAGTTGATACAAATTGTCGCTAAAGGGCTCAACTGGAGTCACATAATAAATTCAATTTATTTCAATGACTGCCATTGCATTGTGGTAGTGATCATCGTGTTTAATTACATTTTTCGAATTGTTTCAATGACACTTAACATGAGTCGCTTACAACATACTTACATGAATTCATCAATAATAATAATTACAGTTGCAAATAGTAGTGATGTTGTGAGAAATATCCCTTACAATGGGTATTTCCTCGGTTTCCTTCGGTCCCAGTAACCGCCTTTTATTTTCCCATTCTGTCTTATTCCACATACATTCAATCTACATGCCTGCAGGAACTGAGCCTTTAGTACACATTTCAAGACCACCAAATAAATTAAATGTAAAACCTTACATGGATTTCGTTCAGTCAGCATACCCGCTTTTTGGTAGCTGAATGAAATCAGCAGCGAAAACAAAATAAAGTATGTATTGACAGACATGTACGAAACTCCACAAGCACGGTCAACACTGGTAACAATCAATTGATGGCCCATAATAATAAATACAAAATGTCTTGGACCAATCCGGTGATCCCCACTAAAATAGGTTGGTTGCTGTATGTTTTTGCTTTTTTTCTGGTATTAACCCAAAGTTTTATATACATACATATGTATGGATCGAAACACATCAAACGCATCCACCTAAAATTGTTTTGTTTCCGATTTTAATCAAACTTATGGGAATTGTGAATTGTACTACTAGGGGCTCATTTTTAGTTCAATGATCATCTTTGTTTCTTATACCGCGTTTATGCTGCAACCGAAATCTCGATTTTCTAGACTTCATTCACAGGAACAGCTGATTTGTGTATGGAAAATCTCTAGATTTCGAGTGCAGTATAAACATGTTTTTATTTAAATCGCGGCTAAACTTTGAATTACCTTTTTCACTATATGCTTAACAATGCTTTAACCGCCTACAATTTGCTGCTTAAACTGTAGCCAGAAATATAAAATTTTGACAGCTTCTGGTTGTCAAAAAGAGAAATGTAATGTCTATATCGTTTTTTGTTTGCATGTACTTATGCATTTATCTGTTATTTTTAATTATCATCGAAATCGTCTTGATTAGGGATCTAGTAGAAAACATTTATAATAATTACGTAGTCAAGGTGATTACGCATGTAATTTAAATAAAGTATTAAATATTGATTAACTCCGTACTCCAGTTATTTACGCACATAATTGAAAAAATAAATAAATTATTGATTACATTTGTACTCAATCGAAAACAGGGACAGAAAATAATTTTTATTATTTTTTTTCGGACGAAAACTTTACTCGAAATTCTCTTTAGCTGTTTTAGGGAATTTTTAACCATTATCGTAAGATATATAGTATTTTGGTTACCTTAACCAATATAACTGAGATATATTTTATTTTGGTTATGAGTAACTCTTATAGCAACCAAAAATATTTTTTTGGTTACAATAACCATTATCGAAAGTAATTTTATATTTTTTGGTTATCGGTGGCCAAATCGACAACAAACAATTTTTTTTAGTGCTAAACTTTTCCTATATTTGTAGCATTAGAGTGGAGTGACTGGTGCAACTTTTTGCCCCTTAGAAATGCGTCTAGTACATGAAAAATACGATATATCTGGGTAACGATAACCAAAAAGAATAATTAGTTACGATAATGGTTATTGTAACCAAAAAAATATTGTTGGTAGATATAATGGTTACGATATTGGTTACGATAACCAAAATTAAATATATCTTACGATAATGGTTTATTATAATCATTTTTTGAATTCGTCAATATTAATGGTTATCTAAGACCTTTTCGTCATTTCTCTTATAACCTTAACGTCCCTGATCGAAAATATTATTAAGGATTGATTAACTTGAAAATTTAATTGAAATATGTTCAATTGCCGACCTACAATTTGAGTACTTGTGTGAACAATTTTCTTCATTAGCTAAAATCAAAATATAAAAGTAATTACTCGTAAGTTGACACATTTCGTGTTTGATTTGAGTATTAGTTTTTTTTTTTTAAGATTGCAAGAGTTAAATAAAATGACGTGTTACATTTACTCACCACTGGAAAACAAAATGCAAAGTTAAGGTCTAATTAACTTACAATTAGGATTAAGTAATCTGATAGTTAACTACACTGTTATACATTTACCTTAGGCCCAATTTTTGGCTGGTTACTTAAATTGGCAATCAGTTGATTTTGATTTATGTTAGATCTAACTTTAAATACGAAAAGAGTTTTTCAGTGCTTTGCCAAATAATCTTACTACCATGTGGCAACAGTTGCTAATGTTACGAAAAATAACCGTTATTCATATATCTATCGGCTAATCGTTACAATGCATCAAACTGACGCCACTTGCAAAACAAAAGTAAAGTGATAAAATACAAAATATTTAATGAAATTGGATAGTATTTGAGCAGAAATGAAATTCTAATTGCAATACGAGTTAAATGATACGTTTTTATTGTTATTTCAACTAGGATGGTGATTATAATTGTTCACATTAACAACTAAAGAAGCTTAGTGTTTGTTCTTATTGTTGTATTCTGTCACAATCATATGGTCACTTGATCATAGTTTAAATGCCCAACTTTGGATGGCTAAACAGCAATCAACTATTAATCTAAAAAATTAATTCAGAGTTTAAGTTATGTTGATCAAAGATATATCAATATACATATTTTTAAGGAAATATTTATATCCGTTTGAGTTTATATTATTCGATCTTTCAATTGTTATGTTTTACCTTTAAAACGGAAATATTTATATTTTGAAAACTATTTGTTATGGTCGTCACATTTTAGTTTAATGTATTTGATAAAAATTTTGACTTTTTTTAAAGCGGGATTTTTTTTTTTATTTTTTGTATTTATATCCTTACACCAACTTAATTTTTATATATTTATTTACATATTGATTGGTTCATACTCCGCGCCTCTTGTTTTGTTTCAAGCTCGATACGAGTACTCGTAACTTCCAAACCAGAGTAATTAGAATAAGGGGTTTGACTTTAGAATTAGCTGTTTTAATTCTACATGACATTTCGGAAATAGTGTCTGGCGGGAATAGGGTCGAGACTGTAGAGCAGACATGTGCAAACTGACACAAACGCATTTCAAATCAGTTTTACGAATTTTGCGAATGTGTTAAGTTGAACGGAGCAAGCAGAACAAAAGCAGAGAAAACAAAAGTAGTACACTGAGTAAAAAATTAAAATTAAAACTAAATCTTAAAAAAAAAATCAAATATCAACATATCCAATGATTATTTCCATTTATGATTTTTGCCATTTACAAACATAAAAATTTCTTTATATTCGTCCATGGCAATTAAAATTTATTTTTTAAGTGTAGTGTTTTTTATTACAAATAATTTTGCTTGCAGAGCGATACGGTGTTGCTTGGTCAAATGCAGAACAGCAACTGACTTTGAATCGGTAAACAAGCAGCAAGCTTTCGGACATGTTGGTGTGAAAAAACGATCAAGCTACTATCGGTGTGAAAACACGATGACTCAAAAGAGTACTAGCTGCACATCTATGCTGTAGAGTAATGTGATTATAATTTCCCTTCTTCTTCAATAGGAATCGAGGAGGTACTACATAAGTAGCTTGCATTATATTTTGATTCCAGAATGCATTTCTCTTAAGGAATTATTTTAGTGTATCCAGAGAATGCATTATATAATTTGTTCTTTTTATTTGCATTATTTGACAGCGTTTTAAGAATGAATTATAAAAAAATGTATATATTTATAATTAGTCACAGAATTCATTCCTCCGACATAGATTACATAATGTATTTTATCATCTATTTGAGTGATGGCGACACTATCGAGTATTTAGCCATGAAAAAGTTTCTCAAAATACCGTTCGGAACCGGCGTAAAACTATAGGTCCCAATTAGTGAATATAAAACTAGAAATTTTTTTTTTTTTTTTTTAAACTGGTTTTATTGTAAAGATTCTAAACATTCTACTCGTACACAATAAATACTACTTAAAATTACCTATACTATTTCCCTCACACCCATAGGGTGCCTTCCAGAAACTTCATCCTCATAAAAAGCATTACATACATACATCGAGTCTTAATCATAAATTACATACGCTGAAAAAATAATAATTTCCCGAAAAATCGAAGAAAAAACGGGAACGCATAAAACTAGAAAGCGCAAAGCTCACTGGGATGTAATGGGAAACCATTTACTTCTTTTATTTTTTATTTAATTGAAAAAAATAGTCTTTAAAGTTCAATATTGTTTTTATTAAATAACTGGTTAATTTAAAACTTAAAATTAAAAAACACATGAGCAATTCCATGTTAAGTGATCACAGTAAAATCACATCATGTCTCCGATTTGAAGAAAATTGGTAAATTGGTAGTCCTAAGAGACAGCATTAATACAGTAAAATTGGTTTTAAAAAAAATTAACAACTCGGTACTTCTTCAATAGAATTTTTCGAAATTTTCATGTAGTGTTTATTTCAAAAAAAGTATAACTTTTTTCCTATATAAGTTTTTATTTTGTTTATTTCAGATATGCTTTGGCAAAGTATCTAAGTTTTTAAAATAAATAAAAAAAATATATTTTTCAAAAAGTTTTAATTTTTTTTTAAAGAAAAAGTGTTAAAATTAGTATTTTGAAATAAATAGAACTTTTATTTTTTTATATTTTGTCTGGAGATTAAACGCAATGTTCTTTACATATGCTCAAAATTTCAAGATGGCGTTGTTTTCGTTCTCGAGATATAATTCAAAATGTGCTTCAAGTCCGCCTCAATAACACACTCATAGTTACATATATGAATCTATACGTTATTATCAAAATAGCTATAATATGTATGTACATATGTCTATATAGAGGTGTTTAGAAAATTTCAAATTACAATAAAAACTGCTTACATAAGGAGAATCAAAACTGATATGAAAAAAGAAGTTGTTATTTATTGTTGTTGTTATATTAAACTAAAATAACATAATAATAATTTTTATATATTATAATTTTTATGAAAAAATACGACATTCATAGTGAGAAAGTATATGTATATTAATGTATATGTATTCAAATTATTTCTGTTTTTACCCTGCAGTAAAGGGAATCGACTCTACGTCGATGAATTCATCGACTACCACAAAAAGCCATCGATTACCTGCCAAACTACCCGCAATGCTTTTGAGCGGCGAATTGGTGATGGCTCACCCTTTGAACTACCTTTCGTCGATAAATTCATCGGTAACATTTCATCGACGAATTTGTCGGTGACATTTCGTCGACGAATTCATCGACAAACAGTGATAGCAAAGTGAAAAAAAACACAGGTTCGATTCCGGGCTGGGGGTTTTTTTTTTTGCTTATTTTTATTTTTTAATATTTTTTAAATAACCGATGTCGTGTTTAATGATATTTCATGTTTGTTTCAAAACAAATTTTTCCATTTTTAGTAGTAAAATGAAAAAACTTTTCCGCCACTTTGTAATACACTTTATTGTTTCACAAAGTGAATCCAATAAGATTTAAATAAAAAAAAATTATTCTGCATTTTAATTTTACAGAGCAATTTTTTTGCCAAATTCACGAAACAGACACAAGAAAATAAAAAAATTAACAATCAATCGACGCACGTCTTTTCTTTTTTGATGTCAAACACTTAGTGACTCTTGACTGTGGGAAATGAATGATGCGTTTTTGTTGTTTTTTTTTCTATTTGCAATGTAGCATGTGTTGTTGGTGGGATTTTTTTATTTCGGTTCCCGGTACAGTTTTTGACGTAGAATACGTCTTACCTTACGGTATGAGGAGTCATGTCAGGTTTTTATTGTTGTAATCTTTATTTCATTGAATTTGAGGAAACGGCTAGATGAATTTTTTAAAATTTTTTTTGTAGGTAAATGAAGATGTTATCTTTCGTTTGATATACATTTCATATTGGTTGATATATTTCTAGTATTTTAATTTCTCAAATGAAAATTGTTTAAACACATACACTCAAACATATGTGTGGTGTTTGGTTGAGTGTTTTTGGTTGCTCAACATTGCTTAGGAACATGTATCTAGTAAAAAGTGAAACGAACAGCAAGCTAATGTTGCTTGGCAACATGTATCTAGTAAAAAGTGAAACAAACAGTAAGCTAACGTAATAAACCTTTTTTGCGAAAGCTTCAATAAAGCTGTTGTAACATTAATTTTGAATTGTAAAGCGTAAAGCTTTCACACAACGCTCGAATGCTAATGCGAAGACTCGATAAGGTAAACCTTTTTTAATATTAGGGCGGCTCTCTCAACATTCGCAGAACTTATTTCAATAAAAATATTAATTAAAATACATAAATTAAATTAAGTTTAAAAAAATTGAACATAATATTTTTTTTTTAAACGGACTTGAATCAAATGCCGTTGGTAAATATAAAAATTACAGCAGACAGTTGTCCGAGGCCTTCGACCACGGATTGTCCCTGCAGGCTGCGTCAGAGACACGGCCATTAAGTTTAACGTAGAATACGCCATCCGATAAGACAGAAAACATATATAACAATAAATGATAAATAATATAAGCAAATGAATTTATTGTTATATATGTTATCTGTCTTATCGGATGGCGTATTCTACGTTAAACTTAATGGCCGTGTCTCTGACACAGCCTGCAGGGACAGTCCGTGGCCGAAGGCCTCGGACAACTGTCTGCTGTAATTTTTTTTTGATTGCGTCCTATGGCACGCATTTTTTGTTGTTTATCCAAATAATAACTAATCTGTAAAGTTGGTATTTCGTTGCAGTGTCAGTACTTTTGAAAAGAATGCGTTTAAACAATAGTAAAATTTGAATAAAAATACTGTACAATAATTTATCTCAAGTAGCAACTTGCTTTTTTTTAAATTCAAATTTTGTATTTCAAGTCAACTACAAAGTTAACAACTTAAAGCATTAGGCGAAAATAATACTATTAAATTCTTAAGGTTACTTCATTAACGAATAACAATAGAAAATCGCTCGAGGCACCACTTTACAGATTACCACTGAGTACTAATGTAATCGGCGATGTAGTCGATGAAAAGTCATCGCCCATGTTGTCGATGAAAAGTTGCCAGCCACTACTTGTGAAACTGCAGGGTATACAGACAGTCAGTAAATATTATTTAGGGAAAAATGAATTTAGCTTTAAAAGAGATCTGTATAGTTTTTAATACCAAAATAAGAGTCGTCTAGAAATGCTATATTTAATGGATGAAAGGACTTCGTTATTTTTTTGCTATTGTAACTAGGTATATATTGCCCTCGTTGGAAAACATTTTAGCTACAATTTTGGTCTTCGAATATGGAATAAATGCGTGTAAGCTTTTTGTTCCTGATATAGTAAATGCTTTATCAAATCTTTCTTTTAAAAGTTTTTCTTCTCGTTGGTATTCTTCCTTATTGCAGAAAGCAACATTTATTTTTTCTAATGTTTGAGCGTAATTATATAAATCGATGGCGTTTACAATTTGATTCTCCAGTGGTCGTTGCAAACTTGCGAAAGCAGCCGACCTTTTAAGAGCTCCACATAGCCCCATAAAAAGTAATCCAGATGCGTTAAATCGCACGAATGAGGGGGCCAGTGAACAGGTCCACTTCTGGAAATAAAGTTGTCACCAAATTGATTTTGCAATACATCGATTGTCAAGCGCGCTATATGGCAAGTTGCGCCATCTTGTTGGAACCAAATGTCGTTAATGTTTAGCTGATTGATTTTTAGAAACAAAAATTCAGTCAGCATGGCTCGATAGTTTTCGCCATTCACCGTAACGACAGATCCTTCCTCATTTCGAAAGAAATAAGGGCCGATGATGCCGCCAGCATGTAAACCGCATCAAGCTGTCAATTTTAATGGCTGTAATGGTGATTCGTTAACGGCTTGAGGATTGTCTGGAATGGATGAAGAGCTCTATGAACTTTGCGAACAAATTTCTTTTTTTCAAAGCAAATTTCCACAATTTGAAAGCGTTATTGCAGCGTTAAACGATTTATGATGATTTGCCAATCCCTAATGAACAGTAAAAGTTTGACATTCTCAGCTGTGAAACCATAGATATCCATATCGATAGATCTCATACAGCTAAAAAAACACCCTTTATAAAGATAGTACTTACGAAAAATACCTATATAAAATTTCCATATCTCTAATCACTCTGGCGTACAATCTTTTCCCCGTCCCATTTTTAAGAAAAGTTGATAGAAATTGCAGAAAAATTTAAAACAAAGTACCGTTGGACACAAAATACGCGCCAAAGAACTTTTTATGACTGTTCAGCTCGCGTTGAGCTAATTTACTGTCCAAAAACAAACGATGTTAATTACACATTCCAGTAGTCAGAACAAAATATAATAGAGATAACGGTAAAAAAAATTTTTGTTTGACAGAAGCTTGATGCTCTCCTCCAACAGTGCATACCATAATAATTGGTCTATATAGTCAAAAAGTAAACAAAAAAATGAGATGTCAAGCTTCAGAGTGGTTTTGTGCTAATTTAGTGCCCATGGCTGTATTTTCTAAATGCCTTTGGATTTGTTTTCCACATAATTCAATGTTATTTTGTGCACGAAAAATATATTGGAAATCACGTGATAAGTTCCCTTGCTAGGCACAAATAAGGGTACCAGTTAAACATTTTTGTTATGTTTTCTTAATCCCTTGCAGTGCAGACTTTAAAAATATATACAACTTAAGTTTTTAAAATTATATTTAGAAAGCAATAATTTAATTTATGCCAACAATTGAAATTTTGGGACCAGTGAGCAGTGGAAAATTTTAACAATATTTGGACAAGATTAGTGGGATATTACCACAGGGTAAACGAGTTAATGGAGGGAAAGATACAGTAAGCCATGTATATACAGTTATGTTCAAGAAAATAGTAGTGCAGCGGCTCATAATATTTACAACTATTTTTTGATATGTTTAGTTTTGAAAATTGAATACATGTGTACCGTTTTTGTAGAATAGTATGTAAAGGACAGAAAGGCGACAAAATCCCGTTACTTTAGCATTGTTTTTCTTGTTTTCTATCACTTTTAATAAATGCACCAACAATATGTTGTTCATTAAAATAGTAGTGCTTGGTGTAAATACTTGAAAAAAATTAATAAAAACAAGAAAGTGAACAAAAGTGAGTGCAATTTAGTTACAAAATATTCCGATGATAGAAATTTATTGGACTTGCAATATTTTTTAATTTTTAGTGGGTAGAGGAAAGCATTGCTCGATCGAGAAAAGAGATTTAATAATAAGGCTGAGAAATTGCGGCAAGACGTACAAGGAAATTGAAAATATTGATGGATGCACAGCCACTATGGTATTTAATTCAATCAACTATAGGAAGAAGACTGAAAGTCGTGGTGGTAAGCGTAGAACTAAATTTTTAGAGGATAGACGAATTGTGCGATATACCAAGATGAAATCTTCAGCATCCTCCAAAATGATTAAAAAAGACTTGAATCTAACGGTCAGCGCTGTGACAGTACGTCGTCGACTAATTGAACAAAATTTGTACGCGAGAAGTCCTAGAAAGGTACCTCTATTGACACGACGGCACGTTGATGCAAGGTTAAATTTTGCAAAAAGCCGTATGGACTGGCCCGCCGATAAGTGGCGCAACATATTGTGGACAGATGAAAGCAAAATAGTTTTATATGGTGGAAGAGGCTCAAGACAGTATGTCCGCCGTCCACCAAACACAGAATACCAACCTCAATACACCACGAAAACAGTTAAGCATGGTATGGGCTTGTTTCTCATATATTGGCGTTGGTCCTATCCATATGATTAATGGTATCATGGACAAAGCTGTATATGTTGACATACTAAAGAGTACAATGCTACCATATTAGGGTGCTTCAAAATCGTATGGAGAAACTAGACGTGGTCCGATTTGTGAGGCTCACGTCTGGATCGTTGTATACGAACCACACGAACATATGTTCCAAATTTCAGAGAAATCGAATAAAGTTTTAAGGTCGCGCAAAATTTTGACTTTTTCGATTATTTTGTATGGGAATTTACATACAAATTAAAAAAAAAGTTTACATTAAACTTTATCTGATTTTTAATTACGTTTTAAGTGACTTATCCATATTGTAGAACAAACTATTTACCAATTCTTAATGGTTTTCGAGGAATTCGCGTTTTTTGTAATTTTGGAAAACAAAACCATACTCAGAAAGGGGCTTTTTTACCAGGGGCCTAAAGGAGGTCATTACCATATATTATATGCACATACGAATTATATTCATTTGAGAAAAAAAAAGCAATTCGAATGCGTTAAATTTTCGTCGTACTTCCATCTCTGCACAGGATTGGCCGTTACACAATTATCAATTTGCCAAAGTTTTTAGTTTGTTTGCACCCTGTGCAATAAATGTGACAGCAGTCTGTAAGCAACTCTGTTATTGTTGTAGTTTGAGTTGACTTTTTATTAGCAGGCACAAACTAAACAAGAAGTCGTCGAGCAAGGCAGCAAATTTTCATTTTCCATTTTGGCTTTTCTGGACCACACAACGATTTGAGTAAATTTAGTGCAGCAAATTTAAAATGTGAAAAAAAATATTAAGATCGTCTTCAACATTTTGGCTTATTGGAACGCCAATAAGCGAATTTCCTTCATCGAGACTACCACGAGGCATTGACGTATTAAAAATGGTACAATATTATCATATTTATCAAAATCCATGTATCATCGAAGCCGCTGTAAACGTATGGAAGCAAGCAGGTATCCCAACTCAGCAAAGAAAAAATTGCATCAAAAAATTGGAAAGGATGTATAAAAAATATACTTATTTAAAAAAGAGTATAAAAAAAGACGGCGTAAGCTACAAAAAACGCAGAGAAATCATTGAAATTAAATTACAAAAAATATTTGATATCGCATAAGAAGATAAGCAAAGAAAAGAGAGACTTCTTGGAAAAACAAAGGATAATAATAAAAGGATAATTAACGACAAATATTTTTTAAAATTAGATGCAGTTCTAAACTTTATCGCAATTGCGCGACCTTAAGATGGAAACTTTTGTTCAGCGATGTTTGGTTATTTATACTTCTAAGATATAGACGCATTGATTTGGCCATGAGTCCGTTGAAATTTGCAACGTTTAGAATTTTGAAGCACCCTACTACCATATGCTAGTTGGGAAATGCCTCTAAATTTGACGTTTCAACAGGATAATGATCCAAAACACACGAGTAAGCTCGCTAAGGACTGGTTTGTACTTGAAAAAATCGACGTGATGCCATGGCCAGCTCAGTCACCGGATCTTAATCCGATTGAAAATTTGTTGGGAGACGTCAAACGATTCGTAGCAACAGCAAATCCGTCGAACAGAGTCCACCTTTGGTAAATGATTCAAGAGGCATGAGCTCAAATTCCAGCAAAGCGTTGCAAGGACCTTATTAACTATATGCCACGCCGTTGCGAAGCCGTAATAAAAAACAAGGGATTTACTACTAAATATTAGAACTTGTATCATAAAGATAAACTTGAATTTTTTACTTTGTAGTAACCACCACTACTATTTTTGTGAACAACACAATCTCCAACTTTATTTTCATGACGCCCATATATGAAAATTAATAACTGTTTATAACTAAGAAAACTGTAAATATTTTTGAAAATATATAAAACATTCTATTTTCAAAATTTCAAATCCGAATATTGTAGTTATCATTTGATTTCATAGTTCAATACATACTTCTCAACTGTGCTACTATTTTCATGAACACAGCTGTGTTGACATTTCGACCGCGGAAAAAATTAATTAATTGTTTCGTGAATAAATTAATATTGAGAACGCGGCAAATGTATTCTGGATACCTCTACGAAGACAATAAGGTGTTGACGAAGAAAATCTATGGATAAATATTGGAGTTATGATCAATTGAGTGAGTGAATGTTTTCCTGAATAATCTCCCTGATGTACGCAAAAGGTTTTTGGGGAGACAGAACGTTGGAAGATTACGTTAAGTTCCTTATTACATAAAATACCCTCAGACAAGGCAAGGCAAATCACTCCAAGACTGACGTGACAATGTGTCTCCGAACGAAAGTTTGACAATATCCTAATGTCAGTTTTTTAGACTCATTTTACACATGTCATGGGATCGTATGGTACCAATAAATGTTCAATCTCGACTGATAATCAAAAATACCGAAAACTTTATTTTTGAAAATAAAAAATCTATTGGCTCATCAATTGGCGGATGTGCGATAGTAGTCTTCATTAAACATTTATTAAACGTATTCTACGATTTATGAAGATACTATTTTATAAGTTTTTTAAAACCTTTCTGGTATCAGATTTATATTTTCAAACTGAAATAAAAAACATAATAATTGACACAAAGTTTTATTAAGAGCATTGAACGATAGAATGGAAATGCGGATTTTATTTTTTAAAGAGTATGTCATCCAGATGTCTTCCGTAGAGTTGAACACACTGTTCAAAACGGAGCCTTGTGTCCCTCTCTTTGAGGTAGCCCCATAAAAAATCCATGGGAGTTAGATCGGGCGACCTCGGTGGCCATGGGATGTCCCCAAAGCGATTGATCAGTTTTTGGGGGAAATTTTCCCGAAGCAAATTCATCGAAACTCTGGCTGTGTATGCAGTCGCCCCATCCTGCTGAAACCACGTGTGTGAAGAATACGATGGATGAGCTCACAGGTTTGGCAAAAAGAATTCCGTAATCATGCGTCGATAATTTTCACCGTTGACATTCGTCGTCTGGCCTCGAGAATTGGTCCAGAATTGGTTCAAGAAAAAAATGGTCCAATTATCTCATGCGTGGATAAGGCACACCAAACAGTTACCCTGGGGCAATGCAATGGTTTTTGATGTTTCAATCGAGGGTTGCGTGTTCTTGGAGTCCAGTAACGGCAGTTTCGATTGTTGACGTGGCCGTTTAAGTGAAAATGAGCCTCGTCGCTCTAAAAAATGGGATTTACAGTGCGAAAACGCTCCAACATCGGTTCACAAAATTTTTTGCGTAAATCAAAGTCACTTTCAGTTCTTGAACGATTTGAATTTAAAAAGGATGGAACTTCAGATCCTTTGTTAAAATTTCATGAATGATCGCTCTTGGAAGTCCTTGAAAGTCGCGAATTTTCACGTAAACTGCTTTCAACCAGTTCAATATTTTCGGGAGTCCTTGAAGATCGACTGGGCCCTGGCCGTGGGACATTCATAGCCAAAGCAGTTGCGCGGAATCTCTGCACCCACGAACGAATTAAATTTACACTCGGTCCATCACTTATTCGCCGATTACCGAACTTTGAACAAAAATGTCGACGAGCAAAAATGTCTCCACAGCAAACGCACGATGCTCACTCCAGTGGTCGTCGTGACTGACAAATCCGCACAATCGATAATTCCAACGGCGCCCTCCCTCCGAACCCTTTATTACTTTTTGAAATAATCCTATTTAAAAATATAAATTTGAGACCAGACAACCTGTACTTGATTATTTCGATATTTTAATTTGGTGGCTTATGTTTCTGCGTTAAAGCCCGGTATTCAGTTTTTATGAAATTTTTGTTGCCAAAAATAACGAAATAATATGTTTTAAAACTAATGTGATATCTTTTGAATTTGAATTGGAAATGGGTACAGCTGAGAAGTTTGCATTGAAAGAAATAAAATTTAGTTTATTTCTGCCTCGTCCCATTGAAGTACTTACTTACAACCCCGGGGTGTCAGGGACCTTACAAACACATATTTCGCCAACCAGTTCGATCTTTTGCTTTATTTCTCCAGTTGGCGATACCAAGTGTACGTACGTCTTCCTATTTTTCGTCTTCCTTCGAGTTCGGTGGTTTCGAAAACCCTTCGTGCTGGTTCGTCTTCATCCGTTCTACTGACATGGCCTGGCCAGCGCAAATCGCGTTATTTTGCTCCGCTTAACTATTTCGATGTCGGGATAAAGCTCATACAGCTCATGGTTCATGCGTCGCCGATACTCGCCGTTGTGCACTATAGGGCCATAAATCTTCCGGAGTATTTTTCTCTCGAAGACTCCCACAGATTTTTCATCTGCTTGCGATAAGACCCAGGATTCTGCGCCATAAAGCAAAACAGGTTGAATGAGAGTCTGGTACAGCTGGACTTTTATTACTCGAGAGAGGGCTTTATCTCTAAAGTTCTTGCTTAGCCCAAAATAACATTATAACGGTTATCAACGTTCACGCTTTGGTCTAATCGCGTGGACGCCCTGTTCGTTGAAACCATTAATTTTGTCCTGACCTCATTTACCGTCAGACCAACTTTTGCTGACTCCTTCTCAATTCTCGAAAAAACCGCAGTAACTTCTCTAATTGTGCGCCCAATGATATCTATATCATCAGCATACGCGAGCAGCATGTGACTTTTGCTGCAGATGGTTTTATTCATGTTGACTGCAGCTTTTCTCACAATGATCTCCATTAAGATGTTAAAGAGATCGCACGATAGGGTGTCGCCTTGCCTGAGGCCTCGATTAGTTTCGAAAGGTTCGGTAAGATCCTTACCAACTTTCACTGCGGATTTGGTCATCCTGCAAAGGCGTATGAGTTTTGCAGGAATACCAAGCTCAGACATTGATTCATAGAGTTTCTCCCGTATCGGACTATCGAAGGCCGCTTTATAATCGATAAATAGATGATAGGTGTCGATTTGTTTTTCGTGTATCTTCTCCAGGATTTGGCGTAGCGTGAAAATCTGGTCAGTTGTCGATTTTCCGGGCCTAAAGCCACACTGGTATGGTTCAATCAGGTCAGCGATAATTGGTTTTAGTCTTTCGCACATTATACTTGATAGAACCTTATATGCTATGGATAAAAGGCTTATTCCTCGGTAGTTGGCACAGAGACTCGGGTCACCTTTTTTAAATATGGGACATAGTACACTGAGACTCCAATCGCCGGGCATGCATTCATCTAACTAAATTTTGCTAATGAGCTGATGCATGCACCTTATCAGCTCATCGCCGCCAGCCTTAAACAGCTCCGCCGGTAATCCATCGGGTCCTGCGGCTTTGTTGTTCTTAAGCCGGGCAATAGCTGTTCTGACCTCGTCTTGGTTAGGAGGGGGGCAATCGACGTCGTCGTCCATATTGTAATCGATTGTCCCATCGTAATTAGAAATCTCAGGTACTAGTAGCGCGGAGAAATGCTCTCTCCATATTCCCAACATGCTCTGCACATCTGCGACGAGATTTCCGTCCTTGTCTTTACAGAAGGGGGGCCCTGAACCATGTCCATTAGTTCCGTTTTTAACTTTTTGGTAGAATTTTCGGGCTTCGCTCTTCCTTCTGTATGTCTCAATTTTCTCACTCTCGCGCTTTCTCCACTGCCGTTTCTTACGCCTAAAGATACGGTTTACCTCCTTTCTTTTCTCCCTGTACCGCTCAGTTGCAGCTCGCGTTGCAATTGACTGCCATTGAAGTACGGAATAAAATATCGTCTTCAGTCATGATTTTGTTGGCAAACAACAAATTTCGAACTCTTTTGGACGCAGTACAATTTGTGTTTGCAGTTGGATACATCAATGACCATTTATGAACATTACGATTTTATGAAACATATGTTTAATCTATCGATGCATTTAAAATTGTCGTTTTGATATAACAAATTTCGGGTTTTATTAATTTAGGTAAATGTAAATGACTGTAATGTCACGGATTCCATATATTTTGTATGCCTGGGCCATAGAGTAATTAATATAATATGTATATAGAGAACATTTGGATGTTGGAAGAAATTGCTGTAATAATACCAGATAGAGACAATGGTTCAAAACAACCAATGACATTTCATTTTCTGTACTAAAATTATTGTGTTAAATACCACACAAATGTGTACTAACAAACAATAAAAGATAGCAAAAGAAGTCCAAAATACGTTTAAATTTCACAGTTCTCAACCAAATCGACATGAAACATTTAAGTCAACAGTTCTTGTGAGTCCCCCGGGTGTAAGCCTAATAGCTCTCTATCACACCGACCTTACCACGAATCGAAACGTTAGCTGAGAGAAATTTTACCTCTATATATGATTTACTCTATGGCCTATTTTGGTGCTGTAGATACATCCCTGCAGTAAAGGGAATCGACTCTACGTCGATGAATTCATCGACTACCACAAAAAGCCATCGATTACCTGCCAAACTGCCCGCAATGCTTTTGGGCGGTGAATTTAACAAGGGGATGGCCAATTTGGTGATGGCTCACCCTTTGAACTACCATTCGTCGATGAATTCCTCGGTAACATTTCATCGACGAATTTGTCCGGTTTGATTCCGGGCTGGGGGTTTTTATCTGTTTATTTTTATTTTTTAAATAATCGATGTCGTTTTTAATGATGTTTCATGTTTGTTTCAAAACAAATTTGTCAATTTGTAGTGGTAAAATGAAAAAAATTTTCCAGCAATTTGCAATACACTTTATTGTTTCACAAATGGGAATCCAATAAGATTTAAATAAAAAAAAAATTATTCTGCATTTTTTTTGCCACTTTTGTTTTTAAATTCAAAAAATTAATTTTAAAATCTCTCGAGACACCACTTTACAGATTACCACTGAGTACTAATGTAATCGACGATGTAGTCGATGAAAAGTTGCCAGCCACTACTTGTGAAACTGCAGAGATGCGCCTTCAAGGGCTAGAGAAACGACAAAATATAATTATTGACAATAAATGTCAAACAATTAACATTGCGATGTTGTGCAACGCACCACCGAAAAAATTTGTTTATTTGCGTTAATTTTTGTACAACTTACAATAAAATTTTATTAGAACGAAGAGTATATGTATTTAAAAAGTAAATATTTGTTTTTAAATGGTCAGTTTTTCAGTCTGTGGTCATATTCGTTTCTTAGTTAAAATGTGGTTAAACATCGAATTGTGTTTTTCAGTCAAAGGTTAACAATGATTTAATCACCCAATGTTGGTTGATTAACCTGTCGTCACAAACATATGATTTTGGCAATCACATTACTGAAATGAAAATAGTAAGATTGTATTAAATACATGTTTCTATTATGAGTATCTGTACACATACTTTGACCCTAGATCGTTAAATTGTTGCGCCTACATATCACTTTATACATTTTTGTTATAATGACTTGGATTTATGCATTTATTCCTATTTTACATAATTCCATTTTGAATGTTTCTCTCTGTTGGTTTAGTATTTAGCCCAAACATATGTTTTTCCAATTAGAATCGTTAACAATATCACGGCGTACACTATTAACTCGCCACTGAAAAACAAAATGCAAACTTAACCTCAATTACGATTAAGTAATCCCGTAGTTAATTACCTCTTAAGAACTGACAATAAGTGCTATTAGTAACAATGTTCTTAATCCAATGTTTTTCTTGCACACTATAACTTCCACTACAGTGTTTGATTGAATCCGCAATTCTTTAGCGTTTTTCGTTGTCTGAAAAGGCCCAAAACGTATTCGATTATGACATTGTGGCTGGTTATTTGCTCTAATTTCTTTAGAACACGATAATAGGCTTTATCTTTATTGGTCTAAGATAGATTTTTAGTCTTATAAACTTGTTTTTTGAAAACAATATAATGGCTATTTATAAGTGTTTTAATTTCCAATTCCATTTAACTTTAAATGTTAATTTGTGAACAAATATATAATATTTGTGGATGTTATTAACAATATGTTAAACTGTCCAACCGGACTGAATAAATTCACCTTGGTGATGTTCTCTGGCTGCTTATCTACATGTTCGTAGTCATAGTATGTCATACATCAAGTACTGATTTTGTTTATTGGCGGACACTTGGCCCATTAGCTCAGTTGGTTAGAGCGTCGTGCTAATAACGCGAAGGCCGCGGGTTCGATCCCCCCATGGGCCACACACGGTTTCTTTTTTTAAATTAGAAAATTATATTAAAAACTATTTTTCTTTTTCTTTCGTTTATCCATACAACAATTATATACCTAGAGTAACGACTTTCTCAGTAAGTTTAAGAGATTAGGCTTGGTTGCATATGGGCGTTTCGTGTTAAAAAGTATTGCTTTAATAATACCAGATATGTACATATGTATGTAGATGCAATGGTTCAAAACAGCCAACAAGAAAACAGCAACGGCATTTCGTTTTCGGTGTTAAAATTCAACCAAAACGACATGACAAATTGAAGTCAACAATTCTTGTAACTCCACGTCAAGTATGTCTATCGCACCGACCTCACTACGAAGAGTGTGAAATGGACTCCCCTAGTCAGGGATGCCAACTCTTCCGAGACAAAAATCGCTACAGACAAGTTGCTAAAAATCACCACAAATCTCTACTGACGGATATTAAAAACACTACGAAAAAGTGTAAAAACTGCAAAAATTAGTAATAACTACACAGAATATGAGAAAATTAAAAAAGGCACATACATGCATACGTATTTTAAAATTCAATTTATTTATTTGGAAACATATGTTTTGTAAACATAAATAATTTTAGCTAAAACATAAAACAAACTAGAACTTAAACAAAAATACTTCACATAAACAACAAAAACTTGGAATTTTTCGTAAATAAACATACTACATGCATATAGTATAACAAATTTAGGAATGACTTAAAACTAGGGATCGCAAATAAGAGTAATGAGATAGAACAAATCAAAGCGAAAAATAATTGTAGATGATTGTGAATATGAAATGAATTTTTATAATAAAAATTTACAACAATTATTATTTGTCAACTTTTATTAAAAAAAATTTAAAATAAAAATTGATTTTAAGTTTCTTTTCAATAAATTTTCTTATAAATAAGACTTATTTGGCGATATTTTAAAAAACATTGAAATTTAATTCTTATTTCATAACTTTTTTTAGGACAAAAAACAAGATTTTAAATTAATTTATTTTGGTTGTATGTATAGTTGACCTTTGTAATTTTATTCGTTTAAATATTTTTCGGCTTTGAGGTCATAAATAAAAAGACAGTGGACAAAGTCTTACAGCACGTGTCGGTACACCATAAGTATGTCTATTGTTATCTCAAATCCTTGAAAATGATCAACGAAGTTGATCGTAATATTGGAGTAATAAAAGTGATATAAACCACACCGACGTAAAACTCTCACTAATCCACTCACCATGTTTGTCCAACCGTTTGAGCGTCTATACCGCCTGTGACTATTTGCATTCTCACACAAAATTGAGTAAGTCAATCATAGATTAATACTAATAGTAGATCTACTAGTTCTCCCACCAAATTTATGACATTTGGCCTGGTGTGATATTTACGTTTGATGTTGAAAAGAATTGCTTTACTAATACCAGATAGAGGCAATGGTTCAAAACAACGAACAAAATAACAACAACGGCATTTCGTTTTGTGTGTTAAAATTATTGTGTTAAATACAACACAAATGTATGCTAACAATAACAGTCAATAAAAAAAGTTGAAAACACATTTAAATTTCACTGTTTTTCACCAAAATGGCATGAAAAATTAAAGCAAGAAGTTATTGTAATTCCACCTGGTGTATGTCACTTTTCGTCAAACATCTCTCTATCACACCGACCGCATCACGAAGAGTGTGAAAGGAAACGTCAGATGAGCCAAATATTCTCTATAGTCTGAGATTACTCCATCAAGTCAATTTGCAAACACATCAACTCCTACATAGAAAATTCCGTTATTCTTTTTCGTTTGCTTCAAAAGTAATGGCAATAAACAATGTTGCGTAAAAATCGCTATAGCCGCTACCTTAAAAGAGCGAAAATCGTCACTGTAGCGATTTAAAAAAACATCGCTACAATTCTAACACAGTGGTTTTTGTGTGTCAAAAATCACCACAAGTAGCGGGAAAACCACCAAGTTGGCATCCCTGCCCCTAGTGTCATTACCGTAGAATTTAACTCATCTGACGTTTCCTTTCGCTCTCTTCGTGGTGCGGTCGGTGTGATAGGAGTTGGTCGTCTTACACCAGGTGGAGTTACAAGAACTGTTGTCTTAAATTTGCCATGTCGTTTAGGTTGAGAACCGTGAAATTTAAACGTACATATTGTGGATTTTTTTGATATCTTTTATTGTTCGTATACATTTGTGTTGTATTTAACACAATAATTTTAATACCCAAAACGAAATGCCGTGGTTGTTTACTCGTTGGTTGGTTTGAACCATTGCATCTGTATGGTATTATTAACCCTAGAACGTCATCCTTATTTTTTTGTACACTAACGTCATCCTTCGTCATTTAGAGTACGACCTGTTTCAAGATGCTATAAATAATATCGTCAGCAAAAATGAGAAGCATATTTAATGTTATTTTTTTATTTAGTTAATTAATATTTAACAAAAAAACAGTTTGCAAACGACTACCGCTATACGAAAAATCATGTCAAAACAAAAGAAAAAATACTCAAAAACTCGAAAATAAAATCGCGGATCATCGTTTTGACAAAGGATGAAGGTGCAGGGTTAAAGCAATTCTTTCCAACATCCAACGTGCTAGGGTTGCCATCCGTCCTCTTTTCCCCGGACACAGCTCTCTTTTTTAAGGCGTCCGGAGCAGTCCTCCTTTTTCAGCAAGTGTCCGGTGTTGTCCTACTTTTTGCACTTTTCTTCATAATTTTCTTTTTTTGCACCGACACTTTTAAATTGTTAGCACCACTGTTATATTATTATCAAAATTATTAAGATGTAGACAACAAATATTAGTGTGCAATGTGGCAACCCTAGTAAAAGAGGACAAAACAGCTTCACTCAAACGCATATCTCTCTCACATCATAACCTGATTATTTCATACGATGTAAATAGCTTCTGTAGTTTTACATAAACATGGTTGGAATTTCTATTGTTATATGCAATATCGTAACATTATCAAAAAACTGCTTATACAAGGTGTTTCAAAAGAAGTCATCCGATGTTGTTTGGCTCTCATTTTTTTTTCTAAATGAAAACTTCGATTCTGTTTTTTGATTATGTTTATTTAAAACCTTTAGAATTTTATTGGTTAAGTTGAGAAGATGATATCGGTTAAAAGGCGCCGTCACAATTGATTACCATACGGTCTTGTTTTATGGCATATTTGTTCATAATGATTTGAAAATCATAATGAGCAATGAGGCTCATTTCCACCTCAGCGGGTACATGAACAAGCAAAACTATCGCTTCTGGGGTACCGAAAATCCACGAGTGATGCACGAGGAGCCATTACACTCGATCAAAGTGACTGCATGGTGCGCTGTTCACGCTGGAGGAGTCATCGGGCCATGTTTTTTCGAGAACGCCGTTGGTCAAACGACAACAGTTTACGGTGCTCGCTATAGGGCCATGTTATCCGAGTTTTTTCTGCCGCAATTCGACGAATTAGGTCTGGAGGACATGTGGTTCCAACAGGACGGAGCAACGGTACACACTGCGCGAGCCACAACCGATACTCTGAAGGCGGCGTTCCCGGGTCGCCTCATCTCTCGTTTTGGCGATTTGCACTGGCTCGCAAGATCGCCCGATTTAACCGTTCCAGACTTTTTTTGTGGGGTTATTTGAAGTCCCGTGTTTACGTGAACAAGCCCGAGACCCTGGAAGCCCTCAAGGTCAACATTCGACACGAGTGCGAGAATCTATCGTCCGAAGTTCTCGCCGAAGTGATGAAAAATGCCATAAAACGAGCCCGTATGGTAATCAATTGTGACGGCGCCCATTTAACCGATATCATCTTCTCAACTTAACCAATAAAATTCTAAAGGTTCAAATAAACATAATCAAAAAAACAGAATCGAAGTTTGTCATTTAGAAAAAAAATGAGAGCCAAATAACATCGGATGACTTCTTTTGAAACACCTTGTATATTGAAATATTCCATGAAGAGGGCAGATAAATCTGACGTGTCACTCTTTTTCTATTACTAAGTTGGTATCACTTACATTGATTATCAAAATGTGAAGCTCAAAAGTTGTCATCTACAAACCCGTTTTGCGTACTGAATGTATTTGAACCCTTAAAGGCCTATTCTGGACTTAAGCCCCGTATTCAGTTGTTGCGAAATTTTCGTAACCAATTTTGTCATTTATCTCCAAACGGAAATTTTTGGTGCGGGGAGTTACCACCTATCTTTGTTCTACCTTGCAAATATATTAGTCGTGTTTTGGTTACAAGCAAGCGATTATCGCTTGCTAAGTTGCAAAGAAAACGGCTTTTTAGCGAAAAGTAATTTTGAATAAGTGATGATTTATCCGACCTTTCGTATTGTATTCAATAATTAAATTGTCCGAGCGTACAATTAAATTGTAGCATCGTCAGGAAGATATATTATATACTTGAATTTTGTAGAATCAAGTTAAATTTCTTTAGCAAAAATTATTGAAAAGATTGACGATTATGTTTTTATTACTTTTGTCATTTTAATATTCATCTACCTAATTTCTAATTGCAGGATATTTGAAGAACATTATATTTTTCTGGCTGTAAATTAGAGAAACTATTTCTACACAAAAATTTTTCTGGCTGTAACTTAAACAAGAAAATTTCGTCAATTGTTTAATTTTTTAACTTATTTGTTATTGTTATTTTTTCAAATGACAAGAAAAAATGTTGTTTATCAATTCTTTTCGGTTTTAACTAATAATTGTTTTTATCTTCCTGACGATGCTATCCAAAGGATAGCGAAATATCGAAAAAATATAACTAATTAATAAACACGACCAAACGCTCGGACAATTTAATTATTGAAAACTAATCTTATCAAAAACTATGAAAAAGTGTAGAAAATGGTAAAATATGTGAAAAAAAATGTTAACCTTAGCGAAAATGATTTTCGTCGCTAAGTGCTTCATATAAAACAAGCGATTATATAAGCAAGCGGTGTAACCAAAACACGCTTATTATTTATAATGATATTCACTCCGTTTTATTTTTAACGCATTACTTTTGATTGTTAAAATTATTTTTTTTATTAATTATGTTTGCAATGAAAAAAAATTTTGTTGGCACATATGCCAACGTAGAACGTATATTTTCTTTATTCCAGGCACAGTGGACGTCAGAAACGAATATGTAAATGAAACCCAGAAACTATTTCTGATATTATTAAAGTAAAATATAATTCTTCTTATTCTTTAAACGAGCTTAAGATCTTTTATTTGTTTTGTGGAAAACTTTATATATTGTAAAATATAATTTTTATACAAATTATCAAGAGTTTTTGAATATTTGAAGAAATGTGACAATAATATGTTGATTCAAATTGGAAGCACTGACAAATATTCATGAAACTCCTGACAATTCGTATCAAGAGTTTGTAGAAATTTACATTCACGAAAATGTGCGAAAGTGATTTTGTTAATTGTTATGTACGTTTTTCTTTACTTATGTACTAATTTTATTATGAATTGGTACCTATTATGAATAAAAAATTATTTCTTTATAACACTAAATTTTATTTGTATATTTTATGGCGTTGATGATTTTTAGGTTATTTGGATTCTTCGAGCTCAAAACCAAAATTTTCTTCAATTAGTGAAAAGACGAAACATAAATAAAATTAATTTATTTGACAAAAAATTGCCCTATTTTCTGGACCAAATGCCTTCCGTGTTCGAGGTTGAAGTCCTCATTTTCTCAAAATGGTAATGACAACCCTACACCAGGCCAAATGCCAGAAATTTGCTGAGCAAGTTTTTTTTTTCTAGACATGTATTTCTCTATAGTCATGTATTGCTCTATAGTCATATCTTTCTCTATAGTCATGTATTTCTCTATAGTCATTACTCTATGGTTTATATATTCTCATTTGTGTTTGTTCATTGGAAGTCTTAGTACATATTAGTCTCATATTGTATTATTCTCCAACTTGGGGCAACGGCCCATTAGCTCAGTTGGTTAGAGCGTCGTGCTAATAACGCGAAGGCCGCGGGTTCGATCCCCCCATGGGCCAGATGGTTTTTTTTTTTTTAAATATTTACATAAATAATAGACCGATTAGAACATTATCTGCTTCTAATAGAATTTCACATAGTTGCATGCAAATTATGCACCATAAACAGAGTTCGTATTTACCCCTCCATGTATCTAACCCATACACATCGCCGTGGGGAATGGGTAATGAACGTTTACACATTACCCACAGGGTATTTGGAAAATAATGGGGATGCTAAACGGGATTTATTTTAAAAAATCCCGGGATTCGGGATTTTCGAAATCCCGGGATTTTCGGGATTCTATTTTTAAATTTGTTTGGGAACAGGTCTATTTTACGGCTTACACTCCAAAAAATAACCACAAGGGGGTAGAAGACTTTATTCTAAGCAAAAAAGTAAAATAACAAAATCGGGGCAATTGCATAGTTTCGGAGTTATGGGCCCCGAAGTTTCGGATATGTGAGAGAGTTATGGCGTTAACGTACCGTAAAAAGTTTTGTTTTTCAAAATTAATAACAATCCCGAAAAATCACTGGATTTACTTATTAAAGTCCCGGGATTCATCAATCCCGAAAAATCCCGGGATTTCGGGATTTCCCGTTTGGCATCTCTAGTAGCTACCCACGACGATAGGGAATTACCCTCATGATTACCCATTAAACATAATGGTTTACCCAGGGTAACCCATAGGGGGCACAAAAATTGTCTATATCTCGGAAACGGAGCGTCGAATCAAAAAAATAATAATTTTTTAGCTCCGTAGGATCCATAGGCATTAACCAATGGATGACTCTAATACGGTATCACGTTTTTTTTTATAAATCGGTAAAACTAAAATTTGTCGATCAAAAAATCGCTAAAATGCCCTTATGCCTATATCTCGGAAACGGAGCTTCGAATCGAAAAAAAACAAATTTTTTGGGGGTTTCTCGGGGTGTTTCATGTTTTCGTATGTGAGATTTTTTTTTAAAAAAATCGCCAAAATAAGAATAAATGGCTATAACTCCGAAACCGTGCTTCCAATCGCAAAAATAATATTTTTTTACAAATAGGTGTCTTTAATACGGCATATTTTTTTTAAATCGTTAAAACTAAAATGTCTTGAACAAAAAATCGCTAAAACGCCCTTATGTGATATCTCGGAAACGGAGCTTCGAATCGAAAAAATTATTAATTTTATGCGTTTCTAAGCTGTTTTCATAAAGTGGCCCAATTCGTATGGAATTTTTTTTCAAAGAATCGCCAAAATAACAAAATTGCTAAAATAAAAAAATGGTTATAACTAGGAAACTGTGCGTGCAATCGCAAAATAATGGATGTTTTAAATAACGCTTTATATATGTATGTGTTAGCGGTTTTTTTTTTTAATGATACAATATTAAAAACTGCCGTGAAACAGGAGGGTTCCGTACGAGGAAAAAATTATGACAGCCGCCGAGGAATTTTTGGTGAGGCAGCAGGAATAATATGTTTATTCTCGACTGATTACGACGACAATCAATAAAATGAAACACTGAATTCTCAGTTTAAAAAATTGTCAGTATCTTTTTTTTTTTAGAAAATTCATTTACATTGTTCACTTTATTAACTCAAACTGAACATTTGCCATGATTAGCAACCGGTTTTCCCAAGTTCCTATAATAATTCCATGTCGATGCCAGAAGCCAATTTATCTAACTTCACATTTTAACAATTTTGAAATTTCAATGTTATTAAAACTAAAACATCTTAATGTTGTCGTATTGAAAACACCCTTTTTAACACGTCGAAAAATCTGGCAAATATAGTATACTTCCATTGTGTTTGATATTCAATATTACATGTTGGAGACACAATCATTAATATGTTATAATGTATGGTTTTGTAACCCAAATATGACTTTGTGTGTTGACAACTTCTGAAAACAAAAACAAAAAAAGCAACAGACACTTCCAAATATATACATACATGGACCCGCATAATTTCGCAGGGGTCATTTTTTTCCAGCGTGTACAATCACTAAAGTGAAGGAGTAGCATGAAGTATTTTTGGGCCTCGCACTAGTTTTATATGTGTATATGTGACAGCGCACAGAGAAAGGGACCTAAGGGTAAAAAAAATCAATTTTCACTTTTTTTTTTTTAATGTGGACAACATCTGAGCATCGAATGAGACCGATCCCATGCCCCAAAAGTGTTCCCTCCCAGAGATATGCGCGTTTTATAAAGTCGACGATTCTAAGCGCAAATAGAAAGCGACCTAACGGTAAAATTTATTTATTTTAATTTTTTCCCCTACTAAATTAACAAAATAACTTGATTTTACGAAACTACAAAAAATTTATTTTTTTCCTTATGAACAATTTAAAAAAATAGAAAAATCATTTTAATCGACTGTTCTTGCGAATTGGTTCCTTAGAACTTGACGGTACCGGTCCTTTATTTTTTTCTTTTAACGTCTGCTGGCTCCACTTCTTGTGGATTGTCCACTTCCTCCGAATCCTCCTCTTCGTTGCCATTTCCAGAGACCAAAGGAAGAGGAGCAACCGAATCTTTTTTTGAATCGTCAAAACATAAACCCCGGATCTCTTTATACAAGTACCATTGACGCTTCATCGATAACCCTGGTGACGGAATTATAATTGCTTTGTCATCGAAACTGGTATTGTAACTCAGATGTATGTTTTCATTTATGCTGGCTGAATGCGCAAACAGTTTACATTGCACTGGTGACTGAGCAATAAATACAAAGTGATGATACTTCGATATTCCAATTAAAGTTTTATATTTAGTGGAGAAGTATTCGTCCCATTTTCTCCACTCAACAACAGGCTCACTTGAGTTTGGAAGTCGAATAGGTACAGGAACATTAAATCCATTAAATAAATAAATAAATGGTTTCCCATTACATCCCATGAAGGGACTGGGGAGAACTTCTCACAATCACTGAGCTGTGCGCTTTCCAGTTTTCACTCACTGATTGGGACCTACAGTTTTACACCGATTCCGAACGGTAATTTGAGAAGCTTTTTCATGGCTAGATACTCGATAGTGTCGCCGTCACTATGCGAGGTGACCGCCGCCGAAAGAAATTTTAAGGTGGTCTGAGCCGGGTTCGAACCCAGGATCTCATGTACAAGAGCCGCGCACACTACCCATTGCACCACCGACGGTGCAATCCATTAAATCCATTACGAGATGATTTTCTAACACAATCAACTACATCCATGAAGCAGTCGACATTAGTTTTGGCATATTTTGATTTGAAAACTCCGAATTAACGGTCAGGTGAAAACTTTGTATGTCCGGTTAACAAAAAGTTCAATTCAACTGACTCACATCTGGAAGTTTATATTTTGTGGAACACAGTTATCAGCGAATATCACTAATTTTTTAGTTGAATGCACTTCTCGTAGGTAGTAATCAAGCATTGATATTACTGAATTCGGACCTTTTCCAATGGAATCGCTTTCGTCAATACAGAAGATGTGTTGAACATTTTGACGTTCGTTTATAATTCCGAAAATTGCTGTTTTGCGACCTGATTTAAAGTATGCAGTTCCTATTTGCTGTGGACCCGATGGAAAGCTAACATTTTGAGCATAATCCATAGATATTACTAGATAATCCTCCTCTGGAATACCTGGATACATGGCATTTGGATCAGGCTTGACTAATGTTCTCAAGTCGTTATAGTACTCTCGCTGAGTGCTGGCAGATTGCAAATGATCAGAATACACCTTCAGTGCTGCTTCTTTTTCAACTTCAGTAACGTTTACTGTATTAACAGCATCTTTTGCAAGATTTCGACACAATTCGCACAAATCGTATGCCGGCTTCATAGTGACGATGTGGGGACAATATTTCTTCCACAGCGTTTGGAAAGTGCGAAGTTGTACGATTTTACCACCCGGTTCGACGCTGTTGGTGTATCTAGTGTAAACAGAAGTCTTACTTTCAGTAGTTGGAAGTTTCAATAAACGATAATCACGATGATTTGGTTGACGTCCAGGTAAAGTGATAGCAACAGTTTCAGCAAAACGGCAGATAAATGAAACAATTTCTTTTTTTTTCCAAAGTAGTTAAAGCATCTGTACGATTAATTTTATTCGTAATGCCATGTTCGCGTGGATAAACACCATTTTTGTCGTAATGTTCGATTAGATTTTTGTAGCGTTTAATTCCCATTGTATACAGGAAGAAGTACATATCACGGCATATCGGCAAACTTCGAAAATAATATATATGATTGTAACGTTTCTTCATAGCTCGCGATTGATCACCAACATTTGACCTGAGCATTGCATCGTCACGATGAGCTGCCAGATGTGCGAGAATAATTAAATCTTGGGATTCCTTATCTAAATTCATGAAAGACGTACGAAAATCCACAGCCATCTTCATTGCATTGATTTGAACAACACGGAGGTATTTTTGAACCATACAGTCGAGCAACTACCTTGTCTTCGCGTAAATCAAGATCAGACTTATCTAGGTACATATTATCGGTATCATCTTCAGAGTTACTATCCGATAATTCTGAGAAGTGATCGTCATCATCCTCGTCATCAGGGAAGCAATAAAGTAAATCTACTTCTTCGAATTCGTCCACCATTTCATCCTAAAACAAACAGTAAGAATGTTATCAGTTTTAAATTATTTTCGCGAATAACATAATAAGGTTATGTGAAAAAATTTTCGTACTAACAGAGTGATATTCACGATTTAAAAGAATTATAAATGAGTATTTATTATAATTCACAATTAATAATTTCAGAAAATAAAGCTGGATTCGAAAAAACGCGAGCAAAATTGATATCAAACTCATGGAATCAGCGCCCTAGGTAGAAAATAGTAAAAACCAACTACACAAAACAAGAGGTAGGTACGACTTACGCGCGTTTTCAAGGTTGACCAACACGTTCCTGACGTCATGAGATGTGTCGCTTTCAAATGAGACCAATACCAACACGCTCAGTGATGGTACACCAAAGATACACGTATTTAAATCTTTAAAATGGCTCTCCTGTACAAAACCGGTTTTTACCCTTAGGTCCCTTTCTATTTTGCGCGTCACATTTACAGAAGTCCCAAACTTTTTTTTTCAATTTTCTCCACTTTTTGTTTTGTGTAGTTAGCTCAATTGTCTTCTGAGTGGTTCACATAATTATTATAGAAAAATGTTATCCCTCGAGCTGTAAGTGGGAATCTAATTACTAATAAAATAATTGAGATCTTTATTAAAAAGTCGACTTTCTCACTGTGACAATGACTTTTAGAGACTCTTTTGTTCCCAGAAGTGTGAAATGTAGATTTTTTTTATAAAAAATGTTTTTGCAACAGTGCATAATTCAGGCGGTGCAAACTACTATTCGCGGACAGGGAAATGCAATGAAAGTCTTCCATTTGAAAGACATCATATGTACTATCATTCCGTTTTAGATTTACCCTATCAGTTTCAGAGAATGCAGAAACGTCTGAAAATGCAAAAATACAAGTTGTTTTTTATCATTTTCTTTTTTGTTGGTTTCATTCCAAATGCAACTCTGATCGAATCATATTTTAAGGAAAATCGGAAAATGAAACAAATCTATAAGAACTGACAAAGTTTTTGCTGCAAATCATGCACCTCAAATTTAAATTAATCCATTCGCTCTCATGAAATACAAATTTTGACATATCGCATTTTTATATTTGTTTGGGATTAAGAGACTGCATTTGTACATTTTAGATCAGAAGCGGCTCGAAATGAAGCCGGAATCTGGAATAATCTCCTCCTTTGATTGCGTATTTCCCTAATTGGGGGTTCTAACGCAAATGTTCGGAATATTTAATTTCCACTTTAGGTTAGTAGAATAATTTTGCACTGATTATTGATTAATTATGATTTGTGACAAGGTTGGTCGTATTTATTGATTTGTTTTTTTTATAGTAGTTGGTGGGCATTCATTCATTACACTTAACAATTAATTTACTTTATTATTTATATCACCCATCTCTTTTATTATACATAATGCAATGATTGCAATATAAGTATAGATTAAATTATATGGTATAGTATATGGAGTATTGGGAGGAAGAGCTTCTGACCATAGATAAAGTAAACTAATAGATGAAACACAAGTGTTGGGAAAATTTTAGTGTAATGGGTAATTTTTTTGATGTCGTCGAAAGCAATAATTGGATTTTTTTTGTTCCCAAGAAAAACTAAAAAAATATGACATTAAAATTCCAAAATTTCGTATCAAAAGAATAAATAATTTTCAACAAAAATATCACTTCGAAACAAGAATACAACACGTTACTTAAAGTAGAATATCTGATGGTCATCGATGTGCAAAGCCATGTCACCACCGTCTATGTCCTAATAAATTGGTTCTTCCTCCGGTTCACCTACCATTCCTTGTTGAGAGTCCTGAGACACTCTAACGGTTTTGGCATCTTCGACCACAGAAGTTGCTACAGTTTTTTGGCGTGGAAGTCTTTAAATCAAAAAAGCGTTCCGGCATGTTATTCTTTGGGCGGTCTTACGGTTTTTCTCCAATTGATATCCCAACACCGGCCTCATGGCTTTGAAATAGATTTTTATATACATACATATGTAAGAAACAAATGCTCTTATGTAAAATCATTTCAATTTTGTCACATTTTCCCTTGTTTAAATTACATTCACAAAAATTTCCCACAATTTTTAATAAACGTCAATGAGAATTACGGGAACTTCAATGAAAGTGGCAGTAGTACAGGACAGCACCTGGTGAACAAAGTTTACAATGTTGGCGCTATATCTACATATTATTTCCTTTATCTATGCTTCTGACAACCATTGGGATGTGCGCTTTCTAGTTTTACACTCACTGATTGGGACCTACAGTTTTTACAACGGTTCCGAACGGTATTTTAAGAAGCTGTCCCCAATCCCTTCATGCGATGTACGTTTCCCAGTATTATCGTATTTTTATCGTATTTTTTACTTATATATATAGAGTGTTAGTTTTTTCTTGTATATATGGATATATACGGATAGATACAGTGGTGGTCATGCAATTAGAAACGCCACTTTAGAATTTGTATTGTATATCCGAGACTCACTCATTGCTATACTTTGAACAAATATTTCGATAATTAGCTACAGTATTGGCCAAAACTTAAGTACCCCTCTAGGTAATTTTATTCATCATATTTTTTTAAAGAAAACTAAGTTATTACTTTATGTTGTTGTTTTTTTTTTATTTGTTTAAAGTTTTAAATTTAACGAATTCAGAAGTTTATAACTAAAAAATTAAAATCCCATAAATATTTTACGTCGCAAATCTAAGTGGACAAAACTGAAGTACGCACCTTCTTTCTAAGTTTAAAATAAATATAGTGAAATTAATATTTTGTTGCGAATACTTTATCCTGGATGACACACGTACATCTTTTTCGCATAGAGAATATGCAATTATAAATTATAACAGGTGATACTGCTTCCCAGGCTATTTTTACGGCTTCGAAAAGTTATTCATTTCTTCATTTTCTACCAAAGTCCGACATCACGAGGCTTGTATACTATATTCCCAAACTTGCTTAATGTAAGTTTTCAATTGGATTGTGGTGGCCATACCAAAACACTGGTATTCGTATCCATAATCGATTGCTTCACAACTTTCCAAATTTTAAACGTTTTTCAAAATTGTTTACTTAAGAACTGCGGTTTTTTTCGCGCAATGCATCCATTCAGACAAGCTTTTTGTAATACGTCTAATGTTTCTAGATGAAATATTCTGCGAGATTTGTGGCGTTGGCAACGCCTCGTTGGAGTCAAAAATGGGTTGGCTATACTGATTCTACAAATAACCCTGTCGTCTAATGGAGTGGTGTTTCATAGCATTGGACTTCTTTTAGGGTTCTCAAAACTACCCGTATTTTGAAATAATCTTATTGCCCCAAAAACCATTTTGCTATGGCTGACATTGATTCATTTTCTTTTTGAAAGCAGCGTACAATTAAATTGCGAAGTGCTTAAGTACATGACTTTTTATGCCCCATATTTGTACTGAATTGAATTGAAAAATAAATAAAAAAAAATAACTAACGTTGAAAATAAATTCAATTCCCACTGTTTACGAATGCGTTTCTAATTATCTGTCCAACCTCAGAAACACGTGTCACTATGGTTTTCGCAATTATGTTACGAATGAAAAAAATAATAACAAATAAATAAAAATATAATAAATTATAAATAAAGTTGTAGAGTAGACCTGCTCTTGTGCATAATGCAAAAATTCCAAAAAAAAAATGTAAAATTAACTCATTCCCACATTTGTGGGCGATTTTTCATACTGAAAAATTACACAAAAACCAATTGTGAAAAGAAAGAGAGACCAATTTTCGATTGTCGCTTTTGCTACACAAAATTTAGGAAAATGTATTTTATGCTCATTTTATTTTAGTTTAGAGTAATTTATTGAGTCATGTTTTTTTCCCGCCTTCGTTACTTACTTAATTCAAGAATTCCTATGCCGAATGGTAAATATGCCTTACTAAATAAATATATTGAAATTAAGGGTGGCTGTGCATTTGGGGGTTAATATTTAAAAGCTGTGTGTATATTATTATTATTTGAGTCACCCAGTTATAATTTGGGTTGTTTTGAATCGCCTTGTTTACTGACACCTACAAAGTTATGAAGAATTTCTACGGGCGGCGTGTTCGATGGCCCATTAGCTCAGTTGGTTAGAGCGTCGTGCTAATAACGCGAAGGTCGCGGGTTCGATCCCCCCATGGGCCACTGAAATAAAACAGTTTCATATTTTTTATTTTATTCGGCGTTAACTAATACACCACAATAATTTTTCTTTTATTTCAATTTGTTTTTTTTATATTTGTTCTTCATTCTTATTATTTTTATTACAGATTCAATTGCTTCAACGATGGCTGCCTCGGTTTTATTTGCTTGTGGCTTAAACGAACAAAAGTTGCCTCCTTTTATACACATCAGTGAGGAGTCCAATGTGGATGGCAGTTTCCTGATTAGCTCCATTTTAGGACAACGTTTGCGTGTTTCAAACGCCGGAACTCTACTCGTGTGCTTACAGCATAACTATCAGCATTACTTCAATGCAGGCATGCGATTGGGTTACAATTGTAGCATCTTCCTGGGAAAGACTTTGGGCGTCATTGATCCTTCCACCGAGCTGGCACAAAATTTTCTCAGCTGCAAGTGGCTGTCGAAAGAAAACAAGTTAAGCGATTTGCTTTTAGCCGAAATAAGAGAACAATTATCGGGAAGTAATTTCACCTCACGCATTAACAATACTATCATCATAGACAATCTGTCTATTCTCTACAATTTGGGTGCCACAAAGGAGGACGTTCAACAGCTGTGCCATGGTCTGGTTGCTCTAAAACGGGAGCTGCAGAATCTTACAATTATCACAAAAATGAGTAATTGCGATATTTATACCTTGGATGACAATAATGTGTCGAAATTGGGTTCAGTTCATATTCGGGTGATAAAATTGAAAAGTGGTGTTTTCCGGGAAGTCGATGGTAAATTGTTGATCAAACGTTTGCAAGAGGAAGAAGATAATAGCTACGAGGTTAATTATACCACCAAAGAGGTTTTGTACAAAGTCAATGATCGCAATGTCAAGATCTTCAATCCCGGAGAAATTGGTTTAAAAGCCTAATCTACTAAATAGGTAGTTTTTTATTTTATATATATAATTAAATCAAATTCTTTCTTAAACTTATATCGTATTTTTTTCATTCTAGGTTTGAATGCTTGGATAAAACTAACTGCTGATGATGTTATTTAATTACAAATTTAAAATAAAGGTGTCTTTGATAAATACATATATTTTCTCATATAAGTGAACATTTTATTCTATAAATATTTATTTTTTTTTATAGGAGGATTCTAGAATTTGTTATCAAGATTTTATGTTTTCAACACCTAGTTTACAAATTCAAAAATCAGGATTTATGTTCAAAATTCAAGCACTTTATTCTTTCCAAACTCAAATTTAGAAGGTGAGTTGATTTTTGATTGAAGATTTAAACTTCATGTTTCATTCTGGGAAAATTTGAGAGATGATCGATCACACCTGTCGCGAATAAGTTTCCCCGGGAAAGATTTTATTCGCCAGAAAAAATAAAAATATCAAATCAAAGTGAAAAGGAAAAAAATCCACGTAAAAGCCATTTTGAACTTTATCACGTAACAATGAGTGGGTGAAACCCCGTCTCTTCAAAAAATTATTCTTCGAACAAACCGAAATCGAGTTATTACAAATTTAGTGTCAGTTTGCAGTTGGGAAACCAACCATTCATGTTTCCCACGGAACAGTGAAATTGCGGTTTGGAGGATTCGTCTCGAAGCCGTTACGAGTCCGTAAAAACATAAAAAGCGAATCAGTGAAATATTTTATGTAGCAGATTCATAACTGACTTGATAAAACACAAAAAATTACTAAAAATGCTAAAAGGATTTAAATTTAGCTGACAACGATTTTTTTTATTTGCAAAAATTAATATATGTATAATATACATGAACAATTAAAGTGGATTAGAGGAAGAAAATATATAATACACCCCGCGAAATAAATATAAAGGCAACACGATTTTTTGTTTTTTCTAAATGTTGTGAGGAATTTTCAAGTTTTTATTTTATATTGTATTAGTCCTTTCAAAATTAAATACTTTTCAGCAAAGTATACCTTGACTATGACTTCTTAAAGGTGAATCAATAAAAATAATCTAATTACTAGTGCGAAATATTTATAAAGGCAAAAAATTTATTTAAATATTCTAAAAAGTTTCGTAAAATGTATGATCTCCATTATCGCTGATAACTTATACTAAGCATCTTGGCATTGAGTTTATCAACGAATGAAAATGCGCAGGATCAGTTATATTCGAATTTCTTGTATTGCTACTCTTCGATCCTTGACATTCTTCAACTGGCGTCGTTGGTAGTAAACTTGGGTAGGTAAAATAGACCAGAGCTTCTCGATCGGATAGTGATCAGAACTAGGTGCAGGCCAGTCTAGAGTTGGTATTATTTCAGGTCCCAAGAAACTTTGGAGTTTTCTTAGACCGATGTACTGCTGCGTTGTCCTGCTGGATGATAAATTCTGGGACACAAACTTCATCCCCAGAATTAACTAAGACGACATCCAGTAGTCGAGTATAAAACTCGGAGTCCGTTTTTGTGGAAACGAAACATATTGGAGTGGTTCCTCTATAACTCATACCTGCCCAAACCATAAGTGAGCCACCGCCAAAATTTCGCCGCTGACGCATAATTTTGAAAAAATCTGTGGAACGCCAATATTTGTCGAACCATCAGGGCCATTCAAATTTAATTTTTTCCATCGGAAAATATTAACCCTGATCCAAAAATATGTATATTTCAGCGAATTTAAATCTGGCTAATTCGTGTCTTGGCATGATACCAAGTTTTCCATACTTTTTCCCATATGACTCTCGTTTCCTTATTTGTTGAACACGACGCAACCCTGCTCCCAAGTTCAATTCAGAAATAATTTCCTTATCGGCGAAGTTTTCTTTAACAGTAACCCTTTTGATCTCTCTTTTGGCGCTTTCACTGATCAATGGTGTCATTCCTGGTCGTTTTGTGTTTCCATCTTGGCCACCCTATTTTATAATTTTCAATGCCACAGCTAGATCTTTTCAATTGCCTCAAAATTTCCCGATTGGACAGCCCTTCATCATGATAATCTTAAATTTTTCCCTCCTCTTCTTTACTTATGAACTTACCACCAGGTATTGTATATAAATAATTATTTTTTAATTTGACCTACGTTAATTTTAAAACAATAAAATAACAACCAAAGAAAACTCACTTCTGTTTAAATTCCTACTTACTACTGTTCGAATTCGGGTTCTTTTGCATGTTGCCTTTATATATATTTCGCACCAGAAATAGAAAAAACAGCGCCACTTTTCAAATAACTTGTAAAAGAGATCGAATGACTATATTCTCTGACATAATATACGTAATGACTCATATATGCATTAAAATTCTAGACCAAAAACGCAGTGCAGTGAAGAGTACCAGAAAAAATATATTGCCTTTATAATTATTTCGCTGGGTGTGTAGTTCATTACCTATTTTAACATTAAAGATCTTTTAAATATAAGAAGGAATCCGTTTCGAATCCTGTATTCCACTTTGAGTTTTATTTTTCGTTAGATTCAATGCAATTTGTTTAAACATACTTACAATCGATACCAATTGGATTTTTCCTGAGAGTAAAATTATTTTCACTTATGGTGAATGTGGAATTTAGAACACCCCCGAATGTATCCGTCTCGAATCTGTTTTATTTACAAAAGACGAACCCGAAACGGATTAGAATTTGAAGTCCATTGCGAGTCCGAGACGGATCCGAAAAACTAGGAAAAACGATTCGTGTTCATTAATTTCATACGCCAGCGGATTCGTCATGAGTCCGTAACGGATTTCTGTTTCGGACAAACGGATCCGTGTCATATGCCACACTGGGAAAGTTCATTCATATCAAATTTCCCAGCAATTAATAATAGCACTTCATATGACTATTTAGTCACGGCTGCATTATATAAAATACAGCGTTCCAAACGCAATTGCGTATCTCAACGCAAGTGACCACTATGTGTGATTACAAATTTGGAATATGAACTAAAAGTGATAAGCTGACCCTTAGAATATGGGAATTTATGCCTTTATTGTGAGCGACTATTCACATTAACTGTTTCACTTTATTTTTTCTGGTGAACAAAACATTTCCAGATGCAATAATTATCATGGTTGGATACATATTTTTATTATTTGATCATTTGAGCTCAACTGCAACTTTTATTAGTAACATTACAATCTCAAATATTAAACCTGAGGTCCAAACTGGACCAAGTCTTAATAAACCAAGGCTTTTAGATTTTAAAGTATTAAATCGTATGTCCTAATAAATGTTAATTCCTTAAAGCATTACTTCGTGGCGGCCAAACCACGATTCGGTATTCGATTTCCATGACCTAAGAATTTATTTGCTCCACGAAATGTTTGTCTATGTATGCATGATGTATTTGGCATTTAAACCAAACATTAATTTTTGCATGTGACACTTCGATTTGCATTTGCCTATTGTTCGAATTCCTTCCACAACAATTCCTCCACATTCCCTTATGTATTATATTAGTATTGATCTCATGGCAACAACGATGGTAGAGTTGACTGTGTTTGCCAGCAGATGCAATTGATTCAATGCCACACAAATCACTTCCACGGAATTGTTTCGAATAGTTTATTCAATAGGAATGCATTCATGCTTTCTTCCTTCCATCGTTTCTTTGCCCGCGTTGCAACATAAAATTTATTTTGGTGGTAATAAAATAATGTTGATTTAATTCCTGCCGACATTGCTCTACGAGTTTTGTATGCATTTTATAAATTATAGTTTTTGTTTTCTGTTCTTATGCTTTTTGCGCAATAATCTAAATCAGCACTGCTGTATATTTTGTTATATTAACCTTTTTTAAGTTACGACTCACACAAATTTTGTGTATTTTAAAATTGTAGTTAGATTTTATTGGTAAACTTTTTATTACAGCGATTAGAGCCCCTACATTTACAGCGATATCTACATTCAGGCATTTGATATCCGTATAAAGATTTCTATAATAAAATTGCGTTACACAGTAAATTTTAAACTTCAATAAACAATTGTGAGAGAATCGTAAATTCATGCTCTTGTAATATTTATGGTCAATTTTCGTTGACAAATTGAACAATTAGAATGAAGTAAAATGGCTGTTTTTTATTGTTGTTTTATTAATAAATTACACAGATGAACAACACTCAACTTTTATTTGGAACAAAGGGAAACAAAATATTCGTATGATACTTGTTATATCGATTTTTGTTATAAAGGGTTATACAATTTGAGTGATATGATTTGTAAGTGACATTTAGGCGGCCATTTGCAGTATGTCATGATCTGTAATTGTTTTCATTCTATTCAGTAATGTTTACAATTTCATCATGGAGACATAGATATACACAAGAACAACGTTTACAAATTATTAATTTTTTTCAAAATAATCATTCTCCAATTGCCGTAATTCTTTCGTAATGAAGCTGGTAACACCGTTACTGTCAATGAAGACTTTTTATGGCCGAAATTGGAAGAAGTTGATCTTGACCATATCTGGTTCCAACAATACGGGGCTACGCCACACAGCACGTGCAACAACCGTATTATTGGGAGAAAAGTTTAGAGATTCGGTTATTTCAAGAAATTGTGACATTGAATGGCTCCAAGAAGTTGTGATTTAATACCATTAAATTATTTCTTGTGGGGTTAGAAGGGGGTTTGAAGACTTTGGCCTTTAGCAATAAACAAGACTCTCTTCAAGCTTTACAAGTCAATATTGAACGTGCTATTCATGACATATGACTTGATTTAGTAGAAAAAGCGCTCGAAAATTGGGTTCATCGAATTCGTTCCAGCAAAAGAAGACGTGGAGGCAATTTGAAAGACGTTTTATTCAGAACTTAATTGTATCGATTGTACTTCACATTAAATTCAAAACATTTGAATTTCCTTAACAATTAGTGTGCTTTTTTTAAAGAAATCATATCACTCAAATTGGAAAACCCTTTACAATCTTATTTGTACCAGAGCGATAGATGGGAGAGCTTTGTCTAAAGTTAGACAGCCGCACCACACATTTGTCAATTACAAAGAAGGAAAGACACGGTACATCTGTTTGAGGTGCATGTTTATATGGTGTAGTGAAAATGAAGTTGTATTACCTGCTTAAGTATGAGCATCGGTTATCGCTGACACTTCATGTTGTTTTACCGTAATTTTCGATATCGAGTACTGGAATGCATACGCCGTTTGTATCATGCTTATACTCATGAATTTTAATCGAGCAAAATGTTTATCGATTCTACAACCGATTTTGTGAGAAATTGTAACAGTCGGAAATAGTTCTAAGACCCATTTAGATAATAATTTTTCCACTATTAAATATTATATTTTCAAAAGTTAGGTAACAAAAATACTTCCAATATTTGATTGTAGAAGTAGAATCGTTTAAGTTGTAAATAATCGCTTTAGCCATTTAAAATATTCTAAAAACAATACCAGTATGTACGACTAACTCTCGTTTCAAGTACAGTAGAACTCCGTTAATCCGGATCAATTAAAACCAACTCAATCCGGACTACGCAGGAATCCGGATTACCAAAGGCATCCGGATTACCAAAAAAAAACACTTATAATTCAATTTATTCATTTATTATGATAAAAAAAACTATAACAATCACTTCAATATAAACGTTAAAAGTATATAATAATGGTATATTAACTTAAAATTTATTTAAAAAATTCGGATACTTGTTTGCCGAATACACTTTTGTTTAGCTTCCATTGCACGCTGCCGAAGCGTTCTAAGAATAGTCAAACTGTCTAATTCAACTTTATTTATATTCGGTGAATCCCCGAGCTACATAGTGATGCGCTGTAAAATGTGTGGCATAATGGGTTACCCATTTACAAAATGGGTTTCATACATACCGACCAGGGAAATGGCTGGTGTTCGTTTACCTACATATGTACATATTGCGAAGGGGTAGAAGTAATAATGAATTGATATCGTTTTTTACATAATTAGCAACAAGGATGGGCCAACTTCGACTGGCTGATTGAGTGTTAAAAAAAATTAATGTGAGTCCGATCACAGGGGAGATGTGTAAACATCTAGTAATGAAGTTGGAAGTACTTATGCTTTTAGTATATTTTTTTAATTAATCAATTAAAAGTATCAAAACTTTCAATATTGTAAATACATAGGAATTTGCTGGTTTTTGTTTGTTTTATTTAACTTATTTGGTTAGTAAATGTGCACACTGCAGTACATATGTACTGCAGTAAAAATTACAGTAAGCAGTAAATTTACTGATTACTGAGAAAATGCAGTAAATTTTTACTTATAATGAAATTTAATTTGTATTACCAGTCAAATCATAGGGCCGTATTCATAATAATCAGTAATCGGGCATTACTGATTACTGAAAATTCAATGCACCTCATCGTAATCATGTAGCTGAATTGCTGAAAACAATTTTAGTAATCGGTAAAAATTTACTAGTTAAAGAATTATTTTTACAGAAATTTTAGTAGTACTGCAAAGTGCCCATCTATTGTAAATGCCTTAAGTAAAAATAGTTAATATTGGCTTATGGTAACTAGAATAAGATATATAAATTTTTGACTCGATTGTAGTTAAAAATCTATGGAAAACTTCATCTATAGTAGTGGAATTGTTAGTTGTGGGGGTTTGTGGAGAATTGCTCATATGCAAGTGGAAAACGCAAATAAAAATTTTGATAAAGCTTGCGACTGTGGGTTTGCACAATTTGTATTAAAATCTCCACCCATAATAATTGGCATGAGATGGAGATTGTTACCCAATTGTCGTGCACCAGCTTCAGTGTAAGGCAACAGTACGTAATGAAGATATGTTATAATCTTCATTTATATTGGAATCTAATAGAAATTTTATTAGAATTAACATTACCTCCATTCAGCTTTGATACACTTTGTGTTGTTTTATGTTCTGAGTTATAATTTTTTTGGTGTTTTGTAAAATATTTTATTATTTTGTATTTGTTGCGGTTGACAAGTTTACTGAAATGTAATGCATGAGTTATTTTACAGCAACGGTTTTCGAAAATTAGTAGCTAATATTGCACACTAGATGGTGCTTATATGCAGCTGTTAAGTATGAATGACAATCTCAAAGATGAAGAAAACTTTTAGTTTTTAGTTTTCCTTATATTTGACAAGTTTAGTTTTTAGTTTTCCTCATTTTGCTTTGTTTTAGTAAATTTTTTATTAAAAGTGCAAAAAATCTTATATTTATTTGTTTTCATTTGCCTACGATAACATAATGTACGACAATTAGTGAAAATTAGTCGCTACTATTGCACACTAGATGGTGTTGAGTATATTGTATGCAGCGTATGAGTACACTAATACACTCATACATAGCTCACACCGATTTGATAACGCTTTACGATTGGTTAACGATTACATCGCACATCTTACTCTAAATTTGTGATTGTATTGTGAAAAAGATTTTACCCCCAGCGTATAGATGTATACACATCAAAAACTGTTCTGAAACGTTATTGACCAACTGTACATAGGTTTAAAATAATGTGTTCTAGACTACATTATTTCAGAACCAGTTCTAAAAATGTTGCTGGAATTTGTGGTTTGCTTGTAACGGCTTTCCAATGTAAAAACCCATGAACCCTTTTCCGAAGCTTTTGTAATATTCCCCATTTTTATCATCTTTTATGTTAGGCTCTGGACGGATCAATATCCTGGCTATCTGTTCGTTTGTGTGGAATTTAAAAAGAATGGCTGTTAGTTAGCTCTATCCAGACATTGAGAATGACCCTTATATACAAGAAAATTTGTTTTTTTACATATTTTTTTTTTTCAAATCCTAATGTCTGGTGTTTTGATAGACCACCCTAAAGAGGCTAAAATATTGGGCAGAAAACGTAATTTTTAAAAATTGTATGTCACATATTTTCGCCCTTCGACGTTGGGGCAACACAATATATTATAGTATGCGGTAATTTTCTACCTGACCCGACTTGCCTACTAGAAACCCTCAAAGCGGGTCACCAAGTGGTCTTAATACAAGTGGATGTAACGGGCCGAAAAAAGGTGCATACGGGTGAAAAACTGTAATGTTGATGTTCAAACTGTTCACATGGACCGAACATAATAAGTACATACAGATGTCTGGCGAGTTGTTACTGTCTTTGGCCTGAAGTTAAAAAAAAGTATTGGACCCATTTGGTGTAACCCAGCAAATATTAGGCCATAGATAACGCTCATAAAAGTATACAAATAAAATCGGTTGCCCGAAAATGTATGATAAATTTAAAAAAAACTTGAAATCGTTGACGAAATTGAACGTAACCTCGCGGTTTTGAATACTTCCTAACAAAATCATTGGAAATATAAAACTTCGTTTTTGGTACGATTTTCATTATACGTGTGTTCAAAATTTAACAAAGATACAAACGGTGCCAAATAAAAGAATTAAAATCGATTTCAAACTGCGTGTCAAAAACAAGTTTTAGTCTTCAAATAATTTATTAATTATTTATTTATATTATTTTAAATAATTTTTACATTTCTGCTGGCGAATTTTAAATTTAAATTGATGTCTTTTAAATTTCAATTTCAATTTCAATTGGCAATGGTGTAGTATCAATCATAATTTAGCTGTTCAGAAGTTTATCATACATTCTCTCCTTTATCAAATCTCGAACTACCATTTCGATTAGCTGTGGCATGGATAATCCCGTGGTCCTACCATCAAAAATAGCGGAATTATTAACGAAATTTAATAGGCCCTTACTGCAAGATTCATTTGATTACAGTTTTTTTGTTTTTCTTTACAAGATTGTGGTTAATAAAATCGAATTTTTGATTATTTTATTTTTTTAATTCGCAAATTCTGTTCGTAAAGGGGAATTTTTAAAAATTTTGTTTTACTTTGTTTAGTATGCGATTAAAAAACCAATTGCCAAATTTCATTCTCGTGTCACAACTGATCCCAGCAAAAATTGTTCAATGTTTTTGGAAACAATACGAAGTTTTCTAGCATACTGAAGCCCATGAAAAGAAGCCATCGTATTTGCATACCAAAATGTTATAAAGTAAGGTAAAGTGGATTTTGTATGGCTGAAAGTGTGTTGTCTGTACTGCGCTTGTGTAAGGCATAAACATTATATCACTTGTACGATAATATAATGCAAGCAAATCGCGGTTAGTTACGAGCAAGTGCACGAAGTTAAAACAAAAAGGAACCATTTCAGTTGGTTTTTTCGCCAGTGACTTCATTTTATTTTTTATTGAGAATATTTACGCATAAATACAAATTTAAAACAAAAAATATATGATTTTTCTTTATTTAATGAAGGAGAAGCAATCTAGAAGCGCACTAGAAATGTCAAATCAGAAGCTAAGTATACAAAAGGTGTGATCGAAAGCACACTCATGGAGCAATGGCACACTTAGGCTGCGCTGCGTAAGAATCGCTAAATTTAGTTCATTACAAATGGTGATTTCATCACTAAATTCTTCTTAAATTCTTGTGCTTCTAGGATCCCTTAATTATCGCATTTAAATAGGACATCACGAACAAAAATCATGCATGATAGAAGCAACATCGTAAGCCACACTCCATTTGACGTTGCCTTACACAACTGCATCTTTCGATGCAATATTTTTTTCCTGGGATGCTATATTTTTATCAGTAAAGTAGATAATATTATTTTTGTGATAACTGAACAACAATCTAAGAGCTCGCAACGCGTCCGTTGATACTAAATACATAATTGAATTAACAAACATGATAACGTTTGTTTTGCTTCTATTGATCAAAATACAATTAGAACGCAATAAATGTTCAGTTGTTTTGATAACAATTTGATAATCGCTAAAATGCCACTATCATTGACTACTCCGTCCTATTCGATACTAATACCAAGGCCAAGAAATCAGACATGTCATTTGCGAAAGTACACGGATTATATCTGTTAAAAATATGTATTTGTGGAAACTAAAAAAAAAAAAAAAAACAGGGGACACCCGGGTTTGAACCGGGGACCTCTCGATCTGCAGTCGAATGCTCTACCACTGAGCTATATCCCCACATACATTGAATATGACAATACACACACTTGAATATTACGGTGGTGGTTTTCACTAACCTAAATATTGATCGCCCATGTGGCGTACAATGTTTTATCTCTATTTAGAATCCAGGGATGTCAAGCTATGAATTCAATGATTATTTTGAAAAATTATTACAGTAGCTCAGAGTGTTGTTTTAGTATAGATGTATGTATTATATGTATTTTCTAATTTTTACAGTTTTTCTAAATACATTGTGAACAATTTATGTAATGGATGTTAGCTTTTTTTCAGATGTTCTTGTCTTCTATATGAAACTCGATCGCGATTTACGTTGCAAGCGACAAAAAGGAAATTATTTACCAGACAACAAATGATTTAAACATGGTGGGTACTTAGATCTCTTTAAGTTTTGGATTTGTTAACATTAAGCAGAAAATTTATTGCATTTAATTGGCTTGTCTGCAGAACATAAACAGTAGGGTACCCATTTAATCGGGTTTTTTGATTAATCGGTTAATCGTTAATCGTAAATTTCAATCTGACAATTAACCAAACAAAACTCAATCAAATTACTCGATTATTCGAATAAAATTAAACAAAAAAAAAAAACAGTGTTCAAACATTATTCTAGGCAAATTTATTATAAGAGAATAAAAGGCAGCAAAAGCAACTTCATTATATAAAATGTAGGTACAATTCACAAATCGTAGTTGCAGAAACATGAAAATTAGTGACTTGGTACCAAGCCAAAATTAAGAATATCTAAAAGTTTGGACCCAAAAGTGCCACGCCTTCGGGTACCTCCCATAAAAAGGCTGGGTGAGCTTGATTGATTAACTTTGACCAAATTTTGCAAAACGTAATTTTCTGACTATTATCCTTATTGTACACAGTTTGAGCAGAATCGGACGAGGCTTTTTGGTACCAGTGGGTGTTGAAATTTCATCTGACTATTAAACCCAATTTAATAAATCAATTTTCATCAATATCGTTGTAACACTTCTAACCTGTAAAGAAAATATAACCTATAATATATTAGGATTAGCCGATTCTGTCTGCTAAAATCGCTCCGGAAGTTACAAATAAGCGCATTTAGTTACTATAAAAACTCGTAAGTCTTTTGGGTAAGGCTCGGTTTTGAGGTGGGATACTACCCTGACCCTTGCCAACATTGGCGTCCTTCGAGAAAAGTGGTGTGAATATATTATATATTTTTGCAACGTTTATATTAATTGTACTGAATTGAAAGATTATTAATATTTCAAACCCATTTCAGCTTTTAAATTTATTGCTTTAAATATTGTTACACGGGTTTTTTTATAAAGAACCAAGGAGGCCCTGTTACAACAGTGGACTTCCGGTTCTGTTCTAGAAGTTGCTTGTGTGTCAACCTTATTTGATTTTATTTTTTGCTTCTGCCAGTTTACATTTAATTTCCTTTATCACCCTTTTTGCCAGAGTACGGGCCATTTTGTATCATATGATTATTCTGTCACAGTTTTTGGGTAATCGTTTACTTGAATTTCCATTTTTGCTGGTGGCATATGATTTAGGATTTCGTCCCTTTTTGGTTTTTTAAGGATTTTCGCAAGAATTGATCAATTTGTAGTGGTAAAACCTTTAAACAGTTACCAGAGATTATATGCAAAGTGTTTTTGGAAAGTGAATAATAATTTGTGATGTTGATATTTATGGAGTTCGGTGGTATTACCAGAATATGTCACAAAATATCTAGAGAAGAGAGAAAAACAAACATTGCTTTTAACTTATTTTTCTTGTTTTCCATTTAATCTTTGCACCATGAGGAGGTTCCTCGAAATCTGGTACTGCATACTCTACATACACATATGTCCATTCCTGGTTAGCAATTCCAAGTTAAATAATAGTATATTACCGAATGTCGTCAAGCTATAGAATACAAGAGATCATAAGCAACAGGAGCTGCAAAGAAGTACTGTATCATGGAACACGAGTGAAGCTTAAGATCTGGTAAATATGCAATCAACTAGGCTACCTGTGACAGACAATAACACTATCCGATGCTTACGTATGATAACCAGGGCTGACAGAAATATATATGAAAACTCCGAATTTGAGCGCTTAATTATGCTTATAAAACCCCCCAAAAAATGCTTTTCAATGTACATAGAAAAACATTTTTATTGAAGTATTTATATCAATATTACAGTGAACAATAATATAATGTTTTAGATTTTCAACTGAAAATGATCTGCGTCCAAAGTTCATTCTACATCTGAAGATGTGCAAGTAACATATTTAAAGCACCAAATTTAACACGACAACAGTTTCTTTACGCAATTGTCGCATTGTGACATTCTATATTTCTACTAAACTGTTGTAGCGAACATTCCTTTTGACGACCGAGTTGAACTTTTCGAAATACTCTTTTTTTTGCAAGGAATTTAACTGCTTCTTCATATCCTCTACAATTGATATGCCGTCATTCAGGGATAATCCTTTCGCCTGCAGCTTTTCAATACAATTTAAGGTAAGATCTGGAAAAAAGAGCTTGGCCTGATTCACAGCCTCCGACTCTTCATCTGATAGGTTGTCTATAACAGAGAGAACATCTTTCAAATTATCGCAGTAATACTCTGCAGCATCAAGCCAGATACCCCACCTAGTACCGCATGGCTGCGGAGGCAGTTTACATTTTGGCGTGATGGTGCCTAAATAGTGAACGCAACTTCATATCGCTCATTCGCGACAATGCCGTCATAACTCTAAAACATAGTTTCGGGAAAAACGACTTTCCGACGACTTTGGATTGTATACAAATTGTTAATTTAAAAGTACTCTCACTGTTATTAAAAAATAAGTATTCAAAATTAATTAAATAATTAATTAAATAAACTACATTTTCAATTATAACAATAAGTTAAGACCTTTATATAATTTTTTATAACTATCTACTATCTCATCTTGTTCTCCTAATGATTATTTTACAAAAAAAAACCCATTTTGCCGCTTAAAATGTCTTTGTAACAAGCGAAATATATCTTAAAAGTTAAAATATACATATAAAAGCTAAAATTCATGTTTTATTTGCGTTAAGTAATTTTTTAATAACAATTTTAACTAAAAATTGTCCAGTTGAAATTTAAGTAACGTAACGTCATGTAACGTCAAGTCAAATACTAAGGTAAATAAAAATAAAACTTAGAAAACATTTTTAAATTTTATAACTTGGAAAATGAACTTATATTGATTTAAATGCTACTAAAAATAGTTTTAAAAAAAATCTTACCAATTTCGCAGAGTTTTGCCATTTTGTAATCCAAGTCAAACACCCACGTTTGTTTTTTGTAACGTCACCCCAGCTCATATTTTTGCTTCTTTCTTTGAATCCTCCATGTCGATTGTTCTCAATTTCTTTAATGAATAAAGTGATACTTAATTACTACGCAAATATAAAAAAAGCTTTTTAAAAATATAACTTTTTCTTATTTTTTTAAAATATTTTTTCGAACAAATGTCACGTAACGTCAAAATGAAAATGCCCATATGCGAATTAATTCATCTGATAGAACTCGACAAGGAGAATATTTTGTAGTACTAAGCTCAAAAATAAAAGAATTTGAGTTATGACCTACTTGACTCAGCATATGACCTACTTGATATATGCACCTCCTTTTCAACTAGATGGACCCCAACTTTTGCATAGACTGCCTTAGTTGCTGATATTGTGAGGCAGTTTACATTTTTGAATTCGAAGCGTATAAATTCAGCGATTATATGGAGGTCATGATCAAAACATGTTATATGTAGTAGTTTGGGGCACTATGTTTGCATTGACTTCATGACAGCTAACATGTTGGCTGCGGTGTCCGCAACAGCCTGCAGTACTTTTTCATATGGAATTCCTTAAGTACCTACCCTATTATATTGAAGAATTTTACCCTTGGTCCACAAGAGATGTAACGAAGCGTTTGCTGTATCAACCTGACCGACGTTTGCACCTCTTTCCTCTTCATTATCTGACATAATACCAAATATAAAATTGACAATTAATCTCTGTTCTACGTCGGTAGTCTCATCCGTATCCGTTTCGTATCGTAATCTGTATTACAAAAGTGCTTAAGGGTCAATTTGATGATATCTTCTGAAAATCCAGTGTTGATGAAATCTTATTCCTCTATTGACTTAATAAATACAACCATTTCTTAAGTTTAGATTGATTAAAGTTTCCATTTTATCACCCTTACGAAATATGGATTACGATACGAAACGTATGCGTTCATTCGACCCCTGGTTTAGAAAATAAACAAAACATCACCAAAGATCGCGAATTTTCAATGCTTCCAACTTAATTCAACTCATTTGTCAAAATAGCTAGAGTTACCAGGGGAAATTTTATTGAAATATGTAAAATAATAAAGCTACATTAGCCTAAATTTGTAAAATAAACACATTCAAGCAAATACATATTTTTATCAGTCCAGCGAAGCATTTAACAGCCTGGAACTTTGTTGAAATTAACGGAAATATGTCAGATCTTGATGCCTGCAAAGTAGACCTTTACGCGGCCGCCGTTTTTTGAGTTGTTTGCCACTCCGCCACCTGATTATGTAAAGCCGGCGCGGCGGCGTATAACTTTTTGTTTAATCTTTCATATAATCGATGCAACGGCCACAAACAACAAACTATAACCTACACACAACCACAATCAGAATATTTCCTAATAACAGTCAGCTTAACTTTAAAAGAATTAAAATTTGGAGTTAAACGACAATTTGAATTTTGCATAACAACATTCAAACGAAATTCCACACGCTATAACACCAACAGGCAGTCGCATTCGCTAACAGCAGCTCAAATTTCCTAAGAAATTAACTCTTCACAGCAGCAGCCTGGTCAATTTCGTAATAGTTAGGACAGGCCGCCGCCGCCGGTGTTCCCACGTCCCTACACCACCGCCGAAGTAGAAACAATCGGCGTAAACCTCTACTACAAAGCATACGTTCTTTTCACCTCTATTATGTATGGCGTAGTAGAATTGTAACGACACAAGGTGGAGCAAAAGTAATGTCATAATGTGAATGTGCTTTAAATTTGTTGTAGACAGATAGAGAATTATTTAACAACAAGCAATGGAGCGATACACACCTGAAGAACGTGGATTTATTGTTACTGATTATTTGACAAATTTCCGGTCTGCTGTTTTAACGCAGCGTCAATTTCGTCGTGGTTTCCCTCGTCGTTTTGCACTATTTGCGAGAACAATTATGCGTTTGGCTGAGCGCCTCGTGTAAACTGGGTCCACTAGAGATGCCGCAAGAATTGGACGGCCTCGTATTGCATGTTTGGCCGACAACATCGCTGCTGTGGTCGAGGACGTCGGAGAGAATCCATAAACATAAACGAGACGACGATGCACACAATTAGGCATTAGCAGACGTTCGTTGCAACGAATTTTAGTGAAATACTGGAAGAAGTTTTCGTACAATGTGCAAACCGTTGACTAAATGCTGCCTGCTGACCATCACACCAGATTAACTTACTCCCAAGCTCTGTTAAAATTGGTGCAAGAAGAGGATGATTTCGTCTCCAAAATCATAATGAGCAGCGAAGCCTATTTGGCCGTCCAGATCGCTAGATCTAACGCCGCCAGACTTCTTCCTTTGGGGATTTTTTTGTTTGACTTAGCATAGCAACACATCAAATTCATACCATCAAATTTCATTTCAAAGTTGTTGTGAAAACGAAAAAACGTATGATTTTTTGGTCGGAAAAAATTTCATTATTTGTCAAATTATTTACTGATTGTTGAAAATATTTTTTTTTTAATTTTCAAGTGTTTTTTTTCAGAAATATTTTTTATCCATTTTTCATAACACCGCGTCACCAAAAAAAAAATAAAGTTTGTCACTGCGAAAACTAAACAGAAATAAAATTTGAAGTAATTACGGGCACACACATCAAACCGGCTTCAAATCTCTGCAGCAGCGGCAGTGAGTTTGATGAAATATCTAAACTGTTTAGATTTTCGTCAAACTCACATCATCCTATCCGTGTGAGTTTTTTTTCACTAATATGTACAATAAAAATTATGACAGTTTGATGAGCCAGTTTGATGTGTGGCCATGCCGCTTAACACTGCTCATTGGAGGAACAACAACAATAGGATTTTTTATTTATTGCTTGTGTACTTATAGTTATATTGGCTGCAATTGTATCGACTCTTTCTTGTACATATTCTAATGGTGAGTAAGTTCACAAAACACTTTTCAAACATACGGGGTTTGAGGGCGAATTTTCTCGCTGTATATGCTCAAGTTCAAATTCAGCGGCCAAATATTTTTGATGTTTCTGAGACACATGTCTCTGAAGATTCTGATCCTCATGATTTCCATATTCGTGGTTATGACGTCCATTCTAGTTGTTTTCACACAGAGGACTTGTGGTATACGTGCGTAACAACGTTGTGTTTCATTGCAACAATTGGATACTATAGTTAACTGTATATGGTTAACATTTCGGATCAGTCAACACGTTATGCATTTTTGCTTCCTTTATAGAAATCCCAACCATGGAATGACGCTTCCTTACACTGCTTTGACGCCCTTTCGGACTCGATTACCAAAGTTTTGGAGAATTGTCCGAATTGGGAAATTGCAATTGCTGGGGATTTTAACGTTCACAATATCTCCTGGCTGACCCATTAGAACCGCACAGTTTTTACACCAATTCCGAACGGTATTTTGAAAAGCTTTTTCATGGCTTAATACTCGAAAGTGTGGCCGTCGAAAGAAATTTAAGGTAGTCAGAGCAGAGACCGAGACCGGATAAGTAAGTAAGTTAGCAATCTAACATGCTTTCAACAATTGGAAATAGGATGGAATCTTCGACGCTTGCTCGTCCTTTGCGCAACCTTTTCAGCCTCTCATACCGTGCGGGTATTTTCCCCAATAATGGTGCGGCTACTAACCCCGATAACTACTGGCCAATTGCGATATGTTCTACACTCTCAAATGTATTGGTGATCGATAGTATGGCTTCCGTAGAAACCATTCTACAGGTGATCTGATGGCGTTCCTTACGGAACAGTGGAGTCGGTCTCTACATAGACTGGATGAGAGTAAAGTAATGACTTTAAACATTTTTAATGACTTTGATAGAGTTTGGTGTCGAGGCATTCATATCTAAGACTAATGGTTTTGTTTATGTAGTAACTTCTCTCGTTTTATTTCGAGCTTTCTCAGAGACCGTTCTATAGGCGTTGTTATAGATGGTGAGTCTTTTGATCAGTATGTATATATTTGATTAATGCGGGGTACCACCACAAAGCTCTGTTCTTTCTCCTTCTCTCTTTCTGATTTTTATCAATGACCTTCTTGGTCGGACTGCGAACCCTATCTACTCCTTCACTTATGACAGTAATTTATGTCATTCATATTCGTTCTATCGTCGACCTAATCTTTTCCAGGTGCAGGGAATGAGACGGGCATTTGGTTGCCGAGTGGTATCAGATAAACGCTGTCTAGTTTAATGCACGTATGCCTCAGTGTTGCCGAATATCGCACAAGCACACTGTGGAGTCGAGTTTGTCATCGATTTCTATGGGTGATATAGATATTGAGGAATCGGAAGCATGAAAGTACAGTGTGACATTCGCTAGAATAATCACATTTTTAACATGTCGAAAGAAGCTTTGAAGTGTTTAGACATTTTAAAGCGGTGCAAAAGACTATTCATGCCCAATGAATATCATCGATATCATAATTAATTCGATCATTTGATATCATCTACGGAGTCTACGGAGAAAGAATTTTAAAACTTAAAGAAGAATCATAGTGTTGTCCAAAGAAAGATCCACTATGTGTTCCCAACTCCTTGTTTTCATCATCCACAAAATGGAAGTTGGAAGTGAACAAGATTGATATTGAGTAGTAAAACTCCATTAACTGCAAAATAATTAAACTATCCAGAGGTCATTTTGTGGCACTAAAACTCCACATAGAACAAAAGTTTTCCACGAACAAACTCTTCCCCAAAGCTAACTTTCCATTAACATTCAACTGGAGGGCCCAACCCCCGACGATTTGGCAGTAAAGACTCAAAGCGATGGACAGCAATAGTCGTTAGTCTTGTGGTAATTGTTAAATTTATTATCTTAACGTGCATCTATGCGAGGGAGGTTATGCTACCAAGGACGATGAAGCATAAACTTTATTCGAAGTCGTGACTGCTGCCAGCACCTGCCTGCATCATCTAATAGCGGCCTCTAATGAAAATAATATTTCATAGTTATAGACGCACCTAAAGTGAATGTTCGAACATACGACTTGAGTTCGATGGAAAAGTTTCGACATCAATTTGCAATCAATCACAATGAAAAACTGCCTGTGGCTATCGAAATGTGAAAGTGAAAAAATGCGGAAAATTTTGCAATCATAAAAATGTCTTACATAAGAATTGATTAAGGTTCACTTAATTACATTTTTCATTGAAGTTTCGAACTGAATTGTGTGAACACAGTGGTACAATCGACTTATGTGGGGTGGACATTTGCCAGTTGTACAACATCTGATCCAGAGAAAGGCGAAACAACATTTTACATTTATAACGGATAATTACGTTACAGCTTTTCATTATAAATTGAGAAAAAATCACATTAAATTTTTCATTTAATATGGAATTAATCTCAAATAGTTATGACCGTGATCGTCGGCAGTGCAATGGTAGTGTGCGCGGCTCTTGTACGTGAGAACGTGGGTTCGATCCCTGCTCTGACCAGCTTAAATTTCTTTTGACGGCGGTCACCTCTCTTAGTGATGGCGACACTATCGAGGATTTAGCCGTGAAAAAGCTTCTAAAAATAGCCTTCGGAACCGGTGTAAAACTGTAGGTCCCAATTAGTGAGTGTAAAACTAGAAATCGCACAACTTCACTGGTTATGAGAAGCTCTCCCCAATTTCTTCATGGGATGTAATAAAAACATTTTTTTTAAAGAATATATAGTCTGTAGTTGAAGAATAGAGGAAAAATCATTTGATATGAAAAGCATTTTATTTCTGAATTTTAATTCAAACGTTATTTTATTGTTATAGTTTGATTAATTAATTTTGTTTGGAAATATACTCGACACTTCATAAATTAATAACAACGTTTAACAAGTTTTAACACTTTTACTATTATATGACCAGTGGCAACAGTCGTCTAGTTAAAGCAAATCTATCCTCATCTAAATTTTTCCACAATCCCACTTATCCCCAAATATCTATTATGGAAAATACTAGAATTTTCCAGTACATTCTTAGCGAGTTAGCGAGTTCTTCAACCCTTTTCTTCACATCTATGCAAATATCAATTTACGGATTATTACGCCCCCATCATAGAAAAACAATATTTTTTTTGACAATATAATATTTATCATGCATATTTTGTTTTACCGATTTTGCTGTATTTTACATCAATATTCCATCAACTGTATAAAATAAATATATTTGTAGGTGATTTTGCGAAACAGAAAGACAAACCTGCGAATCAAATGAGATTTTTTGAAATATTAGCTAGGGTAAGTGTGCCAGTAGTCGGCAGTTTAACTTTTTTTTTTTTTTAAACTTGTATCCTTACGTATGTGAACATGATATTGGGATGACAACTGTACATTCTACATCGACAAGGGCTATATATTCGAATGCAATTAACTGTTTTCAAACAATTAATTATTTAATTATATTAATTTGAAGTTTTTTAAAAAAACAGCGTTTTTGCCAGTAGTCGGCACACATTTCCCAATATTCGGCATCTTTTGATCCTAAAGTCGGCATAGTAATTTGGTTAATGAAAAACTGCAAAATTATCAACAAAAACTCAAATTTTTATTCATTTTATTGAAATTTGTTTACATTCTTACATACTATATACATTTATATATATGAGATGTTTAATATTTCACTTCACTTTCAAAAAAATAAAAAAACTATTAAAAAAAATTTATACTTAGAAGTAACTCAGTCTGTTATAGGAATTCAGTTTCATATAAAATCACATTAATTGTAGGTAGGTACAAAGTAACATTTTTATAAAATATATAAAAATTCTATATAGGTGGGTAGGTATTAGGAACTTTTCTCTAGTCGTTCAAGTCAGTGCATGTTTTACAAACAAAAGCCATGTCAATAATTTCGTCGTACATTTGGTTTCTTAAATCAGTGCATTTGAGATGGAACCATTGGGGACAGGAATCACATCCCACGTTTTTTAAACCATCATCCTCAGCATCTGTGTCCAAATCTTTATCACAAGATCCGCAAACTTGTTTTTGTTTTCTTTTTTTAGTTTTTAATTGTTTAGAGTCTTTTTTTTTTTGACGTTCTAATTTTCGTTTTTGTATAGCATCGGCTTTAGCTAATTTCTCGTTTTCCTTAGAGCGCATATGCTCTCTCCAAGCTAGAGCGGATATAGCACTAGGGGGCTTGATTTTTATCTTAGATTGTGCAGAAGTCGATGCTTTAGGAAAGTACAGATGCTTCTCGAAATTTGGGGACATAGGAGTTGTACTATTCTTACCTGGAACTGGAGATGAACTGCTAATCGGTTTAAAGAAACTGCGATTTTTGTTAATAAAGCTATTGATTGATGTACTTGGAGACGGGCAGTCAATAGATTGGAAGGAGATTTCATCGTTTGTTTCAGCTACAGTTGCTAACATCTGAGCCATGTCGTCAGTTTGAAAGGAGTTATTATTAATTGTAGGTACAACTGCTGATGCCCTTTCTAAAACTCCATCCGCATTGATAACATATGTACCCGACTGAATCGTAATGTCAGATATTATTGCGATATTCTCATTATTTTAATTTTTTTTTAACGCTCCGATCTCTTCTAGTATAATATCAGAATAGATGCCACGTTCACGCAAACTAGGAGCTATCAAATTTATTACTCGAGCAGCTATATCAAAATCAGACTCCTTAGGATTTTCAGCCGGTTCCTGACGATCTTCGGTTAATGATTCTAATTGATTTTTGACACACTTTGAATAGTCCACGTTGTCTGGATTGAACGGATACAAACCACATTTTCGAAACCCATTCTTAATAGTGTCAAATAAATTTATGTTTGTAAGGACATTATGAAGAAGAGGGCAAAAAGTAGATTTAGAAATCACTTTATTATTGTTTTCGGGCTTCGTTTGCCAATCTCTTACGGTTTTCTTCCATTCCGATTTTAACGGTTTAAACACACTCACATCGGCTGGTTGCATAATATGCGTCGTATTCGGAGGCAGTGCATACAATATTATTGCATTATCATGGCAGAACTGGCTTAATTCCATTGTCATATGGGATTTATGACCATCAATAAATAACAAAACTGGTCGTTGAATATTGTTTTCGTTTAGCCAATTGTGGACACCGTTTGCTATATATTCGAAAAAAGTTTCGCTCACCATCCATCCAGTCTCTGACTTCCCAAGAAACCAATTGTCTGGCATGCTGTTTACTACATCTTTTGGTGGTCTCACATAAGGGAATACAACCATAGGGGTTACAGTCATTCCATTTGCTGAAAAAACCAGCAGTACAGTGACAGTCTCTTTCTCATTGCCTCGTTGTATACAATAAACATTACGATATCCTTTTGGGGCGAGAACTTTGCCTGTTTTAGGACACAATGAAAAACTGGTCTCATCTCCATTAAATATACGGGATGAATCCTCCAAAATGTCACTAGCATTGTGTTCGATAAGAAATTTTTTTAGTTCGTCGAACCATTTTCGTATATATTCTTCCGTTATTACTGCTCGACCTTTAGATATACCTTCAGCTTCTCTAAAAGCTAAGTTAGGACGTCGTTTTAGGAACCCCAAATACCACTTTCTACCTGGCCGACCATTAAGAAATGGTGTATCTCGAGAATCTTCCTTGATAATTCCTTGAACAGTGTTCAGCAAGTCATCAGTTTTTAATGGAAATCCACATTTCGAAACGTCATGACACCACTTCACCAAACGGGTTTCTTCGGCACTTGTTAGAATTGTTGGCGGTCCCATTTTTCTAGGGCCATCTGCAACTCGTCCATGAATTCTATCCTGTATAGTTGAGCGTGGGACACCATATTTTTTGCTGGCTCCTAATATAGAGATTGAAGCTTCCCTAACTTCATGTAACGCGCTCTTTAGGGATTCTTCGGAATATTGGTGCATTGGTCTTTTTCCTTTCGTAGTCATAGTTTGTATTAATAAAAAGCCTGAAATGTTAAGAAATTCTAATTATCTCTATCGATTTCAAAATGCTATCACATTTCTGGAAATCTAGTAGACTAAATTTAACAAAAATTAAGAACAAAATCTACTGCCGACTTTAGGAAATGTATTGTCCTATAGTCGGCAGGCCATGAAATGCTTGATAAAGACTATGCCGACTATTGGGTATATTCAATTTTTACTCATTTTTTTCGTAACCATGTAGAAGAGGAATACAAAATTAACCATTTTATGAAATTTGAGTGAAATCAGAAAAAAACTCGAATTTTCCAATAGTCGGCATTGGGGTGCCGACTATTGGAAATTATGAAAAAATTGTGGCCCTAATGTCGGCACCGATTAAAATAAGAACAATATTTAATTTTTAATTAATTTTTCACATTTAACATATTATTTTAACAAAAATCTACCCTCAGAAACACTTTTTGTTTAAATATCTTTTAAATTAATGTTGTTACTTACCTTCTTCAAATGGTCAATGCACTAAAATATCACTAAGAAAAAAACACATCCGCACGTGTTGAAAAACTGTAACTGAATGAGATAAAAATGACGCTAAAGTAAACAGGTCAGTACAAAATAAACTTTAGAAATAGAGAGATGAATATATTTGCAATGCAAACTAGATCATTTTTAAATATTTAACGGTCGTTATTCTTATTTATTTACATTTTAATGAAAAACATGCCGACTACTGGGACATGCCGAACTTAGGAACGTTTACCCTATTTGTTGGGATATTTATGTAAAATTCGGCAAAATGAGGAAGACAAAATGCACGGTAAATATTTCAAAATGACGTCGTGATATTTCAAATGAAGTGCTAGCAAGCGAAAAGTTCTCGTAATCACCCCTTTAATACGTGTCCTTTGAGACCCCCTACATTTGAAATTCCAAAAAAGCGGTTTTCAGTACACCCTAATATACATGCTTAATTTAGTTGATATTAGTCGTGTTTTTGTTACAAGCAAGCGATTATCGCTTGCTAAGTTGTAGAGAAAACGGCTGTTTAGCGAAAAGTTATTTTATTCAAAAATATGAAATAGGGTTGAAAACGACAAAAGATGTCAAAAAAAATTTTGTTTAAACTTAGCGGAAATGATTCGCGTCGCTAAGTTCTCGCTTAGTCTTCGCTAAGTTCTCGCTTAGTCTTCGCTAAGTGCTCCATATAAACCAAGCGATTATATAAGCAAGCGGTGTAACCAAAACACGCTTAATATAATTAAATACAATTATATTGTATATGATTGTAATGATTCGCGTCGCTAAGTTCTCGCTTAGTCTTCGCGAAGTGCTCCATATAAAACAAGCGATTATATAAGCAAGCGGTGTAACCAAAACACGCTTAATATAATTAAATACAATTATTTTGTATATGATTGTAATGATTCGCGTCGCTAAGTTCTCGCTTAGTCTTCGCTAAGTGCTCCATATAAAACAAGCGATTATATAAGCAAGCGGTGTAAGCAAGCGGTGTAAATACAATTATTTTGTATTCTTACTTTTATTACTCGCAGTTATATACTTTTACGCATTTTAAATCAGACTAACTCAATTACGTCGAACATCAGCTGTTTATACAAGTTCAACATCTTGGCACAACGTCATTTCGAAGTTTACTAATCCTTCTCGCAGCGGCGCTATGTATTGGATATAACTAGGGATGGGATTTTGATGCATCTATTGTTGAACAATATTCATCTAACACCAAAATTTAATTGTGCCTTTTGTTTTTGTAATTTTCCACGATATAAGGGGAATTGAGAATCGGAAACCTCCAAACACTTAGTGTGGGCACACAACTTAAAAAGAGTGAATAAATCTACTTTAATGCTACAAATTATATAGATCTCAAAGAAAATTAAAATTTGTATAAATTTTAACTTTCAATATCTTAATAGTTAACTGAGTTTTCAAAAAATTTAATTTTGTTTATCTTAACTACGTTTTAAATTTATTTTGAAACCCAAAAAAAAGCAAGGATTTATTAGCATTAGTTTTTGTTGCTGAATGGAAAACGAACAAATAATATCAAAAGTATTTATTATCAAATTTATCGACTTTTTTCACAAATATAATTTTCCGACTCTTTTTTTGGACCCAGTGGATCCGTCCTTAAAGAATTCGAAATTTTTCGTGTTCTAGTATTTTAGACTAATTTCGTGGCCTAATTTCGGGCCTCTCCCGTAGTCTGGCAATTTTGCATAATTTTGTTATCCATAGACGTATTTTTTGAAACACCCAAAAAATATGCATTGAAAGAAAAATATGCATTTATCATAAAAAATGCAAAAATTTGCGCTAAGCCAATGTGATTTTTCTGCAAATTGTGTGATTCGACAAGATAATTAGTGTAAATTACTTATAGACTTGAGAAAACGCATGCTGGCATGAAAATCCCATCCCTAGTTATAACTTATCGCCAGTCTTTTCCAGAACCATAGCGTAGTTGCCAGATGTTCTGGTACATTCAAAATACTGGTAGTGGTGAGATTGCAATGACGTATCTTTTCAACTGAAAGTAACAGCATACTTTTATACCTTATGTCTAACATTTTCAAGATAATAAAGTTGCAATATAAACCATCCTGTTTGTTAACGTTCTAACGATATTTTGACATAAATGTTCGTTAAAAGCAAAGCATTTATCGTAACAATATGTACAAGTTTATGGATTTGATTAGGAATGCGAGGCACATTCAATCAAAGTCACAAACCTGTACATAAATATAAAATACTTAAAAAACAGAATTGCAGGCAATCAAACGGACCCATTTCACAACCATACATTTATTTGCATTGCCGAAGCAAATATAAATGTACAGTTTTTGAATTGTAATTGCGTTCAATGATAAATAGTTTTGCATTTGAATTAGATAAAGTAATGCAAATTAAAATCCAATGCAAATTCAAGAATCACAACACTGGTCGAACCTAAATGTAATGTATTATTCGTAATAATATAATAATTGATATTCTCAAACTTACATAAAATCAAGCTTATAAATCTTCGAATGCGAGACACATCGGACAACGTTATAGTTTTTTGGATTATAGAAAATACTAAAAAATGGAAAGGCTTGGGCAGTAGCTAGTTAACCCATGAAATCCATAGCAGACAAGATCAAGATGACGTAGTAGACGGACTGATTTAAGTCGTAACAACAACCACTGTACAATAATTTATATGGTTATTAGACCGACTCACATTGTATGGTGGGGGGAAAAGTATGTTTTGACCACGACTCAAAATGTACCTTGGTTTGTTTTCTGATGATTCCCAAAATATTTGGTGTTAAGCATTAAGATCCCGTGAGCTGGACCGTTTTGAAAAAGGGTATTTTTTCAGTTTTTCAAAGAATTTTGTACTTTAGCTAAAGACAATGTATACAATATTTGCATGATTTATTATGGAAATCAGAAAAATCTCCGTATTAATAACTTAAAAATAATTTTTTTTTTCAGAGTATCCCTGGAAAAGGGATGTCTCAGGACATACTTTGACATGTTTTATATACAGTTGGAAGCGCCTTAAAAACGCCTTTCATGTGATACCAATATTGTATACATTATCTTTAGTTAAACTACAAAATTCTTTTAAATACTAAAAAAAAATTGTTTTAAAATCCTGTTTTAAAAATGGTCCAGCTCACGGGATCTTAATGCTAGTCACGAACTATTTTGGGAATCATCATAAAACAAACCAAGATACATTTTGAGAGGTGGATACATGGAACTTTTTTGTGAGCCCGTCTAATGGTTATACATTAACTAAGGATACGAATACATACATACATATGTGTTAAAAAGTTTCACAACAAATAGGTAACTAAACTCAAATACCTTCCGTTTCCGTATTCGTATTCTTATGTACAATCGACTGAATAGACTTTAGCCCAACATCCCAGGTCAAAACTGTTCTTGTTATTCATCTACTTCTGGTCGCTCTACCCAAAGTAGCTGTAAAGTCAATGGTATGATGATTGTCTTATCATTGGACACTTAAGCTGCAAATAATCGCTTGTATTTTCTTAGATTTCTGAGAGACACTTGAAATATAATCATACGTCCTTATTCATAAAAAGTTATAATAGGTTTGTTGAAGCTTTGTTAACGTCATGGTTAAAAAGTGTTTTCATATAACGAAATTAGTGTTGGGAAATGTTTCCTAAGGCGAAAGAATCAATGGACAATTCACTCTGCTATAAACCTATTATAAAGTGATGCTTAAGAAATATTTGTTTTCTTGGGTTTTGTGAAAAATCAAACATTAAATTTTCAGAAAATACAAAAAATTGTACTGAACTGAATACCATAGAGTAATGGCATATAGAGCTGTCATTCTTCTCATCTAACATTTCCTTTCACACTATTCGTAATGCGGTTGGTGCGATAGAGAGATATTTGACGTAAATTGAATTACACTAGGCGGAATTTCATAAATTGTTGACAAAAATTTTTTATGTCGTTTTGATGAAAAAGTGTGAAATTTAAACGTATTTTGGGCTTTTTTTTTTTGTTATATTTTATTATTAGTATACATTTGTGGTGTATCTACACAAAAATGTTGACGTACAAATCGAAATGCCGTTGATGTTTTCTTGTTGTTTGGTATGAGTCATTGCCTCTATCTGGTATTATTAATGCAATACTTTCCAACATCCAACCGCCCATCTGTAACACACCAAATGTCATCAATTTACTGAGAGAGTTTGCTAAGGCTAGTTCCAACGTTCATATTTAGGTGGTAAACGTTGCCATCATGCGTACGAATATGTCCTTTAGTTAAAACGCTCTTAATGGATGTGCTTTTATGCAAACCTAGACGCTGAAACATACTAATCTAATGAACGTTTTAAAGCTCTGCCCTGTTTTTTTATGAATAATGCCGTTAATTTTTGATGAACCTGTTGGCCATGATTTGAAATGCCCTGCAGTTTTTTAACTTTCCATCAGATGGTGTTAAGAGCAGAAGTACCATTATGCTATTACCGGAAATTACATTCAATGAGTTTATTATTATTAGAACCTGCACTTCCTTACCCACTCTTGCGAGGGGGATAACAGGCCAGTTGTCAATTGCATGGTAGGCTAATGTGGGTTCAATTGGTATACGATTGCATAGGTAACTTGGAGTTGGCAAAACTTGTGGCAACAACAACTTGTGTATGAAATAGGTCATGTCGACGAATGTGCTTACATGAGTTGTCTATTATTCCAACAAATCTGTCGTTATAATAAAATGTTATTGATTTGTCCAACATCCCTTTTACAATGACGAAATTAAGTTGAAATTGGCTGTAAGTCTCATACTAAATGAAATTGACGTTACAGTAAAAAGGGTAGATGCACATATATTTGATTAGAAAAAGTTAGCATTTTAATCCTTAAGTCTACGTCCAAATTTCTGACATTCTACTTTTAACCCTGTTTGCTCAATTTGATAAATTTTAGAAGAATACTTTTACTGCTCTTTATAAATCCCTTCTTATACCCCTTTTACAATTTCCCACTTCTAAGCTGATCGTATGTCTTGTTCTAACGCTTTAATTTTCCGATATTTTGGACTTTTATCGTTACTTTTCCTCATTTATTTTTTTTATTTTTCCTTCGTCAACTAATAAAAAGAAATTCTAAAACGTTTGTCCCAGTCTACTGTAATTGCCCAGAAATTCCCCTCTATTTCTATTTTAAGTCAGAAGATCATCAACCGTTTGCCAAATTTGCAATTGCCATTTTGTCTAATAACCGTTAATAGGTGGTTAGTTTTTTTTAGTTTTGTGTTTCTACATGAACCTACATGAATTTTAAAATCGATGGTACTATATGCATCCCTTTTTTCCGTAACAACATAAAATACCATAAAAACCCCATTATGCTATAGCAGGAGCCTATGACCAAATTGCAGCTTCAACCGTTTGGGTTTAACGTTTGGTTTTAACGCGTTAATTACTTTTTCTCCGTTTACCCTCTAAAAGTGTGAATTTACAAAATTTTCGTCTATTACCGCGCTTATGCCATACAATGAAAATACATGCTCAATTTCAATGTTCCAGCTTCGGCCATTCGATCTAGGCGATTAGTACTTTTTTTTTTTGCGAAGACCAACACTCTCACCCAGTCTATGCACGGACCGATTCCACTGTTCCGTGAGGAACGACATCAGGTCGCCAGTTGAACAGTTTCTGCGAAACCCATACTGACAATCACTGAGTAGACTGTTAATTTCCAGGTAACTCACCAAATGGTAATTTACCATGGTCTCCATCACCTTTGAGAGCGTAGAACATATCGCAATTGGACGGTAGTTATCGGGATTAGTAGCCTCTCCATTTTTGGGGATCGGCTGGACATTTGCAACCTTCCAGCGAGTAGGGAAAATACCTGTTCGGTATGACAGGCTGAAAAGGTTGCGCAGTGGACGAGCAAGCGTCGAAGTACATTTGCTCAAAACTAGTGCCGGAATTCCATTTGCTCAAAGTTTATAACGCCACTACCTCACAGTAGGAACTTGCATGCCAAATTTCAAGACTCTAGCCGTTTGGGCTGGGGAGTGATCAGTCAGTCATATGACAAAAATTGTGAAAATGTTGTTACAAGCGATGCATTAATATGGACCGATATAACGATTTATTCAAAAGACGCGTGCCATCGCTCATTTCTCAGCAAGACATAATCCACCTTGTACCAGTAACATATGTTGTAAATCTCATCTTTATACCCCTAATGGCTCGTGAGATATGACCGTTTCAAATTTCGGTTTGTGTGGGTGGTGCCACGCCTCTTTGTATAATTATGTTATTATTATATAGCCTGTGGTAAAGGTCCGACCGACAGTATCATACTGTGAAAATTTCATTACAATCGGTCCATTCATTAGGATTATGTAACGATTTTTTAAAAATGGGCGTAGCACCGCCCACTTTTCATAAAAAATTTATTTTCCCACATATGAGCTAAATCTCATCTTCGTAGCTCTAATGACTCTTGAAATATAGCCATTTAAAATTTCGGCGGGCGATAAGAAGGGATTTTTGGAAATTCGGACCGCAAGGGGATCAAAAGGGCGTGGCACCGCCCACACAGCTCGAAATTATTATTATATAATTGTAATAAATCTGCTTACGTAATACTTGAACGGCCCCTTATGTTGCATTAAAATGGTATTTATTTGCAAGTCTTGAGCTCTTCACTGGAACTTCTTGAAAACAATTATGAATTAATAGTAATTATGAAGAATTTCACTTAATGACTTTGTATACTCCGTTACCTTCTCTGTCTATCATTCATATTGAATACACCCTATTCCTCAAGTAGATTGTTGTACACAATAAATTATTTTTATTACCTTTTTTTTACCATTTAATGAATTTGTAGTGTTAAACCTTAGTGAGCCCTGAATTCAATCCCAGTGATGCCAAAGATAATAGTGCTGAATAAGACATTTCAATAAAGGACAATAGATTGCTACAAAATGTTATCTCTTGTCAAAACAATAAAACTTAATCTTGTTGCATTTTTATTTGATGAATAAAACAAATTCATCAAAATCTGAGGAATTTTTGATGAAAAAATAAATAATTACACTGTGCTACAGCCAAACTACTTTTTTAAAATTTCCGGGTATTCGTTGGGGAGCTGGTTCTGGGGATTATAATTCCATTTTCAGTATTTTCAATGCACCAACATTGCCGGTTTTAACGCCAGGGGTAATTGCAGTGTGACTAGCTTTGAGACGATTTTAAAATTTAAAACTGATTTTGGAAAAAAAACATTAATATTCTTATTAACTTCGTGTACCATCAACTATAAAAAAAATTGTTTCCCATTACATCTCATGAAGGGATTAGGGAGAGCTCCTCACAACCAGTGAACTGTATGACTTTTAATTTTCAAACTCACTGATAGGGACCTACAGTTTTATACCGGTTCCGAACGGTATTCTAAAAATCTTTTACATGGTTAAATATTCGATAGTGTCGCCATCACTACGCGAGGTGACTGTCGTCGTGAGAAATGTAAGGTGGTCAGAGCAGGGATCGAACCCACGTTGTCATATACAAGAGCAGCGCACACTAACCATTGTACCACCGATGGCCACCAACTATCCGTTCCTGACAATAATAAATAAATTTTTAAAAATATGTGACTTTCACCATGGTCGAAATGAGATCGGAAATAATAGTACAACGGAGTGTTTCGAAGAACATGTGTGAAGATTTTGTTGATAAGTCCAGGCACATAATTATAATGTTATATTTTTCATCCCGATTTTCCCCAGAAAATACCACATAACCAACCAGAGTGAGTTGTTGTCCGGCTTGTTGCTCTATAATTTGTTATTCAAGGATTAAATGCCATTTGATGGAAACTCAGAGACCAGCTGACTATAATTCCGGTGATATTCCAATGACTTGGATAACTACAGTCCCTCTCATTTTCAGCAATTTCCATGCAGTCGATTTGATACCACAAGTCAGCATTTACAAACTTCAAACTTTCTAATTTATTAAAAACAAAAGATAAAATAAAATCACGTCACTTCACTTAAGGAATAAAACATATCAAAGTTTAAGTGAGAAAAGAAAAAAGTTCTATTGTATTTACGACCATCTAGAATATCAACCCATAACATTCGCAAGTTTATGATGTTTTGACAGTTATTACGGCAATTCATGATCCCATTGCCTTGTTAACAAAAATAATATTAAATAAACCAAAGGCTTCATGGGAATATATTAACACACGAGAGTTCATTGATCCATCTCCTGCTTCAGCTGGCTTACAACAAATTGTAATATATTCATACAAATTTTGCAAGTCTATTCAACCAATACCCCATAGAAATAAGAACAGCTAAGCAATCTGGATAATGTGAATACCAAAATATTGAACAGTTTATTTTGAATGTTTGTATGACAGACTTGGTGAAAAGTAACCACAGCGTGCACGCTTCGAAGTCAAGCATTTCATGGAAACAGTGGTGATATTCAGCACACAGTGCCCCAAGTAGTGACGGCGGGATGCTACTTCATTGTCCTCATTATGATCAACATTATAGCCACCCACCATTATTCTCATTATTGTCAATGTCCTCGTAACCTTCCACATGGTGTCATCGATGTAATTGTCATCATAATCAAGATTTGCCACTTTAACCTGCTATTTGTTTGGGGTTTTTTGCTTTCAATTGAAAATCAATGAGTATTTTTGTGGTAGAACAAAAGTGGCAAAAAAACACCACACATATCATGACATCTTAGGAACTGGTGTCAACTATGAGAACTGACCAGATGTATTTTAAATCTTGCGATATGAATCTGAGTTTGTTGACCGTTTCAGTCGATATGGAAGTGGTCTATAACGGGTGATCCAAATGCAAGTATCTTTTTAAAAATTAAATAAAATGAACTAAACTTAATTTCTTGTGGGATATTATGGGTTTATTAAAAATAACAAATATTTGTATCAGTTATGGAACACGATTTCACTCAAGTGGCTGTCGCGGATCGTTTCATCCTGCCAGTCCAATTTTCCATGACTTTGTTGAAGATTTCTGGTTCCATCTCAGGAATGGCTAGTACGATATTAGTCTTAAGGATGTGGATCGTTTCTGGATTACTAAGGGCACCCCACAAGCACACGTCTAAAGGGGTGAAATCGTAGCTACGAGGCGGCCAGTTGACGTAAGACGACTGGTAACACGATTACCGAACCTACTGCTGCAACCAAATACTATACAAGTTCAAATCTTCCATTTCAGCCCATAAAAATTCCGTAATCATTAGGGTGCCCCAAAAAAATTTTCTTTTTCGATTTTCATGGTTGTTCAAGCTTAATTTGAAAGCTTATAGGGTGAAGTATTTTTGAGACTTTTTTCAGATTTTTCGGAAAGGTTGCGCAAGTCAAATTTCCTCCAAAAATCGTGACTTTTTTTGAGTCTGGACTTTTTTTTGAGTTTAACTTAAAACTAGGTCAATAACCACGATTTTCTTAGTTTTTAAGTAGAGTATTCAAAAACCGAAACCGAAAACCGGTCCTCCGGTTTTTTTTGGGTTGGAACCGGTTTTTTCTTGTCGGTTCCACCGGTTGTTTTATTACTTAACACAAAGCCTTATAAACTAAAAATATTTATTTTTTTAAATTGACTGATCTCCAGAATTTGAATTTTTTTCATTTAAAACTATGCATTTAAATAATTTTAAATAATATCCATTTTTAAGTTTATTTACTAAAGACATTCTAGACTGCAAAGAATTTTAAATTCAAACAAATTAAATCATTTCTTTTGCAAAATTCAAATGTGTGGGAAATTTGCAAAGATTTTTAAATTCTGATAAATTAAAAAATATCTTTTTCAAAATACGAATATATGTGAAATTTTCGAAAGACATCATGCAAAAAATTTTGAATTCTGACAAATTAAGATATTTCTTTTGCCAATTGCAAATATATGGGAAATTTTCAAAAGAAACTTGCAAAATAATGAATGTTATGTTGAAATAATTGAATATTTCTCTGTAGAAAGTTAAAATTATTTAAGTGTTGCCAATACAAAAGTGAAGTTAGATGAGAGTTTTTCTAATAAATATTAAATTTATACGGCCTTATTCATAAAAAGTTGTGAGAGGTTTGACTGACAGTTTATCATACAAAAAACGTCTCTCCAGCCTATCACAATTTTGTATGCATAAGGTGGATAGTATATGGAGCAGTTTTTAAGGTATCTCAAGGAACATTTTAAAATTTAACTACATTAGTTTTTTCTGTGGAAACTAAAGTTTTTTGATTACATTTTATAATAAAAAAATTTAGGGTTTAAAAACCGAAACCGGTTTTAACCGCTTTTCGAAACAACCGAAACCCCGATTTATTGGGGAGGGCGGTTTTTTAAATACTTTATTTGTAAGTCAACATTTTTAAAGCAAAACGTCCAAACTTTAATTGTATGTGAATAATCCACCAGTTTTGGCAATGACTTTGCTCAATAAGTATTAACTTTTTTCGTAAATGTTGAAAAATTTTGTAAATAACACTTTAGAACTTCTAAAATTTCTATGACAATTTAAAAAACTAATGTTGCACTTTAAAAGACGAATAAATTCCAAGCAATTTTGTAATTTTGAATTTGCAGTTACTGTTCCAGAGTTACACAATTTTAAAGCTTTTTACCCATTGTATGAAACTAATAATATTATGTAAGTAAACTATTGACAATTTTACATCGGATTTGCTTTAAACAAAAATACTTTACCCTATAAGCTTTCAAATCAAAGTTGAGCAAAAACAAATTTTTATTGATTTGACACCCTAGTAATCATGGCACTGTAGCGCTTGCCGTTGACTGAAATGGCGTTTCCAGCAGCATTTTCGAAAAAATGGGCCAATGATGCCACCACTCCAAAATCCACACCAAACTATCACTCTCTGTGGTTGCATTGACTTCTAGATAACGACGTACGGGTTTTCCGATCCCCAGATGAAGCAATTTAGTTTCGTTGTTGACATACCTGATGAGATGAAAATGCGCCTCGTCAGAAAATATAATTTTTCGGCCAAATGCGATGTCCGATTGGATTTGTCAATATTTCCCAACGTTGTTTAAACATAAAGCGCTTCATTTTGGTCAGCGGGGGTATGATACTCACTGATAGTCAATATTTCGAACAGAAAGAAAAATCTATCAGTGTCAAAATAATATTTGATTTAAAAATATACCTGCACATGGACCATCCTGCGCTACTTTCGTGGCTTGAATCCCCACACTGGAAAAATGGTTTCCCATTACACCACATGAAGGGATTGGGGAGAGCCAGCCCACACTGACTAAATTTAATTGGTATCGGAAACGGTTAACTCGTGTTCAGGGGATATAATTAGAGCGCTAATTAATATCATTGACCACCGAAATGGGATTGCTGTTAAAATACAGTCGGCAACCGATTTAACGACCACTTGATTTAACGATTTCGCAATATAATGAACAGACAAAAAAACACAAAACATACAAACTCTACGTACAGTCATATCTCAGATAATTTATGAGGTATGAGGATGAGATTTAAGTAAAAAAAGTTTAAAGTAAAAAATCAGCGGTATAACGCCCATTTGTAAAAAAATTGGAAGCGTTACGCCGACTCAAGGTTTAGGCTGATCCGTTTTAAATTTTCACTCTGCTTTACTGCTTCTAAGGGGATGGTTTCTGCCTATATATTAGGATGTATAATCATAAACAAATATCGTATCAGACACTTTTAAGTATTAATATGAGACTAACTAGTTAGTTACTTATTATTCAAATTTTTTTTTGGAAACAGGGTGAAAGCATAAAATTTGACTCGGTCAAACTTACGCCGTTTTTACTTGATGTTGTGCTAAATATTCGATATGAAAATTCTATGTAAAAAGTATTATTTATGGAAAATACACGAAGATTAAATCAATTTATAAACATTTACAGAGAATTTGAGATTTCTGGCAAAATTTCGGTCGTGGAAAAATACTCTATCAAAATTTCAAAAATATTTCTTAAATTGGATGCTCTTCACGACCGTCATTTGAACATTTTTTTCTTAAATACACCTGCAGTGGCAACTTCAAGCTCCGTAATGGAATCCCATTCCCGTAATCCGTTTTATGTATAGTTTGAGAAATTACGAAAAACATAATTTTTCAATACACCCTAATGTAAAATACGTACGTGTCCTTGAATCATACGAGTGACTATTCCCATTTCTGCTTAGTATATTTAGGACCACATTACCAAATCTAATTGCAGATAAATTAGATTCACTTGTGCCAACTATTTTTATTTTATGTTTTAGCGACGAAGATCTAAACCTATTTTCAATTGATGGCCGTAAAATAAAATTGCTGAATATTTGCAGACTAAGATATCAAAGAGGATAAATACATTTCCCTCCTTACACCAACCAATCAACCAGTCATTCGCCTTCAGATTTAAAATCTCCATCCGAATCGAATGAAGTCATTTGCAGATAAATTAAATTCGCATTAAAGGAAAGTTAATCGTTAAAATGTCAAAATGGATTATCAGAAAAGTAGAAAAAATATCGAGCTCCTAAGAACACGGTGGGATTAATTCATTTTATTTAAGAATTTAAAAGCCTTGCATCCTTTCATGGTGATTCTATTATTAAGGCATTCAAGGACCAAATTAAATCACATCGATAATTGTGTTGTCGTTCACGAAATATTCGCTGGTGTAGGAACTTCTAGGCTGCGGTTACGAGTGGGTATTTTTTTTGTTGTTGTAAGTTGAAACCTCAGTTCTGTGGTCCATTTCTATAACAACTACATGGGATGTGAATTCATTTAAAACTGCTTGTAATGTTGCGGCTGTGACTGAAGATCGTATACGCTACGAGTTTCAATGTGCATTTGGTCAGATTTTAACTGTTTTTTTATGCATTTACGTGAATTGGAACACACATTTTGTGCACAGTAATTTAATTTCAGGAATAATGGCAAATATTAACACAGTCTTCATTACTTTAAGTAAATATCTCTAAAATTTTACAAACATAAACTTGTGCATTTTATTGTGATTTAGGCCCAGCCTAATTCTTACAGTTAATACGACGCCTATTCTTGTCATTAACGCCATTATTGTCGGCCATGTAGACAGGTACAATCAAGGGGTATTCATGACACATCTGATCGACTATGAAGTGGGAAATATATAGACAACAGAGTAGATAGGCTAGAGACCGATAAGAAAGCAGAAGCAAACCATGCAACAACCTAAGTTTAAATAGTGTTTAATTGATACTAATGACAGCTAAATTATATTTTATGTTGGTTGCTTCGAACGAAAATGTGCATCCCCTTCTATTTGTGTCCGTTTTATGTCCAACCAAAGAGTAAAATACTACAGGAACTGCTAATAGATTAAGTGACCTACTACCTCGTCGTCATTGAGAGAACGTACAATCCGACTTTTGTGCTACTTGACTCTCTCTTTCTAGAGAAAATATTTCATCAAAAGTGCCTCCCAAGCAGTGTTGCCGTTTTGGTTGGATCCGACCAAATTTGGTCGGAAAAAATTTAAAATTTTTAATTTGGTCGGATGGGTCGGACCAATTCAATTTTGGTCGGTTTATTTTTTTCTTTGCACAATTTGTTTAAAAGATTATATATTTTATCTTAAAAATACTTTTTCCATACTGTTTACCATTTACCAATAAATTATGCACTTCGGTGACGGGTAAGTAGTTAGTAACGACGTTTATATTAGATCAGTGACAGTGAACTCTGCGATACGATAACCGAATTCCGCTGTTGGCCATTAAATTATAAACGACGTTTAGCTTAATTTAGTGACAACGATTTGTATTATGCCTCTTCGCCCTATTTCTTATGAATGTCAGCATTTTGGAAAAAACTTTGACTAAAAAAACAATAAAACTTTCTGCATGTGCATTAGAGGATTGAACTATGGATAAGTAAGCATAAATATTAATCAACAAAATCTTTTTTTTTTATTAATAATCCTCTATTTTAAATACATAACAAAAAAGAAAAAAATGGAAGCAGTAACCGAAAACAACAATGAGGCAGCTTGTGGTTAAAGTTGTTTAAATTAACAAATTTTGATAAAATAAAGAATCTTTTTGTTTACAGTGATGCAAATGTTTTCGCTGATAATCCGCAATGTTTTAAAAGGAAATTTAGAACAGAATGGCTTACTACTTTCGAATGGCTGCAGGAAAGGGATGGTACTCCATTTTGTACTGCATGCTCCAAGCCACTTGCTGCACATTTGACACATCTGAAAAATCATGAAAAGACAACAACGCATGTACAAAACTATGACAAAGAAATATTTGCATATCGACAAATATTTTAACAACGAACAACAAAGAAAGTCGCAACAGGTAAAACATTAGAATTCACGTTGGTCATGTTTTGCATTACGCACAATTTGCCTTTCATATTGATGGACTATCTTCCTGCATTATTGGTTGAGTGCTGCCCGGACTCTGCAATTGCAAAACTAGTGCATTGCGGAAGGACAAAGGCCACAGAAATAGCAGACAAAATTGGAAAGCAGGCAAGGAATGATGTAGTATCCACATTACAAAAAACAAAATTTTCTTTAATTGTGGGCGGAACTACCGACCTTTCTACGAAGAAATGGTTTGTTTTAATCGCGCGTTATGTAAATTTAGCGTTTGAAATCCAAGATAAGTTTCTGACAATGTTGGAATTAACTAAGTCAGACTCGCAGTCAACATTTAATAAAATGAAAGAATTTTTTGTGTTATGTGAAATTCCGTTCAAGAACCTAATAGGATTGTCAACAGATGGAGAAAATGCTATGTCTGGTAATGTTAGAGGCCTTAAGGCGTTATTTGAAAAAGAAGTAGAATTACTTCTTCTTACTTTTGAAGACAAGGGGGAGGGGGGGGGGGGTTAATAAGTGTAATAAATCTGCTTACGCAATACTTGAACGGCCCCTGTTTGCAAGCACTGTTTTCGTGAATTGAAGTTCAGCTGCTTTTTGTTTCTTTATGTTTTCAGCAGTTTTCAACAAACAAAGTCGCATTTCAGTTACAAACCCATATATTATAACCTATTAATCATTGTGTCCAAGACATGTTACATTGATTGGCAAACACATTCTGTTTGCACACAAGTATACTATAGCTGTGACAATCTACAAACATGTTATATTTGCATCCAAACAACAAAAAAATAAAAAAATTTCAGCGTGCATATAAGTATCAATTTATGTTTTGTACTTATGTATGTATTTACAACTAAAACTACAACAAACTTCCTCCTCAGACATGGAAGTTTTTTTAAAACCGTATCAACATTTAATTGAAATGAATGTCATTCTGGAATTTTGCAATTTTTTAGAGTTCATATGATATTTCTGAATTTACATTTTATATTGAATCTGATAACATACATTCAAAGGATTCAAGAAACCCATTCGCATTACTCTCTGTCTTATTCCACTGACTTCGATTTGGAATCTAACATTCGAGTGTAAAATAAATTTGAAATTTTTAATATTTTCATTACTTTTGTAAAGTTTTGCTGAAAATCACTGAACCATTGGAATTATTCTCATTATAAAGCGGATTATCATTTAGTTACTCTTGTTCATTGTTCATCGTTTAATTGCACTAGGACACTAATCTCACCGTCAAAATTTCGGGGGAAATGCCTGGACTTAACACTAGATTTATTGCATCGCCATTATCCGTAGTTGTCCATTATATCAGCAGTACTCCTGCTCATTAAGAAAAAAAGTTGGGACTTGCACTAAAGTTACTTACAGCCATAACGATGGCAATAATTGCTGTGCGTGACCGCTTTGCCGAATCTGATACCGTTAGTTGTGCAAAGTAAGAAACTAATAAAAAGTTAAGAAACCCAAATTGTTCTTTAACTTTTTGTATGGGTTTTCTCGTTCTCAGCATGAACACAAATTTCCAAGTTTCAAACATCAAGTTTCTGCAAGCAAATGAAACGAATCTGCTCGTTCCTTTTGTTTCTATGTGGCAAAGTATTTTCCACTTGACCATCTTGTAGGTTGAAGGATAAAACCACAAAGAAAATATTTATGTGAATAGTTTTTTCGAACAATAAATTTAGAGATGACATTTTAAAAAATGCAGTTGTAAATTTGGTTTAAAAAATGGGGTATTTATTGGTTAAAAAAACTGTGTTCTTAAGAATTTGCAACGGTTAAATTTAATGTTTAGATAATGTTATAGAACAGCAGACTCCAAAAATAGCAAATTTAAATAATTCAATTTAAAATACAATTTTGTTCTCAAGATTATACATCCTTCACACCATAAATATTGATACCATAAAAATACCATATTCAAAATATCATCGGATCCACCTAATGTTTATGATTCAAAGGACATTTTTAAATTATGCAAGCACTGATTATTAAATATGTATTTCCCCGTGTTGCAAACATGAAACTGTAAACACAATAATAATAAAAATAACTAATAGAACTAATTGTTTGAAAAGAGTTTGCAGCAACCGTAAATTCGGTTGTTGCCACCGAATAGCAGTTGCTACAACCGAATTTAGATTGTTACAATTGAATTCAGTCCTCACAATCTAAATTCGATTGAAAAAACTTCTAGTAGGTTGTGACAAACTTTAATGCAGTTGAGGCAACCTCTAATACGGAGTTAATGATATCTAATGTGGTTCTGACTTTCCTTAAAGTATTACATTTTTAAAATAATATCAATGATTTGGATTGGAAAGATCATTAGTTTTCTAAAACCTAATTTCCAGGCTGCAGCTAGATTAAAAGTCAGAGATACTATTTATAATGAAATCTAATAATGCACGAAACTTTTATCTTACTTGTATCTTGACCACCCATAAATGGCCACCATTTTAAGAAATTTGTGAGAACTTTTGTCATAATGCGCCACTAAGTCAGTTACTTACTCGGAGTAAAACAAAAATTTCTATGGCGTCGCAGATGACAATTGTCGACAACAAAGTTACTAACCTTGTGGACCATAAATAATGGTAATGACGAGAGGTTTGCATTTAGATGAGTTAATTCGTACGTTATTCTTTGTACGTATTTAGTAGATAGAAATGTACATATAGTACTTATACATATGGGCATTTCCATTCTTATGGACGGCACGGAATTGTTGTTTATTTTCCTCCTGCATCATCTTAATATTGATTTTAGGAACGCTTGTAGTGTCTATCGGATCGTGTATGTCAGATATGAACTAAGAAATGTATTAAATACATTTTAGTAAATTTATTCATATGAATGGAAGTGGGAATAAAGTAGCGTTACGGGTGGCACAGCAAATACGGATCTCAAATGAATCTATACAAAATTTCAAGGCGATTGGTGCAATTGCTATATGGATTTAAAATGGTACAATTCAATGTGGTAGGTCCAATATGGCGACCGACAATAAACTAGTATGTAGATTATATTGAGGTCGCTGAATTTAACTTAAAAACAGGTGTATTGGACAGTATTTACATTGGTTCATTTAAAAACGCATATTAGCGATAAAACTTATGCACTGAACAAAAAACAAAAGGATTTTTCTATTGTTCGGGGATGGCAACTACAATAAACGACAACCCTAGAAAAAATATAGCAACCCTAGGTAAGCTTGATTTTCAGACGCTGTGCAAAAACTTTAGTAGTAGAGGTGCAAACAAAAAAATTGGTAGTTTTAATATTTAAAAATTAAAACAATTTAAAATTAATTTATTTTAGTAAAGTCTCACATTGAATTCAAAAATAAATGTAATTTATTTGTTGGTTTTAAATAAATCACTTCATTTATGAATATGTGCAAAATTGAGCTCAAATTTTCAGTAGATATTACTACATTACTACAATCTACAGAGTTGGTTTCAATGGATGCTTTGGAGTTGCCACTTTGGCTTGCGTGAATCCTAGACAATTTTAAGTTTTGTTTTTGGAGTCTTTCCTTTATTTTGTGTTCAGTTAAAGTACCGTGGGCTGCGAGTGCTTTTATTTGTTCCAAAGGTCCCTTTCGTCAGATTTGTGTGATGATATTCCCGTCTTCAGTTTGTTCATTGTAGTGCCAACATATACTTTCTTGCATATGTTGGATTTATCTCCGTTGTACTTGATCCTGTATACCACTTTTGCCTTGTCGCCTGAGTCGATTGTGGATTTGGTGCTGCTGAAACGTTTGTCCAGAGTGAAGTTGGACTTAGGTGGCAGTTTACATTTCTCCCCGGCGTAAATATTCGAATGTTTAATTCTCCTAGAGAGTCCTGGAACATACGTTATGGACTTATAAATTTTCCCTGAGGAAAGAAAAATTTCTCGTATTTTCTCCTTATCTTCCCCATGAAATACTCTGTTCATGAAGTTACCTGCGGTATGGATGTTTGGAATAATAGTTTATTAAACGTCCGGAAGCCGTAGGTTTTTGATACCAGTCAAGTTGGACATTGTTACCTTGTCTTATATCGTACCTAAACTATCAAGGTATGGCAATGTATGGGTCCTTTCCACTTTCACTGTGAATTGTACTCGTCGATGTACTCGACCTCAGTTTGCCCACATATATCGTTACATATTTGGTCAAGATTTTCGGAGTGTCCGTTAAAGTCTCAAGTGTCATATCCAGCAAGTGTCAGGCATCGTCTGCCTTTATCGCCGATGCTGCATATCACATAGGCATCCTTCTACGTTTTCCAGAAATTCTGTCCTCGTATCCAAAATACCATGGTATTGTATTATATATATATATTTCAATTTCACTCCATTTACCCTGTATATTTCTGAATGCCAAATTTATGGGTATACTAGGGAATAGGTTAACCGCGTCAAATGACAGCAATATTTCATCTCCGGCAATTTGCATGTTACGTATCTTATATTTAAAATCAACTGCGTCCTTAACATTATAGCTTGAGTTCTCCGACACATTTTCAAGAATCTCCACAATAAATTTGCCTACGCCATAACGCGGTGCATTTACACAAGAGCAGATTGGTCTTAAGGGATTTCCCTCTTCGTGTATCCTCGGTGGGCCATACATTCTTGGAGCTGAACAAATATCCGTTATTAATCTCCTCTCCGTGGGTGCGTAAGTGCTCGATAGTGTCGTTGCCACTAATAAGCGAGGTGACCGTTGTCCAAAGAAATGTAAGGTGGTAACAGCGTTGCCAGTTTTTTCTGGGTCGAATCCCCAAATCAAATATAGGGTGTTACAATTTGAGTGATATGAGTTCTGTAAAAAAATACACTAATTCAAATTTTTTTATTTAATATGAAGTACAATTGATACAATTAAGTTCTGAATAAAACGTCTTTCAAATGACCTCCTCGTCTGCTTTTGCAGGAACGATTTCGATGAACCCAATTTTCAAGCACTTTTTCCACTAAATCAAGTCGTTTGTTATGAATAGCACTTTCAATATCGACTTGTAATGCTTGAAGAGAGTCTGGTTTATTGTCAAATACCAATAACTTCAAATAACCCCACAAGAAATAGTCTAATGATGTTAAATCACAACTTCTTGGAGGCCATTCAATGTCACAATTTCTTGAAATAATCAAATCTCCAAACGTTTCTCGTAATAATTCGGTTGTTGCACGTTTGGTCCAATGGCTGCAGTTCTTGAGTGATAACAATTTTATACGGATGCAAGCCCAAATCCTTTCTCAAAATCTTCCAGGTTGTGGTTCCCAATTCCCAGTCCCAATTGTTGACAACGTCTTGGAACCGATAAATTGCGGTATTCAGCAGCACTTGCCTGAACGGCAGCAATATTTTCATTACTTCGAGCGGTTATTTTCTTATTGGCACTTCAATATTATATAAAGAAAATGTACGCTCGTTATTTGCAACAATTCGACGAATAGCGAGCGCAGGTGGACGATTATTACGACCATAAAATGGCAAAAGCGCACGAAAAGTTGCAATTGGAGAACGATTATTTTGATAAAAATATTGAATGATTTGTAAACTTTGGTCTTGCGTATATCTCTCCACGATAAAATTGTAAACATTACTGAGTACAATGACGAACAAATTAAAGATCATGCTCATGAATCATATCACTCAAATTGGAACACCCTTTATAAGAGCCGGAATTAATTAAAAATTCTCGAAAATTATTTCTTGAAAATTATCCAGCTTAAGAGTGGCTTCGTATTTGGAGTTCTTGAACTATTTCCAACGGTGTTGATTTATCGAGATATTGTAATGTGATGTGTTTTAACAAAATGTCTTTTAGTTCTATCGAAGGCCTTTAAATGCATGATGTTGTAACCCTAATTTTCAGTATAGAGATACGAGATTCCACTCTTTTTATAATTTTTTATTCATAAGTTAAATGAAATTATTTGTCAGATTTTATTTTTTTGTTAGATTATATTTAAATAATTTTAAATGTACATGCATATTTAGGACTTCTCGAACATGTCCCAGGTTTAAACTAAATCTTGTTCAAAATTCAGGATCAAATTGAGTTAAATTATATGTGGCTTTAAACAACTGTCAAACTGCAGTTATCAATATCCGAAAACTTGTAATGGAATGCAGCTGTGATTAACTTCTTAATCGCTCTTAAAATCAAGTTGTATCTCTAGAGCTATACATATAACATGTTGCTAATTTTACTTTTCCTGTTTTCCGATACATTTTGTTACTTTTGTGCAGAATGATAAGAACGAAATACAATTTATTTTAAATTGCTATTTCTGTATTTTTTGTTGTTTTGAATACCATAGAAAAAATACAAAATACGAGTATATACAAATTCCCAGATCTCATAACCAAAAAATTTCCCGTTTTTAAAACAAAATCCCAAATTGGAGATAAATCACATAAACTGGCAACACTGCCAGTGGCATCTTAGAACAGTGGATTGTCGGGTCGGCTATCAGGTCGGGCCTACTCATCTCCTAGTGTAAGAAGAAGTCGGGCAAAAATCAAAATTAGTTTAATTTTCAGAAAGTCGGACGAAAAGTCGGTTAGCGTAAGGCGAAACAATGTCCGGCACAAAAGTCGGCCTGACTAATAGTCGGCCGACTGGTCCGCATGTCTAAGGTGCCCTTAATCGTTGCCACTAATAAGCGAGGTGACCGTTGTCGAAAGAAATGTAAGGTGGTAGCAGCGTTCCCCGTTCTTTCTGGATCGAATCCCCAAATCAAATATAGGGTGTTACAATTTGAGTGATATGAGTTCTTTAAAAAAACACACTAATTCAAATTGTTTTATTTAATATGAAGTACAATTGATACAATTAAGTTCTGAATAAAACGTCTTTCAAATGACCTCCACGTCTACTTTTGCAGGAACGAATTCGATGAACCCAATTGGTCCGCATGTCTAAGGTGTCCTTAACAGTCGTGCACACTAACTATTGCACCACCGACGGCAAGTATAACGAAAAATAAAGGTAAAATGTGGAAAGGCGAACTTAAAAAATTCCCTGCCATCATTCAAAAGTTATATGTGTCGATTTTCGTCGTGCTTAGGAGGGTAAACCACATCGAAAAGTCTAATAGCAATTCTGGATGACTATTTATTTTTCATTTTGTTGCACAGAATGATTTAAAGCTATTTTAGTCTTCTTTAGGAATAAGGCCGTTGGATTTGTAATCAACTTTTATCCGATCCTTTATAAATGAAATGCCAAAAGGGATATGGGTTTATTACGCCAATTGTAATGATTTTCGGCTCAAAAGACTCGAAGAGCATGTTGTGTTCTTAGAGGAGTGAGTCATGGTAGTCAATTAACGGATATTGTGTTTTAAACATAAATGCCATAGACTTAAATCTGAAGGTTAGAAAAGCATTAACATCTAAAACGCATCTTAGTATTCAAATTTAATATTGCATTTTTAAAGTTGATGCCAGTATTCGTACTTGAAATTACAAGAGTTATATTTTAAACTACATATAAATGTCTGTGACAAAACGTTTTGTTATGATTTGTTTATAACTCATTTTGATGTTCTGGAACCAACACACCCAAATAGCTTTGAGTTTCTTCGAAATCTCTTTAAAAATAACTTAGTCTATTTGACGACGTTCAAAATCTATATTAAAGTGCAATCGAGACCGTGAATTACTTTTGTGTCCCAAATTCGAACTCCCACATATTTTTGTCAGTTTGTCGCACTTTTCGAGTTTCGCGTTTTCGTTTATCAAATTAAACCCGATAAGGGTAAGTCATGTACAGTCTGTGTTGCCTTTTAATGTTTACACTTTATGTTAATCCCTTTTTGAAACCTAACACCTTCTTAAAATCCCTAAATATATTCAGTCATGATTCATTAATTTTAAATAATAATAATTACTTTTCGGCGAGTCATTGGTTGTAAATGATAAATTCATTTAAATTTCAATTAATACAAAGTCAATAACAATTGACAGAGGTTGTGTTAAGTCTTTTGTTAAACGCAAACAAAGCGAAAAGTGAAATTTTCACTCCTGAATTCCCCTGAACGCAAAAGGATACGAATTTCAACACAAAATTACATAAACACATTGTACCTGAGTTGAACGCGTTTGCATAAATCAATTAGAAGCAGTAGCGACGTAAATGGATGGAGAACACAGAAGTACTCGTATAAGTATGTGTATAGTCAAGGAAGTTCCTTGGCTGTAGAAATTAGGGTACAGTGATTTCTGTTTTAACGTCTTTGCACACATGTAGGTTTTCCCATGTTTTTACGATGGAAAATGTAAACATCATTTGACATGGAAACTTCCGCTTTCCTATTTAAAATCCCAGCAAGCCAAAGTTTCTGTGATGAGCTTGTCTTCAAAGACACCTTTAAGTAATTGTTTGCATTTGTATGTAGACACGTCATTATGGGATGTCTTGCACAATGTCATCGATACAACTTGTTTGTCTAGTTCTGTTGTAAATACGTTACATTTTTGGGAGTACAAAAATTAAAAAAAAAACAGTTATTGCATTGGCTGGACCCACAAACAACTAAAACAATAACAACTGGAAGCAAACTAGTATTTCAGTTGAATCTGAACATCTGGCAAAGAGGAAAATCTTTAATTATTTTATTATTTTTGTTTCATTATAATTATTTTTGTTTGTACTGTATATTTTTTTTTTGTAATAATTGAATCAGTATTGGTATTTATTTTTAAGCAACGAAATACAATAACAAAATGTTACTCTCTTCATCGTGAACGACAAGATCATTCACAGTGTCGCTTACTTCGTCGTCAATGACAAGATCAGTCACAATGTCGCTTACTTCGTCGTTAACAATTTTTTGCGACAGTTGTATGAAAATGTCATTGACGATTTGTTAAGATTGTCCTGAGTATGTCTTTCAAGACTTAACATAGTCGTCCACGATTCTTTGATGATATCTTAAAGACACGGCCTACTGGGATATATTCAAACTAATACACGCGTATATCTGGTATATGTATTATGCATATTATTTTCACCTGTTACTGTTTTCACAAACTTCAGTTTCTGTTCAGTCGTCAAGGATATATGTATTGTATCCTGCGAAAGGAGCGTGAGGGAATATACGTAAACATGACGTTGCATGCAAAGCTTGCAAACTAACACATACATACGTATATCTGCTATATGTATTATGCAGATGATGTTTTTCACCTGTTACTGTTTTCACAGACTTCAGTTTCTGTTGAGTCGTCAAGGATACTTGTGATGTATCCTGTGAAAGGAGCGGGAGTGAATGTACGTAAACACGTAATGAACAATTTGGTTTGAATGCACAAACGTGTCTGATGGAGTACTAATTTACTATTAACATTTAGTTGAAATGTTTAGGATTGTATAAAAAAATAATTTTTTCGGGTTTTGATTTGGTGGAATACTCAAAGCAAACATGAAACTTAACAACTCATTCAGTTTTAGATTTGGATTTTAGCTAATGGCGAAAATTTGTACAGAAATTGAAGGTTGGTAGTTGAATACATTTCAATTGAACTTACAATCAGCTCAGTCCTTTATACTATTTTCAATTCAATGTGTGTTTTGAATTCAAAGCTCTTGTACATGAGACCGTGGGTTCGATACCTGATGTGACCACCTTAAATTTCTTTATCAGTTCAGTTCAGTGTACTTTGGCATGAAAAAGCTTCCCAAAATACCGACCCTTCTTTGGATGTTATGGGACACTTTACCAAAAATAAATACAAAAACTATTTTGCATTACAACCCCAAAACCCCCCTGCGCACAGGCCTTTAATAAATAAATAAATAAATGGTTTCCCATTACATCCCATGAAGGGACAGGGGAGAACTTCTCACACCACTGAGCTGTGCGATTGCCAGTTTTCAATCACTGATTGGGACCTACAGTTTTACACCGATTCCGAACGGTATTTTGAGAAGCTTTTTCATGGCTATATACTCGATAGTGTCGCCGTCACTATGCGAGGTGACCACCGCCGAAAGAAATTTTAAGGTGGTCAGAGCAGGGTTCGAATCCAGGATCTCATGTACAAGAGCCGTGCACACTAACCATTGCACCACCGACGGGCCTTTAATAGCTCCACTTTTTAATAGCTCCAGGTCATAAGTTGTGCAGAGGAAAGGAAAAAACGCTCAGTCCGTACCAAGTGTAGCCCGTATTTTGCTCCCAGAGTGTCCAAAAATAAAATGAAAACCGTGTGCGGGGATTTTAGAAAAGCGAAAATCGAAACTTGTGTCAAATACCCTTAAAAAATTAATTATGAAAAGAGATCGTCCGCCTACGTGAGCTCAAATCCGGCTTCCGACGGTTTAGGGGGTTTTCTAATGAAATCAAACGAAATTAAAAAATAATTAACGAAATAATGAAATTTTTGAATTAAGAAATATGATTTCTATTTTGAACTATGGTTTTATAGCTTGAATAAGCTTTAAACAAATTTGCAATCAATTTTTTCAAATTTCAAAATGACTATAATTTGAATAAGAATTAAAATCTTTACTTTTCCATTTTATCATTCAATCTCTAGATTCTAAAAATTTGTATAGAATGGTCTTGAGCTTGAATGATAAAACGGAAAAGTACTGATAAAAAGGCCGAGTAAATGAAAATCATCCCTAATTAAAACCGTTTTAAATTGTTTTTATTTCAAAATTTACATTGTTATATAAATAAATTTTTTGAACTTAATAAGATTTCAATTTAACATTTGAATATTAAAACGAGTTTTATGTGAATTGGAATAAATCAACTTGGAATATGATTTAAATTGTATTTTAAACGTTATTGTCAAATTTAAATACAGTTACGATTTGAGATTTAATCACGAAAAACAATTCTAGAGGAACTTAGAAACGGTATGAAAAGAACGGTAAAACGGTTCCTGAATAAGAGCACTCGTTTCCAAAGGAACCATAAGTGTTAGCCTTTGGTTGAGGGTTCGAAAATATGTATTTTTTTTATCAAATTTTATATTCCTATTATAAGATATAATATGCAATTGAATTTAAAAACAACTAAATTTTTTGTAATTAATGACGACCTTTATTACAGTTGTATGGTTGGAAGATTTGCGAGGACGATCAATTTTAGAATGTAACTATATTCGCCAGAGCGAACCCCTATCGCCTAATATTGCAGACATTGTACTTGATACGTTACTGGATACCACTGTTGAGGATATATCGATATAAAGATACAACCACAAATAACAATTTGGTACACTAAAGCAACATTTTTTGGACGCAACACTAACTCACATATTTTTTTTCGGTCTCCGCACTTTTTACACATTTTTGAAATGAATGAATATTCTTGGCACCTTTTTGTAAACAAAATTTATCATATTTGCTACTAACATCAACCAAATTTCGTGTTTGTTTGTTTGAATCAAAGAGCAATATATAAGAGTTGCCATCCCTCTTTTAGCGTTCTCTTGCGACCATCGAGGTAGTATGAAATTTCATCAGGTTTGAGTCAAAAATAAAGGGCAATGTGTATTTTCGTTCGATTTAACCTACATAACTTAGCTGTCATTAATATTAGTAAAACCAGGGGGTTTCGAAGTCACAGCTCATCTACCATGAACTTGGAAAATCATGCAAAAGAAAGTGGATGAAGAAATGAGCGATAGGCAAACTACATATGTTCAAAATATCTTTGATTGCTACTAATATCTTTTAAATTATTTTCGAATGATACTAATTGCTATTAAATTTTGTTTGATTGATGATAATGACTTTTACATTATGTTTGACGCTAGTTTTGCCATCTGTAACTCCAACTCGATGAAATTCTAAATTGTGTCGCGACATACGGCCAAAGCTTTAACAGCTGTTGCACACTCTTATTATATTACTCTATGAGTAAAACACTATTTAATCTTAGTTTCTGCACGTTTACGTATGCTTGCTTATCACTCTTTCACGTATCTGTTTTTATTGTTTTCCAATAAAAGGGTCGATAGCCCCTGGTAGAATAATTCTGTCGAAGTAAACACAAATTTATACCAACAATACCTTTGAAATTTAAAGTTACTTTTAAATTTTCAAAATAAATGCTCCCATTTTTGCATTTAGCAAGAAAAACAAATATTTTGAAATATTTTAAATGTTTAGGGCCCTTTTTTGGATCATTCAGACCATTTTTTGACAGCCTCTGGCACAGCACTGCTCACAAGATGTCTCAACTGAATTTTTCTCTGAGTGTAACTGAAATGAGTTTTAAGAAACTATCCGTCCATAGATACATACATAACAGATGTACCCGCACTTATTGGTCTGGGGTCGCATAAGGCAATTTTACTTGCGCAAGTTTTTGTCAATTCTCTTTTGATCTTGCTTCCATGTTCACACATGACATTCCATTTTTTTTTCAATTTTGTAAAAAATTTTTTCGGAAGGGAATTGTTTATATTTGTGGAAAAAATGGAAGTGAAAGAATAAAATTAAACAATAACAACATTAATTGAGTGCATAGGAGAAACTTTTTTTACTATCAACATCAAACAAAACACTCTTGCTTTTTTATTACCCACAATTTTATGCCCATCGAAACAAAAAATGAAAAGAAATGTCAAATTTTCATCTGCAGCCAACACCTCGTAAAAATGGTGGATTCCAAAAACAAACTGAAATAAGACTAGGGTCCAGTCTGTACCCCTTTCCCTCTCGCTCCTAAAACCTCAAGAATTGCGCAAGTAAAATTGTAGTGTGTGACCCCACACATTCAATATCAGCCGCATTTGTCTAATGTATAACCCATACACATTAACGAACCGTGTGGCGAAAACGTGATTCATACAAACAGCGTTGCTAGTTGTTTTGCTGAATCGAATCTCCAATTAATTTTTTTTATCCCCGAAAATACCCATACAGCCGTTATTCATCCTCAAAAAATCTCCAAAAATAAATTAATCTACATGTGCCGAACTATTTAATACAGTGTTGTAGAATAGGGAAAATAATTATAAACGTCGTTTTATGTTAGAAATGTTACAGATAATAAGGACTCCAATAGCGAAGAGAATAAACTTTAAAGCGGATACGGATAATGTAGCACAGAATTATAGACATGTAATTAGTAAAATGTAGAACATTTCATCGAAAATTGTTTGATGTATCATTGAATTTGTCACTAGGTAACATTTAAAATATATATCCGGATGTAGCTTGTTGAATTTCCCATTATGTATATATTTTTATCAACCAAATTATTTTTCTGGCTGTAAATTGGAGAAACTATTTCGACACAAAAATTTTTCTGGCTGTAACTTAGAACATTTTTCATACGACAAGAAAATTTCTTCAATTGTTTAATTTTTTTATTTTTTGTTATTGTTGTTTTTTCAAATGACATCAAAAATTTTGTTTATCAATTGTTTTAATTTCTAATTAATAATTGTGTATATCTTCCTGACGATGCTATCCAAAGGGTAGCGAAATATCGAAGAAAACAATAAATTGAAAATACGACCAAACGCTCGAACAATTTAATATTTAAATACTGTGTTTGCATACAACTAAATTATCGCATCGATATTATCGGCGTTTTATTCTTATGGAGTTTGATATTTATAATCCTTTTCATCAATCCTCCAATCTTCGTCTGTGTAAACCCGATCGATAAAACTTTGTAATTTTATTAAAAAAAAGTTAGTTAACGGCTTGTAGTTTAACAGTTACAGGTATTTCAAAATAAGAGCTCAATTAAAAACGATATGCAACGAACCTTAGTAGTGGCTTCATATTTGTGGCTTTCATCATTAGTTATTGAAATATTTTTAACCGTGTTGATTTATGGAGATGTTTCGATGTGTCTTCCGATTCAGCGGTGCCATCTGTGTTAATTTTTAAATTGCGAGTGGCAAAGTCGTGGTATAAACTGACCGCTATAACTGCTTAAGTCGCCTTAGTTATTTTTCATTTAATACTCCCAACAACTGGAGTTATGTTCCTATTTTTTAATAAAATGTCTATCATTTCTATCGACCTCATTTAAATGCATGGTGTTACAATCCCAATATATCTTATTTAGAGATGATACCAGGTCCATTGTGATATTTCCAATCGTCTTAGAATTTTCTCCTGATGATTCATAACTAGATTTTATTTAGATAGAAATTCTGAACTTTCAGTAATTCTAAATGTACATATTTGGGTCACCTCCAAAATGTCGCCGGTTTAAACTAAATTTTGTTCAAAATGCTGGATCAAACATAGCGAATTTATCTGCGCCTTTAAATATTTCTCAATCTGTGGTTATTGACTAATATCCGAAAATTTGTAATGAAATGCAGCTGTGATTAACTCCTTAATCGCAATTTTTATCTCCAGTGCTTGAGGATATAATTTTACTTTTCCTGTTTTCCGGTACATTTTGATATATTTGTGCCAAAATACGACATCACAGAGATTGATAAGAACGAAATACAATTTATTTTATGGTTCTCGTATAATTTTTGTTTTTTCAAATAACGTTGTTGTTGCCATAGAAAACAAAATCTAAATGTATAATCCCCATCAAATCCCATAAGCAAAAAATATATCCCCATTTTTAAAACAAAATCCCCCAATTAGGATTAAATCTCCTAAACTGGCAACACTGCTTACAAACAATAATAAATACCATGTTGGTATTCATTGTTTGTTTTGCTTTATTTATATTTAGCAAAAGCAGAGAAGTGAGATTTTCGAAACAACGAAATGAAAAAATCTAACACGTGGTAAATTCTACATCAAACTACCAATCGGTATCAGTGATGGAAAATGTATACAAATTGTACATTTTTTAGGTATAATTGTACTCTTTCTATTTTAACTAATGGCATGTTTTTGTATGAACTCAAGAAATCTTTGTTGGGTATCTGCAATAATACATATATTAGAAATTTGATAAATTGCAATTTATGACGTCTTAGTAAGAAAATTAGAGAAACCTGCAATACTTTGTTTCTGGCATAATTTGTTCATACATAGTTTTATTTTTTATACATTTAATATCACATTACAATTATACTTCAAAAGTTAATATTTCATAGAATATTTTGCTGGCATGAGCCAAGAGAGAAGAGAGCATTCAAAAAATATAAAAATAGACTGTATAAAAAATGCGCTGTTGTATTTTGTTTCAAATTAAGTTTATTCGACAAACTTCACTATTTACCTTTATCGCTACAAGATTTGGTAGTAAAGACTTGGAAGTGGTACGAAACTAACAAATTAAATTTGTTAAAATTAATTGTAAAGTTGTTAATTTTGCATTTTGAAAATTGATTTTGTGAGCTAATGAATTAAATTCGATGAAGATGTTTACCGACGAAATGTTTCAAGTACAATATTGTGGAAATGTTGGTACTATTTGTTATTTATAAATCCCATCACTGATTGCCATCTGATAAAATCAACAACCGGTCATTGTATGAAAGGGTAGGTAGGTAGCCCGGCAAGAGGCTACACTGCCTCGTAAACGAAAACAAAAACAAGAATCAACAGTAGAGTATATCGCACCCTAACTACAAACGAGCCATAACAAAAAATTTAAAATTTTTCAGAAAAGGCCAGAAATGCTGTTTACCAAGATACGAGTAACATACATACATATGTGGGTTAATTCCAAAAGTACTGTACATGAGCATTTTTTTTTTTTTTTTTTAAGGTTGAGGAATTAATTCTCTGAAATTGTTTACTTGCATTAAGATTTGTGCAGATTGCGAAATTACTTTTAGTTTCTTTAAAAAAATTTGTTTTGCTTTTTTATTGCATTTTGGTGAAATATTTTCCGGAATGTCACTTTTTACAAAAATTTACAAAACTAAGAAATTAATGCAAAAATGTTAGAACAAAGCCTACTATCGCATTCGTTCACTTATTATTTACCAGCTTTGGATGTTTTTCTTAAAAAAAACGGGTTAGTAATAGCAAAAAGTTATTTTTCGAAGAGATTCCAATTATTTTTTTTTCCTTTTATAATTCAAGAATTAAAAAAAAGTAATTTTTTTACAAAAATTTGTTTTTGTGCAGCTTACATTTAAAGTAACAAATTTGCTTCAAACAATTTGGAAGAAATTGTTGTATTTTGCTGGAAACTTGAAAAAATAAAAAGTGACAGTACGGAATTTTTTGTGACAGTAAAGAAAATCCAATTTAAATTTCAAGTGTAACGAAAACTTAAACATTTATTCATTATTTTGTTTTTGGTTACTGTTTCTTTTTTCTCTTTTATATAAAAACGAAACAAAAAATACAAGTAATCCAATTATATTAACAAAAAATTCATGAACAAATCTATTCATCGGAATCTGTGAATATTTCATATAGTCATTCAATAGTCATTCAAAGTAATATAACAAATTATCTTTACATCAAAAGAACTACAGTATTGAAATCAATCGGAATTTTCGAGAAATAAGCTTTTAAAATAAAAAAAAACCTTTTTACTTAAAAGTGACAGTAAAGAAATTTGTGATATTTTTTTGGTTTTTTCTTCTAAAAAGTTATTTCACGGAAAAAAAACATGAAAAAGTGATCAAAACTTCGTAATATATTACTATACATTTTTATTTATTTTATTTTTTACGAATTTTTATTAAATAACTGTGTGACAGTACGGAAATTTTTAGCTGTACTTACCATCGTGCGATTATAAATTCACTTGAAAACACCAAATAATTGATTTTATTATTTTATTTTTTATCTTCAATTTATCAATTTATCACTTCTTGCACTCTTTAATAGCGATGCACATAAAGCAAACGAAACAGCTCAAGTAATGATTATGACTGAATTAAAAAAAATGTGACATTACGGAAAATACGCAGAGACAAAGTAAAATTAGAACGTCAAAATGACATTGATAACATTTTTCAGGTAAAACCAGGAAAAAGCAATAAAAATAAATACAATCATTGAAAAACAGTTATGTATATTTTTTATTATTGTTCTATTGTTTTCAACTCTTTTTCCATGTTGCTTAATGAATAACATGTGTGGAGACAGGTATATTTGTACATATGTAATAGGCATGATATACAGTTAAAGCACCATTTGCACAATTTAGCAGAAAGTTTTACAATAATTACAACTACTTTTGTTTGTTGCTAATTATTTTAGAGCTCACTTGCCGTTTTTGTTTTTTTATTTTCTTTTACATGAAAGAAATAAAAAGCTTGAGACGAAAAAAAAGCATTGTGTTTGGAATTAACCCATGTATGACAATTCTCAATAATTGACATATTCATAAGGGATGTTTTTTATGAAAAGAAAGAGAAAATGGTGCCAGATTTTTACATTGGTTGAGCAATCACCCTTGGTTATTATATGGAATCTTTTGAAATTAAAAATTAAAATTGCAAATATTGAGTTGCGACTCTTTTGTAGTTAGGGTGCGATACTCGTATGCAGCCAATGAATATGTATATCAGGGATGAAAAATGAAACTTCTTCAATTGTACCATCAAGCTTCCAAAACTGTACTTTTTTAATACCAATTGTACCAAATTTAAAAAATAACAAGCTGTAAGTTTGTTATAAACAGTTTTTTCAAACAAATATCGGAAAATTAAGAAATAATAATTCAATCTTATACATTTCTTTTTATAATAACGTAGGTTCTTTTAAGAATAAACAAAACATGATGCACACGTTCTTAAATAGGTGAGATCAATGAAAAATATGTAATAATTTTATTGTCACAAATCACTACCTATTTTAAACTTATACCAGCAAGAATTATATGTTTTTAAAAGATCTTTTGTTTCAAGCTTGACACAGTTGTCACATTGAGCCTTTTTCTTTGTGCTCTGGCGTCTTCGGACTGCATTTCTAAATTAACATTATTAATTATTTTAAGTACGTATTGTAAATATAAAATTGATAGTTTATAAAGAGAGTTTTTGAATACAGAATAACTGAAATTAAGTTTTTCATGCTTGAAATATTCCCCAAAATCGACTAAATAAAAATTATCCTAAATTAAAAAAGCGACTCCCACTTTTCATGTATTGTTCATTCATAAATCGATTTCGATTGATTTTCCTAATTCAAATCAGGATAAAGTTTTCTTCATCATGTAACTACGCGATGTAAAAATCGATGTTAACTGAAAATAAAATACATAAAGGAGTAAATGTTAAATTGTACCAATTATGTCATTGATGTACCATCGTACTTTTATGGACTCAATTGTACCAAAAATGGTACAATTGTACCAACATTATCTTCCCTGATGTATATGTAAGTAAATGAATTAATTTTTTCGGTGTGTGGTTTTTATGTTTTTTCGTATTTTACTTGGCATACTTCTCATTGAATTGACGTTTATTTCTATTGATAGTGTTAGCATTTGGTGTGGAACAGTTAAGACTATACTTCACAGGATCATTTCTGTAGTCAGTCTTCAATTACTTTCATTGCAAAATGAAAAATACCACACCCGCGATGAAGAGGAATATCGTTTTATCTGTAGCGTGAGGTTTTGAACTTTGCCTTTTTTGAGATCGCAGCAATGGGATCTTTTGGGGCAAAGTTTCTTCGATGATCGCTCGATTAACGGATAAAACGACTTCTGAGTGGTGTTCTTACCAACTTTTTAAATAATTAAATTTCAGAAAACACCGCACTTTTTTAAATTCAGGTGAAATAAAAATCGTGGTTTTGAAAACGAAATCAGCATTTTATTTTAAGAAAGTAAATATATAGTAATTTTTGTTTATAATAAAAGTAAATTTTATTTCGCACATTTCAACAGATTTTTCAAAAATTCTTGGCGCGTTTTGGATTAATATTTGATAACGCAGACAAGATACGTGTATATAAATCTTGGTTCGACACAACTTCCAGATTTTGAAAAGTACTATAGTACAAGGTGGCGCAAAAGTAAACTTCCGATGTTTTTTGGCTGTAATTTAAAAAAAAAATTAAAATTTTTATTCTTCTTGTGGATTATTTTTATTTGGTCTTTTAATTTTTTTTACATCAAGTCGAGAATATGATGTCATGTAAATGGCCGCCGTCACAGGTGATTGTCATTTGAGCCCATTTTATGGCATTTTCCATCACTTTGGCCAAAAACTTCCGGCGATACGTCCTCACTTTCTTGACGGATATTGTCTTTAAGAGCTGCAAGAGTCTGAGGCTTGTTGACATAAACCCGAGACTTCAAAAAGCCCCACAAAAAGAAGTCTGGAGCGGTCAAATCAGGCGATCTTGCTGGCCAGTGCAAATCGCCAAAACGGGAGATTAGGCGCCCGGGAAATGCATCCTTCAGCATATCGGTTATGGCACGTGCAGTGTGCCGTTGCACCGTCCTGTTGGAACCACATGTTTTCCAATCCCAATTCATCAAGTTGCGGCAAAAAGAACTCGTTGATCATTGCTCTGTAGCGCTCACCATTCACAGTAACCGTTTGGCCCGCGACGTCTTCGAAGAAAAAAGGTCCGATGACTCCTCCAGCGAAAACAGCACACCATACAGTGACTTTGAGCGGGTGTAATGGCTCTTCGTGGGTTACACGCGGATTTTCAGTGTCCCAGAAGCGTAAATTTTGCTTATTTACGTACCCGCTAAGATGGAAATGGGCCTCATCACTCATGATTATTTTTGATGAAAAATCATCTTCCTCTTGGTGGTGATTAAGGATGGCTTGAGCGTATGTTAGACGCGATTGGCGGTCAGCAGCTAACAGCTGATGCCCCGTCTGGACTTTGTACGGAAACATCTTCAAATCTTGTACCAAAATTCGCTGTAAAGACCGTCGACTGATACCCATTTGCGTGGCACGTCGTCTGGTCGATGTCGCCGGCGCATCCATGACATCCTCGGCTACAGCAGCAATATTCTCTGCAGAACGGCTACTCCGGGGTCTGCCACGCCTGGCAGCATCTCGTGTTGTGCCAGTCTCTTCGAGGCGAGCGGCTAAACGTCGTAGTGTTTCACCAGTAGGCGTTGGACGGCCAGGAAATCTGCGACGAAATTCACTTTGTTCCAAAGTCACCGACCGATTATTGGTCAAATAAATAGTCAGCAATATTCCGCGTTCTGGAGCAGTGTAGCGTAACATTGTTTATTAACGTGTATTTCGCATTTGTTTACTACACAAATGTCAACAGAACAGAACTGACATTAGGGACCAAGCGCAAAATTTATAGCATTTTCTGATAGGAGGATTACTTTTGCGCCACCTTGTATATACATACATATTAGGGTACCCATTTAATCGATTTTTTTGATTAATCGGTTAATCGTAAATTTCAATCTGACAATTAGCCGAACACAATGCAATAATTGATTATTCGAATAAAATAAAACAAAAAAGAAAACAGTGTTCAAACATTGTACTAGGCACTTTTATTAAAACAAAACAAAACGTAACGAAAGCAACTTCATATAAAATTTATTTAATTTTCTGACTTTTATCCTTAGTGTATTGTATATGGTTTGAGCAGAATCGGACCAGGTATTTTGATACCCCCATACAAAGTGACCAATGGGTCTTGAAATTTCATCAGACTTTACACCCAATTTAATGAACCAATTTTGAGATACATTTTTTTTTATTTATGTCTATGAGCCAAAGCACTGTGCGACGCTTTCTCTCAACAAACTATCAAATCTGTTCGACGTGTGTGTAAATGAAATTTGTTCGCAAATCGTTGTCATATGAGTTTCCACATTGTAGGAGTGTTTCAAGACGGACTGTTTGCCGTAAACACGTACTTATATTTTATTAATCGATTAATCGCACGGATTTGTTCGTGTTAATCGAAAAATTAAATATTAAAATGTTCGGTTAATTTTATAGCACGATTAATCGATTAACCGAATAATGATTAATTGAATGGTTACCCTAGTATATATAGTGATAGTAATTGTGCTTACCTTCCTGACGATGCTACCCAAATATCGAAGAATAAAATTAATAAAAAATTCGACCAAACACGCGAACATTCTAATTTTTGAAAATAGTATACAAATTTATTTAAAATTAACAAACATAAACTTAAAGAGGAAAATTAAATTAATCTTTTAAACTGGAAATCTTAAACCGCGAGAAAACAATGTCAGTTAAAAAAAAACGTTTCTGACACTATACTAGAGTTGTACGAAGCATATATTTCGTGTATACGAGAGCTTATATTGTGATATCACATCGTGATATGTCAAACAATTACGTGTTGCTTGCACGTTCTTTACTGACATCGCGATAAGATATAACAATAGCTTTCGGATAAACGCAGTAACGCAAACGATATAAACGTATTAAAGTTTTTGAAATTATTTTTATACGCATTAACTTTTAACACCGTCATCACAGTGGGAGATTTCTACACAAAATGGAAATAATTCAGCCATTTCTAAACGGTTTGGCCGGTAAAGGTTGAAATTTCACATGAACGTAGCCTAAAACAAACTGGAATGGAACATTGTGAACCAAAATTATACTAGATCGGCCATCAGAAAAATGAGAACCGTGGTCAAGCTTTTAATTTTTTTTCTTTATAGAATATTTACCAGTTTTACTCTTCTGGTTCTCTAGATCTTCCGAAGTGAATTTTAATGGTAATACTTTGATAACATCGTAAACCAAGACCACATCGTAAACAATTATTGAAATATGTCAATTTTTATTAAAAAAACTGCGGATATGTTTGGCATCAGTGCAAAACTTATACTGAGTGTTAACACTTTATTAATGATCCTGAATTCTAAAGACTACATAGACACAGAAATAGTTTCAATACATGCTGAAAAATCTAATTGGCTCATTACTGAATTTTATCCCCGGTAGGGTGTTACTCCAACAGTGAACAAGGTGCTTCGTCACTGTAAACATACTAGAGAGCAATAAACTTCCCCTGTGCGACCTAACCAAAGACGCTTAAGAGGCAAGAAATCAAGACTTCACATTTTCAAGAATTTAATACAAGGAAGAGTTGCCAATATTTAGAAAATGGTGATCTGATTAAAAGTCTCCAACTATATTCTGATCCACTTCTGTCTTTCTGTTGTTAGACTGAAAATGGAAAAAGAGGAGTTTTCGGACTTGGTATAATTACTGGATTCTTAATACTCAAATATTTATTAGGTTATATTTCATTAATATGCGAATATATAAAATAAAATTATTATAAATATTTAAAACTTTTAATCACATATAATAGTGATTACTTATCAAATATTAACTAAGATCGGCGTTCGGTAATAGGTATAGAGGATATAAGAGAAAGGTTTGAACAATTATGGTTTGAGGGAGCATCTGAGACGTAATTGTATACTTTTGGAATAATTTGAACATGTTAAATTATCGGGATATCCTATGTTGAAATTTTGAAATATTGTCGAATATTTTTTAAATTCTTTTTTACGAGTTTGACAAGCTTGCTCTAAAATCACCTAGCATAATTGTAAGGTCTGACGGAGGAGATTAGAACACCATTTTCAGCAATTTCAGTAGCTTCAAAATTCTAAATATGGCCAAATTATCCTAATTAGTCGCAGCTTAGTCGGTTTAGATCCGATTGTAAAAGTTAGTACAGATTATCAAAGCTAAAACTATGCCCTTTTAACTATGTACACAGTTTTATAGCCGTTGAACCCAATTTCCAAAATATTTTTAAAAATGTTTATAATATTCACCAATTATACCGCCTGTTATTTACCATTGTTTGATCTTACAATTCTTTTGTAAGATGAAATAAATGTTTGCTTAAAAAAGAGAAAACTATTTGCTCTTTAGTGGTCACACTTTGGTCACATTGAGCACATTTTTATTTGATGGCAAATAATTTTGTTTGACCAAAATCAGCTGTTTTGTTGTTTGCCACACAAAAATATTTTGTGGTCAGACTGGGGCCAAGAAATATTTGTCGTTTTTCGTCAAATGTTTGCCCAATCTGACCGTACCTTAACACAAGTTCTCACTATCTTGTCTCATGTAAACGCAGGGCAAAGCTAACCACAGATTGTCATTCATGAGCATGAGGTGTGTCGATAACATTTTATATGGGTGATGAATTTGAAAAAATTTTGTAAACATGGTAGTGCTGCGAACAACTTCGATTACATTCTTATTTGGTATCAATAAGGGCGGTAAACCGAGAATAAACTTCAACCGCGCTCATGAATTACAAGTCTGTGGTTCGCTTAAGTGAGAAATCTTAAATTTTGTTTTTGTATGATGGGCGTATCTGCTGATATTTTAGACTGCTGATATTTTCGCCTAATTATTTCTCTTGTACAGTTTTGGCTTATTTCCTTAAAAAAATTCACTGACGCCAGTTAGTGAAAGAATAATTTACTGTTTGTTTTCAGATACATTCGTTGAAAATGTTTTAGCGATTCCTACTGCTACGAATAAAAAAACTTATTCGCAAAATGTGGCGCGGCTTGCTTAACACAGTTTCAGGAAAATTAACAAAATATATTCAAAACACGTAATCGTTGTCTGAGATGGGAAGATACTGTTGTACAATTGTACAATTTTGGGGACAATTCCACATTTCCCCTCTAGTATAAATTGTGTGTGGTTTTGAATTTATCCTAGTCTTTCTATCTTGCCTTGTTTAGTTTTAAGAATTAAATAAAAACTATTCTCATTGAAATATATTGTAAAATTGGCATTTTATAGTTTGGTACTTGTCGCAATAATCGGGTATGCAAATAAACTTATGTATGATTTTATATGTCGGACTCTAGAGAATAAAAAAATAAAGTCGAAAATAATGGAAGCAACAGTGGAAAATAGAAAATTGGGAAAGTTTTTAAAGTTGTAATTCCTTTAAGACTAACAGATCATTGTTTTTCCGATTAGTGCAAAAACGTAAATGGGCCGATTTGGATTCGAACTCACATTCGCTGGACGATCGTTTCGATGTTTGTGAAGCAGCAGGAGAATTTTATATGTAAAACATAAAATATACACACGTTTATCAGATTGTTTACTAATGTGAACCTTGATTCAGATGTTCACGTATAAGGCTGGCTACAATTTTATGGGCACTTAAGTACAATGGAAAACACCCATCACTGATCGGCATACATATTATACTGCAACAAGAACAAAGCACTACTTGAGAGGGTAGGTAGTAGTGACACACTAGTGCGTCACTAAAATTTAACAACAATCTACACATAAGTAATAAGTATCCAGTGAATACAGCTGAATGAATTCAGTTTGAATTTTTGTTCAGTGCTGTGGTCTTCATGTTGTGCGTATTTTACTTGGCATACTTCTCATTGAATTGACGTTTATTTCTATTGATAGTGTTAGCATTTGGTGTGGAACAGTTAAGACTATACTTCACAGGATCATTTCTGTAGTCAGTCTTCAATTACTTTCATTGCAAAATGAAAAATACCACACCCGCGATGAAGAGGAATATCGTTTTATCTGTAGCGTGAGGTTTTGAACTTTGCCTTTTTTGAGATCGCAGCAATGGGATCTTTTGGGGCAAAGTTTCTTCGATGATCGCTCGATTAACGGATAAAACGACTTCTGAGTGGTGTTCTTACCAACTTTTTAAATAATTAAATTTCAGAAAACACCGCACTTTTTTAAATTCAGGTGAAATAAAAATCGTGGTTTTGAAAACGAAATCAGCATTTTATTTTAAGAAAGTAAATATATAGTAATTTTTGTTTATAATAAAAGTAAATTTTATTTCGCACATTTCAACAGATTTTTCAAAAATTCTTGGCGCGTTTTGGATTAATATTTGATAACGCAGACAAGATACGTGTATATAAATCTTGGTTCGACACAACTTCCAGATTTTGAAAAGTACTATAGTACAAGGTGGCGCAAAAGTAAACTTCCGATGTTTTTTGGCTGTAATTTAAAAAAAAAATTAAAATTTTTATTCTTCTTGTGGATTATTTTTATTTGGTCTTTTAATTTTTTTTACATCAAGTCGAGAATATGATGTCATGTAAATGGCCGCCGTCACAGGTGATTGTCATTTGAGCCCATTTTATGGCATTTTCCATCACTTTGGCCAAAAACTTCCGGCGATACGTCCTCACTTTCTTGACGGATATTGTCTTTAAGAGCTGCAAGAGTCTGAGGCTTGTTGACATAAACCCGAGACTTCAAAAAGCCCCACAAAAAGAAGTCTGGAGCGGTCAAATCAGGCGATCTTGCTGGCCAGTGCAAATCGCCAAAACGGGAGATTAGGCGCCCGGGAAATGCATCCTTCAGCATATCGGTTATGGCACGTGCAGTGTGCCGTTGCACCGTCCTGTTGGAACCACATGTTTTCCAATCCCAATTCATCAAGTTGCGGCAAAAAGAACTCGTTGATCATTGCTCTGTAGCGCTCACCATTCACAGTAACCGTTTGGCCCGCGACGTCTTCGAAGAAAAAAGGTCCGATGACTCCTCCAGCGAAAACAGCACACCATACAGTGACTTTGAGCGGGTGTAATGGCTCTTCGTGGGTTACACGCGGATTTTCAGTGTCCCAGAAGCGTAAATTTTGCTTATTTACGTACCCGCTAAGATGGAAATGGGCCTCATCACTCATGATTATTTTTGATGAAAAATCATCTTCCTCTTGGTGGTGATTAAGGATGGCTTGAGCGTATGTTAGACGCGATTGGCGGTCAGCAGCTAACAGCTGATGCCCCGTCTGGACTTTGTACGGAAACATCTTCAAATCTTGTACCAAAATTCGCTGTAAAGACCGTCGACTGATACCCATTTGCGTGGCACGTCGTCTGGTCGATGTCGCCGGCGCATCCATGACATCCTCGGCTACAGCAGCAATATTCTCTGCAGAACGGCTACTCCGGGGTCTGCCACGCCTGGCAGCATCTCGTGTTGTGCCAGTCTCTTCGAGGCGAGCGGCTAAACGTCGTAGTGTTTCACCAGTAGGCGTTGGACGGCCAGGAAATCTGCGACGAAATTCACTTTGTTCCAAAGTCACCGACCGATTATTGGTCAAATAAATAGTCAGCAATATTCCGCGTTCTGGAGCAGTGTAGCGTAACATTGTTTATTAACGTGTATTTCGCATTTGTTTACTACACAAATGTCAACAGAACAGAACTGACATTAGGGACCAAGCGCAAAATTTATAGCATTTTCTGATAGGAGGATTACTTTTGCGCCACCTTGTATATACATACATATTAGGGTACCCATTTAATCGATTTTTTTGATTAATCGGTTAATCGTAAATTTCAATCTGACAATTAGCCGAACACAATGCAATAATTGATTATTCGAATAAAATAAAACAAAAAAGAAAACAGTGTTCAAACATTGTACTAGGCACTTTTATTAAAACAAAACAAAACGTAACGAAAGCAACTTCATATAAAATTTATTTAATTTTCTGACTTTTATCCTTAGTGTATTGTATATGGTTTGAGCAGAATCGGACCAGGTATTTTGATACCCCCATACAAAGTGACCAATGGGTCTTGAAATTTCATCAGACTTTACACCCAATTTAATGAACCAATTTTGAGATACATTTTTTTTTATTTATGTCTATGAGCCAAAGCACTGTGCGACGCTTTCTCTCAACAAACTATCAAATCTGTTCGACGTGTGTGTAAATGAAATTTGTTCGCAAATCGTTGTCATATGAGTTTCCACATTGTAGGAGTGTTTCAAGACGGACTGTTTGCCGTAAACACGTACTTATATTTTATTAATCGATTAATCGCACGGATTTGTTCGTGTTAATCGAAAAATTAAATATTAAAATGTTCGGTTAATTTTATAGCACGATTAATCGATTAACCGAATAATGATTAATTGAATGGTTACCCTAGTATATATAGTGATAGTAATTGTGCTTACCTTCCTGACGATGCTACCCAAATATCGAAGAATAAAATTAATAAAAAATTCGACCAAACACGCGAACATTCTAATTTTTGAAAATAGTATACAAATTTATTTAAAATTAACAAACATAAACTTAAAGAGGAAAATTAAATTAATCTTTTAAACTGGAAATCTTAAACCGCGAGAAAACAATGTCAGTTAAAAAAAAACGTTTCTGACACTATACTAGAGTTGTACGAAGCATATATTTCGTGTATACGAGAGCTTATATTGTGATATCACATCGTGATATGTCAAACAATTACGTGTTGCTTGCACGTTCTTTACTGACATCGCGATAAGATATAACAATAGCTTTCGGATAAACGCAGTAACGCAAACGATATAAACGTATTAAAGTTTTTGAAATTATTTTTATACGCATTAACTTTTAACACCGTCATCACAGTGGGAGATTTCTACACAAAATGGAAATAATTCAGCCATTTCTAAACGGTTTGGCCGGTAAAGGTTGAAATTTCACATGAACGTAGCCTAAAACAAACTGGAATGGAACATTGTGAACCAAAATTATACTAGATCGGCCATCAGAAAAATGAGAACCGTGGTCAAGCTTTTAATTTTTTTTCTTTATAGAATATTTACCAGTTTTACTCTTCTGGTTCTCTAGATCTTCCGAAGTGAATTTTAATGGTAATACTTTGATAACATCGTAAACCAAGACCACATCGTAAACAATTATTGAAATATGTCAATTTTTATTAAAAAAACTGCGGATATGTTTGGCATCAGTGCAAAACTTATACTGAGTGTTAACACTTTATTAATGATCCTGAATTCTAAAGACTACATAGACACAGAAATAGTTTCAATACATGCTGAAAAATCTAATTGGCTCATTACTGAATTTTATCCCCGGTAGGGTGTTACTCCAACAGTGAACAAGGTGCTTCGTCACTGTAAACATACTAGAGAGCAATAAACTTCCCCTGTGCGACCTAACCAAAGACGCTTAAGAGGCAAGAAATCAAGACTTCACATTTTCAAGAATTTAATACAAGGAAGAGTTGCCAATATTTAGAAAATGGTGATCTGATTAAAAGTCTCCAACTATATTCTGATCCACTTCTGTCTTTCTGTTGTTAGACTGAAAATGGAAAAAGAGGAGTTTTCGGACTTGGTATAATTACTGGATTCTTAATACTCAAATATTTATTAGGTTATATTTCATTAATATGCGAATATATAAAATAAAATTATTATAAATATTTAAAACTTTTAATCACATATAATAGTGATTACTTATCAAATATTAACTAAGATCGGCGTTCGGTAATAGGTATAGAGGATATAAGAGAAAGGTTTGAACAATTATGGTTTGAGGGAGCATCTGAGACGTAATTGTATACTTTTGGAATAATTTGAACATGTTAAATTATCGGGATATCCTATGTTGAAATTTTGAAATATTGTCGAATATTTTTTAAATTCTTTTTTACGAGTTTGACAAGCTTGCTCTAAAATCACCTAGCATAATTGTAAGGTCTGACGGAGGAGATTAGAACACCATTTTCAGCAATTTCAGTAGCTTCAAAATTCTAAATATGGCCAAATTATCCTAATTAGTCGCAGCTTAGTCGGTTTAGATCCGATTGTAAAAGTTAGTACAGATTATCAAAGCTAAAACTATGCCCTTTTAACTATGTACACAGTTTTATAGCCGTTGAACCCAATTTCCAAAATATTTTTAAAAATGTTTATAATATTCACCAATTATACCGCCTGTTATTTACCATTGTTTGATCTTACAATTCTTTTGTAAGATGAAATAAATGTTTGCTTAAAAAAGAGAAAACTATTTGCTCTTTAGTGGTCACACTTTGGTCACATTGAGCACATTTTTATTTGATGGCAAATAATTTTGTTTGACCAAAATCAGCTGTTTTGTTGTTTGCCACACAAAAATATTTTGTGGTCAGACTGGGGCCAAGAAATATTTGTCGTTTTTCGTCAAATGTTTGCCCAATCTGACCGTACCTTAACACAAGTTCTCACTATCTTGTCTCATGTAAACGCAGGGCAAAGCTAACCACAGATTGTCATTCATGAGCATGAGGTGTGTCGATAACATTTTATATGGGTGATGAATTTGAAAAAATTTTGTAAACATGGTAGTGCTGCGAACAACTTCGATTACATTCTTATTTGGTATCAATAAGGGCGGTAAACCGAGAATAAACTTCAACCGCGCTCATGAATTACAAGTCTGTGGTTCGCTTAAGTGAGAAATCTTAAATTTTGTTTTTGTATGATGGGCGTATCTGCTGATATTTTAGACTGCTGATATTTTCGCCTAATTATTTCTCTTGTACAGTTTTGGCTTATTTCCTTAAAAAAATTCACTGACGCCAGTTAGTGAAAGAATAATTTACTGTTTGTTTTCAGATACATTCGTTGAAAATGTTTTAGCGATTCCTACTGCTACGAATAAAAAAACTTATTCGCAAAATGTGGCGCGGCTTGCTTAACACAGTTTCAGGAAAATTAACAAAATATATTCAAAACACGTAATCGTTGTCTGAGATGGGAAGATACTGTTGTACAATTGTACAATTTTGGGGACAATTCCACATTTCCCCTCTAGTATAAATTGTGTGTGGTTTTGAATTTATCCTAGTCTTTCTATCTTGCCTTGTTTAGTTTTAAGAATTAAATAAAAACTATTCTCATTGAAATATATTGTAAAATTGGCATTTTATAGTTTGGTACTTGTCGCAATAATCGGGTATGCAAATAAACTTATGTATGATTTTATATGTCGGACTCTAGAGAATAAAAAAATAAAGTCGAAAATAATGGAAGCAACAGTGGAAAATAGAAAATTGGGAAAGTTTTTAAAGTTGTAATTCCTTTAAGACTAACAGATCATTGTTTTTCCGATTAGTGCAAAAACGTAAATGGGCCGATTTGGATTCGAACTCACATTCGCTGGACGATCGTTTCGATGTTTGTGAAGCAGCAGGAGAATTTTATATGTAAAACATAAAATATACACACGTTTATCAGATTGTTTACTAATGTGAACCTTGATTCAGATGTTCACGTATAAGGCTGGCTACAATTTTATGGGCACTTAAGTACAATGGAAAACACCCATCACTGATCGGCATACATATTATACTGCAACAAGAACAAAGCACTACTTGAGAGGGTAGGTAGTAGTGACACACTAGTGCGTCACTAAAATTTAACAACAATCTACACATAAGTAATAAGTATCCAGTGAATACAGCTGAATGAATTCAGTTTGAATTTTTGTTCAGTGCTGTGGTCTTCATGTTGTGCGTATTTTACTTGGCATACTTCTCATTGAATTGACGTTTATTTCTATTGATAGTGTTAGCATTTGGTGTGGAACAGTTAAGACTATACTTCACAGGATCATTTCTGTAGTCAGTCTTCAATTACTTTCATTGCAAAATGAAAAATACCACACCCGCGATGAAGAGGAATATCGTTTTATCTGTAGCGTGAGGTTTTGAACTTTGCCTTTTTTGAGATCGCAGCAATGAGATCTTTTGGGGCAAAGTTTCTTCGATGATCGCTCGATTAACGGATAAAACGACTTCTGAGTGGTGTTCTTACCAACTTTTTAAATAAATCAATTTCATAAAATTCAGGTGAATAGAAGTCGCCTTTTATTTTATGAAACGAAAAAGTATGTAGTAATTTGTATTTATATTAAAAAATTAATTTCTAACTTTAAATTCAAATTCCTAGCACTTATCATTGCGATTTTTGAAGGATTCATTCAGCGCGTTCTGGTTATATAAATTGTTGACTATGCTGATAAATTTTTATCTAGGCCAAATCTTTCGAAATTCGAAAAATAATATACATACAAATTTATTTAAAATTAATAAATAAAAAAAAACAGCATAAACAACAAAATAAAGAAGAAAATAATTTAATCTTCTAAAACAGACAATCATGAAACGCGGAAAACGAAAAAATTAATTACCTAGAATTGCTGGCCCATGTTTATTTAAGTAATTCACTTGGTATTTGCAGTTTCTTGCATATGATCTTTTGCCGGAAACGTGTTCCCTTTTCTAACATACTTACCACTTAAATATATCTAGGATATTTACATTTGTTGGTTTTTTTTTATAAATTCAGTGGCTTCTTAGGCCAGCGCATTTTTAAATATTTGTTTTCATTTGACCTTGTCGCTCGTGGTAAATAAAATTCCCGTAAAAAATTCAAAATCGGTATTGTCATGTTCTAATTACTAACTTATAACTAATTTTTACAAAAGAAAATAAAACTATTTACAAAATCAAAAAACAAACTATTTACAAAATATAAAAATAAAAATAAAATATAGCATTTCACGGATTCAATTCTTGTCCCATTTGGGATCTGTAACGTTATACGTTTCATAGCATCAGAGATAGAATACTATGTTTGACTGAAGGTCAAACAACAAACCTCTATCCTCTAGCCTATCCGACCGCACGATGTCATCGAAACCATCCCGCGTGATTTTGCATTCAACAACTAGGCGGTTTTCCCTTTCTTCTCATTTGCCTTGGAAACCGATGACTGACTCCATCATGAACCCATCAATTCGCCTACTCTTCGCCGTTTTATAAATCAGCGCACAAGATGGGCGGTTGTAGTGCCCCTGTCCGTTTCGCCGCGATCAAGACCCAGGGAGCACCTGAGGACTCCCCTCTCCGTGACCCTCAGCCTTTCCATCTGGTGGGATGGTATATTGCACCAGATAGGAAAGGCATAAGAGACTACAGGCCTTATTACGCTAAGTTCCCTTTCCGGGCCAATGCAGGCTAGTACAAACAGAACACCCGCTTTGCTTCCCCGTCCGCATAGGCTATTATGATCTCACAGTTAGTCGGTTGCGGAATATCCGCCAAGTACAAATTATACAAGACTGGCCCTAGTATCGAGCCCTGAGGAACCCCCGCGTGCACCTCGTGGCAATCCGACTTTTCCAGTCCTATCTCAACTATGATAGTTCGTTCGCCCATGTAATTGACGACCAGCCTAGCAAGCTGTTTGCCAAACAAGGTTTTCTTATAGGCTATGGCCTCCTTTCAAACTGACCAGAAGGCCTGGCGAAATTCTAGGTCATGTTCGTAAGAGTCATGCATGGCTCGTCGAAAGAACCCCCCTGAAACCAAATTGGAAGTCCCCCAGGACGCCATTGTCCTCCACATGCTCACGAATTTTGACAAATATCAGTTTCTCAACGAGCTTCCCGATGCTTGACAGCAGTGCAGTTCCCCGGCTTCAAGATGGGGATCGTCCTAGCGTGCTTCCATGTTCTGGGGTAATTCGAGTCCGAGTCTGGTTGAAGATTCGAGTCCGTTTTTACGGGAATAGAGTCGATCCGGTGTAGTAATTCAGCGTGTCCGGAATGCCCCGATATCAAAACGCCACAATCTCTGATTCTCACCAGGGATGTAGCGGCTGCCGATTCGGCCATGATATCAGGAGTACAGGTGTTCACGATAGCACTAAGTGCAGTACCTGACGTCGTGCCCATTGCCACACTAACGCTAATCAGTGCTGATCTTTGAATTTTCATCAAGGAATTCAGAATATATTTCATTTGGAGGGACCTCCACCAAACTACGATACCATAGAATAGGTATTGGTCTGACTATAGCAGTATAAATCCACATGGTGATCTTAGGAGACAGTCCCCCAGCGCTTTCCTATCGCCCCTTTACAACAGTAAAGAGCAACAGACGCCTTTTTCACCCTCTCCTCCACATTCGGTTTCCAAGACAGTGTTCTGTCGAGAATTATCCCCAGATACTTGACCTTTTCAGTCAACTGTAATTGCGCCCCATTAACTGATGGCAGTTCAAAGGCGGGTATTTTAAATTTCCGAAAGAACAAGATAAGCTCGGTTTTAAGTGGGTTAAGTGATAGTCCGTTGTTAGCGGTCCAGTTCGAAATTAGACTAAGTAGGATGGTTGTACGAATGCTAAGTAAATTGAGGTTCCTACCCGTACAGATGATAGCAATATCATCGGCATAGGCAAAGACCTGGCATTCGGCCCTGTCCAATTCAAGAAGCAGTTCATTGATAGAAGTTAACCATAATAGTGGAGACAGAACTCCCCCCTGCGGTGTCCCCCTGTTAACGTTCCTAGCAATTCCCAATTCCCAATTAGGCGTGTCACTAAGCTATCGACTCCTAGATTCTGTAACGACCTAAGAATTGGCGAAGGTTGAATGTTATTGAAGGCTCCCTCGATGTCCAGGAAGGTCCCTAGAGCGAAGACCTTATTCTCAAGAGAGTTTTATACTATGCTGACTATAGAGTGGAGAGCCGTCTCAGTTGACCTGCCCTTGATATAGGCATGCTGAGAACTCGGTAGTAGATTCTGTGGAAGATTACTTCGAACGTGAATGTCCAGTAACCTTTCAAATGTCTTAAGAACAAAGGATGATAGACTGAATGGTCTAAAGTCCTTTGGTTTGGCATGAGACCATTTGACCGCTTTCGGGACGAAAACATCTTTGGTTTGCTTCCAAATGCTAGGAATGACTTCCAGCATAAGGCAGCCCCTGAAGATTGCCTCCAACCAACTACAAGATACGTATAGTGCGTCCTGTAGTTGCGCGGGAATTATCCCGTCAGGTCCGGCTGATTTATATTGCTTAAAGCATCTAATGGCCCGTATAAGATTGTTTCTGCTCACTATTGAGCGAACTTTTTCTAAGCTAGGTGAGATTCCGCCTAACTCTTGGCTGATGACCAACACTCTTGTCATCGTTGGGAAAGTGGGTATCCAGGAGAATCCCAAGAGACTCTTCAGACTAATACGACCACGCTCCATCGTCTTTCATTAAGAACTGGTTTGGTTGGTTCCCTCAATGGATTCATAGAAGTTTCGCCAGGTTTTTCGTTTGGCCTTCTTGATTTCACCTTAATATAGATTAAGACTAATATTGTAAACGTACCAGTCCCTTTGGTCGCCGCTCTTTTTGGCCTTGTTAAAAAGCCGCCTAATGGACGATCTTAGATTCTGAAGCTCAGAGTTCTACCAATGAGGTTTTTTGTTACCCTTGGCAGCATTATAACCACTGATCTTACAGGACTCATTGAGCGCGTTCCTGCACTCATCAGTAAATTTGCCAACTAGTTATTTTAAAACTTTTTAAAAACTTCCTTTATCAGAGGTTCGATATTTATGTGGAACTGTAGATATCTATGATCAGAAAATGAGTGATCAGTAAGTACGCTCCAATCGGATACAGTTACATAGTCGTAGCCAAGTAGTAACGTTAGGTCAAGTACTTCCCTCCTAACCGAAGTTATGAAGGTCGGTTTCTCGCCTCTGTTACATATAGACAAGGTTTCGCTTATAATGAAATTAAAAAGAGACTCACCTCGATCATTGGTGCCGGTTCTCGCCCATATTGTGTGGTGCGCGTTGGCGTGGGCACCTATAATGACGCTACAATTCCGTCTTTTTGACTCCGATACAATGCCCCTGACGCACTTCGGAGGGGGTGATTCAGTATGTTCGTGCGCCATGTACGATGAAACTAATCAAATATCCCGTTGGCCGTTTTCCAGCGAGAGGCTGATGGCGGTTGTATCGCTATCACTAAAGTTCTGCAACAAAAGAGCATTAAATTTGTTCTTAATGAGTATGCAAGATCTTGGCCTACCGGGGGTTGATAGGACGAAGGTCTTGTATCCATTGCACCTGATACCACATATACGATCGTTGACCGTCCATGGTTCTTGTATCAGGGCCACATCGGCTCCACCCTTCGCAAGATGGAGAATGAGGTTGGCAGATGCTGCCTTACAGCGATGAAGATTTATCTGGAGGACTTCCATCATCTACAGGATCTTCAACTCGATCACGGTTGTCTCGTGATCACCCTCGCTAGTGATGGACAGGTCGATGATGCTGCCACTGTCGTCATCCAGTAGTGCTTCTTCAGCATCTACCGCCGTTTCAGAATGCTTTCTAGCATTTACATCTGTGACTTTCGACTTCGACTCGGCCAGTTTGCCACTCACCGTATCCACTTTGTATACCCTGAGGGGTACAATCATGAACCCAAACCGAATTAGGCCTTTGAACTCCTCTAGGGGGTTTAAGGAATCCTGGTTCAGGACCAAAACTACCTGCCGGGAGGTTCCTACAGGATCCTCAACCTTGACCACCGTCCAATCCTTTGCAGGAATGGAGGGATTGCAGTGGCTGATGATCTTTACGATCTCCTGTGGGTCAGTAGGTAAGTTTGACGGGACCCAAACCCTAGCCCTTGGTCTAGAAGGTATATCCTTCCTATCCACGGCTTTGAGTTTGGCCCTCGGCCAAACCTCACCTACCCGACTCATGGCGGACTTATACAATCGAGCTGTTCGTTCATCAGAGCAGCCGATAAGTTTAATACTTACCTGGAACCATACCGCGTCTTCGCAGATTGGCACAGGACCAGGGTTGTCGTTTACGATGTCCATGAACACCGTAAGAAGGGCTCCTTCTACAAGGCGCCATTTATCCTTGGGGATACGTCCATCCTGGGAACCTTCATCCAAGTCGACAATGATAGGCTGTCCTTCGCGACATTACTAAAGGACCTGCCGAGCACTGGGTGGCTTTTATGACTCTTAGATGAGGGACCAGGTTTAGTATCCTCCTCCACTGAACGCTGTATTTTAGTAACAGCCAGTGGAGGCTTTATCTCTACAAACTTGGATCCCTCACACAGACGCCCTTAGCCCACTCCAAGGTGTTTACCTGTGCAGGAGTGAGTGCGGCGACTGGTCGTGCAGAGAGTTGACTAACCAATCTAGTGGCCAGTCGAACATCAGCTCTCCGCTTCCGGGAGGGGCAGAGATTTTTAGTTTTCCCCGTAGTTGGGGAGGGTTGACCACCGCCCGCGTTATTCGCAGTTGCAGAGGCCCCCTTGCGTGTGAGCGCAGAAGACTTACGAGCACTAGTGCTCGAGGAAGAGCCCGTAGGCTCATGGGAAGTCACAGGTTTTTCTGTGACGAAGACTTTTTAATATTAATCTTCATGGTGATTGGGCCTCAACTTGTAGCCGCTATCTACGTCCGTAAAGATGCAATGTGTTCAAAAAGAAGGGCCCCGTGGTTGTCTATGAAGCAGGGACTTCCACGCGAGGGTTGACACTCCTCCTTATGGGACAGAGTGTTCAGAGCCAGGCCGAACCAAAGAGGGAGTCATCTCAACCTCGCCATTACCACCAACTTAATGGTGACGGATTTCGAACGTACTACAAGACTTGCCAAGTTTTAAGTGTCACAGAGTGCCTACTCAGGTCGCAGAGCACAGGACGACAGCTCGAGAGCAGAAAATCAAATAGTTACGTAAATCGTGAACCAGGGTCGTAGCAGAGTCTGTGCCAAAGAGGAGGAAGATCATTTAGAGTTACCCAGGTTGCACCGAGAGGAGGCGATCTTCACTGCAGTTTGAAAACATTTTAAATTTAAGAAGTTGTCATTACCAACCGGTTTTAAATAATTTAAAAAGGTTTTTAACTTACGTTTGGTTGCAGTCTTGCCAATGTAGCTGGTTTTTAGAACTACATTTTGGCTCATAATTACCAAGTTATTACCAAAAAACTAAAGAAAGTCAGTGCGAATGTTTACATTTTAAACTTATAATTCCAAATATCCGTGTAACGCTTAGAGCGACGACACACGACTCTAAATGTTTTTGGTTTGTGCGGCTCAGTAGAATCTCAAAAACAAAGATCATTTAAATCAGTCCACAAGTTAGGAACTTAAACGCCATGAAAGCTTTGTGTGCCTCTAGCGAAACGTACGTTGACACAAGGTGCCTCTAAATACCAGATTCTGAAAGCCTGACTTCTCTCCTACAAATCCTTAGTGCATTCTCAACCAATCTATAGTTTAGAAGTTTAGAAGTTCTGATATTATTACCACTTTTTTGCAAACGGTCCCACTGTAAAATTTATAAAAACTCCTTCGCTCGTAGCAGAGTTCCTTGAAATACAGAAGATGATTAACGACGCTTTGTTAGAGGGAAATGTTACTAGAAGGCTTCCAAAAATACTTTGTGCAACAAAGTAGTAAGAAAATCGAAATTAAATGATATCAACCATTCGGAAATATGCGTGACTCACGCGAAAGTAGTGCTCACGCACACTCACGCACGCTCACGTGAGAAAAATTTGGCCGGCTCACGTTCACGCGTGATTCACGTGAATCACGCCAATCACGTGGCTCGTGCCCATCTCTAGTCTAAATTGTTGGAGCAATTTCAAAATATTACAATGAATTGTTAATTAATTGACATAAATGGGAACAACTTCCAAAATCGTTATGGACAATAAGTATGTCAAGAAACGTCATAATTCCAAAAAAGGTATATCGCCTAAAATTTACAAGAAAAAATATAATAAAGCCCGAAAGAAATGTCGAAATGGCGTAGAGTTTGGGCTTTATAACGTTCGATTATAAGCACTATGACGGTAGTGTTTTGGTCGTTATGACATTGTGCGTTTTTATGATGATAGTTTGATGTTCCAAAGTTTAAACCAATTCCCCATTACACCCCATGAAGCGATAGGAAAGAGATATTACAAATTAATGAACTGTGTTCTTTCTTATTTATAGACTCACAGAATTTTAGACCGATTCTGAAAACCTGGATCGTGCTTAACCACTATGGACGAAATCAAAGTGAGTCTCACAAGCTAACCGGTGACCCATATGCACCCTGTACATTTCTTGTCGCTACTAATGTAGGAGTCACTTCGTCCCACTGTACATGCTGCGTGTGATTTACAAGAAAAGTTTCAAACTAAAGTCATTAGTTTAAAGTGAAAAGAAACAAATCAAAGAATCTTTTATTCATTAACGAAACATATTGAGATTGTGTTTTAGCTTCCAAAAAACTCGCTATAGTTTATGATTGTAAATTTTAATATTTCAACAGAAATCTACAAATTTCTATACAGTAGGATTTTTTGCCCTGCTTCACTTTTTCGCACAAGGAGCTTTGTGATTTGAAATTCATTCGCCGTTTTACAGAAATAATAAAAAAAATGGGAGCTTTCATCTCTTTCCATAATAGAGTGAAATATAAATTTTATTAACTTTGTTGATAATGACGAAAATTAAAATATTTATTAAATAAAATATTATAATAAATTCACTGCCACTATTTTACTATTTACTGATTAAAATTTACATGAATTACATTATGCCTTTCCTATGAGTTTTTTGTTGATTGGACAAATATGGACATGACACTCATGGGATGAATGCATATGGTAATTTCACACAATCAATAGCTGGCTCACAAACTGATGGCTTAGAAGCAAATTCTGGTATCTGCACTTTATTAAATAACAACAATATTAGTTAAAATCCCCAGTACCTACTATATATTATAATAAACCTAATTTTTCTTGTAAGCACAACTATTTATCTCCAATAACACAGTTCAACAAAGTTTAAGGTTTTAAAAATCCCTCGGGGTTTCTTTCTAAAGCTCTTGGGTGTATCTAAAGGTTCTTAGGGCCAATGAATCAAAATTTGATATTCATTTTCGTATTTCACGGTATCCAGATGGCGCTGTAGTACAAAAATTGCATTTTAAATTTCTAATTTCATGGCAAAAAAAATAATTTTATTCAATATACGGTAGATATTAATGAAGTGGGTCCATTATCGGTAGGGTATTGTAAAAAAAATACAAAATGGTTAGTTTTTCAAAATTTGAATTTTTGCGGGAAAGTTTTTTTTTGGCTGAATTTAAATTTTTTGAGTTTTGTACTTATCTAATCAATGGATTGGTTTGTTTTTTTGCGTGTTCATAATAAATTATTGCTCTTTGAAACAAAGTTCGCAAGAAATGTAGTTTATTTGGAATTTTATTGAAAAAACACACTTTTTTCACGTTTTTGCACTTTGAAACTGTTATCTCCCATTTACAATTTTGTAAACTAAATAGAATTTGGTTACAAAGAAGAGGCGATAACCAAAATAGTGCATGGATCTTACTGAAAACATTTTTCTTTTTTCTTGCAACTGTCTGCTCTTATTGTCTGCATTTTACTGGCGGCCATTATTTTTAAATTAATTTTTTTACTACATCGCCGTTTGTATGGAGTCAACTCTGAAAATAAATACCACATTCTGATACATTTACCCTGATTGATTTTTAGTGCATTCTTTGACATCCTACACATTGTTCATTCTTTGTTTGCTTTTCATTCTACGTGTATCGTTGCTTATAATATAAAAAGAAGAAAAAGTGTATAACAATGGAAGAGGGAAATAATAAAATACATAAAGTATTTTTATAAGACTTTTCTTTTGTTCATTTTCTTTAAAAATGGACCAGTTCCTAACGAACTGATAGGATATAGAATTGAGAATAATATTAAGAATAATGGACTCCAATAAGATGCAGACAGTTGCAACGTAAAAGAAAAAGGGTTTCTGTAAAATCCATGCACTTTTATGTTTACATTGTTGGATTTCCTTCCCGACTGCAGGTACCCTATACTATTTTTCGCATAAAATGTTAATGCGCTATTTTTGCTATCGCCTCTTCCTTGTAGCTACTAAAACCGCTATCATCAGTTTCGAAGAGTAAAAACAATAAAAAAGGGAGAAATTTCCTTAAAATTCCAAATAAACTGCATTTATTACGTACTTTGTTTCAAGGGAATTAGTTTATTATGAACATGCAACAACCAACCTGATCTGGTGATTAGATGAATAAAAAAAACTACAAAATCTGAATTCATCCGCAAAAACATTTGCCGCAAATATAAAATTTTTCTTTTTTCTTACCAAAATATATCTTTTTTTTTATAAAAAACCTCGCAAGTTGAAAAATAATGGGCCCATTTCATTAATTTCTGTTAAGCGGCTATTAGACGATCAAGCGCGGCTTGATGAGAAAAAATGGTTTGCTATTAAACGATCAAGCCCACACAACAAGCATCAGTGTAAAAAGATCTGAACAGTAATGTTTACATTCAGAATGTGGCGCGAGTTGGTTGCAGCTTTGGTCATCAACGAATTAATAGAAGATATATATTTTATATTTATTTTTCGTTTTAATACATTCATTGTCGCTTCTGGTTCAATGTCTTTAGTTTATCTAAAGGCTGTTCGTAAGCTTTTTGCTTTTTTTTTTATCATATTATGATATATGTCACTTTTTATGTTCCACAGATCTTGGAAACTTTCATACAATTGGATGAAATCCGCGTTCTAACCTTTACACTTCGAATGTTAACTTCAAATGAAATTTTGTATTAGGATTGACAGCAGAGCTATTACACGAGGCTTGATGGCTTGATGGCAAGCCAAAATATCAAAAATTTTTCATATTCATCAAGCCATGCTGTCGAGCACGCATTTTTTCCTATTAAACGAGCTTGATGGCTTGATGACAAGCCGCGCATTATCGTCTAATAGCCGCTTTATATATTGAATAAAATTTGGTTTTTTTACCATGAAATTTGAAGAAAATGTACTAAATCGCATTTTTTTTACTTCAGCCCCATCTTTATACGATCAAATCTGAAAATAAATATCTGAGTCTGATTAACCCGAATTGGCCGGGCGCACCCATGTGGTAACGCAAAAGATGATTGCATTAACAGCGACGTCCCATTCCAAATATTGAAAAATCAAATACCAAAGCAATTTCTCTACAACAGACAGACTCCTGTTTACAAGTTCTACAAAGCAACAAGTCATTTGTGTTTTGTGTTTGAAAGTGAAAGGTTCTTTTTCAAAAGCTTGAAAAAAAAATGGAGTACATGAAAAAGTAATTTGTACCTATTTATTGCCTATGTTGTGATTAAGTGAAATGTTTTGTGAGAAGTATATAAACAAATAAAAAAAAAAAAAAAATGGTGTCCCTTAACATCCCATGAAGGGATTGGGGAGAGCTTCTCACAATCAGTGAGATGTGCGCTTTCTAGTTTTACACTCACTGAGTGGGACCTACAGTTTCACACCGGTTCCGAACGGTATTTTGAGAAGCATTTTCATGGCTAGATACTCGATAGTGTCGCCGTCACTATGCGAGGTGACCGCCGCCGAAAGAAATAGTGCTTTTTAATTTGTGCATTAACCAATTCAACAAAACAAAACATTTTAACATGTTTTTTATGTACTATGTATGTAAGTGCGTTACCACATGGGTGCGCTAGGTACTACATATCATTTTTTTTGAATACGTTATTTTCTAATTATTCTCAATAAAATTAGTTGCTTTTAACATCAAATGTATTTTTCTAGAAAGCTGACCCTAAGTGAAGCGTTAGACTTTATTGAGGAGCTTGACAGTGACAATGACGAAGATGTGGGATAAATTTTTATTGAACCGCCAATGAATGATGGTGATATAAGTAGAGAAGATGATGCTGGAGAAGATGAAGGTGGAGTTCCAGACAAAGTGTGTTCTGCTCAGTTAAAATCCTGTTGCGAAATTGTCTTTAGAAACGGTCGCCGTCTTAGTACTGATGTAGCTGATGACAATAACAATATTGATATTGAAGAAGCCTTAGTAGACGTTTTGAATAACTCAGATGCGAATTTGTCTATTGGTTTGCTAGAGAATAGTAGAGTATCTGAATCTCCATCATCAATATCCCTAAACAAGGTAAAACCCAATACTTCGAATGCCCACTACCACAGGCGAACAGAGATACGAACTTCACTTGGATAACAAAGTGTACAGTCGCATCGATTCCAATCTTTCCTCAAGGCAACTAAAAAGACTGCAGTTTCTTTCAGCCACATGAACAGTTTAAAAAGTTTTTCGATGATACTTTGATACAGCACATTGCCAATAAATCGAACGAATATTCGAGGAATTTCGAGGAAAACCGAACCCAAATATTACTATAGAAGATCTACGTACGTTTATTGGAATTCTACTAGTGACGGGATACTGCGGTCCAACAAGATTTAAAGATATGTGGTCAATTGACGGAGATTTGAAAAACGAACTTGTTTATGCATCGAGACCGATTTGTTGAGATGTGCAACTGTATTCACTTTGTAGTTTCAGGATAAAAAAATTGGGAAGGAGATAAAATGTGGAAGCTGCGATCGATCACAGATCACATAAAAGCTAATATGTTAAAAAATGTTCATCCGGAACAAAATCTATCATACGACGAAAGTATGATATCATATTTCGGAAAGCACGGGTACAAGCAATATATAAAAGGAAAACCGATACGATGTGGATATAAAGTATGGTCCCTGGGTACTGCCAATGGATATTTGATCAATTTTGAGATTTATCAAGGCCAAAATCCACGAGCAAATAAACAATATGAACAGTGTTTTGGAAAATGCGCCGCTCCATGGATAAATATGATTGATGATTTTACTGAAGGAGTACAGAATTTTCCATTTTCCTTTTATTTCGACAATTTATTTACGAGTTTTCCATTACTGCAGTATTTAAAAAATCGAGGATATATCGCCACAGGCACCATTCGGGTGCCTTTTTGGGTATACCAAAACGCTCCCCATTGACTGATGAAAAAAATTATTAAGAAAAAAGAAAAACGAGATTTTACTACTACTGCTTCTGTGAGAGATAGTGGTATACATTTGACAAAATGGTTGGACAATTCGGCTGTCTCCATTGCATCAATAGCGTTCAGCCTTAGCCCAGTATCAAAGGCTTTGCGATATTCAAGAGAAGAAAGAATGAAAATAAATGTTCAACGCCCATGTGTAGTAACAGAATATATCAAGAACATGGCTGGAGTTGATCGCTTGGATCAAAATGTGAGCCTATATCGAATTGGTTATAGAGGTAAGAAATGATGGAGCAGCATTTTCACTTGGCTAATCGATGTTTCTGTTCAAAATTCTTGGCACCTACATCGAATTGAAAAAGGTAATATGAGTCAATTAGAGTTTAGACGTCAAATAGCTAATTACTACCGCAAACATTATGGTAAAAAGCCAAAACGAAGTGGATGTCCTCCAATACCCAAACGTCGACATGGCGAAGACTCAGTATATACAACACTTCGCTTTGATGGAAAAGATCACCTTTTAATTCCAATTTCTAAAAGAAGACGTTGTGCTGGACAGTTATGTAACACCAGTGGACGTACTGCATGTTGTAAGTGAGATGTCGGCCTCTGTGTAAAATGTTTTGCTGAATATCATACTTAATGTGACCACCTGTACCGATATGACCGGTACTGTACCGAAATTTGATACTGTGTACCACTGTACCCAAGAAAAGCTTCGGTACAGGCAAATGTACCGAAATAATTTAAACAAATTGTGCTAAAAAAGCATAGCAAATGCTAAACTGGTAACACTGTAGAGAACAACAAAAAATATTTATGATTGTCGTTGCTTTGTGCTTAGTTTTTCGTTTTTCAGTGTCATCATCACTGTCATAGATAAACCTTTTTAATAGTACAACTGACCTTTTTTTTGGTACATTTTGAACATCAAAAGTACCATTGTGAGGTACAAAAAACTAATTTTTTAAGGAGAGTGCTACAAAGACAGTTCTATTTCGCATCCCTGACACAAAATAAGAGAGAGAGGAGAGGTGCTCAATGAGCACTGCTCATTACACCTGCTATTGATGACAGTTGTCAAATGTAAGTGACTTGCGCGCATTGCATTTCTATTATTTAAGAATTGAAATAATTTATCGGGACAAAATGTCGAGGAAGAAGCGTGGAATTAATGTGCTCAATGAAAATTTAAAAGAAAAATATAATTTTATTCAAAAAACGAAGAGCGATAGTGATGTTCTATGCAACGTATGCAACACCAAATTTAATATATCTCACGGCGGTAAATCGGATATAGAATCCCATATAAAATCGTCACACCACCAAAAAGCATTGAGTGCCGCTTTGTTCAGTAATTCAATGACAAAATACTGTAATAGTGTAACACTGAGCAAATCTGATTTGGATATAGCAGCCTGTGAGGGTGTGTGGGCATATCATGTAATACGATCGAACCACAGTTTTCGTTCTGCTGACTGTGCCTCCAAAATCATTCGAAGTTGTTTTGCTCTACAGAAGTTCACTTACGCACGCACGAAATGTGAGTCCATTGCTACCGGTGTGATTGCACCATATGTTTTTCGAGAACTTCAAAGAAATTTGACTGATTCTCAATTTGTGATATTAATCACAGACGCTTCTAATCATGGAAACATAAAAATGTTTCCCGTGTTGGTTCGCTACTTTTCGGAAAAAGAAGGCGTCAAAGTTAAAATCGCCCAGCTCACAGCTGAATGTGGTGAGAGTTCTAACGTGATTGTGGCCTTGTTGAATGGAGCACTAGATAAATTCGGAATATGCAAAATATGCATTTAAAAATAATGCAAAAAATGTTTAACTTTTTTTAAATAAGATATTTATTAAAGTTTCAACAGGTATTGAAATATTGTCATATTAAATATTAATTTTCGTCGAATAAAACATTTTAATTTGGTATAATTTTAAAATTATGGAATTTTTTATTGTACCGAAATTTGTTTGCCAAATGGTGGTCACATTAATCATACTAAAAACCGTATACAAATTTAAATTTGTGAAAAATCTTTATCAATAAAAATAATTTTATGTAGAATATACTCAATTTCTTTTTACTTGTGTAGTTCCTGGTGTACCCATATGTAACCGCCCTTTCTGGCCGACCTGGGGGCGGGGTAAAAATTTTAGGTATTGGGGAAATTTTCTTTGACCCTATTGATAAATAATTAGCGACTCTAAAAACCCTTAGATACACTATTGCAGTAATTTTAATAACATTAGAAAATATTTTTATTTCTACATATATTCGTATTACATATGTTCTACATATGTACATACATATGTTACTTTAGAGAAAACGTAGGGTGACCCGAAAATACTGACTTCAGATTCGGACTTCGTGGACTGAAGAGTTTTAGAAACTGTTAAGAAACCTCGAGGAATTTTTTGTCTGTTGTACAGCGTAATTATTCGGGAATGCCTGTAATTAGAAGTCGCTATTACCCACTTGGTGTCTGTCATTATCCTTTAAAAATTGTACTTAAATGGAATTTGAAAAAAAAAACAAGACAAACTGCTTTGTCACTTTTCTTGAAATTTTGTTTAAAGGAGTTACTAGGGTTTGCTTCCAAACCATCCATATGTGTTGTGTGTTTGCAAACTATTGATAGGCTATTGGTGAATGAAGGGTTTCTAAATGAGATTTGACGAACATGTTCCATACCACCAAGTATTGCTACGAATATTTGAGTGAAGGTTAGGCCAATGATTTGGTCATTACTCGAGCTAGCCTGCATCATACATGTGTTATCAAACAGAAAAAAATAATGTGAAATGCATATAACCTGAAAACCAAAAATTAAAACTTTTGCGCCCCAGCCGAGAGTCGTACATAATGGCTTGGTCGCTTAGTACTGGATGCTAATGGCAAACTCAATTTACAAGGATTTATTAGCCACACCCACCCGACATACCACATGGACTACCATAGGATGTTTTAATATTATTATTCTGCTAAATTTAAAATTTTTTTATTCCGCTAAATTTACAAAAGTGTTGTCGGACTTTTTGGTGGTCATGAGACATTTAATTTTTATCGTTGCCATCAGCCAAAATATTTCCAAACTATATTTTGGTTTGCTAGACAAAAATATTTTGCTACATTTGAAGAAGAAAATAAACAGGTTGTAACAATAGAAAATACTTTGGCCAATACATTTTTTAAACTATTGCAATTTGTTGAGCTGCGACTTGAGAAATTATTTCACACTTTCGCTCGAATCAACACATGGCATGGACTGCTGCTCTTGATGTCAACCATCAATCATATTTAGACCAGACGCTCGATGAACTTGAAATGACGTTTCTAAAAATATTGAAAAAGTCTTCCCCAACAAACATTAAGGTTTTCTTTGTTTAGATTTAATATTTTGTTTGTTTCGGGTGGAACAATTTTTACCAACAGTAACAGGATAAATGAGAGATTTAGTTTCTTTACATTTCGATTCCAAACAAGAAACCAATTAACTAATTTAGATGCATAGTAATAGTCCATTGAGGTATTATTGAGGGTCATGTCTTTCATTTTCCCCAAAGAATGAGATTTATCGAGCGAATGTTTAAAGTAGAACTACAATTAAGCCGATGATAGTAGAAATCTAATTAGTCAACACTGATTTGATATTGACTCATGTTGTTTCTGCAATCACCGATTCAATTACATCCCGATGTGTGATGAAATGCGGTTTTGTAGTTAGAGTTCGCCTCTATTGCACACCATAATTTAAAAATTAAGTGCATAATTTTGATAGTGGCAGCCCCTAAGAGGGTTCTACGTCCTGAGAAATAATAAATCCAAAACCTTAAGAGCAAGTTCCAATGTCAACACACTCCTCAAAGAGCCTGAAGTTGGTGGCGGAAATTTAAAAAAGGCTTTTCAACTCTTATACATTGTCATTAGAATACCAGAGGATCGAGTGTTTTTCTAATTTACATTTTATTTATCCTTTAGATTTATTAGGAATAGTTCGGTTTTAATAAAACGAGTTCATTCTCATTAAGCAAAACTACAGCTGCATCAGTGTATGGACGGAGACTATCGACGTAGTGTAAAATACGAGCTGTATGACTTCAGTATATCCCGAGTGAATCAAAATAGAGCGATAAAGTTTGCAAGGTAATGCTAGTAAAATGAAAAAGAAACCGGAGAAGACTCCGCTGGAAGGATCAGATGGATGAAGCCATGCTAAAACTTGGTGTACCAATTGGTGGTACGAAAATGTGAAGAATGGAAACGGTGGATGTGGCGATTTTATTAAAAATAGTGGTATTCATGCAAGCAAGAAAACCTAGAACTTTTGCTCAGCGTAAGTTTGCCCCGAAGCGTTTCATGAGGCACCAAATAAAGTTCCTCAGTGTATCTATGCAGCAATTGTCAAAAAAGGCTGATAAAGTAAATATACATATATACATATTCATATACATATACTTACGTATATGCTTTACCTATTCCATTATTTTATTTTTTTCACATAAATCAAAAACTCTCTTTTTTGCAATAAAAAAATATTGAAAAGTTTTTACGTTTCTTTTTCCAGGTTTGCTCAGCAAATTTGCCTCGAAAACTTTCCACTTTTGTGCAAGTCGCTTTGTATGGGAAATTTGTTTGTTTTGACGTTTGCTGTGCAAGTTTACGATGTTTTCGAGTTTACGAGGTTCGTTCGAGCTTTGATGAAGACCACTAATGTTTATTCAATTTTATTAAAGATACTGCAATTTTTAAGTGAATCCAATTTCTAGGCGGTGCTTATTTTTATTGTATTTATAATATTTGACATTCTAATGTTACCGTGTTATACAGTTATGCAGAAGATAATAATTCATCAAGAATTCATCAATTCTATGTTAATGTTCCTACATAGTGTAGTTCACAAAGTTACCAGCAATATTCTGGCTTACAACATTACCGAATGATATCGTTGTGGATCCTCGACCACATGACGTACGAGGGTTGCCATAACATTTGTAGTGTTGCCAGGCGCAATTTGACAACACCATATTGGAAAGTGTTATAGTTTTGGAACGAAGTTCCTTATCGCACGTTGCGGGTTGGTGGCTAAATGAAAAAATTTTAAATACCATTTTTTTAACTACTTTATTTCAACCCATTATTGCCAACTATATTGGGTACCTTTGGTTTGGTTTGGTTTAATGGGAAGTTTTTGTTTATTACATATTGTAGTTTTGAACCCAATAAAAAGTAAATTTAGAAAAGCCAAAGTGAAAGACTGGCAAATCCATGAAGTACAACCCTGAGCATGGAATTACATTTAGCAGCACACTTACTCTTACACTCGTACTTTTGGTTTGGTTTGTGTCTAGAAATGTCTAGAGAGAAATTTCTTGTTTAACGGGAAGTTTTATAGGTGGAGCTTGTTTGTTACATATTGTAGCTTTGAACAGAATAAAAAGTAAATTTATAAAAGCCAAAGTGAAAGAATCAAATTTTCTTAAATAAGTGCGTTTTCTTAAAACAAGTAAATTTTCTCAAAAAAATACCTATTCATATTCTTAAACCGAGTACCTTTTCTTATAAAAAAATACCTTATCTTAAAGAAGTACCTTTACTTAAAAAAGTAAATTTTCTTACCAAAAGTACATTTTCTTAAAAAATTTGATTTTTTTAAATAAGTAAATTTTTTAAAAAAGTACATTATTTTGCAACAAATTGCAACAAAAGAGTACCTTTTATGTAAAACAAACTAACTTTTCTTAAGATAAGTACCTACTCTTAAAATTGTACCTGTTCTTGAAAAAAGGACCAATTCAAAAAATTCATTTTCTTCAAAAAACAACCTCTTGAAAAAAAAACTTCTCTTGAAAAAAAACCTTCTCTTATAAAAATCCCTTTTCTTAAAAGTACCTTTTCTTAAAAATAAAATAATACCTTTTCTTTTCCTTTCTTGAGATAATTAGCCCTTCTGAAAATAAGAAAATTTTCTTTAAAAAAAAGGACCACTTCTTTAAAAAGTACCAGTTCATAAAAAAGTACTTCTTTGTAAAAAAGATTCATACTCTTAGGCTTTCTCTTACAGAAAGTACTTCTTATTAAAAATGGTACATTTTCTTAAAAATAAATAAAGAAGTACCTCTCATTAAAGAAAGAACCTTTTCGGGAAAATATCATATATATTCTTACAAAAGCACCTAAAAAAATACTTTTTTTTTTCAAAAAATCATTCAACGAATAAAAAATTTCTTAAAAAAAGTTAATCATTTTACAAAAAGTATCTTTCCTTAAAGATCATTTAAATTATCGTATATTTCAACGGTCGCCTTAGGCGTGTTGTATTTAACTATTACGTATTATAAAGCGAAAGCAACTTCGTTCCAACCGGGTGTCCCCTAACACCTCATGTAATTTTTAAGTTAACGTTACTTAGAACCCGTTGACGTCCGAGCATTATTTCTGGTGTTTTCAGTGACTCCAAAAACTGCATCTCAGTAAAAGCTGGAATTAACTTGTTCACATTTTCGTGCGAATATTTTTCACAATCTTCGACGGGGATTATCAAGAGAAGAGTGCATTGATGAACTTAAATCTTTATATGATCTTATGATGCACCATCCAACAGTACTGTGAAAAACTGGTATAATGAATTTAATTGGGGTCGACCTTCTAAGCAATACAAATTTCGCGAAGGTCGACCGAGATCGGTTATCATCATCGATGCGGTGCGCGAACTGATATGGCAAGATCGTCATGTGGTACACCGTGACGTACAGGCAACTTTGGATATTACTGTCACTCCCATACATTCAATACCGCATAAATATTTGACTGTAAAAAAATTTGCTCGCGGTGGATACCGAACAATTTGTCAATCGCTCAAAAAAAGTCGCAGTCAAGGAAATGTTGAAAAAATGCTTCAGATTGCGACAGGCGACGAATTGTGGATCTAAGGATATGAACCTGAGACTAAACAGCACATGTTCACACATGAAGCCTGCTTCTTCGGCATAACTGTGGCAACAGTTCCGTTAGAGGGCCGCACAGTGGGGCCGATTGGATAAAACACGGTTATAATATCGCAACTTTTAAAGCTTTGTTCTGATCATTTTGGGACGTACCAGACATTTGTAGAGTAAAAGTCAAGCTTTCAGAATATTGCATTCTATGAAATTTATGAAGATTTAACTTTTTTTTAACATATTAAACTCTCCTGAGCTCATTTATGCGTAGCATCTCTTTCTTTTTTTGGCGTGTATTTGAGAACATTTCAATATACAATAAAAGTAAAAAAATATATTAAATGCCCTGAGGAGAATTTTTGCCAAACACTGACATTGGTGTGTTTACAGGTTTGCTTTTACAGGTACACTTTGAGAAGTCGGCTTTTCCAGACGGCTGCAGATAGCTTAAAAGAAGAGTTAGTTACAGAAATCTGAAAAAATTCAATGGAAAAATTTTAAATTCTAAACTTTGATAGAAAATATCTTAATAATGGTAAAAGATATTTCCCAACACTTGTCATATTTTTTCGTTGTCTTGCACAGTAGATTCTCAAAATTAAAAAATCTTTGTAATCGGCCTATAAGTGTAGAAGTATCAGAACTTTGACACCCTGTATCACCAACACAGGTTGTCCCTGAATGCAATATTCTGGAAGCTCTTCTACAAATATTTGGCACATTCCAAAATTATCAGAACAATATTTTGAAAGTTCTGATATTATTACCTTGTTTTTTCCAATCGGCCCCACTGTGCACCGCATGATGTTTGTGAACTAAATAAAACCAACCCCCAAAGAGGAATAATTCTTCATCACGACAGTACTATCTCTCAGACATCGGCTCAAATAAACTCGAATTTGACAACCAAACACATTGATTTGGTGGGTCATCCGCCTTAGAGCCGCGATTTGGCACCTTATGATTTCGTTTTTCTCTACCATGGCGTGGTCGACGCATGTTTTGGAGCTACCTCATTCTGAGTGGCAAGCAGTCTTCGGAAATTGGTTCAAACATATGCAAAAGTTTATTGATCTTCTTGGGGAATGCTATGAAAATCACTAAAACCAATTTCAATCGCTAATATTTGCTTTTTCGTTATCAGAGCACAAGTATAAACAGTAACCCTGGTAAAGGGTATTTCACGTTCCAGAAAAATAAAATAAAATTTTAATTTTATAAACAGCACAATGGACAAATTTTTGTTACACAAAATATTAATTCCCCTACAGTTTTTACCACTAGATTAAATCCATCAGCATTTTTTTTTGACATTTTACAAATTCCGAAGACGGTTGTTACATATTTGATTTTGCCTTTAAGCGAAATTGTACTCTGCTTTCTTAGCATGTTTTCTTTACCTCGCTTGTCAAAAATATTCGATGAGTATTCGATCTAAGCGATATTAAGATATTTTAAGCAACTCTTCATACAAACTGGTCGAAAAAGTACCAATACAATTGAAGCCCCTGGTGGAAGAAGGTGTTAACTCACTTTTTCCAGAACAATATTTTCCTTCTCTCAATGTTTCCATGGTATCTGACTTAAAAAAAATTTTAAATTTAATTTTAATAATTTAAATATCAGGTGGTGACTTTTTTTTTATCTAAAACAAAATCAGATACCATGGAAACATTAAAAGAAAGAAAATATTCTTAAAAAAAAAGTTAGATAACACCTTCTTCCACCAGGGTCTTCAATTGGTATTTTTTGTTATTCCAGCTAAACTAAAAATTCGACTACTTTGTTTGAGAAGGTAAGCGAAATACAACCCAACACAAAAGGTAGAAAAATTAGCTTAGTAAGGACACAGAACCCATACAAAAATACAGGATGTGAGCCATTTTATTGGGCAACATTCTCCCCCGTGACTCGCTGAGAGGGCAGAAAATGCAACATCACAAACGAACACATAAAGGCACTTTTAGGGCAAAGGGCAGAAAAAATGTGTCAAATTTTTTCAGAAACGAAATAGCCATAAGTAGAAAATATCAGGTCCTGACTTTTTAAATCCGTTTCAAAGTGGAAAAATTATGTGTATTGAAACGTGTTACCATCCAAATTGTTTTGGATATAAAACGATATTTCATTGTGAAACGCATAAAAATTTAATTTTCTAAATAATCTAATGTTTCAATAAATATAATTTTCTGTTAAATGTTAATAAAAGTTGAATTATATTCAAATCTTAAAAAGAGGCACAAAGACTAAGTAAGTACCCACTAGTTTAAATAGATTTTTGTTTCTGGTGATCAATTTACATTTTGTCACTTATTTATGGGAGTTATCCTTATTATTATCTTCCATTAGGGACCGTAAAAGGGTCAGGTTCATTCAGTGACCATAAAAGGGTCAGAGTGTCACTGTTTTTTTATTGTGAATAAATAAATATCTACTGACATTTGCTTGTAATTGTGTTTTCACATTAGTTGAAATTGAATATCGTAATGAGTCTCTCTATTCCACCACGATAATAGGGGAAATAATCGATATAAATATTCATCGCGATGAATCTATGCAACTTCACATGCGACGTTTCTTCCAGTCTTAGCAGAAATAATTTACAATCTAATAAAAGATTGCACTGAATATTTCCAATAACCATAAAATATTATGAATATGGATATTTTTACGATCAAATTTTCTTCGATTTGTCGCTGAAAACAAAGGCGTTTAATACAAATTGATTGGTCGAGTGAGGGAATCACTGCAATGTTTGTTATATTTCTTACGCGTTGAATTTCGATATAGAAATTAATTGAAAAGCGATTTCTGCAGTTAAGCCAACAACGTCATATTAAAATAGCAAATTTAAATGGATTTTCTCAGCAGTAGAAGTCACAAATTGGCATAACTTACCATAACTGTAGGTTTATCAGTGTATTTACTGTTATCGTCGTTTAATTGATTCGTGGCGGCCATCGACTTTAACTATTTAATGGTATAAATGTAGTGATGTGGCATGCGGAGATGGAGAGTACCATTTTATGACCATGACCACAATTTAATTGAAAACTTGTTAACCTTGAGGGGAAGTCATTTGCTTAAAATTGACGTAAACTCATACATAACATCAAAACACCGATTTCCAAAATATTTAACATTTAAACAATATATTTATAACAGGGCCCCAACTGTGGCCTCATTTATGTTTCGGGGGTTTTCTGGAAATGCAATATAATCATTTTCTTGCAGAAATCATTTTCAGAGAAAATTGATTTTTAGCCGAGCATGCTGACAATACATGTTGGCAATATCAATGTTGGTTTACATTTATGTGAAAAATTCAAATGCATTAATTGTGTTTACAAAATATTTAAAAATTTTTGGAACGACATTCCTTATCGCACGTTGCGGGATGTGTCTAAATGAAAAAAATTAAACAACTTTTTTTAACACTATTATGCTACAAGACAGTAGTATCAACTATATGGGGTACTTTTGCGTTGGCTTGTGTCTAGACTAACATATTGTTACGAATTTCCTTATTCGTCCTTTTTGGGTTTTTTTTATTCCCAATAATAAAACAAGGTTCTTTTTAAATAACGATAAACGGTTTAATTTCCTTTTATTTTACTTATATAGTACAACAGTTTACTTTATTTATAACACTTTAACAAGTCTTATATTTTACTATCAAATCGCGTTGCTTACTTTACGGGGTTTAATCACAGACATAACTCTCCATTCCAAAGACCTCCGCTATTTATACAACCTCACCATACTCAAATGAAGTTATATGTAGCGAAGTCAAGAACCTTCTAGTCGTTGTTGTTGTTTCTTATCTTTGTAGACTCATCTCGAATGGTGGATAAATATCTTAAATGAGGTGAATTCATGCTACTGGTTTAGCGAGCTGGTACGTTGTTACAATGCATAGTTTCAGGCGCAGGCAACAATATTGTTACTAATAATAATAAGTAAAAGCTTTTGCGTGCTGTTAATCACTCTACTAACAGTATGTAAATAACAGGCGGCTAGTGCTGCGCCTGAAACTATGCAGTGTAACAACGTACCAGCTCGCTAAACCAGTAGCATGAATTCACCTCAGTAAAGATAACTCTCCGCCATTCGAGATTGTTCTACAAAGATAAGCAACAACAACAATGTCTAGAAGGTTCTTGAATTCGCTAGATCTACCTTCAATTGAGTATGGTGAGTTGGTATAAATAGCGGAGGTCTTTGGAATGGAGAGTTCAGTTTGTGATTAACCGCCGTAAAGTAAGCAACGCGATTTGATAGTAAAATATAAGACTTTGTTAAAGTGTCATAAATAAAGTAAACTGTTGTACTATATAAGTAAAATAAAAGGAAGTTAAACCGTTGTAATTATCGTAATTCAAAACGAACCTTGTTTTATTATTGGGAATAAAATAACGCAAAAAGGACGAATAAGGAAATTCGTAACATTGGTGTCAGAAGTGAAATTACGAATTAAGGACAACGATGAAGTTTGAAGAACTCAAAGTTGAACAACCAAAAAAATAGTTGAGTAAATTGGATCAACCGACAGCTGGTAATAAGGTAGAGCTGCAGAGGCGATTAATAGAAGAATTCAAGCGCCGAAACATTGACATTGACAAATACCAGTTTGAATGCAAAGAAGAAATGGAGATATCTGCAAATGAAGCAACTGGTAATGTAGATGTTTCTACAATGTTTGCGGCCATGATGGAAATGTTTGCAAAATTGGACGAAAACTCTAGAATTATTAACGAGAAATTAAGCGAGAATTCTATAATTATTCAGGAAACATCAAATGCCACAAATGAGAAACTGCAAGAAATCTCCGAAGTTGTGAGCAATATGGAGATTCTAGTGAACGATCAATTCGAAAAGGTTGAACATAAGTTCGACGAAATGGGGCAGAAGATTGAAGAAGTCGAACATAAGTTCGAAGAAGTCGAACGAGAACTAAAAAATGATGTAAGCGAATTGCAAAGGAAAATGAGTGAACTTTAGTTGCAAGAGGGTCCGGTGCGAGTATTTTCTGAAGGCTCTAGTAGATTGAAAGCTCCAAGTTTCGATGGCTCTACACCATTCGACGTTTTCAAATTCCAATTCGAAATGGTCGCAATTAAGAACTTGTGGAACAGCAACGACAAAGCAGTAGAGCTAATTTTAGCACTGAAAGGCAACGCAGCAGAAGTCCTTCAGAGCATTCCCATCAGTGCCAGAAACAACTACGAGAATATACTGGCTGCGTTACAACTCAAGTAAGAAGGATTTATATCGCATGGAATTCAGAGGCCGAGTGCAACAGCATAATGAAACACTTCAGGACTTCGCAACCGATGTGGAACGCTTGGTGTTGATGGCATATCCTAGAGAACCCCAAACTTTCTTAGAGCAATTTAAGATAGAGGCATTTGTTAGGGGCATTAACGATCCTGACGTTAGATATGCGGTGTGTGCCTCACAAAAAGCTACATTTGTGGAAACAGTTTCATTTGCTTTGGCGAATGAGACGGCGAGGGTTGTTTCCAGTCAACAGACACATCATGTGCGAAGGGTAGAAACGAAAGATTTGAAAGGCGCCGTTAGCGAACTGAAAGAAGTGATTCGGATTCTCACGAAAGCGCTATGGCAAGCAACAAAATTGAAAGGTGACAATCATGGCGAACGTGGCCATATAGGGCGGGACTGTAGAGACCCGCGAAAACGGTTAAGATCTCCAGCGATAACGGCCGATACCGGACGAGTAAATGACCGTCCACATGTAATCGAGCGTAAGCAGGATTCTAAGGCTGAGATAAAAGATCAAATTATTGACGTCCGATCCCTGAGAATTGAATAGGACGACGAGTGGTTCACGGCACAGGGAAGTGATCCTGTATTGGCAAAAATTATTTTGGCAAAGGAAGAGGATAGACAATTAACGCGGAATGAAATCGCTTCAGAAAGCCCCATCTTAAAATAATATTGGGCCCAGTGGAATAGCCTGAGATTGCTAGATGGCTGTCTATACCGTGTATGGGAAAGTGAAAATGGTAAAACGGAGAAAAATCTAATTGTGGTACCTGCTTTGAAAGTGAAAGAGATAATTGCAGAATCTCATAATGGTCCGAGTGGTAGGCACCTCGGAAAAGGCAAAACTATGGAGAAACTAAGGGAACGTTTCTATTGGGTTGGTCGTCAAAAAGCTATATCCGAGTGGATTGCAGGCTGCACCCAGTGCTTGACAACTAAAGGACCAACGCGGAGGAGTTGCGAACAGAGACATCAGGAGAGCCCAAGTGCTCCCTTCGAGCGAATATCCACGGGTGTGGCTGGTCCATATCCAACAAGTAGCTCTGGGAACCAATATGCCCCAGTCGTCATGGACTACTTCAGTAAATGGCCCGAGGTGTACGCTATTCCTAATAAAGAAGCGAAAGCAATAAGCAAAGCTATCGTGAACAACTGGATAAGTCGTTTTGGTGTCCCTTTAGAACTGCATTCGGAGCAGGGTAGGAATTTTGAATCTGCCATCTTGAAAGAAATATGCGAGAGGAATGGAATTCGTGGTATAAGAACGACATCAGTGCGCCCTCGGACTGACGGCACGGTAGAGAAATTTAATCAGGCTCTTTAAGAATATTTGAGCAACATCGTCAGTAAGGATAGAAAATTCTGGGACGAACGCATACCAAAATTCCTACTAGCATACCGGTCGGCCACCCAGGATACCACTGCCCGAACACCAGTTAGTGCCGTCTTCGGGACAGAGTTAAAGCTCCCTAGAAATTTGGAGTTTGGCAACTGCCTAACATCCGACAGTGGGGAGAATGATGGTATCCCAGGAGAGCTTAGCGAACTTCACGAGTTCACGATAGCCAGGTACGACCAAGCGGCAAATTCCGAAGGATTCCATGAAGGCCAGCTAGTTGTACTGTTCAACCCACAGCGCAAGAAAGGTTTATCTCCAAATCTTCAGACTCACTGGGAAGGCCCTTACAAGGTTGTTAATCGAATAAATGACGTGGTTTATAGAATCCAGAAAAGCCAAAGTCCAAGAGCTAAAATGAAAGTCGTGCATTTGGAAAGATTAGCCCTGTATGGAAAACGGAGGGTTGAGCCTGCCCGGGACGAACAGGCTTAAGTGGGGGGGCAGTGTTACGAATAAGTAAAAGCTTTTGCGTGCTGTTAATCACTCTACTAACAGTATGTAAATAACAGACGGTTAGTGCTGCGCCTGAAAGTATGCATTGTAACAACGTACCAGCTCGCTAAACCAGTAGCATGAATTCATCTCAGTAAAGATAACTCTCCGCCATTCGGGATTGTTCTACAAAGATAAGCAACAACAACAATGTCTAGAAGGCTCTTGAATTCGCTAGATCTACCTTCAATTGAGTATGGAGAGTTCAATTTGTGATTAACCGCCGTAAAGTAAGCAACGCGATTTGATAGTAAAATATTAGACTTTGTTAAAGTGTCATAAATAAAGTAAACTGTTGTACTATATAAGTAAAATAAAAGGAAGTTAAACCGTTGTAATTATCGTAATTCAAAACGAACCTTGTTTTATTATTGGGAATAAAACAACGCAAAAAGGACGAATAAGGAAATTCGTAACAATATGTTGGCAAATTTCTTGTTACTAGGTGGAGTCTGTAACCAATATTTAGTATATATTGAAGTTTTGAACCCAAATAAAAGTAAAATTTAAAGTGTAAGAAGTTTAAAAAAGAACATCTTCTTAAATAAGTGCCTTTGCTCAAAAAAAAGTAAATTTTCCCAAACCAAAAAATACCTATTTATATTCTTAAGCAAAGTACCTTTTCTTTAAAAAAAACCTTATCCTAAAGAAGTACCTTTGCTTAAAAAACGTGAATTTTCATACAAAAAGTAACTTTTCTTAAAAAATAATTTTTTTTTAAATATTTATCTTTTCTAGAAAAAACACATTTTCTTAAAAGACGAACTTTTCTATAAAACAGTACCTTTTTTGTGAAACAAAATAACTTTTCTTGAGATTACTTATCTTAAAAACTTATCTTAAATTACTCTTAAAAATGTACCTATTCTGGAAAACAGGACAATACATTCTCTTAAAAAAATACCTTTACACTATCGAATAATTGGCCATGAAAAGCTTCTATCCGGTGTACAACTATAGGTCCCAATCAATGGGGATGACACTGGAATTTTTAAAATACGAACAAATTGTACACTATATTTAACTGAATAAGTTCAAGCACTATGTAAGTAGATAGATATATTAATTTAGAAAGTTATTAAGGATTTTCGCAGTTAAAGAAAAAATTACAGTTAAAGAAAAAATATGCCAACTTCTTGAGACCATGAAATATGTTGGTCTATTAACTTAATACATTATTCATACTCCGCACCTTTCACATTAAATTGTAGCACAGTGTTTCCCATGATTTCTATAAAAAAGTCAAAAAATACATTAATTTAAAACGGTTGTTGTGCTATCAACGGCAAATTTTGTACACGACTTTATCTCCAAACCCCACTTACAACCGACGACACAAGCGATAGGAGAGTTCCAAAGATTTGCGCTTGGTCTTTCCTTATGTGCCTGCTCTGTAACCTGTACACATTTACAAAGCTAAAGCTGCCAGCAACGGAGGCAACAGCATCCATCTAGAGATCAAATATTAATGGATTCAATGTTAGTGGGGATACCACTGAAACACAATTGAATTTTAAATCCTGTGAGAAAACAACAGCAAATTGCTATGCGGGTGATTAGAAATTAATAATTGAGTACAAGAACAAATGCCGAAAGCCTTAGGAGCAAGTGACCACATATATTTATAGAACTACGGGATTCCTTGCTATTGACTTATACGTAATACGAAAAGTGTCTTTTGTACTGGTCTCGTATCACTAATGGATGTGACATTATGTGTAATATTTTTAAATCTCCATTATCTTTTGTTCCTCGATAGTAAATTTGATTGTTTCCTTTCAGTTGACGTATAGAAAAGTTAACAGAAACCAGGAAATGACATTAAATACAATGATTTGGGAAATGGGGATATGTTTTCAAACTGATTCCAATGTGCTAAAGAAGCGGGGCGGGACTACAAGAGAACAAAATAAGAGAAGGGCTGAATGGATCGGACTGATAGGGCCTTTAGCGTAACTAAAAAATAGAGCTATGAAAATAAGGGCCATTGTCAGAATATCATGTTAGAGCTAACAATTTTTAAATTCCGTACAAACTGACAGCTAAACCCTTTAGTTAACTTTAACTGTATGATAACTGCAGATGGTGATACTGAGGGAAAATAGGTTGTTTATTTGTGTATTCCTTTAAGAGAATCAATACCGAGAATCAGTAGCAATATCTTTTGTTAATACAGATCCCGGAACAAGTCGAATTGTGATACTATCTAAAACTGAATCATTAGGATTCTGTCTAAAGGATCCATTCGAACAGGTGCTTTACGGTGTGGTTAATGACATGATATAAAACGTCTAATGACTGTTAATTCACACCTCAGAAGACAACGACATACAAAAGTTACCAGTTTCCCATACACAATAGGCCGGTTGCAAAAAATTGGTAATAATTATATAATTTCTAAACCTGATAGTTAGTCTTCGAACATACTAAGAATTTGTAGGGAAAACTGGCGGCGGCGACTGGGTCTGATAACCAGGCGGCGGCTAGCGGCGGCCGCGGTCTGTCCTAACTAACCAGGCTGCTGCTGTGCAGAGTTCAATTCTTAGGAAATTTGACCTGTTGCTGTTATAGTAGTAATATAGTAGTAATGTGTGCTGTAACCTCCCAGTGAGCAATTCTTTCTTTCTTCTCTCTCTTTTATCAGACAATTAACCGAAGCGTTTAAAATGCCTTCCGACATTTAGCCGATTATTTCTGCACATTTTCTGATTTTTCTTCAGCTGAATTCTTCACAATCTCTTAAATTTTACCCGATAATTAAGCGACATAGTCTTGACAAGCTCTGAATGAGATTTTATTTTATATTTTGCATGACCATGCAATCGAAGGGGATGTTTTCAACTTCGACACGATACTATTTAATATGTACATTTTGACGTAGAATACGTCTTACCTTACGGTATGAGGAGTCATGTCAGGTTTTTATTGTTGTAATCTTTATTTCATTGAATTTGAGGAAACGGCTAGATGAATTTTTTTAAAATTTTTTTTGTAGGTAAATGAAGATGTTATCTTTCGTTTGATGTACATTTCATATTGGTTGATATATTTCTAGTATTTTAATTTCTCAAATGAAAATTGATGTATATGTACACTCAAACATATGTGTGGTGTTTGGTTGAGTGTTTTTGGTTGCTCAACATTGCTTAGGAACATGTATCTAGTAAAAAGTGAAACGAACAGCAAGCTAATGTTGCTTGGCAACATGTATCTAGTAAAAAGTGAAACAAACAGTAAGCTAACGTAATAAAGCTTTTTTTGCGAAAGCTTCATTAAAGCTGTTGTAACATTAATTTTGAATTGTAAAGCGTAAAGCTTTCACACAACGCTCGAATGCTAATGCGAAGACTCGATAAGGTAAACCTTTTTTAATATTAGGGCGGCCCTCTCAACATTCGCAGAACTTATTTCAATAAAAATATTAATTAAAATACATAAATTAAATTAAGTTTAAAAAAATTGAACATAATATTTTTTTTTTTAACCGGACTTGAATCGAATGCCGTTGGTAAATATAAAAATTACAGCAGACAGTTGTCCGAGGCCTTCGGCCACGGACTGTCCCTGCAGGCTGTGTCAGAGACACGGCCATTAAGTTTAACGTAGAATACGCCATCCGATAAGACAGAAAACATATATAACATTAAATGATAAATAATATAAGCAAATGAATTTATTGTTATATATGTTTTCTGTCTTATCGGATGGCGTATTCTACGTTAAACTTAATGGCCGTGTCTCTGACACAGCCTGCAGGGACAGTCCGTGGCCGAAGTCCTCGGACAACTGTCTGCTGTAATTTTTTTATTTTATTTTTATTATTCAAGAATACCAACCTATGAAGAGGTTTATTTTGTTTTTTTTTTTATTACTTTACAAAAAATAAATACATATATATAATTTTAAATTAAAGTATTTTTAACTAAAACTCAGAGTATTTTCAGAGAATGATGCACATTTTTGGATATTTGTTTCGAACTGTGTAGATAAAAGTGGGACTATTTATTTTCGGGCATTTAATCAATATAATAGTCAGATTATACTCAGAAAACTCTGATCTTTTCCGAACCTTTTTCTAGATTTCTTTTCAAAATTCCCATAATAATTCTGACATAATTCTACCAAAAATTCGGCAAAATATACCGAATTTCCCAAGATAAAATGTTCCGATTTCTTGTCAACTACTCATACAAATTTCGGTAAAATTTGTGATCGAATTCAGTATCAGAATTGGCAATTTTTGCCGACTTTCTGACAGTATTCTGACCGAATTCGGAAGAAATTGTTCAATTTACTTTTCGTACTTTCCCGTCTGCACGGTTGTCACTTCATATCTCCTTTTCCTTCACGTGATTTCCTTTTTATACAATACGATCAGCTGTGCTGGGAACATGTTTTATATCAGTTGATGGTAGAACAGGTTTTCCAACAGGATGACTCATTAGTATTTGGTGTTGACAGAAACAAGGGTTGCAACTTTTGTCATTACAGCAAAAATAGATTTGTGCAACACCATTTTCAAAATGTGCAATAGACCAATAAAAACACGAGATTTGGGTAAAAGAAACGAATTTAGTAACGTGTCGATTTAGATGCGGTTAAAACAAAATTACTGCAATTTTTATTTTACTTTAATCTTTTTTGGTTTGACTGGCGTTTTTTGAATCTGTTGTATATCATGAGCGAGACCAAAAAGTTTGTCATTAGTGTGCGTAAACGTCGATCTCCCATTTTAATGAGTTAACTTTACCCATCTTTTTAACTGTTTACTAAAAATTTAGTCTAGAAAATTTCACTGGGGGTCGTCGAAAACGTAAACTCCGTGAGATATGCAAAATTCAATCATGGTCCAGTAGTTCCAACCTGTTTATTTATTTTTTTTATTAATTAATGAAGATTTTCAATTCTTTATTAAACCAAATCAAATTTAGTTTTTATCCGAATAAAAACTACTGAAATTGAGAATCACAAACCTCTCGTACTGATTTTTCAGCCACTTTCCCCAAGGGTGCATAATTTTCAAACTATCTCTGTTCTTCTTTCTCCTCCTTTTGTTTCTTTCCTCCTCTGTAACCTGAAAGTGAACACATGCAAACAAGACACATTGTTAGCATCACATACGTGGTTGTTTGTACAACAATAATCTCTGCCTGAAAATAAGTCATCAATACCATCGATGTAGCGGCAGCGAACAAACCAGCAAGTCGTCGTCGCCAAAGAGTATTGAATAGTATAGAGAACTCATGGAACGAATTGCATGACTCAGAAGCACTGGCGACATCTGGCGAATGATTCAAAACGTATTAATCTCTTTTTGTCATAACTTGATCCAGTCATAATTTGGATGTGAAAGATTGATGACTTTTGAAACATTTATGCTTTTTGTATTGCTTAATGCAATAACATTGTCGAAATGGTGCATTTATATTGAAATATTCTATAAAGAGAATAAGACTCGTTTATGCTCTTTTACTCAGACTCTCCACATGAGAGCGGAAAAATAGTGCAATAAGTTCTCTATACTATCCAATTCTTTTTGTCGTCGCTCTGTTTATGACAAAACAAAAACAATTATTTTAGTGAGCTAAATATTGCTGTATTTATTTTTACAATATTACATCTAATGTTAACGCAGATACAAGAAAAACGAAAGTGCAGAAGCAAAAGAGACTTCAGCACAACAAATGTCAAACCACAACAAACCAATTTTACACTACATTTTATGTATAATGGATGGAAGTACATTTCGTATAATGGCTCTTGGAAGACTGAATTCTGGGCGTAATCTAAACCTTGATCAATACTTATTAAATGAATTTATTAATGTTTAAAAGAGCTTGCATTTTTTTTATTTTCCAATGTAACATTTACTAATGGTTTCATAGAAATCGAACAGGTATTTTTGATGTGTTAACATCTCTACGCGCGTCTCTAGGGCAGTAAACTATCAGTTTTAATACATACGCAAGTGTTAGGTATTTAAGAGTAAATCATCGTTTGTTTGTTCGTTGCTTGGCAGTCGGTATTGAAAGTGATTATTGGGCGATTTTCATATAATTTTCCCACGCGATTTTCTCCGGAAATTCATTGCCGATTTTATTAATTTTTGGATTAAAAAGCTAGTGCGGGTTTCGACGAAGAGTTTAGGCCAAAAATTAAGGCGATCCGATATCGGCGAGTCGAGATTTAAGTGTTTTAATCTGGAGTATTAATTTGGAGTAATATTAAAAAAGTGTTTTATGTTGTTATGTTTATGAGTGCAACATCAACAACATCAACATCAATATTTATTTTATATTAAACCCACAAAAAACAAAGAGAATGCAAAGCAACAGACAAATGTACATACATACATTGTTATGTTTGTACATAAGCTACATACGTTGCTGTCTTGCTATCTCATTTTTATATATGTACGTATAACCACGTCACTATTCTCTTTGCTATGCATAAGACAAAACCGAAGATCAACATAAAACACTTTTTTAATATTACTCCAAATTAAAACACTTAAATCTCGGCTCGCCGATATCGGATCGCCTTAATTTTTGGCCTAAACTCTTCGTCGAAACCCGCACTAGCTTTTTAATCCGGCTATGAATTTCCGCACTAGCTTTTTAATCCGGCTATGAATTTCCGGAGAAAATCGCGTGGGAAAATTATATGAAAATCGCCCAATAATCACTTTCAATACCGACTGCCAAGCAACGAACAAACAAACGATGATTTACTCTTACATACCTAACACTTGCGTATGTATTAAAACTGATAGTTTACTGCCCTAAATACTTTATATTAACTCTACCTCCGGGTTTGTGGGTCTGTGTTCATAGAAATCGAACAGGTACCGTGTAACAAAAAGGTGTTAACACATCGCCCGTGAGTTCGAACACTCATTGGTTTTTTGTTATATCCCACTTTCCCTTCTAAATATCTCAAGCCTTCTATTTTTAATTGTAAGTTTTTCATATCGCAGAAGCCTCCGTCTTTCTCGCTAACTGACGGCGACAGTTCTTGACCACGAAAAAGCTTCTCTAGTGTTCGTAACCTGTATTAAACTGTAAATCGAAATCAATGAGTGCACAGATCACTGAGTGTCGGAAGCTCTCCCCTATCTCTTCATGGGATGTATATATATATATGTATATATTTCCCGCCACAACACACATATCTCTCGGTCAGAATCAAAAAGCTAGTTAAAGTTTCCCAGTGGTAAAATTTGTAATGGGGTTTAAAAATCATCGATGATCAAAGTGATCCAAAGCGAAACAAATGGTAATGTACAAAAATACCTACTACAATCTTTGCTTACGCTGTAAGGATGAACGAATGAGGTGGGATAACAATCGTAATCTGGAAACAAAATACAGAAATCTGGAAACAGAATACAGACAGTTCCGAACTCGCTTATGCTGTAATGGGGAACGAATGTGGTGTGTTCGTAGAATTAGACGTAAAAAAAGAACCGTTACATTTTTCTTTTTTGCGAAGTCGTTTATTTGGAAAAGTCAGTATTGTTGTGAAATTCCAAGCGAGTGGACACATATGAGGAGCAACATCAATTTGACTTGAACGTCCATGATTTCTTTTTATATCATATTTTAAGGAGGTATAAACTGTAATACGTCATTTGCCTTCGCTTACAGAAAAAGCGGAAAACAAATGAGTACTCAGTATAGCATCATTACTTTTAAATGCAGCTACTGGATCAGACCTCATTTTTATCCTCTCTTCTTAATGTAGTAAAAGGTAGAATATAATCGACTTCCATTCCTATCACATTAATCAGGTTGTGTCAATGACACCTCATTTACGTTTCGATTAAACCAAAAGTGAACGCGAAGTACTTGACCAGCCTATGACATCCCTGGGTAAATGTAAAATGGAAAGTTGATCGAGAATGTAAATGCATTCGGTGTACAAAATCATCGGGAATTCATCGCTGGAGTAATGATGATCTTTACCACTGGGTTAGTCTTCATCGACATCCCCCGTCTCTCTCGATTCCGTGTCACAATCAAATTTATTTAAAGTTTCGTTTTAATAAAGAGAATTATAAGTTTTATTTACACATGTCATACTATTTTTTCTCAAGACTTGGGTCAAGGTGAATATCAGGTTGAGTATTGATAAGGTCGATAAGTTCGATTCATTTTGACTGGCTTTTTGACAGATTTAATAATGAATCCAACTCTTTCACAATATTTTTGTTTGGATCCAGGTAAACTCACAAATATTTGATGTCTCCCAAAGTCAACTGAATCAACCCTTGTTTACAAAACGCACTGTAGTTTAACATGTCCATGCCATTAAGGCTCTTTTCCGCCTGTAATTTTTATTAACACAGATACACGCAGAAATTGACACCTCTTAAGGACATTTAAGGTGCACAATTAATTATAAAATTAAATTTTGTTTCGCAATCACCGCCTTCCACTGCGTCTCTTTGTTTCATGCACAGGAAACATTTATCCTGGGGAACAAATGTATTCGCAGTTATTCAAATACCTGAGAAGTGCCCTCAGTATTTTTTGGAAATATCTGAGCCCTTAATGATTGTATGACTGTAGCAGACATCCGGGTTCCATTTCATGCTATCACTGTGTATACAGGAAGTGACGGGGAGTTTGTTGCAGGGAGGAGGAGGGGAAAAATGTTTAATTGTTAAGCATTTCGCAAATATTTACTTGCAGTTAAGTGAAGGTCATAGTGGGTGTGCTGATGTTGACCGACGAATTGCCAGGGAATGACCAAGCAGTGGTGGTTTGGGTTTACGTATCACGCGGTGGCCCAGTTTAAATGAAACCGTCATTAAGTTTATTTTTGCTGACTTTGATGGCCCAGTAATTACTTTGTGCTGGGTTTAGGCTGAGGAAGTGCCTGGGAACATTTCGATTAGGCAAAAATAGCGTAGGCCTTTGACGATACGGGAAGTTTAATTACTAATATTTGCTTAAATTGGCAAATATTTTCTTAAAAGCTTTATTAAATTATTTCAGTTACTCAAAAATTTGCATCAGATTAATAATGATATTGTGTTGTTACTATAAGTAGCAAGCTGGAACAATTTATAAGGTATGGTTGAGTGGGAAGATAGAAAATTCATGCAATGAACTGTATTTTATTGTAAATTACATTAGTACTTATTATAAAGCATGAAAAGGGTGATATCAGCTAAATGTCAGTTTGGCCCTTTCAGCATGTCCTTATCTTCGGTAGCGTTTCTGATTTTGAGCTGATGATAGCTCTAAGTGTGAAGACTTGACATACCCAGAAAAATAATCGACTGCAAAGAATAAGCTGGGGATCATCTTATACTAGTTCGAGTTTGTCCCAAATCCAACCAGTTCTTTTACACAAAATTATAACATGTATCTTCGGTTGACAGAAGCATGTCCTACTGCAAAATGGTGGTCCCAGGTTCGATTTCCAGCAGTGTTAAAATTGGCAAATCAAAATACCTTCATAGAAGATTTACGAAATGAATGAACCCTCCAAAAAGTATTCTGTACATTAAAAAAAAAATAAATGGTTTCCCATTACATCCCATGAAGGGACTGGGGAGAACTTCTCACAATCACTGAGCTGTGCGCTTTCCAGTTTTCACTCACTGATTCCAGTTTTCACTTACTGATTGGGACCTACAGTTTTACACCGATTCCGAACGGTAATTTGAGAAGCTTTTTCATGGCTAGATACTCGATAGTGTCGCCGTCACTATGCGAGGTGACCGCCGCCGAAAGAAAATTTGAAGGTGGTCAGAGCCGGGTTCGAACCCAGGATCTCATGTACATGAGCCGCGCACACTAACCATTGCACCACCGAGGGCCACGTTCTGTACGTTAAATAATTACAATTTTCCGAGCTTGAGGTCAGTATTGCTTTCCACAGTGAATTTGATTCAGTTGACATATTCAACTCACTCAGGTGGCTCCACCATGTTCTACATGGAATAGTCTTACCGATATTATATTCGAATATGAACATATTTTTTTTAAACGTGTTTTTTTAACTGCAATCGAACTAAAAAAATCATCTGTTGCACGTAATTAAACCAAACAAGAAGAAGAACGAGAGTCTGGGAAACATAAATGAAATGGGTTATAAAAATTAAAATTTTGTAATTATTTGGTTTTTGTAAAAAATTACTGGAAATAATCTAAGTCATGTATAATGCAATCGGAATAAAGATAATTCTTAGGCAATAAAGTGTTTCCATTTTACTTCCACTGAGTCATGGGAAAGTGAAACCCGTACAGGAGATTTTGCGTGAAAGCGGAAATTGGAATATGATCTCGTGAAAGTTGTACTTCACGGAGAGTCTTTAGAATGGTGTAACGGTTTTTAAACTTATGCTGTATTTATAGTTGTGGGGTATAAGCTATAATCGGAAATGTACATCACTAACACGTTGAAAAGTTTTTCGTATACATAGGTATTTCTTAGACATTTACACCGCTAAAAGTTGTGGTACTGCTTCCATTGAAACAAAAATATTTATTTTTTGATTTGAATGAGAATGTATGAGAAATTCACCCGACAAGAGTACAAGGTTTTTGTTGGAATAATAGACAATTCAGTTAAGCACACTCACTGGCGTGACTAGTTTCGAATTCCGCGACAAGTTCATTATCAGATGCCTAACTACTGTGCTAGAATTTATACCATCGGTTGATCATCAATCGTATATATACTGAATTATGCAATTTACATATACGAATTAGTATCCATTGAAGATCCCTAAGTAGCAGCACAGACTAATAAGTCCACAATTGCAACAGAAGAACAGACAGCTTTTTTCCATCATGTTCTTCTTTTCCTCTTGCATACTCACAGTGTTGCAGTGCTTTGAGGTGAATGTTTTCATTTACATTTACATTTTTTGATGACCGGGCTAGTGTCAATTACGTTTTTGAGTTTGAATTTTTTTGGCCGATTTCGCTAGTTTTTAGATAATGTATGGGAAATTCATACAACAAAACCCAACCATTTTTCAATTAGAAAAATGTTCCTGACCTTGTAAGGTTGTGGTATGAATTTCTCATAAATTACTTAAGAAAATTGATTTTAAATTAATTTCTAGCAGGTTCACAACTATTGTAAGCAGACATATTTTGTATTTTTAAACACAATGAGGTGACCACGCCAGAAATTATCGAAATATCATATATAGATGTCACAACTAAAGTAATCAATATTGCTGAGCTATTTAACGGATCGTACTATACATATTTATAACTATTACTATTTATATTTATCTTATTAGTTTTATTTATTTATAACGGGTCCGCCATCTAACGTTTTTTTTTCAACAAGTGCTTATTTCGTGAATGGTAACACATCTCATGTCTGATTTGACAGATAATTAGTTTTATCGTCCCGCTGAACGAATATGGTTGTGTATACGCTTGAACAACGCTGGGAAATATGGGAAAAATGGGCCTGCGATCGACTTACAGAAGATGCCGATTTTGTCAAAAAATCATCTTTTCAGATGAAGCTCATTTTGATCTTGGCGGGTATGTAAACAAGCAAAATTGTCGCATTTGGGGCACAGAAAACCCGCACGCATACATTGAAAAGCCGATGCACCCAAAACGGGTCACTGTTTGGTGCGGATTTTAGCCAAGAGGCATAATTGGGTCATTACAGTCAATGGCGATGGTTATCGCGCCATGTTGAACGAATTTTTGTTCACAAAAATTGAAGTGGAGGATATTGGCAACATTTGGTTTCAACAGGACGGCGCTACGTGCCACAGCGCCGAAGCTACACTGGATGTTTTGTGCCCTGTTTTTGAAGATCGCATTATCAGCAGCAGAGCTGATGTCGTTTGGCCACCTCGGAGCTGCGATTTGACACCGTTGGACTATTATTTGTGGGGTGCCCTCAAAGATAAGTGTTACACCGACAAGCCAGAGACAATTGACGCTTTAAAGGACAATATTCGTGAAGCCATTGGTGAAATACAGCTGCTCACAATCGATAATGTGCTTAAAAATTGGACCGATCGTGTAGGCTACTGCATGGCCAGCCGAGGCAGCCATTTGAATGAAATTATTTTCCATTATTAACCCGAAGGATTGTACTTTCAAATAAAAAAAGAAATTTGAGAAAATATTTAAAAAAAAGTTATTTGGCGGACCCGTTATTTATGAGAAATCAAAAATTAAAAGCAAATTAAATGCGTATAATTGTCAATTGACAATAGTCCAAACAGTGTCACGGATTCTTCTGAAGCATTGAATCTTCCAAAAGATTTTTTGTAAAAAACCTATTCATTGGTTGTTAATTTGAGAATTTGAGTAGTGTCTCCTCCCATGGTTCTCTGACTTTTGGAATACTGTGGTATGAGTCGATAATCTTATTGCTGCCCTTTTAACCAAGCGAACGATGTTGCTATTTATATTTCGGGTCCAGCAGTAAAAACAACAAGCATTTATCAGTGGAAATTGTTATATTGTTTTTCAAAATATTCCACGGGAAGATCACTACACTTTTGGATGCGCTCAAACCAATTTTCGAAGCATTGTTTCCACTCCGATTGATATAAAATAACTCAAATCACGGGTGTACGGCGGAGGACCAATTAATTTGACATGTTGAGTGCTCAAATAGCCCATGACTTCAGCTGATGTGTGGGAGCTCGCATTGTCCTGATGCAAAATGATCCGTCTTCTCTTGTTGTTTATCCTTATTTCTTCGAACACTGTAGGCAAACAGATCGTGGTACACCACTCAGAATTGATCATCCTATGTTCCACTAAAGGCAGTGTGGCCACATGACCGGCTATACCGAACAAGTTTCGTGGGATTTATTTCGCCTTGAAAGACCCATACGTCGATTAATGTTTTGCTTCGGGCTCATATATTCACTGCATTTGAGCTCCCGCGGTTATATTTTTCAACATTTCTTTGCTCCAATCGACCCGTTTCCCATTACACCCCATGAAAGGATTGGAGAGAACTTCTCACAACTAGTGAGCTGTGCGTTTTCTAATTTTTCACTCACTGATTGGGACCAACAGTTTTACACCGGTTCTTAACGGTATTTTGAGAAGCTTTTTCTTTGCTAAGTACTCGATAGTGCCGCCATCACTAAGAGAGGTGGCCGTCGTCAATTGAAATGTAAGGTGGCCTTTTTTTGAGCATTAGTGAAATTATGTGGGATCCAAGGAGAACAAATTTTTTTCACCGGCAAATGAACTTGCAATATCTTATTGATGCTTGATACCAATGCCCAAGGATGCCTCACTCTCACGATATGTCACATGTCGGTATTGCTTTATCAATTCACGCACCCCATAGATGGATTCCGGTAAAACGACCGAAGTTGGACGATCTTCATGAAATTCATCCTGGAGCGAACTCTTGCTACCAGCGATTTACAGTGGTGTTTGATGGTTATTTATCACCAAAAGTGGAAACAAGTTGGTTGAGATACCCTTGCCACGATAATCCACACCGTACCACACCGAAAATTCACCACGATAATTCACCACCCACATCACATAATGCATTTTCTAATATAAAGGGGTTTTCAATAAGAGCGCTATAAAAGTTTTTTTTTTTAAATAAAACAGAACCGGTTTTAGATACCAATGAAATTCTTTATTCGTGTGCAAGTACGTTTGATGCCATTCTGTATGGAACTCCATTTCTTTTGCATGGCCACCACGTGCACGCTTGCAGAAGTCCAGACGCTGAACCCAATTTTCGCCGGTTTTCAAGCAAAAATCGGCCGATACTGCTGCAATATCACGTTCGATATTCGTACGAAGTTCATCAATCGTCGCTGGCTTGTTGCCATAGACCATAGACTTGACGTGGCCCCACAGGAAATAATCTAACGGCGTCAAATCGCACGACCGAGGCGGCCAATCGACTGGGCCATTTCGTGAGATAACACGTTCGCCAAACTTGGTTTCCAATAAATTGATTGTGGCATTCGCCGTCCTGTTGGAACCACATGTCCTCCAAGTCCATATTATCCAATTGTGGCCAAAAATATTCGGTTATGTGCCGGTCTTGATCATCACGGAAGAAGTACGGCCCAATGACGCCGCCGGCCCATAAACCGCACCAAACCGTAATTTGTTCGGGATGCAATGATGACTCATGTATTACGTGTGGATTGCTGTCTGATCAATAACGCATATTTTTTGCTTATTGACGAAGCCATTCAGCCAGAAATGAAATTCAGAAATCAGAAATTGGACGTAGCGCTCTTAAAGTTGAGGCCACTGACTCCAAATTTCGGTAGTAAATTTTAATAATTTCGACTCGTTGTTGGCTCATATATCTTTCCATGATGAAATGGCAAACCTTACTGAAGAGAAATATCAAAAGAGTGGGGAAAAATATGGCGTCGTTTGCTGTCCCTATCGATTTACTTTTGTAGCGTCTCTGTTGAAAAACCCTTTATATACCCTTTTGAAAATATGTTTATTGATGCCTCAAACCACAGAAACAAATTGTCTTTTTGTCAACTGAAATATTGCAAATCGCAGTGATGGTTAGTCGGTAATCGTTAATCGCATTTACTTCAGTTCTGAAAAAGTATATGATGCAGTTAATTAATTGTAAAAACAAATATTTACTTTTCAATGCTATCAAACTCTCTGTGATATTAAATTTATGCTGTATATTATTAATTTGTCATAAATTTCACAAACTTGTTTTGGTAATTTTGAAATTATCACCCTACGTATATATTCGTCAAAATTCCGTCACCCCAATTGAATTCCATTATTAGTTGCTAATCCTTTTGGCTTTATTTCAATGTCTTTGTCTTCTTCTCTGCAACTAAACGCCTAAGCTGTTTGTGGCATTTTGATGTAAAATTCATTATAATTGAATTTCGTCCCGTACATAAACAACTGCCCCATTTTTTGGATTGTACCATATAACATTTGAAAATCGATATTCTTGTGGGACGGAGGACATTTATAGACAGACCAATAAATAAAGTAAATAAAACTTAAAATGCAATCCCATTGAAACCACAAATGCAACAACTACCATACAGTACAATACAGTTATAATAACAGAAATTGAAATATTTTAATTAGTTTAAATCTGCTTCAGTATGAATGACATTTGCTGCCCATTCTCATACAGTGCTCAGTTCGGCTTTTGAAATTAATGAAGTCATTGGCAATTCACTTGTCGTCGACAAATGTTAATGTTCATTTTAATTATTATCCTTGTAAGCTAAGATATTGAGACATGTGCAATTAAATTTCGAACTTATTTGAATACGAAATATTATACAATTATTTAATATTCTAAACTGTTGTCAAACTGTTATTAAAATTACAAACTTTTAACAACCTAGTACTTGAAATTCGCCAATAATTCCTCCACAATGTTATAGTTTGTCCTTTAGCCCTTCAAATGACAAAAGGTGGCAGCTGAATCACTTGTATAACTTATAGACCCAGTTAAGAGTTTGTACCATAGACAAATCTCTACTTGATTCCGTTGGGTTCATTACCTTAATTGGATTTTATTAAGATTTTCACAGCAATGTACTAATTTTCATAGAGCAGATATTAAATGATAGAGTATTGAAATTGAAATTTAGGTTAAGAATAGTTTAGCAATCCTGTCAATTGGAGACGTCAAAAATCGCGAGTAAAAAGCAGTAAATTAAAATAGAAAACTTACATTTTCAAATATAAAAGAGGCGGCTAAGACGAGCGTGGGCTGTTTCAAATTACTTGTTAACTCGGGTTAAGGGAACACAGTTTCAATACCACGAAACTTAAGTATAACTTGCAATTTATAAAAAATGATTTCTATTTTTCGCGCGGTTTTGAAAGTGAAAGGAATTGAAATTGTTGACAAAAAATATCCCGTTCACCGGTTTAAAGAATCACACCTACAGGTGGGTGTATTATGCATGTTGCGTCATGCATAATATCAACAACTTTGAGTAATAATTTTCGAATTACTTCGAAACATTTATTTATAGAAAAATATTTATTTTATAGAAATTTACAGAAGCGTTACAAACGTAATTGCTGGATATGTATATTTGGCTATGTGATATTTATACAATGTATTCATCCCCGCATCAGTTACAAATAACACGGGCCAACAAATTTTAATCACTGAGACCAGAGTACGCTTTTGTAAAGATTTGAGTTGCGCTGAATCTAAACTGAGAATTTCAGCCTTAACATCAGGGTTTCCCGAAATCTTAAGTTTAAAAATACCCGGGTTTTGCAATATTTAAGACGTTATAATATCGGGTAACATCAAATTTAGCCCTTTTCCTTCTTTAAGGACTCGTCCTTTGCAATCTTTTTGATGGGCGATATTTCATTTGGAATTTTCCAAAACTAATTTGGGTAATTTTTGGCCCACTTTTCATTTATTTTTTCCGTGCACCCATCTGAGGGTTCTGGCACGTTTTGGCGTTTGGCGGAAAGTGTAATTTATGTAATCAAAATTGTCAGCGAAGAATCGGTTCTGTCGGGTCCGGTTCCACAAAGAACCGGGTATTTGGACCGGTCCCGGTTCTCAAGAGTCTTAAGTGTAGTATCTTATATTTCAAATTCAATTCAATTCAAAATATTTATTAATCCAAAAATACAATTTGATCTTACAGAGATATGTTACATAATTGTGAGTTTTATCATTTGATATTTCAGCAACTGGAACTTAGTATATATTTACACTTGATAGCATTTTTATCATTTGTTTTTATTTATAATTCGTATTATAGTTTAAGGCAAAACCTTATTTAATATTCTTAACGTTAGGATTCAAACATAGGATAAAAATATTACCGATAGGGTCATTATTAGTTAAAATAATTTTCTATTTATCAATATTTTTGGTTTGGTACAATTTCTGAGATGTATGTACTTATAAGGAGAGTCTGAAATTTTTTGAAAATAATTTAAAATCAACCGAGTTATGAAATCGTTGATACTTTGATATCCAGTTTCCCCATGAAGCATTATTGTGGAGTAACGCCAATGTTTTATATGGCAATGTCTTTTTATAATTCCTCATTTTCGTACAATTTACAATAGCGTACGAAGATGATGGATGGTGATGATGGTGATCATCCGCCCAAACATACCCTAAAATACGGAACTCATACCAACTAACAAAAAATCAAACACAATGATATACAATTACATGTACACCGGCTTCAGAATGTATCTTAACGTATTAGAATTGTTCAATACCAAAAATGTTACGTCAGTCACGTTACGTCAGTCACGGAACTTATTTCGCTCAAACCTCAACATCTTTTGAGCATAATTTTTTGACGCATTTATACTGATTGTATTCTAAACTATAGACATAGAAGAAGATATCCGGACAAAAAAAATAAACTTCACATTGAAACTTTTAGAGAAATGCCATTTGGAAAAGTGACCTGAATTATTGGTGAAAAAATGCGTTACGTCAGTCACGACAAATTACACCATTTTTACAGCCAAAATTCAGTAATTTTTTTTCAATTAAATCACTGATTTTAATTAAGCTTAAGCTAAATAATTTTTCCAAAAAAAAATTATAGCTCTATGTTCAACAGTTCACGAGATAGAATAATTTGAATGTTGTAAAAACTCTGCGAATGTTACGTATGTCACGAAAGACATTGCCATATTTATCATCTTCGAATATTTGTATTGAATAATTTGCAAGCGTTTAATGTGAGACTTTGCTGCTTTGTACCATATTGGCGATGCAAAGGATATTATTGGTCGAATTTATACATTTGCATAAAAGGTTCTTACTTTGGTGTGCAAGGACGGAAGGTTTAATGATTTTATAGCTTTTTCGCGTGAAAACTCAACATGATTCTTAAACGTTAGTTTTTTGTCCAAAATGACACCAAGGTATTTAACTTCATAAAGAGCTGTCCTCTTAGGCGATTTATACCAAGGGAATATAATGCTTTGCGTCTTTTGCTCATTAAGTTTTATTTTCCACTTTCGAATGTAATTGTTGCATGCAAGAAGGCTGCGTTTCATCTCCTTGAGTGGAGCTTTTGTTAATTTACTCGATGATATAAGAGCTGTGTCATCCGCGTAATGGGCAATTTCTTTTTCGTTAGGAGGTTTGAAGTCGGAAGTATAAATAGAATACAGAATAGGGGACAGAATAGATCGCCGAGGGAGTCCTGCTGGTAGGATTTTAAATGAAGATGTACTATTGTTGACTGATACTGCAAATGTTCTATTATTCCGACAATCCGCTATAATGCTGTAGATGTATTTTTGGGGGTATTTACGGCTGCTATTTTGTAGAGAAGGCCGTTATGCCAGACAGTGTCAAATGCTTTCCTATATCCAACAGTACTAATCCTGTCGATTTTTTGTGGCGTTTGTTTGTAATTATAACATTTTTAATTCTGCTCACTTGGTGGAGTGTATTGTGACTTGTTTGTAGCCAAATTGTTTTTGGCATATAATATTTTGGTCTGATGTAAAGTCCCTTAGTCGATTGTGGATAATCTTTTCGTATATCTTTCTCTTGTTGCTCAAAAGACCATTCAACAATTTACAAGTGCATGTGTAAAAATAATACCAAAGTATGGAGACAGTTCTGAATGACAAATCGTGTTACACAGTGTAGTTGGCGGATTTGCAGTGACATCAGCCACATCTTCTGCCGGAGCAATATTGTTATGGGAATTGTGAAATTCTATATTTCAGATTCCTCTTCATTAATTTGCTTTTAGTGCGTGGCAGACACTGAGAGGAAGACAATTTGTTGCGAACAGATTAAAACAGAATTTCCTAATATCAAAGGATGTCTTGTTCCAATGCTTCCTCAACTCAAGGACCTCTTTGTGTTTATTAATATGAAATTGAAAACGAAAGCGGTAATTTCAGCCGAGGCAAAGAAGGCATAAATGCGACAGCAAAAGTGAAAAAGTTTCCATTCACCATCGCATTGGCGGATATGTATTTGCTTTTGTTAATATCCTTATACGCACTCATGTTCCGTCATATGTGTGGTTCATACTATGAGCCATATGACACTTAAACTGTCAAATTTGGTGTATTTGCTGTAATCTGATTAGAATAACATTTTGTAAAATCATGGAAGCCGTTAACACGTGTTATGTGGTAAGCTAGAATTTCAGCTAATGAGCTGACATATTTTGGTTTGTCATGCGGAAGTGTCATGTTCAACAAATGTACGAGTACTTTACAATAATTATCAAGGTTCAAATTTTAACAGAAATTAGTCATATTGTACGAAAATTAATACTTGAATTTTGTAGAATCAAGTTAAATTTCTTTAGCAAAAATTATTTAAAAGATTGACGATTATGTTTTTATTACTTTTGTCATTTTAATATTCATCTACCTAATTTCTAACTGCAGGATATTTGATGAACATTTTATTTTTCTGGCTGTAAATTAGAGAAACTATTTCTGCAGAAAATTTTTTCTGGCTGTAACTTAAACAAGAAAATTTCTTCAATTGTTTAATTTTTTAACTTTTTTGTTGTTGTTGTTTTTTCAAATCACAAGAAAACATGTAGTTTATCAATTCTTTTCGTTTTTAATTAATAATTGTGTTTATCTTCCTGACGATGCTACCAAAAGGGCAGCGAAATATCGAAGAATACAATTATTTAAAAAAACTGCCAAACGCTCGAAGACTTTCATTTAGAATACTTTATTTTTGGGAGTTATTTCATAGATTCAATTATTCATTTTCAATAGTAATGTGGCGGGTTGACAAAATATTTCCGAGTACCGAATTTTGGAAAATTGGCTTTCTATCCATCTATCCATCTGACGAAACTTATACCTGAGTGTCTCCCGGTATGCGGTAGTACCGTCTAAACTTGGTTGGTTACATTGATTGAAACCATAGTTGAGACAATCCATTTTCTTTTTTTTAACCTGGATAAACGTACTAAAGAACAGCGTATGGCTTGGCCAGGAATCAGTGAATATGATTTTACAATATTTTGCCTATGCATACAAAATTGTCACTTCGAAATTAATGCAATTTATGAAATCCTTTATAGAAGGAAACAGGGATAATCTATCGTTTTGCGCCAATCTGGTTAACTGATGCATATGATTATTTATTATTCTGGCTTTTGTTTGCTTTTAGCACAAAATTGTTCAATTTGAAAATTTGCTTAATAATTCTTCTTTTGTTATAAACCAGATACAACAGACAATGTTGAAATAATTGAGTCATATAAATCAAATGTATTTGGGCATGGAGAAGTCTTTCTTAATAGTAAACGAAGAATAGTGTTTAGTGGAGATAGAGGATCCTTTTTATTGCTCATACATTGGCAAATGATTATATATTTAGGTGAAATTGTTTAACATCTTTGGGAATATCAGTACTCATTCGCTTCTAAATTTGATTAACTGAACTGTTTTGTTAAATAATATGGAACTGCCTATACTTGGTATAACTACAATTACAATTCTTCTTTTAGCTACAATAACTCGCTGCTAAGGAAACGAATATATAGGTTATCATTCTGTTACATAAAGTTCATTTGATTCCACTCGACAGTTGACCTAATTCCATGTTGTTTTTAAAAATGTGATCTAATTTGCGTCAGATGCTCAGTACGATTGCCGAATGAAATACAAACTGATTGGCATATTGAGGACATCTCTCTACTCGTACCTAAGAAATTGCAAGAAATCAACAAAATTTGTATGACTGTCAAAGTGATTATTGCTAAACAAACATCCTAACAAAGAGGATAACACAAAACGAATGTTTGGAATCCTGAATCCCACCGGCATAGCCGGGTTAAATATTGACTTCTATACAGAGGACTTTGTTTTGTCACAACAGCATTAATACGTTAATTTCAAACAGCTATTAACACACCCTCCCACATACCTATTTAGGTGGTTGTATTTATTTGGGCCATCTCTGCAGGAATTTGGAAGAGTAATTCATCGGAAAATGCAAAAGCCGTTATGTTACCATAACTTCCAGTGGTTGATTGGGCTATAGTTTGAATGTTATACAAGCAATTTGCCTTCGGTGGGTTCGGTCCCTGCTCTGGCCACTCTAAATTTCTTACGGCGGCGGTCACCTCGCTTAGTGACGGCGACACTATCGAGTATTAAGCCATGAAAAAGCTTCTTAAAATGTCGTTCGGAACCGGTATAAAACTGTAGGTCCCTATCAGCGAGTGTAAAACTAGAACGCGTACAGTCACTGGTTGTGGGAAGCTCTCCTCAATCCCTTCATGGGATGTAATGGGAAACCATTTATTTTTTTAGGTTGGTAACTTTTGGTGAATTACACAGTGCAACACGAAAAAATATAACCATATACGGACACCACTACGTGATAAAAGACCAAAAAAAGACACCTGTCTCCCAGTTTTGCCCAAAGTCCTCCACGTTTTTTTTATGGGCCCCCAAAGAAGTGGGGCCTCAGTGTGCAAAAAAGTGATAATTTTCTCAAGCTCATATCTTTCAAACCGTTCGGAATTTTTATTTACTCTCTTAGGCAAAGTTGTAGCTCTGTAAACATATAAAATCAAAAAAAAACTTCATCTTCAAGGTCAAAATCGCGAAAAACTTTAAAAAATGAGCGAAAAATCGCCCAAAAAGCTTTTTTTTATTTTCCGCTTTGACGAACAAATTTACTTTATGAAAAATGCGCTAATTTTCTTTGGTCTGGTAGGGCTTACAGCGCTGATTAAAACCCGAAAGTTTTTTTAAGGAGGCCGATCCAACTTCTTGAGATATAGGCCTTTAGAGCTTGAGTATATAATCGCTTATATCTCACCCATTTCTTATCCGATCTGGTTGAGATGGGTATAATTGAGAAGACCTTTGAAAACGCTATAAATATTAACTCATTGTTGCAAATTAAAAAACAAAATTTTTTAACCTCACTTTTTTAATAAAAATCTGGTTTTCTCAAAAAACAGCCCTAAGACCGGAGATAGTGAGGTTTTTCTAACAAAAGTACTTTCTGGGAGCCAAAATTTCGCTTAAAAACAATTGAAGTGTAAGAAAATAAGCGATTTCTTAAAAAAATGTTGATTTCCAAACCATTAAAAGTAAATAATTGTCAGTGAGAAGGCCGAGTGTGTGAGTGCACTGTACCTTCACTGATAGTAAGTAGATTCTAATAAAAATTATCAAGCTCACTCACCTTCCCGTGCCCAAAACTATCAAACAACTACCTGGAAGCAAATATCTGCATTGAATTCACATAAAAACAACCCAAAATATAAAAAAATGCCTGGAAACTCATTGGAGCTCTTGTCATAAAGATGAAATAAAGATGAAATTGTGAACATATAAAATCAAAAAAACTTCTATCAAAAAACTACCTGGAAACAAACATCTGCATTGAATTCACATAAAAACAACCCTGGACAATCACACAATACCTGGAATCACATTGGAACTCTTGTCATAAAGATGAAATTGTGAACATATAAAATCAAAAAAAACTTCTATCAAAAAACTACCTGGAAGCAAACATCTGCATTGAATTCACAAGGACGCAGTACACAATATAAAAGCGACACGACGCTCACATCGAGGCATTACACAGCGCGACGTCAACGAGAGCTCAGCGGTGAAAGTTATAAAGTGAAAGTGAAAGTAAAAAAAGTGAAAGTGCTACAGCATAAATCGCACACAACATTGGCAACTGACAATTCCAATATGCAGTGTGAAAATATTGATTTATTTTGCTACGGTTGCGGTCATCAAATCAGAAAAAATAGCTCTACAACATTGCAAAAGGAAAAGAATCTTTCAACTAGTGCATTCAAGAAAGCATATACGTTGTTTTTCGACGAAGAAGACTTGACCGGTTAAAATGACACACCTAATACAGTGTGTCGCCAATGTAATAACAATCTCATGGCATGGTTCAGTGGAGGCAAACATAGTATGAAGCATTGTAAGCCGGTAAACTGGATTAATCTCCCAGGTGATCATGATGAAACCAGTTGCTATGCATGCGCAAATTACACATGTGGTCTAAATCGATATGCTGAGAGGAACAAAAGTTATAAAGCAACTGTAACAGCCACACTACCAGTGATTGCACCTGAAAATTTTGTATCACCAAGGCCGCCAACTCCAGATCGTAGTACAGAATGTACAGGAATGACTAGAGCAAGTGGTGTTACTTATGAAGATCCATTTGATACCGATTATGAGCCCCAACAGGGAAGAGATCGACCACAACTAATAACACAAATGGAAATGGATTTCATTGTGGCCATATTGGGACTATCGCAGTGACTTGCCATATTTTTGACAGCGTTTTTAAAGCAAAGAAAACTCACACTGGGAATGTGAACTCTACGGCGTACCGCAAACGGCAAGCTGAATTTCAGAGCCTCTACACTCTAAATGATGACAATTCGTTCGCTTACTGCAACGATGCACAGAGGGATTTTGCCGGCAAAAGTACCCTTTTTCGAGTGTCAAATATCAAAAATGTAATGATGCACTTTTGTAGAGAATTGTTTAGTTAAGAGAAATAAATCATTAGTTTTTTTCAACAAATTTTGTTTTTGTACAAAAAAACGCGGCAAATTCAACAAAATGGAACTCTGCAGTAACCTGAAAAAAAAAAACATCATCTTCAAGGTCAAAATCGCGAAAAACCTTAAAAAATGAGCGAAAAATCGCCCAAAAAGCGTTTTTTTTTATTTTCCGCTTTTACGAACAAATTTACTTTATGAAAAATGCGCCAATTTTCTTTGGTCTGGTAGGGCTTACAGCGCTGATTAAAACCCGAAAGTTTTTTTAAGGAGGCCGATCCTACTTCTTGAGATATAGGCCTTTATAGCTTGAGTATATAATCGCTTATATCTCACCCATTTCTTATCCGATCTGGTTGAGATGGGTATCATTGAGAAGACCTTTGAAAACGCTATAATTAAATATGTTAATTTTTATTAACTCATTGGGGCAAATTAAAAAAAAAAAAGAATTTTTAACCTCACTTTTTTAATAAAAATCTGGTTTTCTCAAAAAACAGCAATAGTAAACTTATTTCTTCCTAGACTCAGTAAAAGACAACTCTTCAAGCTTTTTTTTAAGGAATAATACTCCGCATTAATCCTTCTAAGACCGGAGATAGTGAGGTTTTTCTAACAAAAGTGCTTTCTGGGAGCCAAAATTTCGCTTAAAAACAATTGAAGTGTAAGAAAGTAAGCGATTTCTTAAAAAAAATATTGATTTCTAAACCTTTAAACGTAAATAATTGTCAGTGAGGAGGCCGAGTGTGTGAGTGCACTGTACCTTCAATGATAGTAAGTGGATTCTAATAAAAATTCTCAAGCTGGTGGGTGAGTTACCGTGCCCAAACTATCAAACAACTACCTGGAAGCAAATATCTGCATTGAATTCACATAAAAACAACCCAAAATATAAAAAAATACCTGGAAACACATTGGAGCTCTTGTCATAAAGATGAAATTGTGAACATATAAAATTAAAAAAAACTTCTATCAAAAAACTACCTGGAAGCAAACAACTGAAAAGCAACTGTAACAGCCACACTACCAGTGATTGCACCTGAAAATTTTGTATCACCAAGGCCGCCAACTCCAGATCGTAGTACTGAATGTACAGGAATGACTAGAGCATTTGATACCGATTATAAGCCCCAACAGGGAAGAGATCGACCACAACTAATAACACAAATGGAAATGGATTTCATTGTGGCCATATTGGGACTATCGCAGCGACTTGCCATATTTTTGACAGCGTTTTTAAAGCAAAGAAAACTCACACTGGGAATGTGAACTCTACGGCGCACCGCAAACGGCAAGCTGAATTTCAGAGCCTCTACACTCTAAATGATGACAATTCGTCGCTTACTGCAACGATGCACAGAGGGATTTTGCCGGCAAAAATACCCTTTTTCGAGTGTCAAATATCAAAAATGTAATGAAGCAGTTTTGTAGAGAATTGTTTAGTTAAGAGAAATAAATTATTAGTTTTTTTCAACAAATTTTGTTTTTGTACAAAAAAAAACGCGGCAAATTCAACAAAATGGAACTCTGCAGTAACCTGAAAAAAAAACTTCATCTTCAAGGTCAAAATCGCGAAAAACTTTAAAAAATGAGCGAAAAATCGCCCAAAAAGCGTTTTTTTTTATTTTCCGCTTTTACGAACAAATTTACTTTATGAAAAATGCGCCAATTTTCTTTGGTCTGGTAGGGCTTACAGCGCTGATTAAAACCCGAAAGTTTTTTTAAGGAGGCCGATCCTACTTCTTGAGATATAGGCCTTTATAGCTTGAGTATATAATCGCTTATATCTCACCCATTTCTTATCCGATCTGGTTGAGATGGGTATCATTGAGAAGACCTTTGAAAACGCTATAATTAAATATGTTAATTTTTATTAACTCATTGGGGCAAATTAAAAAAAAAAAAGAATTTTTAACCTCACTTTTTTAATAAAAATCTGGTTTTCTCAAAAAACAGCAATAGTAAACTTATTTCTTCCTAGACTCAGTAAAAGACAACTCTTCAAGCTTTTTTTTAAGGAATAATACTCCGCATTAATCCTTCTAAGACCGGAGATAGTGAGGTTTTTCTAACAAAAGTGCTTTCTGGGAGCCAAAATTTCGCTTAAAAACAATTGAAGTGTAAGAAAATAAGCGATTTCTTAAAAAAAATATTGATTTCTAAACCTTTAAACGTAAATAATTGTCAGTGAGGAGGCCGAGTGTGTGAGTGCACTGTACCTTCAATGATAGTAAGTGGATTCTAATAAAAATTCTCAAGCTGGTGGGTGAGTTACCGTGCCCAAACTATCAAACAACTACCTGGAAGCAAATATCTGCATTGAATTCACATAAAAACAACCCAAAATATAAAAAAATACCTGGAAACACATTGGAGCTCTTGTCATAAAGATGAAATTGTGAACATATAAAATCAAAAAAAACTTCTATCAAAAAACTACCTGGAAGCAAACAACTGCATTGAATTCATATAAAAACAACCCAAAATATAAAAAAATACTTGGAATCACATTGGAGCTCTTGTCATAGAGATGAAATTGTGAACATATAAAATCAAAAAAAACTTCTATCAAAAAACTACCTGGAAGCAAACATCTGCATTGAATTCACAAGGACGCAGCACACAATATAAAAGCGACACGACGCTCACATCGAGGCATTACACAGCGCGACGTCAACGAGAGCTCAGCGGTGAAAGTTATAAAGTGAAAGTGAAAGTAAAAAAAGTGAAAGTGCTACAGCATAAATCGCACACAACATTGGCAACTGACAATTTCAATATGCAGTGTGAAAATATTGATTTATTTTGCTACGGTTGCGGTCATCAAATCAGAAAAAATAGTTCTACAACATTGCAAAAGGAAAAGAATCTTTCAACTAGTGCATTCAAGAAAGCATATACGTTGTTTTTCGACGAAGAAGACTTGACCGGTTAAAATGACACACCTAATACAGTGTGTCGCCAATGTAATAACAATCTCATGGCATGGTTCAGTGGAGGCAAACATAGTATGAAGTATTGTAAGCCGGTAAACTGGATTAATCTCCCAGGTGATCATGATGAAACCAGTTGCTATGCATGCGCAAATTACACATGTGCTCTAAATCGATATGCTGAGAGGAACAAAAGTTATAAAGCAACTGTAACAGCCACACTACCAGTGATTGCACCTGAAAATTTTGTATCACCAAGGCCGCCAACTCCAGATCGTAGTACTGAATGTACAGGAATGACTAGAGCATTTGATACCGATTATAAGCCCCAACAGGGAAGAGATCGACCACAACTAATAACACAAATGGAAATGGATTTCATTGTGGCCATATTGGGACTATCGCAGCGACTTGCCATATTTTTGACAGCGTTTTTAAAGCAAAGAAAACTCACACTGGGAATGTGAACTCTACGGCGTACCGCAAACGGCAAGCTGAATTTCAGAGCCTCTACACTCTAAATGATGACAATTCGTTCGCTTACTGCAACGATGCACAGAGGGATTTTGCCGGCAAAAGTACCCTTTTTCGAGTGTCAAATATCAAAAATGTAATGATGCACTTTTGTAGAGAATTGTTTAGTTAAGAGAAATAAATCATTAGTTTTTTTCAACAAATTTTGTTTTTGTAGAAAAAAACGCGGCAAATTCAACAAAATGGAACTCTGCAGTAACCTGCCTCAGATTTTCATGCGTTTCAATGGGCTGGAAACATAACTTCTTTTTTTCGTATCGATTTGGAATATGTATATTTGAAAAATATGGTATTTCTACATTAAGTTTTAAGAAAAAATAATTAAATAACAATAACAGATTAAAATATATTCATGCTTTTATGATGACACTCAAAAAACTAAGTGTTTTTAGTTTTTCTTGGACTAAAAAAAGGGGGTCGTTATCGATCGTTGTGGTCTGGTTGCTAAAATGTGAAAGGTGGGAGTGTATTCCTTTGATTTCATAAATAAAATTCCCATATTATTGTATACTGTTGAACAAAGTTATAAATTTTAGAAAAAAAGTGCCACGAAATTTCATTACAAAAATGGATGAAAACACCATATAAAATGGTGTATACTTTTAGTCATATGTGTTTTAATGCTGTCGATAATAGAAATGTTAGTTAAAGTTTTTTTTACAGCTGTATATCGTATCTCTAAAAGTATGCACTGAGAAATGCTGAAAAATTAATAAATTTTTTACTACAAATTTGACTTTTATTTGGAATGATTGGTTAATTAAAAAAAAAACGGTAAACTATGGCCCCCTAATTTTTTTTGCAAATATTCAGCTAACATATTAGGCTTTAGTTATTTATATAGATGTAAGTGCTGATTTACATCTATCACAAACTACAAAGAATTATATATGTGTTTTCGAAAATTTTGAAAAATTAAAATTTGTATATGGGCGTTGGGCGTGGCATTTAAATTTTTAATATAATTGAGGACTCAAATGCAAGCACTGGCAGTAATTTTTATTGCAATAGATATGAAAATGAGCAAAATACACCGATTTTTTATTTTACGTAATATGGGAGGTAGGCGTGGTTGTGGGCGGATTTGAACAAAAACTTGTTTTTTTCTAATTTACCAATATGAGAGATGTGTGCGAAATTTCAAAGCCCTAGCTCGATTCCTTCTAATTTTTGCCGCGGCTTGTATGAAGAAATCCCACTGTGCGATGTAAAAATGTATGTATGATGTATCTGAAAAAGCTGATGATGGAGGGCAGTCTGGAAGTAACGTGCCTGTGGACACCATAAGTTCTGAATCAGAGTCAGATTCGGACGACGATTTGGATCCACAACTTAAGAGAGTGCGATTTGCAAGTCCAGGGCCATCAACATTATAAACATAATACGAATATTTTTTTTTATAATTTTTGTAATAGATAGCATAGTATTGTAGTGCCATCCCTGCTGAGACTACTAATCCCTACAACACTGAATCATTATTACTAAATATCCATGCTACTACTCTTTGTTACAACCCTAACTCTAAATGTCAACCCATACCACCTAAGGACTAAGATTAATAAAATCAGTAATAGTATAACAATAAAACCTGCAACATGCCTTTTCACTTACGGGAGAAGGGTTTATAGTATCTCAATGTTGAAGAAATTTTGGGGAAAGTTTTCACTTTTGCGGCAATCTAAGGGCTACCTAAACGGTGTTAAGAATCATTCCTAGGAAGTTCATATGTTCTAGAAAGTTGTTTATTGAGATCTTAGGATATTGTAGTTGAATGTTGTAGTTGAATGTTTCCTTGAATTTTGAACTGTTTGCTACCTATGGACCTGAACAGGGGAAAAAAGGTAAAAAAAATTAATTTTTTAAAGTGTTTTGCGATTTTGACTTTGAAGATGAAGTTTTTTTTTGATTTTATATGTTTACAATGCCTCAGAGAGTAAATCAAAATTCCGAACCGTTTGCAAGATATGAGCTTGAGAAAATTATCCTTTTTTGCAAAAATGACACCGAGGCCCCACTTCTTTGGGGGCCCATAAAAAAACCAGGAGGACTTTGGGCAAAACTTTTGTTGTGGTCTTTTATCACGTAGTGGTGTCCGTATATGGTTATTTTGCCATGACTTGAAAAATTACACACTGTGTTGAAGTGACAGCGAAATACTGAGTTCCTTGGAAATTTGTCTTATGTAGGGATCGGTTTATGTTACAACGTGTTTAGTTGAAATTGTCATTTATATGTTAAGAATTTCCGTAATCCTCGTTTGTTGGCGCTATTCCATTCCCGTTAATAAAATATAGTTAGTTTTTAAATTACGATAAGTATATCAGTTTTAGTTCCTTTTATTTTATTTATACACTTTTAAAGTCACCACTTCACAATAAGTCTATATTCTTTTCGGCTTACTCTCCGGCATTTAATCACAAACTGAACGCGAGTGCCAAAGACCTCCGCTATTTATATAAACTCACCAAACTTAGATGGCATTATCTTTATCAAATTCAAGAAACTTCTAGTCGTTGTTTTTGATTATCTTTATACTTCTTAATGAATCCACCTCTGGAATAATGGCGAATTAACTGAAGCGAATTAATGCTACTGGTTTAGCGAGCTGGTATGTTGTTACAAAGCATACTTTTAGGCATACACTAATCGCCCTGTTTTTTACAGTCATACATATTACGTTACTGTGGCATAAATAAAGATTTGAATCGTAACAATATTGTTGGTTGTTATTACAAACATTTAATTCCGTAAGGCTCCTAATACTGGTAAAATTTTGGCAATTTAAAATATCTATCTCCGCAACTGTTACCCGAAAACGATACTTCCAAGCAATAATTCTAGAAGATAATATTGCAATATTCCCAGATAATCTCTATGAACACAGTTTAGAGATATCATTGGAATGCCATATCGAAGATTAAAATAAGATATCGTTGGATAAGCTCCCAGAAGATAAAAAGAGGAAAATATTTTTAATTTTTTATAATTTTCGATTCCATACCTTTGTCAGTAATTATATTACAAATAAAATTAGAAAGTATCATGGAAAACTATGAAATCTTATACACAACAATAAATTGAAACAACAAAAATTAAGATTCTTTGTGGCTTTCTGCAGTTCTTTTGATTTTGTCGCCTGGGGAAGATCCAAAGAGGCTTCGCAGTTCTGGCATAGGCACTTGCTTCTTTGTGGTGGGACCAACATCTGCTTCTCGTCTTTTTTTAATCGTTTGTGTGCTTTAATAGAGCTTTCCAGAGGACGGAGCTGTGGCACAGCTTGCGGATTTCCTCTTCTGGGCGTTCTGGAAATATGGTATAGTGGTATGTGGAATAATGAACAAATTCCATTGATTAATTTTACTTTCCACATACTATACGGCCGCTTTTTTGAAGTCGGTAGGCCATTATGGAGGTATCCATTTTTAATAGTTTTCCTTGCATTGTAGTCTTCATTTATTGAAAATATTTGAAGTTTTTCAAATGACAACAAATATTTATTTTTTGCCTGAGTATTGCTGAAATATTTAGAGGAAGACAAAAGGAAGATACACATAAATACTACTTGGTTTATATTTCTTATGGCGATAAGTGTGTGATATCTCCGTAATATCGCTATGGAGATACATTTTCCAATTGTGGGTAGGGATATATTTCGTCTGTTCCTGTGACTGTGTGGGTGTACTCATGTCAGCCTACGTTTAGATGTTTCCACAGGAATTATTATTGTATTTATGACAAACAAATCTTATGCTTGGAATTAATTTAATACTCGTACGTATTTTGGCTTTTCTGTTCATTAGGCTGTATTGAAAACTGCGTTTTTTTGAATATCAATCGTGGGGGTCTCAAATGATGCGTATTGAAGAGCTGATTACGGGAACGAGAATCTTTTTTATACGAGGGTACTTATAGCCCCTTTCTGGCCGTTAAAGTTTCGATTCCTAGATTTGAGTAAAAAACTAAATTTTATTTTATGGGGCTCCACGACGTGCCATGATGAGCATAGTTAGAAAAATATATTTTCAAAACTTTGACAGAGCATTTTGTAATCATGATTAATTTTTTTTCGCGAATTATTGATAGTATTTTCATGTACTTATAAAATACAAAATGAAGTGAATTGAAAAATTGGGGAGAAAAAGTGTGCATGATCGAATTGTAAACTGCTTGTAAAGTACTTTATCAAAATCCTTTTTTATCAAAATACACTAGCAATCGAGACTTTAACTATAAGTGCCCTCATATACAAAAAGTTTGACGTTCCCGTAACCAGCTCAGATCGAAACATTAACGGGCAGAGAGGACTATAAATACCCTTATATAAAAAAATTTACTTTCCCGTAATACACATTCTTTGAAACGTCCCCCCTTCATACATCTTTTTTCAGTACATCCTACTGTTCATCCTTCATATTTTGTTTGATTAACCTGAGCTAGGATGTAGTTAAGTACAGAAGGCGTTTGTCATGCAAACAAAGACACATATTGTACAAGGATGACAGGGATAAAATGGGATATTTTTCTACGTCTATTCGTAGTATTTAACTGCAATGGGGGTGTTCTAGCATAGGTTTTCTTTTCTGGATGATAATTTTTCGCCTATCTGTTTCTTGAAGTTCTATATGCTGGAATCTTTCCTCTGAAATGGCAGTTAAATTAGAGTCATGGAATACAATTTAGGAAATGTGACATCTTTTTCAAAACACAATATAAAACTTGTTCACTTCCGAATGACACAGCTGTAGCTTGCGGCAATATTCCAAATTTTGTCTTCACGACATTAGTTGCTATTAACGACATTTAGGATAATATGGATATATCGGTGCTGCGCCAGCGAAGAGGGTTATAGTTATGTAAATATAAAAAAAAAATTTTATTAAACAATTGAAATAAATACGCTCACGTAGCAGTTTTCTTATATTTTCATCGTTTCTGAAGTTTTTGGAGCAAATGTTGCAAGAAAATTTTGGATTTATTGATATCCTGGAAAGTCAACAAAAAACATATAAATTTTTTCGTTGGTGCAGTGACAATATATATGAACATTGGACCGATTACTTATCACAAAGTAATCTTCCATTTCTAAGCTTGTACTACTCCTTGTTGAACCTCATTCTTATTATTGCTCCAGCCAAACAAAGGACAACGAGAAACAACAATTTACAGAAATGTTGTCGTTAATCCAAACGTATTTTTAATGGGTTCGCTCTGCTCGCACCGAAATATATGTCGGCTTTATAGTTCAGATATGACTAAATCTTGAACTTAAATGTGGCACCAATCTACATGAAATTGGAGATGTTACAACTTCAATATGTGGTTTTACGCCAGTACGATTAATTGAAGTATGTACGTCACATTTATTGACACAAAACATGAAAAACAAAAAAGAACAAATAAATCTCAATAACACAGGGGGGTTTGAATCCTATTCATAATCTTCATTTTCATTAGTCTTTTACTTTCATCATTTTCTTTGTCGAGTTTATTAATTTTATCAAAGTCTACTGTGTCACCGGTTACATGATATGTTGCTCCAATGCAGTCTTCTATTTATCTTTTCACGCTGTGTCTGATTATCTGTGCAAAGTTCTCTTTCATGTCGCTATATAAATTGGGTTGCTGACCTTTTTTGTCCCTCTCCTTGCTTGGAATATCGTCATATACCACATTATTGTGTTGTTTATGGCAATTCGCGTTTTGGTATTGGCGAATATTTTCCCAGTAGCGTAATCGCCAAGGCATTTTCACAATATTTCTGCTAATATGCCTTTTCCTAGGACTGTGTGAAAATTCGATACACATTCACATCTGTAATGGACCTGTCATCAGCCGACAATTATTGTAGGTGGAAAAGACGTTAAAGGCTGTGGGAGTTAAAAAACAGATAACTTCAGTCGGTCTGTGGGGGGTTGTGTCTCGTCCATTTTGTAAAACATCAATCACTCCCATTTCATACCAGAAAATAAACAAAAAACAAATGGAGAGTGACGACTAAGTCGTGAATGGAATATTTATCATATATTCAAACGTCCTAGTCTCATAACTCTCTCCAACTAATATCCTGTTGACCAAGCTGCCTATACCTCTTTTACAGGATCCCATTAAAATGTCTACCACTGTCCCAACTTACATCATTTGGTACTTTTTTCTTTAGTTCTATTTTATCTTATTTCTTTACATTATTTTTTTAAATTTATATTTTCATAATACATTTTACCTGACGCTTATGCGTGTGTCGAGAAATTGTCAACACGCATCTCGCTTCTTGAAGGAGGCCTGGAATGAGGCCTCCTATACTGGTTCAAAAAGAGAATAGCGTAATCGATGCTGATAGGCATGCACCCTTCATTCTGTAAGCAGGCCTGTGGGACTGATACAAGTTATAAGGTAATGCAAGAGGGATGCTGTTGTTCATACTAACTCACAATTTTAGCAAAATCATAACATACGGTAACCGAGTAGATAACACGTTCGACTACAAGGGTGAGGTCGTGAAAATACACATTTGAAAAATCTTTGTGCTGTTAAAATATTGTGTTAATAATTTAGCTAGGAGAGATAAGAATGTCTGAAATGGGCTTACTAGCATGGCGGAAGGTCTTCTACGAGACCCTTCTTTGCAGGTTCTTATCAGGCCTTGCAAAATATGGGATATATGCAGGCCTGCTCTTTTAATGCTGGGTCGCCCAACATTGGATTGACCTACTCTTCAAAATGTTCCCAGTCCTAATGATCGACTATGCCAGGGGGTTTTTTACATTTTACAAATTATTGCCTTCAATGTATCCATTGGCAAAACGTTGTCTCTTAAATTACCATTTTCCTTGTGCTGAATTTTATCTTTGGTGTCGTCTATTAATTGCATGACCAGTTTTTCTGGAAAATGCCAGCACAAACTACGACAATTGTGTTTCAAATCATGTTTATGGATACAATATACATTAAATGTTTATTGCTATGCCATTGTTGGAATTCTATAAAGGGCGTTGGGACATTTTATAACGATGTCGTTTAATTTCAGCAGCATCATTTGAATTCCGGTCATATTAAGTTTGAGTATTTCATAAGGGATTCACGAGAAATTGCTTGCAGGGATTTCACAATAGAACAATTAATATGAAAAGGGATGGAACAAATATTTCATATCACATTGATCTGTGAGTTTACTGTAAGATAAGCGAGGTTACACATAAGCGACTATCAATGTCATGGAAATTTAATGGTAATATAAAGTTTAATGAAAAGTCGAATGGTGATTTCGTTTCTAAAAAATAACGTTACTCTTGTATGAGACAACATTAAAAAAAATTTGCCATTACCCCTTCAAAGTTGTACCTTTTTTGCGGTTTTTCCTTTTACTTTTCCAGCATGATTTATTTAGCTCGCTAAACTAAACATGTCGACCACTTTGTATGGAGACCGTTGGCGCAGATAATTTTTTGCGATTTTATTTTAATATTTAATAAATTTCATACAGCCCCTGCTCGGGCACCAAAATTTTATTCTATTTAATTTAATAGATTTAAATTTGGGGCTGTTTTTTATAAAACATTTTCAGATCTTACTTTACAAGTGATTTTTTATTTATTTTTATTTATTTATATCTATGGATTACAATCCTTACAGACTAGCTGAACTAAAAGTAATATAACTCCAAAATATTTATAAATTTATTAAGTGAAAACGAAAAATCAATTGAACAGTTCATATTAATAGTATTATATTCTTTAAGACACCTCAATATAGGCTCAAATGAAGAGTAATTATTTCTATGAACAGATAAAGGGTCCGCCATCTAACGTGTTTTTTTCAACTAGTGCTTATTTCGTGAATGGTAACACTTAGCTCATGTCTGATTTGACAGATAATTAGTTTTATCCTCCCGCTGAACGAATATGGTTGGGCCTACGATCGACTTACAGAAGATGCCGATTTTGCCAAAAAATCATCTTTTCAGATGAAGCTCATTTTGATCTTGGCGGGTATGTAAACAAGCAAAATTGTCGCATTTGGGGCACAGAAAACCCGATGCACCCAAAACGAGGTGCAGAGGCATAATTAGGCCATTTTTCTTCGAAAATGAGCAAGGAGTGGCCGTTTCAGTCAATGGCGATCGTTATCGGGCCATGTTGAACGAATTTTTGTTCACCAAAATTGAAGAGGAGGATATTGGCAACATTTGGTTTCAACAGGACGGCCCTAGGTGCCACACAGCCGAAGCTACACTCGATGTTTTGCGCCCTATTTTTGAAGATCGCATTATCAGCCGCAGAAGTGATGTCGTTTGGCAACCTCGGAGCTGCGATTTGACACCGTTGGACTATTATTATTTGTGGGGTGCCCTCAAACATAGGTGTTACGCCGACAAGCCAGAGACAATTGACGCTTTAAAGGACAATATTCGTGACGCCATTGGTGAAATACAGCTGCACACAATCGAAAATGTGCTTAAAAATGGGATCGATCGTGTAGACTACTGCATGGCCAGCCGAGGCAGCCATTTGAATGAAATTATTTTCCATTATTAACCGGAAGGATTGTACTTTCAAATAAAAAAAGAAATTTGAGAAAATATTCAGTAGTTTTTTTTATAGCATTTAAAAAAAAAGTTATTTGGCGGACCCGTTATATTAAAAAATTCAATATTTCTAAGACACCGTAAGGGAGTATTAATATTTATGCAGCCAAGAAGCGGAGGACAATCTACAAATCCACAAATTAATTTGTATAAAAACAATACAGAACACTTGGATCTGCGACTAGATAGGGTTTCCAAGTGAATTAATCTGCATCTAGCTTCATAAGATGGAATTGGACTATGGAAATTTACTTCAAACAATGCAAATTTAATACATTTATTTTGCAATGACTCAATACGATTAATGCGTACATTATGGTAGGGATTCCAAATAATGGCACCATAATCTAATTTAGATCTAACAAAAGCGGTGTATAGTAATTTTCGTGTGTAAGGGTTCCGAAAGTCTTTACTATTTCTTTTCACAAAAGCAAGGGTGGAGTACGCTTTAGGCATTATATAATCCACATGCAAGTTAAATACCAGTTTTGGATCGAAAACAATGCCCAAATCTAACATTTTACTAACTTTAGGTATTAAATAAGACCCAATGAAACAGATGGAGATTTAGTTTTAAATGATTACATTCACTCCAAATGACTAATCGATTGATGTCTTCCTGAAGTAAAATAGAGTCTTGAAGACAAGAAATTTTAGTAAAAAGTTTTAAATCGTCAGCATACATGAGAAATTTAGAATGTTTGAAACATGATTCAATATCATTAACAAATAATATAAAAAGAAGAGGTCCTAAAATACTACCTTGCGGTATACCAGAGGTTGCGGAATACCTATTAGAGTAAACATTATCAACACACACACGACACACTCTATTACTTAAATACGATTCAAACCACTGTAAATGACACGAATGAAATCCAATTTTAGCCAATTTCATTAAAAGTAAACTGTGCGATACCTTATCAAAGGCTTTGCAAAAGTCAAAATAGAGTGTATCAACTTGAAATCCTGACTCAAAAGACTTGATACAGAAATTAGTAAAGACTAATAGGTTAGTAATTGTTGAACGATGTTTTATGAAACCGTGCTGCGATTCAGATAAAAATTGGAAAATAGAATGATAAATTTTATCATAAACTAAATGTTCCAAGAGTTTTGATACGTTAGATAATTTAGATATCGGTCTATAATTGCTAATGTCATTTTTTGATCCTGATTTATGAATAGGCATTATAGTGGAAACTTTCCATTGGTTTAAGAAAGTACCAGCTTTAAGGGAATTATTAAAAATCAATTTCAGGTTTAATCAAATCAATCAGGTTTAGGTAAATCCTTGAGATCAGACAAGGCAGCGAGTATATCAGATTCATCAAACTGAAAGAAAGATAAATCTGTGATTGAGTTAACACCATCCAAAAAACTTGAAGCAATACTTTGTACCCCAAATTCAAAGTTGGATTTGAAGAAATCGGCAAATAAGTTCGCTTGTTCAACTGGAGAATTTGCAAATTTATCATCCCTGAACAGTGATGACGGAAAATCACTGCTTCTACGTTTTGCTTTTATGAAGTGCCAAAATGACTGTGCATTAGTAACTATTTTATTTTCAAATTGCACAATGTAATTGCTGTACACAAATTTATTTAGAAAATCCAATTCCCTGGAATAATATGCTCAAACATCCTCTTACTTTCAGCACAATTTGTGGATTTGTAGACGTTGTGAAACTTATTTCTCAAATTTTTAAGTTTTTTTAAGCCAGGGGTATACCAAGGCAATTTATAACAATCTGGCTTAACCTTAGGCACCACAGAATGAAGTATTTCATTAATCTTACAAACAAATTCATAATAACAATCATCGATGGTTTTGTTTTTAAAAACATCCAACCAAACAATACTCAAAATATGCTGATTTAAAACCTCAAAATTACATCTACTAAAATCGTAACGTAAATAATCAATATTAGAGCAGGGAAACTTATAAAAATCAACATTTACATTCAATAGCACGTGATGCATGTCTGAAGTACTGAAGGGCTTATCACATTTTTCAATAGAAAATTTAATATTATTGGAGATAAATACAAGATCTAATAATCGACCAAGAAAATTAAAAAATGAATTAATTTGGACTAAAGACAAACCAAGAATTGTACCAATGCAATTGATTTCATGCGTTAAATTAACATTGCCGGGATACACGGTATTAGAATTAGGCAGGAAAGACCAAACTATATTACAAAAATTGAAGTCACCCAGAACCAAATAACCATCTTTTTCGTTATCAGGAGCCATTTCAGAGATATTATGGATATGCGAAACATATAAGCTTCGACTGCTATTTGGCGGTATGTAGGACACCATAACAAACAATCTATTCAATCCTTCCAAGCGGACGCAAATTTGATCAAGCAACGTGTCACTATTAGGCAACACTAAAGACGTAGACTTCAAAGACTTCTTTACAGCAACCAAAACACCTCCTCCACGGGAACAGCAAGTTTTCACAGAATCCCTGTCCTTACGGAAAACAGCATACTTTTTAGTATCAAAAAACTCTCCATTATGGAAATCAATATTAAGCCAGGTTTCAACAAAAACAATGATATCGTAATCACGTTGCGATGTCTCCAAAAAAATAGATCTATGCTTAGTTCTGATGCCAGCCATATTTTGATAATAAATTTTGAGCTTATATGAGTCATTATCAACTAGGATTGAGTTCTTGCAGGATGAGCGTTGAGAAAATTTCGAAATGGACGAACATTAACGTTATTAGGCCAAAGAGAGGGTTTAAACAGTTCCTTGTAAAAATCCGGTGCAATACCCAGCTTAAAATTAACACTTTTTAAATCAGCCACATTAACCTCCTTCTTTACTAATTTAAAACAAGCCATATGAGCCTTACTGATGTCGGTATGCTTTTCAATATAGGCCATGACTTGATCCTCCGTAATGTTTGATTTAAAGGAGGACAAATGTATCCACTTCTTCTTCACAATAACTTCAAGTTCAATATCATCATTCTCCCCAATAATGATAGGTTTTTGGCGATTTTTACGGGATGTTACTCGCGTCCAATCTGAATTGTGTGCTGGGTTACGATTTACATCTGAAAGATTAACAACATTATTTGTCTGCGCAAGGGGGACAGAAACACTGTTGCAGTAGAGCAAGGAGCACCATTACCTTCATTAGCAAGCGCAGAAACATAGCTAACACGAAAGTTATCTCTGAGACAGTTATCACTCTCAGAAGCATGAGTTGCAATAGTGTGCGTATCATTAGAACAGTGTAAACTGGCGGGTAAATCAGACGGAGTGCGAGTTTTGGCGACTGAAGCAGCATTGGTAGGCACAGGGATGCCAACTTGGTGGTTTTCCCGCTACTTGTGGTGATTTTTGACACACAAAAACCACTGTTTAGAATAAAAATAATCGCTACAGTGGCGATTTTCGCTGTTTTAAGGTAGCGGCTGTAGCGATTTTTACGCAACATTGTTTATTGCCATTACTTTTGAAGCAAACGAAAAAGAATAACGGAATTTTCTATGTAGGAGTTGATGTGTTTGCAAATTGACTTACTCAATTTTGTGTGAGAGTGTAAATAGTCACAGGCGGTATAGACGCTCAAACGGTTGGACAAACATGGTGAGTGTATTAGTGAGAGTTATACGTCGGTGTGGTTTATATCACTTTTATTTCTCTAATATTACGATCAACTTCGTTGATCATTTTCAAGGATTTGAGATAACAATAGTACTTATGCTGTACCGACACGTGCTGTAAGACTTTGTCCACTGTCTTTTTATTTATGACCTCAACGCCGAAAAATATTTAAACGAATAAAATTACAAAGGTCAACTATACATACAACCAAAATAAATTAATTTAAAATCTTGTTATTTGTCCTAAAAAAAGTTATGAAATAAGAATTAAATTTCAATGTTTTTTAAAATATCGCCAAATAAGTCTTATTTATAAGAAAATTTATTGAAAAGAAACTTAAAATCAATTTTTATTTTAAATTTTTTTAATAAAAGTTGACAAATAATAATTGTTGTAAATTTTTATTATAAAAATTCATTTCATATTCACAATCATCTACAATTATTTTTCGCTTTGATTTGTTCTATCTCATTACTCTTATTTGCGATCCCTAGTTTTAAGTCATTCCTAAATTTGTTATACTATATGCATGTAGTATGTTTATTTATGAAAAATTCCAAGTTTTTGTTGTTAATGTGAAGTATTTTTGTTTAAGTTCTAGTTTGTTTTATGTTTTAGCTAAAATTATTTATGTTTACAAATCATATGTTTCCAAATAAATAAATTGAATTTTAAAATACGTATGCATGTATGTGCCTTTTTTAATTTTCTCATATTCTGTGTACATAGTTATTACTAATTTTTGCCGTTTTTACACTTTTTCGTAGTGTTTTTAATATCCGTCAGTAGAGATTTGTGGTGATTTTTAGCAACTTGTCTGTAGCGATTTTTGTCTCGGAAGAGTTGGCATCCCTGGGTAGGCAGTATCCCTGATGACTTAACAACGGCAGCATGCGACGTCAGAGAGTTAGCAGTAGAATTCGAAGAGACGGTTTGAGCAGAACGTGTATTAGAAACATCGTTAAGTGTTGTTGGCTTATTGAGAAGCTCATGAAGCATTATTTTCAGCTCTCTCACTTCATTGGACAAGTGAGAAACAACAGAAACCAAATCAGTATATGCATTAAGGCAGTCATCACAATTATAAATAATGTTTTTTTTTTTTTTTTTCAACGACTCAAAGAGATTTAAATCAGCAACACCCGTACAAAAGTAATGAAGTTTGCCATTGCAAATGTTGCACTTTACGAATTTGTCGGATTGTAAGGACGTAAAACAGTAAGCACACAACGTTTTAGGTGGATCAAATGGCTTATAGCTAATACAACGATAGAATTTCCCAAGCGGACAGACAACAAAGAAAAAACATAATGACACTAAATTGTGATAATTAACGAGAATTCATTTAGGAGGATAGAATGGGAATTTTAGGAAATAATTCATCTTAAAAGAGCACATAAAAACATTAACAAAAAATGATCTGCGCCAACAGAGACCTAAGCGATATTCAGCGATTTTAAGCGACTCTTCAAACGCTCTGTTCGACAAAGTACAATACAATTGGTATTTTTTGTTATTCCCGCTTAATGAATATTTCGACAAATTCGTTTGAGAAGTTAAGCGATATTAACTGAAGCCCACACAAATGGTAGTAAAATTTGCTTAGCGAGGACAAAGAGTACAAACCAAATGTCAGAATGTCAGCCACTTTATCGGGCAACATTCTCCCCCGTGACACGCTGAGAGGGCAGAAAATGCTAAATTTTTGATCTTTTTGAGTGCAACATTCTCAGAAAGAACGCAAATCCTTGAAGTAGTGTTGAACTTTTTTTTTACAAACGAACATAAAAATGTACTTTTACTGCAAAGGGCAGAAAAAATTTGTAATTTTTCCTCAGAGACGAAATGAGCATAAATTAGTTCTTTACAAATATGAAATATATATTTTAAATATTGAAATAATTTCGGGGTTTGTTGTCTGCGGGTACATTTCTAGCCAATTTTTATAATCTGTGTATTATAAGCAGATGCTGGCAGTATTCGGAGGTGTCAGTTGTGTCATTGTTATCCGTATTATGATGTTGAAGTGCGAGAGTGGACAGAGAAGATTCTCTTCTAGCGTGCCCCAATGGATAAACAATCAAGTAATAGCACTCAACGATGCGTACAAGTCCCATGATTACATGATACACATTACACATGTTGAAATTGGAATTATATTTTATGCGTAACTTTTTCTTAAACTGATGCGAACAACCGATATTATTATTGAAAACGGGATGTTTGAGGCACATTAAATAATGTAAACAAAAGTCAGAGTACGTTTTAAAGTTCAAGCTGGGTGGACTTCAAAGGCCGGTTGGCTCTAACAAGTTTTATTACAGTGTTTTATTTAACGTGCTTTGTTGTCTGTCAGTCTGTATTGTTCAAATCTAGTAACTCATTTTTAACACAGTTGCAGTTGACCAATCGAACTAAAATATTGCACACTTGTCAGATTTGGATGACAATACATGAATATGAAAAAAAATTAAAACATTAAAAATTTATTAACTAAAAAATTAAAAATAAAAAAATAATTAAAAAAAAATTAAGTTACAGTGTTTTATTTATAAATGCACTAAAAACTAGAAAATAATTTTTCTCTTAGCCTCAATAAGTATATTCTTCTTCATGATGGGGTTGTACAATGGCCCGCCTACTTAGCACTTCAACAACAATGGTCTAGATACTTTCAATAAAGAGCGTAATTAAAATGAATTAGTTAATTAATTTTCTAGGGATCTCTCAAATAAAACGCTTGCATTTAAATTCAAAATGGTGACAAAATTAAATGTCAAATTAAGTGTCAAAATTAAATGTCAAATTAAGTGTCAAAATTCAATGTCAAATTAAGTATCAAAATTAAGTGTCAAAATTAAATGTCAAATTAAGTGTCAAATTAAGTGTCAAATTAAGTGTCAAAATTAAATGTCAAAGTTAAATGTCAATATTAAATGTCAAAGTTAAATGTCATAATTAAATGTCACCATTTTTAATTTAAATGCAAGCGTTTTATTTGAGAGATTCCTAGAAAATGAATTAACTAATTCATTTTAATTACGATCTTTATTGAAAGTATCTAGACCATTGTTGTTGAAGTGCTAAGTAGGCGGACCATTGTACAACCCCATCATGAAGAAGAATATATTTACTTATTGAGGCTAAGAGAAAAATTATTTTCTAGTTTTTAGTGCATTTATAAATAAAACACTGTAACTTAATTTTTTTTAATTATTTTTTTTTTAAATTTTGTTTAGGGAATTCTCTACTCTTTACTTTGTGTGATAAACAGAATCTGTTGATGACTTATTTTGTTTCGTTTCAATCAGCAATGAAAAGAATAATGAATTCTGTTACTTTACATATTATTGAATATGTTGATCATCAAATCATACGTAAAAACCACTAATGGAAACGCTTATTACTTAAGATAAAATGCTAAAGAATATCATCAAAATAATAGGAACAAGAAATTATTTGTTCAAATCAACATGCGTTATTTGACGTATTAAGAGGACTAGACGCGGTAGGATGACATTACTTCTTTGTTTTTAAATTCGTATTTCCTACACTTTAAGACTTTTGGCTATTATTCATCCCCTTTAGCTTTGATCATCCCCTCATCCTTTAAATCCACTTTGATTGTTATGCTTTTGTAAATTTCCGTAACAAAGGAATTGATGCTCTTTATCAGCATAATATTGTTAAGTAGTGCACAATGACACTTTACATTCACGTTGGGGTGACTGGGTGACGATGCTTTTAGAATATGTAACTTGCATATTAAAACCCTACTAGTGTGTCAAAACAATTTGTTGAGTAAAGCACAACTAAAGTTCTCTCTGTTTTGCATTTTCATAGTTTACTGTTTCATATAATTGCAGTTTTACGTTAAAAAAAAAATAAATGGTTTCCCATTACATCCCATGAAGGAATCGGGGAGAGCTTCTCACAACCAGTGAGCTGTGCGCTTTCTAGTTTTATACTCACTGATTGGGACCTTCAGTTTTACACCGGTTCCGAACGGTGTTTTTGAGAAGCATTTTCATGGCTAAATACTCGATAGTGTCGCCGTCACTATGCGAGGTGACCGCCGTCGAAAAAAAAATATCAAGGTGGTCAGAGCAGGGAGCGCACACTACCCATTGCACCACCGACGGCCATTTTTACATTACTTTTCGATTTTTTTGAGACTTGTGAATTCATGAAATTTGACACACTACGTGGGGTTTCTTAAGCAGGGTGACATACATACATATATAAATCATAATTCCTTAGTTTTGCTTCTACTACTCTAAATTACACACGATGTTGGGTTGATGAACACATTTTTGGTAACTAATTACATTTATAATTTGCTAAAACAACCAATTTTGTTAATTGAATTTAATTAAAAAAATTAAATTTTTTTATAGAAATTGCATTTAAATTCTTGACCGCATTCAAATTTTTAATTTGTGTGCGGAATCAATGTCAAAAATCGCTACAGAATTCAGATTTGAAATGTAAATTCTTTGTTGCTATAAAACGAAATTCTATTACCGAGTTCAAATGTTAAAGACGATTAAAAATCTTCAAACCCCCGGTATTCTGGCTTCTTAAATTCCGGAATTACCTTAAATTCCGGAATTGAACGCGTTCGAGCTACAAATTAAGTTGCAAGCATGAATAGAGTTAAATGTCTACGAAATATAACCAGCAGCCAGAGCTGTAGCCGTTAGTTCGTTCCTAAACTTAAATATATAGGGTGATTCAATTATAATACAGATTTTTGACTACAATTATTTGTGGCATGTTAATGTTTTTTGGTTTTGTTTTCATTTTCGCACAGGTAGGAGTTGGGAATCTCTCACTACGTTGAAAGTAATTAATGCCTATACTTTAATGTGTGATGATGTAGCCCCGTATTCAGTTCTTGCAAAAGATTCATAAACAATTTTTTCATTTATCTCTGAACGCAAAATTGTTTGCAGAGAGTTACCACCTATCTCTGATTCAACTGACAAATATTTCATTAATTATTCCTCTTCGCACTTCATTTCCCAAGCAATTAAATATCAAACACTTGTTTTCGAACGAAAAATCATTGGGGTGACAACCCTGTACTTGATTTGGCTTACGAAATTTTCACATAGGCTAAGTACAAATAAAATGAAAAGTCAGCAAAATTTTCGTTTCATGAAATTTTCGTCAGTTTTAATATACGTACTTTTTAATTTCATAAAAACTAAATACCGGGCTTATACCTAAATACTTGTGGAGAAGGCAGCTGATGATATGTCTTTGTGGACATTAAATTAAAAGATGTTTCCAACCATCCACCATAATAATCAATTTTAAACTATTTCTTGAATGATATATTATGAATATCGATCGTTACCTTAATTTAGAAAGGACGTATCTAAAGATTTTTTTGAAACAACGTTTTTTCCTACTCGTTTAGAAAAACATAAAACTCATCGTTACTGAAAAAATTAGTATGCTGTGCATGCAAAATTTGTCTCCCCTTTGCACGAATCGCTTGCTAGTAACCAAAACGCGACTACTGTTTCGCGTGGTTTTGAGGCTGGCGGAATCATCTTACCGTATTTCTTCGAAAATGATGCCGACAATGCTATTTCTATGAACGGTGAACGTTATCGTGACATGATAACAAACTTTGGCCAAAATTAGATGACTTGAACTTGAAAAATTTTTGGTTTGAAAACGATGGTGCCACTTGCCACACACCGCTTAAAATAAAGACCCTACTGCGAACGAAGTTCCCAGGATGCATTATCTCACGAAACAACGAGGTAAAATGGCCGCCGAGAGTTTTTTTCTCTGGGGCTTCGTGAAAGGTATGGTCTATGCCAATAAGCCTGATACAATTTCAGACCTGATTACCCGAAATATGCCAACAAGTAATGGAAAATTTTGATACGTTCGTAACGGATATTGTGTCTGATACATAAATGATCAGAAAATATGACGAAGTAAAAAAATATTTCGACAAATTTTGGTATGTTTTATATACATACGAGTATAAAGAAAATCTGCGCTCTTTTTGAATCACTCTACTTATATACTTTATATATTCGAGCTTGTGTATTAGCATAGGTTTCGGTGCAGAAAGTTAGGAAGAAGGATTTTTAATGATACCATGCTTGTTTGTATAGCCACTTCTAATATTTTCCAGATCTTAATCAGCAGGAGTGTTTGGTATGCTTGTGGTGTGAAGGTATCAAAACCGTTAGATTAATTAGAATTGATTTATACAGAGCAACAACACGGAAAACATTATATGGGTGTTTTTGATGTGTTAACATCTACAGGCGCGGGTACGCCTATATTCACAAAGTGATACATCCAAACGCAATTTGTCCGACTGCGCTCGCACAGATTGTCCGACTGCGATCACACAGATTGTCCGACAGCGATCACACATTGTTTGCCGTTAAACTCCTCCGAAACGGCTGGACCGATTTGTATGAAATTTTGTGTGCATATCGGGTAGATCTCAGAATCGGCCAACATCTATTTTTCATACCCCTAAATAAGAAGGGTGACCCACCCCTACATATATAGAACACAGATTTGTCCGACTGCCAAACACAGATTCCCAGCGGCGGAATTTGCGAGGCCTTCCACGAATAAGGCATGTGGAATCATTCTTTGGTAATGCCTACTTTAATAATGCCTGCGAAATGCATGATTTTATAAGGCTTCCACAGGCCTGTTAAAAGAATGCCAGAGGACGCTGTTGTGCATGAAACCATGTCTTTCCACATGTTCGCAATTCGTCGTTGCAAAACCATAACATCCGATAGCGCAGTAGATAAAGCGTCCGATTGTAAGTTATAAACTCGTGTGTTCGATTCCTGTGGCTGCAGGATTTAAAAAAAATCATTTATAAGAATTACAAATGGTTAAAGTATAAATCTGAAATATGAAGCTAATTTCCATTTATATTTTGTTATTTTTACATAAGTCCTTCTAAATCTACTCTTTTTGCAGGCCTTCATAAGGCGTTCTAGTAGAGACGGATGGAAGGCCTTGCCTCCCAATCTCACGCAATGTTAAAAAGAAAGGAAGAGGTAATGTGTAGGGAAGGCCTGCCGTATTCTATAGAATGCCTTCTTGGTCATGATTTCAGGCCTTCCAGCTCCTGATTTCCGCCGCTGGGATTGTCAAACTGCGAAAAAACACACACAGTGATGTAGCGGCAGCGACAGTTGCATTGAGTTTGTGCGAAGCACTCTCAGAGCAAAGAGAATAATGACGTGGTTATACGTATATAAAAATGAGATAGAAAGAGAGAAACGAATATTGTGAACCACGGTTGGTAAATGTGGCACGATCGTGCCAGTTTTGGCACAATTCAATGACTAATGGCACGATGGCACGCTCACCAAAATTTTGGCACTAATCAAACATCCAAAAATGTTGAAAAAAGTTTTTAATATTGTATAAAATATTTCGTCAAAATTTGTAAAATTTGAAAAAAGTATTAGTTTTAAGTGAATGACATCTTACATATTGTTTTTTGTTCGTCTTCTAGTTTTTCTCTTTGCCGAAATGGCGCGCCGACTCGCCTGGTGGTTTTTGTACGCATATATTCATATCGTATATTCAAGAATTGTTCAAGATACAACACAACTGACTTAAAAAACGAACAAATTCTATAAGGTGGCGTCACTGCAAACATAAAAAAATCCAAAGTGGAAAAAAAATTATTTTTCACAGTTGTACGACTCGTCTTACTAGAGCTGGAGCGCCTCCGCCGATAAACATACTTCGGCTCCACTCTTTAAAGAAAACCAAAACAGTATATTGACATAGAATTTCGTAGATTTTGTGCAAGAAAAATTTTGATTTTTAGCTTTCGTTGTTTAGAAAAAGTATATGCATAATTATTATTTAACTGTAAATAATAAAAATGAAATTGGTTCTAGGTAAGTTAGCTAAAATATAAACTAAATTTGTTTTAATACGCACACGTTTTTTTAGATGTGTGGCCAAAAACCGATGCAGCTGCATGCTCAAAAAACAAAAGTGACAGAAACTTTAGAATCAATTTTGAAGCAATTTTCAATGATATTTCTTTTTCATTTAAAAAGTAGATTATGCATTTATTGAAAATGCATTCAAAAATGCAATTATTTTAAACACGAATATCTCGAAAACGAAGCCACCTAGGCAATTGGCGTAAGAACAAACATTGTAGCTTTTGTTCTCAGCTATCACGTGTTTAAGTTTAGACAAAAGTATAGGGGACACCCTGTATATACATTTTTTGGCACTTTTTAAGGAATGTTGGCACTTTTTGGCTAACGTTTTGGCACGAAACTAAAATTCTCAAATACCATCACTGTTGTGAACTTGTGTAGCGTGTGTACGAACATAACAATATATGTACGTACATATACTGTTGCTTAGCATTCTCTTTGTTTTTTGTGGGAATAAAACAAAAAGTATTAGGGTGGTATTCTATAAGTCGCGAATCAGTCACTTCGCGTTACTTTTGTCGTTTTGGTAGTTTATAAAACGTTACAGCTGTTCGGTGACTACCTGCATTGAGTTACGTTATTTAATGGACAGTTTATAAAACGCAGCGCTACGTTTTTGAACACTTCAGCGTCAAATTGAAGACGACACAGTTCTTCGCGTTAGTTGAAGAAATTACAAATTTAAAGAAAACTGTTGATCGAGGATAAATAGATTTCATTGCTTATAAGTAGTTGCCAATTTTAGCTGAAATGCATTCGACGGATAGAGCTCAAACTTTTTTTTTAAATAATTCAAAATTATACTGTTTACGCACTGAAATTCTGATTTACAATAATAAAATTAGAAATGGAACGTTCAAATAAATAATGCGTTGCAAAACTATTATAATTATATTTAAAAATTATGGACATCAGTTGATGTTGACAATAATAAACAAAAGAACCAATACATTACAATCAATACATACCGCCAAATGACAGGTGTTTTTGAAAAGACAACTAATTTAATATAGATGGGGAAATTTATTAGACATTGATCCCCAAAATAACATAGGTTTTTTACACATTTTGTGTGAATATTGTTGGTATTTGTAGTATTATAAATAATAGAAATCTTAAAATCTGTTGATCTACTGAAATAGACCTACAGTTTTTAATCTTTTTCATTCTGAGCATTTCACTCAAGATAACTTTTTCTGATCTATAATTGTTTATTTTAGTTTAGCAACTCTATAAACCGCATATGTCAGTGACAGCTTTCGTAAACAAACGCAAGCGCGAAGTGATATACAAACTACCATTTTTTGACTTTGGCGTTCTCGTTGGCTTCTGCGTTTACGTTCACTTTCGGGACTTTTAGAAGACTACCCGTAATCAAGAAAATAATGACACTTGTCATTAAATATTTTTAAGTGTTATTAACTATTAATATTATTTAAACGAAACATCATCATGTGATTGAAGGCCTTTTTAAATTCTTTATATTAATTGGATTTGGATTGATTTTGAACCCTTTTCCCGTAATCCAATCGAGCTGAAACTTCGCAGGCAATCTAATGGCGACGAATAAACTACCAAAATATGGGCGGGATTGGATAAAGGGGCGTGGTACCTCTCATACAAATCACAAATTAAAAATCCATAATTTCTGCTCTTGTTAACGATATTTGAACAAAATTGGGTACGTTGGTTAGGTGTACATATTCTACGATCTGCTGCAAATATGGGCGGGATTGGACAAAGGGGCGTGGTCATATATAAAGAATTTATTGCTAAAAACTATGTTTTTTACGGGGTGGTTTGTTTATTATAAATTATAAATAAAATGTGAGTGCGGAGCACTCTCAGAGCAAAGAGAATAATGACGTGATTACATATATAAAAATTAGATAGCAAGAGAGCTACGAAAATTTTGTGAACTTGGGTAGCGCATGTACGAATATAACAATGTATGGATGTATATGCAATAAACCGACTCATTTTGTATGGGGCCAAAAAAAAGTGTTTTTGTTCCACCCCCTGAAATGTTCCTTGACTTGTTTTTTTATGATAAGCAAAATATTTCGCGTCTAGGATTAAAACCCCGTGAGCTGGACCGTTTTTAAAAAAAGGCTTTTTTTGCAGAATATCTTTGAAAAAAGGCCTTGGCAGAACATTTGTTGGCATGTTTTTCATACCGTTGGATGCGTCTTTAAAAATGCTTTCCTATGATACTAATATTGCACATATTATCTTTAGTTAACTATCAAAAATCTTTGAAAAACTCAAAAAAAGCCTTTTTTTAAAAACGGTCCAGCTCACGGGGTTTTAATCCTAGACGCGAAATATTTTGGGAATCATCAAAAAACAAGTCAAGGTACATTTCAGGGGGTGAAACAAAAACACTTTTTTTTGTGAGTCAGTCTAATATACAAGTGTCTGTTGCTTTGCATTATTTGATTTTTGTGGGTATAAAATAAAAAGTATTGATCAAGAAAATAATGACAGATGTACTTGCACTGGTCTTTAAATAATTTTAAGTATTCATATTATTTAAATGTAACGTCATCATATGATTGAGCGCTGTTTTTTATTCTCCAATGTAACATTTACTAATGTGTTCACAGAAATCGAACAGGTACCGTGTACCAAAAAGGTGTTACCACATCGTCCGTGAGTTCGAACACTCATTGGATTTTTTTTCAGCTGTATGCGAACTTATAATGATAATACAAGACAGAATATTGTTGGATTGATTTTGTTTTAATCTGGTACATAATTTCATGACATTTATTTTTCAAATATGATTTTCGGCATATGTCCGCCGCGGCTACGAGTTACATGGTCCATTCAATCAGGCAAATTTTTTACTACTTTTTCCAATAAATCTGGGCTTATGCCGTCAATGGTGGCTTGAATATTGGCTTCCGATGCTTCAAGAGTTATTGGTGTGTCTGCATAAGTCAATGCCTTAACATAAAAAGTAATCCAGAGGCGTTAAATCGCAAGAACGAGGAGGGCCAGTGAACAGGACCACTTCTAGAAAAAAAGTTGTCACCAACTTGATTTTGCAATAAATCGATTGTTAAGAGCGCTGTATGGCAAATTGCGACGACTTGTTGGAACCAAATTTCGTTGATGTTTAGCTGATCAATTTTTGGGAACAAAAATTCAGTCATCATGGCTAGATAGCGCTCGCCATTCACCGTAACGGCAACTCATGAACTCATGCTCATGAACTTCGCGAACTGATTAATTTTTTTACAAAGTAAATATCCACAATTTGGAAGCGTTGTTGCGGCGATAAACGATTCATGAGGACTTGCAAAACCTTACTGAGCAGAAACATCAACACCGTTTGACATTCTCAGCTGTGACACCATAGTTGTCGATAGCGATAGTTCTCATGCAGCTAAAAAATAGTCAAGTTATAACATACGAGTAAAACGGTGTAGTTTCTTTGGTACAATAACTACTTTAGTTATTAATTAGTGAATTAGTTGAAGGTCTCTTTCATCAGCAGAATGGCGTCACATGGTACCGGACCCATCAACCAAGAGATAATTTGAGCACAAATATCGGTATTCGTGTAACTAATCGTTTTAGGTGATGAGTCTGTATTTGACGCCAAAAAACTAAACAATTTACTGTAATGCAACAGATTCATTGTAGTAGAGAAACGTATTCATCATCCTTTCAGTGTTTCTTTGGCCTTTTATGGTAATATTCATATTTCTTGGAGATTACTTCAAATTATAAATTGTAAGCCAAACTGAGTAACTCCATTTTTCTAAAATTTTGATATGTTAGTGTGTGTGGGTGAAATGAATGTATACGGTAAATGTTGAATTACAGAATCTAGTAGATACAGCTGTAGTAAAATGATATGTAATGTTATTTTGGATTCATAATGAACATGACATTTTAAAACACACTGGAAACTTCAGTTTTCACAGGATTTTCCTGATGGGGATAGTCGTTTTGGCAATTGACACATCCATTTACAAAATAATTTTGCACAGAAGGTAAAAGGTACCAACTGAATTGAATTCTGGTGATGGTTGGTTGAAATCATTTCTTGGTGGTGCGTGTCCATGTTGCCCACTCCGTGGCTACGACTACATCAGTAGCATCAAAACGCAGGGTACACTACTGCCTGCATCTATGGAATTGTATGGTGGTTAAACAAGGGCCGAACAAATTTGGCTGCGAATTTTTTGGTGTGTACTCTCACATTAATATTCATCGGTCTGATGTTCTTGCTCTATGTGAAACCCAGGTGCGTGAGGATGCTGATCCACAGGATTTTCACGTTCCTAGGTACTGCGCTCACGTTCCTGGGTACCGCGCTCTATCCCTTTTTATTTACCACAGAGGCCTTGTGGTTTATGTAAAAAATGGCATAGTGTTTCAGAGTCAGCGACATTTCGACACACAAGATCCAGAATTTAACTCTCTTTGGGTAAAATGCAAGATTGGAACACATGTCTTACATTTCGGATTTCTTTATAGAAGTCCTAATGAGGGAAGGGAGGTATCCTTTAATGGCTTTGACACCCTTTCCGATTCCATTTCTGAGATATTGGGGAATTATTCGGACAGTGAAATCGTTGTTGCTGGTGACTTCAATGTCCACAATTCCTCCTGGTTAACGCGTTCGAGCCATACAACTACGGAGAGTCAATACGCTGAGCTCTTCGCCGCGCATAATGACTTAACGCAATTGGTGAATGAACCGACGCACATTCCGTGTGTTCAAGGGCACAACCAAAATTTACTTGACCTCTTCTTAACTTCGCACGAAGTTAACACGCTTGCACCTCTGGGTAATTCGGATCACTGTTTCATTTCAGCGTCCTTTTATGTATTCAGCTCTTCGTCTCGCTTCAAACACAGTCCCGAAGCGAACAATTTTTATCTACGAAGAGGCACGTTGCGCTGAGCTCAACAACTTTTATCAGCATTTTAACTGGAAGCTTTGTTTTCTGGACAATGACATAGATGCTGCTGCTGAAATGATCGAGAAGATAATTTTGATTGGTATGAATTCATTCATTCCGACGAAAATTATTTCGGTTAAACCATCGGAAAAAAGTTTGTGTAACCAGACATGCAAGAATGCTGTCAGATCCAAAGAGGACGCGTTCATAGTCTGGCGTTCTAATAAAAACGTTAATACTGAACTGCTACGCAAACAGGCAAGATTCAAGTGTGCCAAAGTGCTTCGACGCGAAAAGTTTCTTCACGAACCGCGTATTCGTGCTAAAATCCTTTCTTTCCCTAGTGGAAGTAAGAGCTTTTGGTCATTTACAAGAAGAATAAAGGATAGTTCTTCGTCTATCCCAACTCTTCTTAAAGATGACATAACATTCACTGAACCGTTTGATAAAGCTAACCTCTTGGCTGAAATGTTTGCAAGGAACTCTTCCTTGCCGGATAGCAATCAACCACTCCCCGTGATCAATTACGTAGCTTGTTCCATGCCGAAAATATTTTTTCGAACGCGAGGAGTTAAAATGGTTCTTGCGAATCTCGTCGTAGGTAAATCCCAGGGCCCGGATGGCATATCTGCACTGGTGTTGAGTAGGTGCTCTTCGACACTGGCGCGTCCACTGCGCAACCTTTTCAACCTTGCATACCGTGGCGTAGTCTTGCATAATTGCAATTTGTTCAGCACTCTCGAAGGTTATGGAGAGCATGGTTAACCACCATCTAGTGAAGTATCTTGAGACCAATGACCTTCTTAACGATCGGCAGCATGGCTTCCGTAGAATGAGATCTACTGGAGACCTGATGGTGTTCCTTTCGGAACAGTGGAGTCCGGCTTGGTGAGAGTAAAGTAGTGGCTCTTGATATTTCCAAGGCCTTTGACAGAGTAAGCTCGCTGCTTTTGGTGTTGGTGATAATTTCACTCGATTTATATCGAGTTTGCTCAGAGATCGCACTATACGAGTTGTTGTAGATGGGGTTTCAACCGACGAGCATAAATTGACTGCAGGTGTACCACAGGGCTCTGTTCTTTCTCCTTCTCTTTTCCTTATTTTCATTGACGATCTCCTGGGTTAGACTGTGAATCCAATCTACTGTTTTGCCGATGACAGTAATCTCTGTCATTCTTATTCATTCGATCGTGGGCCAAGTCTTCAAGAGATTGAAGTCAAACGCCGGACGATGAATGAAACACTCGACCGCGATCTGGTGTCCATTGTTGAATGGGGTCGAAGGAATAGAGTAGATTTTAATGCGAGTAAGACCCAGTGTTGTTTGTTGTCGCATAAACGTATTGCTGACCCAGGTGTGTCGTCAATGTCTATGGACGGTGTGGATATTGATGACACGATATTTCCACGGTATGTGTTCCGCGGCTTTCAGGAACTCTTATCCGTTTTTTATCGAGTGGCCGATTGACCGCACTACACACTATAGAGAAAATTCGTTCTTCAGCCGTACAGTTCGTATGTGGAATAAACTTCCGGCTAGTGTATTTCCCACCAATTGTGATATACAAACATTCAAGGCAAATGTCAACAGACACTACTCCCTCTTTCCACCCTCTACTACCACAATTTTCCTTCGCCAACACAATGCACTGCATTTATAGGGGGCATCCCCTGAGTGTTGGTTTGTTAAAAAAAACCGAATACTTTAGAGCGTGGGTTGATATGTTTTTCGATTCAAAGATTTCCATTTCGGTTGGCTGAAAATAACAAATTCTAGTCTCCTACCTTTAGAATATTTCGAAGTGTATGTAATGTTTCTAATTGAAATATGATTAAGTTTTTTTTTCTTAAAATAATAGACAATTCAGGAATTAAAAATTAGTGTAATGCCCTAGTCTGTCTGCATATTTGTTGCTTGTTTGAAATAATTCTATACCATCACAATTTAAATATGTATATATTTTAAAATATAATTTGTACATTTGATATTCAACTAAATGTTTCCCCAGACTGAAACCCTTGTCAAACATGCACAAGGAAAGTTGTCAAATGAAAAGGAATACTTAATACCATAACATGTCTACAATTTTATTGTAGTCATACTTATTTTCCTGGTATTTATGTTGTCTATGGAAATTTCCTCTTTCCCCTCTCATATTTTGCAACACTTCGCAGTAGTCGTGTCCTTTATTTTCTTGATACATTCGTATACTAGGGACACATTCGTATACGTATAGCCGTAGTCGTCTTGACCTTTTTCGCATTCATCAAGGCATTGAAGGTAACTAGTCTCACACATACTCTTATCTACGTAGCCTAAGTTGTCCTCTTCGTCTAACTTTCGCCCCGGAGCATTTAAGTCCATTTGCACAATGTAAATAAGCATATGTGTGTGCCACAATATCGGTGACTTTCAAAATCCGGGTTGATCTAATAAATAAAGTTCAAAAAATGGATGGATGGAAAATTTCAAATTTGTAAGTTTTTCAATCATTATCCGGTTCGAGACCATTTTTTTACATTAAATAATCAATATCACTTCTTCTTTTTGACTTTTTCTTTTCCAAACTTTTTCTATTAAAAATTAATTTTAATGGAAAAAAATGATCTTGAACCGGATGATGATCGAAAAACTTAAAGTTTTAAAGATCGGTAAAATAAAAAAGAAGTTTGTATTTAAGATTTGTGTTTCACTTCAATTCTCTAAATTTGAAATATAAAACTAAAGACCGGAATTCGTTGTACAATTGAAATTTAAAACTTTATTTATTTTTAGAATATGAGTTTAAAGCTCAGTGTAGAATTCAGCCTTGGTCATAGCCAAATATTTCCATGCAACAATATTATTATTGCAGATAGAAAGGATTTCGATTCATTCCAAAAATTCAATTAGTAAAATTATAAACAACAGTCCCTACTGACTGCAACACTGGTTTCTTTTTTGACATTAAAATGTTAATTAACGGAATTAGACAAAATTTCGTCAGCGTTTGTTTTGTGTTTTCGTTTGTTTACTTTTTAATAATTTTTATATATTTTTCTAAAATTTCCCTTTTCCGTTTATTAACCAACACGATGGCTTAAGGCGAAGTAAAGTGCACATATGTATATTAACTCAATTGCTATTTCCACTCAATTTGTCACATCTTTCGAGATGGTTCAAATGTGATAATTTTAGAATGAGTTACGTTTTATTTATATAATGTAATACTCGTATATTGTAATAATGTAGTTTCTCATATTTTTATATTGTGTTTAAATAAATAATGGACATATATCTATACTTACATAGTCATATATATTTACACAAATTAAAAATTTTAGTATGCTTAGAAATAAAACAAAATGGTGGAGTTTTACGAATAAATTTGCAAATGAAAACTTCTCAATTGTAATCCTTAAAATGTAGAGAAACTTGACGGCTGCTGATTGAAATTACAAAAGTAGTCTACACCTCATCTTTCAAAATTATTGACACACTTATTTTGTCTCTCAAAAGTATTTACACATTCCTGACATTTATTTAAAAACGCTGCAATTTTATAATTTATATTGCTTAAAAATAAATATTTATTTATTAAATAGTAAAAATAAAGGAAATTCCCGTCGAGACTCGAGTTGAGATCGTAACGAAGTTTGGAATGGGTTCCTCGGCAACAGACTTGGAAAAAGAGTATGGAATATGTCAAAAAAGAGTGCACAATTTAGTAAAGACGAAATAATCCTACGGAAACCTACAAAATAGGCTCAGAATTGGTCGGAAATATGTGACAAACAAAGTAGAAGATCGCTTCATTGCAGAGGCAGAAAACATAATTGGAAAACATGTAAGTGAATCCACAATTTTGGAGAAGATTAAACACGTATGATATAAAGACTTATGTCGTGCGAAAAGCAATAAACATATCTGAAAAGAAAAAAAAGTCTAGAGTTTGCCAAGGAGTATATCCATAAGCCAGTGGAGTTCTATCACAATGTACACTCCGGTTCACTTACTTAAAGGCACTAACAATTCCATATTCAGCAGCCTGTATCTTTTGCAATTTGTAACCAATTGCAGAATTTTAAAAATGGAAATGGAAAAAGCAAGACGTCTTGAGATATAAAACAAGTCATGACAATAGTGGTCTCTTAACTAAAGCAGTTTTTTTGAGCAATTTATAAAAAAAGTCCAAAAATGTGCTATTTTTTTTGGTTCACTTTTTTTGGTTCTTTAACTAGTTTTAATGAAAAACAGTTTTCCTGTTTTTTTAATTTATTTTACTTTATTTAAGAACTATTAGTAATGGGTACAACCCCCTTTGTTTTTGATAACTTCAAATATACGGGTTTGCATTGAGAGATAAAGAGAATTTATGTAATCCAACGAAATTGGATTCCAAGCATCCTTCATGGCCTAAATTAGTGACTCCTTGTCATCAATTTGTCTACCTCCTTCATAGACCTTACGAAATAACCAACCCTAGACATTTTCGATAATGTTTAGATCTGGCGAATAGGGTGGCCAGTCAAGAATATTAACATTTTGGCTTGCAATGAACTCCTTTACTAATCTGGCGTTGTGTATGGGGCATTATCTTGTTGCAATATCCAAGATATGGGACCAAATTGTTCACTGAACTCCGGAAAAGCCGATTCCAGTAACGGTTTATAGCTTGCACCAGTCATTTTTGCACTTTGCAATCGATGGTGCCATAGTACGTAATAGCACCCCACACCATAACGCCGCCCTCTCGGCTGTGATGTCGGTTCAAAAAACCTTTTTCTTTGCGCAGATCATGGAAATAATAGTTGTAGCCATCAGGCCCATACAAATTAAACATCTTCTCATCCGTAAATAAAACGGTTCTCCAGTCATTTATATGACCTCTTGGCTGCATATCCCATACCATGTAGTCTCTTGCGAATTGAGGCCGCTTTTCCTTACGAGGAGCATTAAGTGACGGTTATTTTTTATAATTTCAGGTATTTAAGATTCTCACAGCGCTTAATTACTGTGCGTACTGATGACTTGCTCGCTTCCACTCCAGCTTGAGCTCTTATTTTTGACAAGGATAAGGCAGAATTAGAAGCAATTCTGATGACTTTTCTTTCCGCATACGTAGATAAAGACAATGGAACCATTCCTTTAAAGTTTTTTCCGTACCCCTAGTGGTCCTTGATGTAATTGTCGACAACTGTTTGGCTGCGTCCAATTTATTTAGCTATTGCGCGGTTAGAATATCCTTCAGAAGGGTAAACATCGATTTAAGTTTTTCCGATAGATTTAAAATCTTTTGTTTTACCCTTTTGACTCGTAAAATGATTAAGACGTAATAAACAAACGCTGCCTACAAAAAAAATCATCGCTTACTTTAAAAATAATAAAAGAATAATAAAGTGCCTTTATTCAAGTGAACCAAAAAAAAAAGAAAATTGTTGGACTTTTTTTATGAAATGAAAAGAAAAAAGTTCTGTAGTTAAGAAACCACAATTGTCATGATTTTTTTTATATCTCAACATGTCTAGCTTCCATTTCCATTTTAAAATTCTGCAATCGGCTACAAATTTCAAAAGATACAGGCTGCTGAAAATAGAATTTGTAGTTGCTTTAAATCCGTCGGTGGTGCAATGGTTAATGTGCGCGCCTCTTGTACATGAGATCCGGGGTTCGAACCCTGCTCTGACCACCTTAAAATTTCTTTCGGCGGCGCTCACCTCGCATAGTGACACCTCGCATAGTAAAACTGTAGGTCCCAATCAGTGAGTGAAAACAGGAAAGCGCACAGCTCAGTGATTGTGAGAAGCTCTCCCCTATCCCTTCATGGAATGTAATGGGAAACCATTTATTTTTTGTTTTTTTAAATAAGTGAACCGGAGTGTATGTGACAAATAATATAGAAGATTGCTCCATTCTTAAAATGTTCGCAGAAAATTCAGTCGCCAGTCCGATTAAAGTTGCTGCAGAGGCAGAAAACACCATTGGAAAACATGTAAGTGAATGTACAATTTTGGGGAATATTAAACACGTATGATATGAAGACTTATGTCGTGAGGAAAGCAAGAGACATATCTGAAAAAAAAGAAAAAAAAATGGCTAGAGTTTGCCAAGGAGTATATCAATAAGCCAGTGGAGTTCTGGCACAATGTATTATGGACAGATGAGTCGTCTTTTCAAGTTGAAGGGTCATTTGGAAAAGTTATATGCACCTTTCCAAGGGATCGAAGCATAAATCAGTACAACTTTTTCATCGTTTCGGAAGGAGTTCAGTAATGTTTTGGGGATGTGTCTCATACATGGCATTTGGGGATCTAGTACCAATACACGACACTCTACACCAGGCAGAATACATAGATATTTTAATTTTATATTATATTATGTCCTGATCAAAATTAGATTCTGTAGCATCATAATGCTCCATATCACAAAGCATCGTAACCAACAATGTTTTTAAATCGAGTAGGACAAGATGTTCTTCCATGGCCACCCCAGAGTCCAGATGTAAACATAATAGAAATTGTATGGACATTCCTAAAAGGCAGCGATCCATCCAAATGGACCGCAAACGAGAGGCAACTGTTGATGAAATAATAAATATCTGGAACAGCTTAGAAATCGAGTTTGTTCGCAATTTGATTGCATCTATTCCAGCTAGACTACAATCTGTCATAGATGGTGAGGGAAATATAATTATTGTACATCCCTCGCTTTGTTGTTAAATTTGAAAATGCGTCGAAAGTCGTTTAAGCGTCTTCGGTTGACATGTCCCCCAATATCAATTCAGTTTATAAGAAATGGCTCGAAAAAAATATCTTTGCCAGTAAAAAGGATAATTCGTCATAGCATCCATCGGTTTAAAGTGGAAAATTGGTCTTCGTCACTTTTACGACGCACGTCTTTCAATTTGGTTCATTTCAGATAATCCTTAGAATTTTCATTTGAATACATGCTTATAATGGATATGGAATCGATGGGCAAATATTACATTTGTTGTCGCCTTTTGCTATAAATTTTTATTCCGAATATCCCACACAAATACTTCTCTCTACATTTTCCAATATAATTCTAATTTTTATTCTATAATATATAAACATCGTGTATCCCACACAAAACACTTGTGGATTCCACTGAAGGGCATAAGTGACATTAACACATGTCATATCTTCTGCTTAACACTTCACATCAAAAAGATCATTCGAATATATTCACCAGTTCAATGCCTAATCCACCTCAAGTCGCATGGAAGCGTATGTTGTAATTGAAATGTAATTGACAGAGAGGAAATTCGTAACGAAAGGAATAAATACAACTTTAAATTCGAGTATTAGTTTGTTATTAATGTGGTACTAGGCAATTGTAGCTAATTGAAAGGTCCCAATAACATCAACGGATATCTTAAGGCCTTTGCTCTATTAACCCTTTGACTCCCAAATAGTGTTTTTGGTACCTATAATTATACAGGTAGGAGATAGAGCAACCACATCCATGAGTGATTTATATGAGACGGTAGGGGCAACAATAGTGTAGTAGGTGGCAATTCGTTTGCTGATCCGATTTGACGCCCCTATGAACCATCAAAGTGGGTCAAAAAGTGGTTTTACTCTAAAGGGAAGCATGGGTCGAAAAATGGAACGTTTTAACGTTTAAACAGTGTAAGGTCGTATTTTAACGTGCTCACACGGATCGAATATATGTTGGCAAATATTTGTGCCATTTAGCTAAAATGAAAAAAATTAAAAAAAAAATAAATAAATCGCTTCGGCCGAAAATGTTTGGTTGTTAAAGTGTTAAGAATGAAAAGTACAAATAAAAATCTGACAACCCAGTAATTGCATTGGAATAAAAAATCTCACAATCAGGGAATTGTACGCTTTCTAGTTTTACACTCACTGATTTTAAAGTGGTCTGTGCAGGGATTGAACCCAAGTCCTAATGTAAAAGAGTCACGCACACTAACCATTGGAATAACAATGCATTGGAATAAGAAATAAGTAATTTTGTAACTGCAGAATGATTCATAGGGAGTGGCTCGCTTGAAACTATTTGCATTGTAATGAAATTGCATTGAAATAGCACATAATGGGATTTAAATGTTGGCGCATATTAACTAATTTTATAGCCCCAACTCTGAGAGGGGGAAAAGTTTAAAATTAACTAGTAATTAATGTCATGTACAAATTAACCTTGACCACATTGACAACACTGTCAAATATCAGAAGATAATAGACAATTCATTGAATTGACAATTCTATGTTGATACCATAGAGTAAAACATAGTAGAGAAATTTATTCCCCCAATAATTTTAACTTCATGGGTATGGTTGTGAGTAACGGTTGGATGGTGGAAAGCATGGATTCAATAATACGAGATAGAGACAGTAGTGCAAAATATCCAACCAGATAACACCATCGGCATTTCGTATTTGTGTGGTAAAGTAGTTGTGTTAAATACAACACAAATGTATTCCAACAATAAAAGTCAACAAAACACATTTAAATTTCATAGTTCGATATGATACGAAAAAGTTAAGCCAACACTTCTTGTAACTTTACCTGGTGTAAGTAAATTTTCGTCGAAATTCTCTCATTTGTGCAACCCCATGAAGAAGAGTGTGATGTGAAACGTCAGATGAGAGAAATGTTTTCCCTAATCTAAATTACTCTATGGTTGATACTTAGTGATTTGGGATTGATTCAGTTCGCAAATAAAGTTTGAATGCATAGGAATTTCTACACTGAAATTCTGTAACTTTTTAGCGATAAAAATCTGTAGTTAAATTGTCAAAATTTATAAAATTTAAATACAAAATTTCCGAATTTTGTCCACTTAACTACCGATTTTGATCGTTAAAAAGTTACAGAATTCGGGTGCTGATCTATCAATAATATTTATTGAGACATATTGGCACTGAGTGTGCTCTCCTGAAATGTCTGTTATTCCAACAGAATTCCAAACCTTTTTCATCAATTGGCTAGTGTGGTGTGAAGTTCTCATACATTAACTTCAATAAATATATTTTAGTATTTAATGTTCTTTATACTTCGGCCGTCGGTGGTGCAATGGGTAGTGTGCGCGCCTTTTGTACTGGAGATCGTGGGTTCAATCCCTGCTCTGACCACCTTAAAATTTCTTCCGACGGCGGTCACCTCGCATAGTGACGGCGACACTATCGAGTATTTAGCCATGAAAATGTTTCTCAAAAATACCGTTCGGAACCGGTGTAAAAGTGTAGATCCCAATCAGTGAGTACAAAACTCACTGCTCACTGGTTGTGAGAAGTTCTCCCCGATTCCTTCTAGGGATGTAATGGGAAACCATTTTATACTTATTCACTGATACTTACATTTGTCGTTGGCGTTTGTAGACGACATTGACGGCAGTTTGATGTGGCAAGCAAGACAAATTGTACACGCATAGGAAAAGTATGTAGATCTCATTTGGTGCAAAAATATTTCGTTTGTAACAAAAATATTTTATTTGTTTCTCAATTATTGGATGGTTATTTGAATGAAAAATCAGTTGATTTTGATGAAACTTGGAGCTGACTTTAAATACAAGAAGAGTTTTGCAGTGCTTTGTCAAATGATCTTGCTGCTTTTGTGCCAACATTGACGAAAAATAACCGGCATTCATATATTTATCAGCTGATCGTTGCAATGAACTAAACACGCGCCATTTTCACAACAAAATTAAGGGTTTAGAATAAAATTGTCATCATCTACTTTTTCGACAAATAAAGACAACCGTGTATTATAAACGAAAAGTCGAGAATACGGCAACAATTTATGAAACAACGCAATATCCCCAGTGACGATTTATAATTAGAATTATAATTATAATTATATCAAAACTAGATACAGAAAAGGGCGACACATCATTTTTTTTTGTATTACTTCACCTATATGACGGCATTAAAATTAATTATTTAGAACCTACAAAACTCATTGAACTATAAATAGCTGACGGAGATAAGCTCATTATAAAAACATGTGGGATAAACCTATGTGTGTACTTTGACCCCTTTGAGGTCAGGTCAATTGCCAAATAAACACAAAGTAAAATTAATACCGTTGTGTTCCCGAGAACCCACAGACCATCTAGTATATTTTAATTTGTAAACGAAAATTAAAAAAAACATGTAAGGAACACCCTAACTTACCCGCTACAATAATACCTGATGATGATAAATTTAAGTTACAATTTTATAAAACATGTCTAGCTTGTATTTGCTGTAACAGCCGATTAGTTAAGTTTCAAATATAAAGTTTTAAAAGTTACAATATCCATTTTTGTTCCCAGAAGTATAAATCTGTCTACAAGTAATTTTTCACCAGATTCTGTTCATCGTCAAAGACATTATTAACTGATGTAACAAACGTATGTTTTCGTAGAGAAAATGACCAACTAATTTATTCAAATATCCTCATTTCTATTAATTTATTGATATTTACATTAATAGGTAATTGCTCCTTGGAAAATTTGCATAATAACGACTCAATTTGTTAACAACTCAAGAAAAAGAAAGATACCCGTCGTGTTGAATCATTTGGATGAAGAACAACATCTGTATAACATTTGACTTTGATAAACATATTTAGTAAATTTCACTGTGACACAATAGTAAATCAGTCGTCTGCCACGGAGTCTAGGCTAATGTGAAATGAAAGCACTACCATAGGTGAGGGCCCGCAACCAATAAGCTGGACACCAAAAAAGTTGACTTTGAACCATTTATCATTGGGGCATAATTCCAACAGTCATCTACGTTGTCGCGAAAAATGTTTTCCATTTAGTTTAAAATAACATTTTAATGTCAACAGTTGTTCTACTAGTTTTGTCAAGTTGGTGGAATGTAACGTCATATTGCTACTGATAGTAAGTGTAATGCCTTTGCCTACTTTTTGGCTGTAATAAATGGGTTCACAACGAAAAGAAACTTTCGAGAAAAGACCTGAATATTCCAATACGTACGAATAATTGCGGATACTTAGTTGTGGATGGTGTTACAGTTAAGAAGCAGCCGGAAGTCTGTTAATAGTCCAGTGATAGTGAAAGGCTTGCGACTATAGAATGTTATTAAATGCCGAATAATGATGAGTTGTTATGAGGTGTATGAAGCAATTAAAGGCAATTAGTTGAGTCATTATCGTTATTTATAGAGATGCCCGTTCAATAAGACAACGCTACCCATATATTTCATAACAACATTTAATCTGCCTGCTTATAACGGTGCAATTGAAAAAGATCTAATCTGTTGTGTGACGCAAAATGACGTAATTTTCAGTGTAACCTTTCCTGTAGTGCATCTTTTTTACAATTTCCTAATTATGCAGTCAATATACACATTAAAATAGAATCATCACAATAATTTCTCGCCTTAATAGAAGTAAACGGGACTCAGTCAAAAGTATCAAACTTTTAACCTTTAATATGACATGAAAGTATAACATTTATGTCTTATTCCTATTTATACTTGGAATTTGGTTAATGTAAATGTTGGCGTGAACGAACTTCAATCGTGTTCATAACGTCCTGCCAAAATGTTGTATTTGTACGAACAAATACACGTGGTAACATGCGGAACATATGCGGAATATTTATATATTACTGACATCATATACTCGTACATATGATTACATAGCTATCTGATTTCAAGTTCAAGTTACGAGAGCAATAAATTATTTCAAAATATAAACATGTTTGGATTTAAAGAGGCAATCGTTTGTGTTAACATGTCGTTGGACTAAAATATTTAATTCCTTAAAATCTGTGATCCAGTCAATCGATTGAGTAACCGGTTGAAATTTGTACAGCGTAATTGCAATTTGGTTTGTAACACAGAACTAAAAATTGGCAACCAGCAGTATAACGGCCTTACACATAAAAAGTTATGAGCGGTTTGAGAGACGATTTTTGTGTGGCAAATCGTCTCCCAAACCTCTGCAGCTTTTTATGAAGAAGGCCGTAAGTGTTCTTATTGTAATCTCCATTGTTGTTGTAGGTCTACCTACCTAGACCTACGCTAATCACTTTTAAGTGGATTTTCTCAGGGCAACTTCCTTGCGACTTCGACTGGGAGAAGATGTCTTCAATTGCAATTGGTAATAAAAAAAAGGCAATCCATGCGATAATACAGATTAAAATAATTTCAAGAAGAAGGAATCCAGTTGATATCCATATAATTCTAAATCAATTGTATTAGAAAGTGTTTTTAGGGGATTTTACTTCCTTATGAGCTAACAGAATATATGAGTTAGTGATAATTGAAGTAGAATGCGCACAACTCACTGGTTGTGGAAAGCTCTCCTCAATCCCTTCGTGAGATGTAATGGCAAACAAACATTTTCTAGACTAACAGATAGGCATTTTTAATTTGTGGAAAAGCATTAAATCAGTCTCAAGTAGGACTTGAACTCACATTGACGGCCAATAGTTTCGAAGCAGCTTACCTTCTAGGCTACTGACTATTTATTTTGTTACTACCGCACACTTCACCGTATACTGCTATCTTTGTTTATGAACTCAAAACACAAATAGTCAAGAATATCAAAGATGTTCCCCTAAATTTAATTGACGTCCATATACAGGGTGGCGCAAAATGAGCGAAGGGGGTTGAATTCCTTATAACTTTTTCATTATAATTTTTTTTATTCCTTTTCAGTATTTTGGAAAGAAGATTTGGGGAATTTAAAATGGAACAGTATTAAATTGAACAACGTGTGCCCAAATCGTTGAACTTTGTTTCTGAAATCAACGGTCCATTGTTTAGACTCTTCGGGTATATTGTCGTTTTCTTAATGTGCGTGTTTCAAACCCCTTTGGCAATTTTCGCAAGCCTGTATTAACACTTTTTCGTAGGAAAATATAATCACGATATAATGTATTCGCTAATCATTTGAGAGTTATACAAAATTAGCAGAATCAGAGAGACTACCGAAGTATCATTATATTATCCTTTTTGATCCGTGATTTTATGATATGACTATACATTCACACATTCACAATTTGGCAGATGATTTTACTTAGTATTATCGGATGACTTGACCTTCAGTGGTGACTAAACAGCTTACCTAGAAATGTCCTCTATTTGCAGCTAATGTTAATTTGAATGTAGTCCTTCGGTGCTATCACTCGCACAATCTAAATACAAACTGCAGTTTCATTAGCTCAAATGCAAAATTCAGTTTCTAATCTTTTCAATTAATCTTAACGCCATGAGATTTACAAATCATTTCAAACTCGTTACCAGTGAGTTTGTGTCTGAGCGTAAGTACATCTATTTGTGGCTGCTGGCATTTGGTGATAACATGACGGTTGAATGCCTGATATTGAAAAATTACAAAGAAAGTTTTAGTTTAGACAATGTTAGTTTTCTTTATATTTACTTAAATTAATTTCACGATACTCAGCTTAAAACAACAAGTTCTTTAAACTCCACCTCTTAAACAATGACGAAAAATAAAATCATCAATAAAATCAGTATTGGAGCCATTACAATTTTCATTCCATATAGTACACTTGTCCTATTTACTCTGCTCTAACCACATTTACCTCGCTAAGTAGTTGCTACACTGTCGAGTATTTAGCCGTTAAAAGCTTAGTGACACATAACCGTACCGACTCGGTGTAAAGCGGTTGATCATGCTCAAAGAGTCCACAAATGAAAAAAAGGCTTGACTTACTGATTGCGAGAATATCTCCCCCTCGTAGGATGTGATGTGAAACTAGAAAACTCAACTCCTCTGTTATTGTAGTTCAAATCGGTTTTTATTTATTTTTTGAATATAAATATTTTTTATAAATACAAATATTTCTAGTAAATATAAGACGAAGCAATTTGTTGTTATAATCAACACATGAAACAAGTTTCATTGAAAAAATACCAAAGGTCAAAACCCCAAAAAGATCACTTGATGTCCACTTCCGCTGATTTGTAAAAGCAGAACAGATTATACCTGTTTGAAAAGACTGAAACGATTCAGTTGCAGTCAAAATAACTTTGTTATCACTTTAAACCAACGTGGCAGTCATTACGTCAAGAAATTATTTGTTTGGAAAACAGCGTTCGACTATAAAGTAGTACATATGAATATTCATATACACATTCATGCATTTTTATATACATAACCTAATCAGTTACCTTGTATAGTTATACTTAACTGGCATTTCCCAGAGGGTTATTTACAAATCATATCGTAATAATTCACAAAATTCCATTCTGGTATACTTAATCTCATATTCATCATACGTCGTGGTGTTCAATGGCTGTGAAAACTCAATATTAATCATACGCAGCAGGAATTATAATGGCTACTATGTGCATGTAAAGACAAGCGTTGTGTATAGAGAATATGAATATTAGTCGTGTTTTGATTACAAGCAAGTAATTTTATTCAAAAATATTAAAAATGGTTACAAACTGTAAATTATGTCCAAATTTTTTTTTTAAACTTAGCGAATATTAATCGCGTCGCTAAGTTCTCGCTAAGTCTTCGCTAAGTGCTTCATACAAAACAAGCGAATATAGAAGCAAGCAGAGTAACCAAAACACGCTTATTGTTACTTCATCATCGTCTGAAAATATATTATTGTCATATCGCAGGGTGTGTGTGTGTGTGTTAGATACACAATTCAATAGAATGGGAATATATTAATTTGTATCACGTTTGGATTTAGTGAACAGTGCAATGGGAAATTCAGTTTCTTTCTAAGGTGTTATGCCATTGGGCTTTATTTCATGGGGGTTACTTCATTCTATAAGAAACCCCAATGCGAAATATCGAAATATTGCCAAACAGAATGAAGGACTATTTAGCGATTAATTTCATTTTATTTTTGGGTGTTTTTAATTTTTATTGAGTCTCTTCTACATGCGATTATGGGTTCGATCCCTGCTCTGACCACCTTACAGTTGATTCGACGACGGCCACCTCCTTAGTAACGGCGACATTTTCGAGTATTTAGCCATGAAAAATCTTCTACAAATATCGTTCGGAACCGGTGTTAAACTGTAGGTCTTTTTTATTATTATTATTATATTTGTTTAGTTTCAATTGCTTCTTGTATTAGTGTTTGCTATTTACTATTTGGTTTTATATCTTAGATACACTTTTTTTAATTAACTTTATATCCATTGTGGGACATTAACAGACGCACTAATGTTAGTTAACATGTATGAATATCCTATACCCTAAATTAAATTATTATTTTTATGTAGTCACTACAATATTACAAGGATTTCAAGTTTGTTCTATAATTATTTGCGATTTAAACCAACAAATTCAAAGGGATTAAAATCCTTGTGTTGAAATTGTTGAAAACAGCGATTATAGTATGATGCAATCAATCAAATATGTCAACAATCAATCAAATTAATTTGTACCTTTACGTATTATGATGTAATAAATCTAATTTGGGATAATCGCTTACTTGAAGCGATAAAGGATTTTACCGTCATAGGGTACCTTCAAATCGTAGGGACTTTGCATATTCTGGATTTAATCTTTAGATGAGTAATTTGCTGGTTAATTCTTGGCGGCCTCTTAAAAACATCGTCGAATATCAATCGAGCGAAGTACTTATTATTTCCTCTGTCCATTAAGATGTTGAAGAGATCGTACGCCAAATAGAGTGCGTGACTAATTTAACAGCTATTTTTAATATGACTATTGTATAAGTATAATACCTGTCGAGCTATGTAAGTTGTATGAATTCTCTCCATTAAGATGCTGAAGGGATCGCACATCAATCTGCTGCATTGTTTGTGACTCTGTTTGATTTAGAAATGGTGCCTTAACAGTCACACATCACTCGTATGATATTCGTAACACTTGCCCGTCTATGGAGGTTTAGGGTGTTCAAGTCGATCTAAAATTTGTCATCCTTTAATCTTCCGCTTTGATTCTTGTGTCTGCTGGTGGAGGCAGAAGATGTTGTAATTTTCTTTCCCATGTAGTCGACGTGTTTTCAAATGCCTGTAACTTATTTGTTTTTACCAATTTTGCTTACGAATCTATTTTAGTAAGATATTTGTCACGTAGCCTTTGCAATATATGTATTTCTCTGTCACAATTTAAAGTTCAGTGTATTTTTTGTTATCCCCAATCCTGTGGCAGTTTGTGTTCTTTTTGTTTGCAAATAACTTGTAGATATTCGGCCACATTTTTGCTTGATTTCCGTTTGACAAGCAACCACCCCAAAACCCTCTTTTCGCTGTTGGGGTTTTTATGTCTATGACCAGTCGTTGGGAACATTTGTTTGTGTTACTTCGACAATGTCCTTTAAGTGATATTACCTCGTTTTGCTATTATTCACTTTGCTGTCTTGCTAATGGCGTCTCGTTTTGTTAAATCCAACAAAAGAGTGATAAGACACGTACAATTTATAGAAACATTATTATTTCTTTTTGGTTTGTGGTCTAAAAATGGGGAACAATGGGAACAAATGGCTGGAAAAAATTTTAACTGTATGTAAAATTGGTAACCAACAAACAAATGTTTCGCCAAAGTTTGGTCTTATTGCTCATACATCTGCAAAGATATTTTTAGTTGACTTTAACTATATGATACCAAATGTTCGTCTGAGCATTTGACCTCAATGAAAACCAACCCGTAATCACATTCAGATATCACCCTCTTGTATTCGAAATATTAGCAACAGAAGTTAAATAAACAATGTCATGCAAACATTTTAACTAAGTACGTAATTTATGGTCTTTTCCAACTAAACCAAATTGCGATTGCAAACGATTAAGGACCTAAAGGACATAAAAATAAGACAAAACTCAAGTGGCACTGGCACCTTCGGCGCCGACATTTGTGTTGCAAGAAACAGGGTCAAGATTATACTCGTCAAACAAATAAACCCCAAGCCCACGACGAATTCAAGAACCACTTGAAATGCCAATAATATCAACAAAAACTATTCAAAAAGGTCAACAACCAACAACAGAAGGAACAGTAAAGGAGAACACAACTACAGTCTGGCTACAAAGTTGCTGTTGTTTTTGTTGCTGAAAAGAAACATTCACTATTTTGCAACTAAATGAATGTTTAAAATATAATAATTGAAATACATTTACTTATGAGAATTGTAGTCATAGGATATTCCCGACATTGCCCAAGAATGAACCACTTGTGTATCTATTTGAACCTCCTAATTTTTAAATTAAAGTAAAACCGCACTTACGTGGGAAATTGATTTCATTGAAACACAAAAACAGAGTTTCGAATAAAACCGTTTCGAAATTTTCATGTTGTATAGGATTATATGCAAAATTCTCTCGCACCGAAAATGTAAACACCTTATGTATTGGAATATATTTACCAGAAAGGACTCTTGCAGAATAACACATACTCTTGAAGTTCATATTCCTTCCTCATTCACATCTACTGAGCAAATCTGGCACTCAATACAATTCATTCTTCCATACACCGATACTATTTTTAAAGATTTTACGGTGTCATGAAATTGGACAACCAAAGTGCTCGTAAATTTATGCCTTTAGATTTACTTGCGCTCCCTTAACACGGTATTGTAGTATTGTTGTTTGTGCGTTTGGTGCCTTCAACCGCCATGCTGCCGAATTCAAAATACAGCTCCATGGAGTAGGAATTAATTTAAAATTTCCTCTGCAGCAGCAGATGTCGCCTGCCACTAAATTGCCTTCTATGACATCGGTTACATCGGTTTATATTTGGTAGGAATGTACAGTGTGAGATGATGCGCGAACTGGGGTATAAATTTGCCTAAAGTCCTTTAATTGCTGTGATTTCTGTGCGATTACCATAAAGACAATTTACACTGTTAAAAATTAGGAGGAGATTTAGAAGGCAATAACAGCGGGCTACTTCATATAATAGTATAATACGAAGAAAGAACATAAGTATAGTTTTAAAACATATTAATAAAAGAAAAATTTTCTATACTTGTATGTGATCAAATTTGACTATGAACTTCTCATACATAAACTAAAACAAATTTGATTATTTTTGTCGAAACATTTTGAAACAATCGAGAAACTAGTTACACGAGAGTAGGACAGAGGAGACAAACCATAAATTGCAATTAGGGACAATTTGAACAATACAGTCACTGGTTTAGAACGCAAAGTTGCTGATGAGAAGAGTCAAGTTTATTACTAACTAGCTGGCCCGGTAGACTTTGTCCTGCCTACAAAAGTATGGATTTAGATATTAACTTATTCGATCAGATCAAAGTGCTTATTTTTTTGATGCACTTGAATAGATTGGAAAAAGGACATGATTATTACCCGCAAATTTCACCTTCTATTGTTTTTAATATTTAGTACTACATCCTCTTTTTCAAGTAATTGAAAAATCCTGTTCGGAAGGGTGGTCAGGTTTTAATAGATTCTTTTGAGCTGTAACTAAAGCCACAGCAGATTATCTGATAAATACTTTCCTTAAGGGTAAATGCTGAAATAAAGCTGATAATCGTCTTAATTGCAAATCATATTTGATATAAACTCTCAACTTTCTTCCTGAACCTTAGAACATAAAAAACAAAATTTCCATTACCTTCCATGAAGGAATTGGGGCTCCGAACGGATTATTTATTTATGAGAAGCTTTTTCATGGCTAATTACTCGACAGTGTCACCGTCACTATGCGAGGTGACCGCCGCCGAAAGAAATTTGAAGGTGGTCAGAGCAGGGATCGAACCCCGCATCTCATGTATAAGAGGGTCGCACACTACCATTGCACCACCGACGACCCAATTTTACAATTGCATAAAAATCATAATAGTTATTCGACTTTACTTTATAAGTTGTCAATTTCATTTGCCTAAAAATAGAGGTGAGAATATTACTTTTTTATATTAACAATGAGCATTAATTAAGAAGGCCTACATCAATTTTATTTTTTGGCCTACAAAGTTTAATACAAAGTTTAATGTGCACTACGGCACAGATTCTTCCGGCAAACGAAGGTGTTAGTATGCCAATCTCTACCTGCCGTTTATCCACAATGATAGGAACACTTACGGGACATTGTCTTGTAGGAACACACGCCCTAAGTTTGGGACATAGAAACTCCACTCTTTGTAGATGCTGCATGGAAGAGGACGAGGAAACGACGAAACAACTTCTCTTGGATTGCCCTGCTCTGGCAGAACTGAGAAGTAGGATATTCGGTACACATTTAGTAAGCACCGTAGACCTACAGGATATTCCGGTAGGTCTTATAGACAAATTTATTGAAAGGGCAAATTGGCTAGACGACTAGTAAATAGTTGCTATAGAGGAAACTGAAGGTATCACAATGGGCTTCTTTAGCCTAAGTGTGCTAGAGAGCGTGCTGTCTTGCAGCCTTTTCAACCGACCAACCAACCACCCATATGTTTTATTCCACTTTCATAAGCTTTTTGATTCAATATAAAATTCTTTTTGACAACATGTACAATAGGGGCATAACCAGAATGAATACCTATCATCACGAGGTGGCCACTGATGTGTATTATAAGGAAACAGTTTGTTTGGATCAATTTGGTGAAAAACCTTTCACCCCAATTCTTTTTTTCTTTATTGTAACAATTTTCAATTTCAAATGAGTATTAATTAAAAAATGTATGTTGTTTTTTAAAAACACACAAAATATTTTTAACAGACGAATATGGCTGACTAATAACACAAATATCTAAATTTTTTTTACGAAAAACATTCGGTTTGGTATAGAATAAACGATATGAATCGTAATGCAGGAAAATAAAACCCACCCGCATTTCTTATAAGTTAATTTATTTTCTTTTAATTTGTTCTCCTTTGTATAACAATAGCGTTTATAAAATACATTTGTTGTAAATATTATTATTTAAAAATTATTCCCACGTGGATATAAAAGTATATAAGTTTGTTATTACCTCTTTTTAACCCACTTGGACCCGGCGAATGCCCATATAATTTAGTTCGTGCACGATGTACTCTGTTTATAAACGAATTTGCATTGGCAAAGAGTGTGACTTCTAAATAAAATATTAGGTTTTATGATTCAATGCTTAAAGTGATTAAAATTGTTGGTTGAATTTATTTCTTAGGTGACCTAGGTTATGGACCAAAGCTACGTAATTATTTTTTATATTTCCATACATATTTTAGTATGGTGTCCCCGAATGGGTCCAATGGGCAGATAGCTAATAGTTTTTCTTTACGTTTTGCAAGTGTGTTTCAGGCACACAGCTTCTATATATATTGCAACACCTATAAGTAAATACCAGCAACTATATATATTTCATATGTATTATAGCAAGTTATCTTCAGTTAGGGGAATCCCCTTTGAACAAGGTAGTTTTCGAAGATGAAAAATAATTAGTTGTCATAAGGTTTTCATACATATTGGTAATATTACTGACTTCTTAACAATGGCGAAGCGATCGTTTAACTTCTTAAATAATTATCGAGGCCTTGAGGAAGCTATTGACTGCATTTTTAACGAAGATGGTGATTATGATGCTAGTTATGACTTAGTGACGATTCCTCCCGACCCGAGTATTCTCACGCATGAAAAAGAAGGTGATGAAGATAACATCCAGGAAACCGGTTTAGAAGTATAGAAACAATAACGAATGGGATAGCAGTGATGATGAACCCTTACAAAGATACTGCAAATTGGACACGAAGGAACCACGTTGGCGGAAATGTGACGGTTCCTACACAAACAAGTCCTCAGGGGAAAACAACGTACAAAAGCGAAAAGAAAATATTGAAAATGAGCTCACAGGTCAAACACCAGTCAACATTTTTGAGAAACTTTTTGATGAAGAAGTTTTTGACATGATCATCCTGAACACAAAGTTGTATGCTTCACAACACAATAATCATTAACTTCCAAATCAGTGTGAATGAGCTCAAAATATTTTTTGGTATTCTACTCTTGAGTGGATATCATTCACTTCCACGAGAGCGCTTATACTGGAGTCTAGATGAAGACTGCAGTATTGCAATTATTTCAAAAGCAATGTCTAGAAACAGATTTATGAAATGAAAAAATTTTTGCATTTCTGCGACAATGAGGCTGCTTCCGGATCTCTCGATAAGATGTTTAAAATACGACCTCTTGCTGAGTTGCTAATCAAAAAGTTCCAGCGGTGGGGCGTATTTCACGAAAATCTCTCAATAGACGAATCAATGATAAAATATTTTGGACGTCATTCAGCAAAGAAATTCATAAGAGGCAAGCCTGTACGGTTTGGATACAAAAATTGGATGATTGCAAGTGCAGATGGTTATTGTTATGCTTTCGACGTATATTGTGGGAAATCAGCAGGAGAAACAAGTAATGAATAAAGGAAATGTTGCAGCACATGAGCATATCATATATTTCGACAACTTTTTCACCAATCATGCATTGCTGCGAGATTTACGTGAAGCTGGTTATCGTGCTACCGGTACCGTGAGGGAAAACAGAACGAAGAAATGCCCACTTGAGTCTATCAAGAATATGAAAAAGAAAGATCGTGCAGAATTTGACTACCGATTTGATACAGCCAATCTAATTTTGTTCGTGCGATGGCTTGACAATAGCGTATGTACCATGGGTACAAATTACGATTTTGTTTATCACCTGGGCAAGGTGAAAAGATGGAGAACTTCAGAAAAACGAAAGGTAGATGTGAACATCCCTTTTGTCTTCCAGAACTACAACAAAGGCATAGAAGGTGTCGATCAAGCTGACCAATCAGTTTCAGTATACAGATCAGCTGTACGAGGCAAAAAATGGTGGTGGGTTATATTTACATATATGCAAGATTTGTCTGTGGCTAATGCTAGGCGTTTTCATCTGTTGACTGCCGGAGATAATATGGACCAGCTCCAGTTTCGCCGAAGTATAGCCAGAAATTACTTGAGATGTTTAGACAGTGAAAAAGCTGATGGTAGGCGGCGCAAGCCTTCATCAGGGGTGTCAGGTATGAATCTAGATAATGTTGGGCACTTCCCTCAAAAGCTGACAAGCCAACTACGATGCGCCGTATGCCACAGTAAAGCCCGTTGGCAATGTAAAAAATGCATCAGAACACTCTGCATCGAAAAAGGAAAGCTCATTGGCCCCATTTGAGGACAGCCAGTTTTTTCCAGAACGAAAATTTTTTTTTTATTTTTTACTTAGGTTGTTCACGCAGGGCTGCTTATCAGCTTATGTGCTGAAAAGATGAAAAATAAGCTCTTGGCTACGTAAACACCCTTCCATGTTGGTTATCTGCTTATCTGCTTATTTTTTTCAATCAGCTGTTCGATAAATGAAATCAAAACCATCAATGTACAATTGAAATTGTTTGTAAAATGCCTAAGCAGAGCATTAAACAACAAATTGTGGACTTCAGAGTCAATATGAGTACTTTGGAAATTGAATTCATTAAAGGTAAGTAGTGAGAAATGTATACGATGCAAATATTTATGGTTTTGCGTTTGTACACATAGGTTTCCCCGACCCCCCGACTTGCGCTCATTTTGATTATTTTTTTTTAATAAACAAAAAACAGATGTAAATACCAGTGCTACCAATACTTAAATATAAAATTTGAGATGCCATTTGCTAAAACTTCGTGTTTTTAGTGTTGTCAGCAAGTTAAATTTTTGGTATTTTCCAACACTAAAAATAAGCTGATAAGCTGATAAGCTTTTGCCAAAGGCACAGGTTGCTCAAAGTTGCTTATTTTATTTCAATGTATTTTGTTGTTGGCGAGATAAGCACATGAGGTGATAAGCTGATAAGCAGTCCTTCGTGAACACCCTAACTGTAAAATGTTTAATTAGCTTCTAATAGTTACTGAAATAAAGTTATTTTCAAAACTTATCTTCTAGTTTATATTTGGGTCCAAATGGGATTTTTCGAAACTATTTTCACTTTTATTATATCACTAGTAGTGTTGTATAGCGTTTTAAATTAAGGTCCATAAATTGTTTTCAATATTTGAATTTTATTTTCACTTTACTTCAAATATAAGTATTTAATATTTGATTATTAATATATTCAATATTTATATTTTATTTTTTAATTTTACTTCACTTAGCACTTTGATGGCTCACAAAGGAAAAGGATGATAGTAAAATCGACGCACTTTATGTATAGATTAAAGATGAGTGCTGACAACGTGGTACCTAACATATGATTGAAAGATACCACACGATTGATTATTTAAATTCGGCAACAGATGGCGACACTCAACAACTACTCATTGTAATACATAGATACAAACAAAGTGTGTGAAATCAAAAAAAAAAATCAAATAATAAATAATACACATGGGAAAATGTTTTCTTAACAAAAATAAAACAAAAGAAAAGTGCTAAATTAAAAAATTGCTTGAAATTCTCATATCTATCCCCTATCTACGACTTGTTGCAGCAGAGGCCATAATTCGAAGTTGAATCAAAATCCAAAGTTTTTAGGTGAAGGTTGGCAAATCTGATCTGCTATCTTATTATGGCAAGTGATTGTTTGGTTGTCTATCCTAGAGAAATCGCAAAAAAGGTTGCAAAAGCTACTAAAAAGGGTACCAAAAAATTACCCACAAAAATACAAACACAGTACCAAAAAGAGTACCAACAAAGTGACAACATCTGACAAATTGTATCAAAAAGTGATGAACCCAACAAAAACGTACCCAAAAAGGTACTAAAATGTAAACAAGTAAACAATAAATGAACGGTGGAAGATAACCAAAAAATCCAATTATGATCACATTTATGTTGAAAAAGGGAATAAAAAGTTCTAAAAAAAGTACCAAAAAGTAAAAAAAATTTACAGAGAGCTTCAAACAGAGTAGTATACCCAGCAAAATCATTTCTTCCAAGGAAGTACAAAAAGTAATAGGAGATAGGAACCGGAATCAGTGAAAAACTGTATCAACACTAGTGAATTTTACATGCGCTTGGCTTTGGATGGAAACACTTTTTTGTATCGACCACTCTCAACTTTTTCACTAGTGCTCATAGTCTTTAAAAAATTAATTTTTTTTATCTACATTTTCATTAATGCTAAAGAAATAATGTTTTTCTATTGTTAAAGAAGCAATTGAAAAATACTTCTCAAAAGTGTTGATAAATTGAAACAAAATCCGCATTAAATGGTGCGGTTTAAAATAATTGGCAGAAATTATCCTTGTATATAAAATGTATCTGTTCAATGTTGATAAATTGAAAGATTCTGTTGCAGTTTTTGATTAACAATTGTACGAATTTTTATTTTATCAGTCGGTAGAAAACACATGTAGCATTCGAAATTTCAAAAAAAGAACTTAAAGCGTTTCCATAAAAGTAATAACTATTGAATTAAAAGATTAAAAATAGGTATTAGTGGCCAAATATTAATATGAACTTTACACCATTCATAGTTCTTCAGGTTCACGATCATCATTTCTTTCATATGTTTTACTATTTTTCATATGTTTTACTGTTATTCTTATTCTTCTTAGACCATGTTTAAGGTCATCTTTAAACGATTGTTTAGATACATCTTTATCATAAGATCCCACTACAATATATAAAGTTTGTATAATAAAACTAGTAAATATTACGATAATATGAATACTTACAGCATGGTCCATATCAAATCCTGTACGATTTGTACCAAAGCGATGTATAGAACTTTTTCTAATTTTTTAGCTTTCTTAGATAATATATTTATTCCCGAACATAGTATTTTTACTTTTTGTACTATTTTTTTTTCATTTGGAAAGGAATTTATTATTCTATGGCAAAATGACACAAATTTCTTTCAAAAATTTGGAAATATTACGTACGGGAACAAAGTTAATACAAAAAATAAAAATAGTCAACATTTTCGATGTGTGGCATAATCGACGAATTGGAAAAAATCGATAACGTTATAAAATAATTTTTTTTATATTAAAATTTGTTTTTTTGGAGCCGAAAATGCAGTTTTTTTTTTACCAAATTTTAGATCCCATACGATGTATGTACATAAAAATAGCAAAAATTATAATAAAAATCAGAAAACAATTGGCTAGATAGAATCAGAGTAAACGTTTTGGTTCACTTTAAGTAGTTCTAGTGAATTTCGTTTACAATGATTTGTATATTTGAAAGCTAAATCAATAACAACCTTTTTCAGTCCCTGATTTCAATAGATAATAATATTGTATTCACCAATAAATTTCAAAGCTAACCATTGCTTATACTTACGATTGAAAAATGTGTGGTCCGCCTAATAATAGGGTTAATACGCAGAAGGCGCAAAGATTTGTTTCTAAACTTCCTAGCAAAAATAGATTGCCTTCAATGAGGTACAAAATTCTCATAATTTGAGAAACTGTATCAAACCAGTGGAATTAAACATGAGGTTTGCTTAGAAGGGAGGACGGAGGCAGTCCATAACACACATATTTTCTAGATATCACTTAGTAATAAAGTTGAGATTTCTTTTACGTGGTATTTTTATAAACGGACTTATTTATGTTTTACGAAAATCAAAATTGGCGGTTCTATTTTTTAGAATTAAACATGGATTTTAATTTTGGATCCTAATCAAATATTCAGATGAGACAAATATTTAATAACAATTTTATTTCGTATGGCGGCGCCTTCGGAAGTGGAAAATATGATTATACTGCATCTTCGGAAAAAATAAGTTTTGCTGGAAACATTTTCATAACAACTTTTTGGAAATAGTGTAAAATGCATTCTTTGGAGGTAGATAAATCATGGAAATACTTCCAATATTTTTTGCTGGGTAATAAAATAGCAAAAAAGGAAGCAAAAGTACTAAAAAGGTACAGAAATAGTACTGAAAAAGTACCTACCAACCGTTTGGTTTGGACGACAGTACTATATTTTTCCCTTTTGTGCTCTATTTGTATCTCTAAAAGTGTAAATCTTAAAAATTCCAACCCAAATTTCGTGATTTGATCTTAAGCCGTTTGGTATTTACAGTGGTACCATTTTCAATCCGATTTGCCCTCTTTTTCTCCCTAAAAGTAAAAATGTTTAACAGTCCCTTATCTCCCCCCCCCCTACAGTTTGTGTGCGTTACGACGAGTGTACATATCAAGTTTCGTGATTCTGCCTTTAGACGTTTAGATTTTAGCGTAGTACCAATTTTTTTGCTCCCTAAAAGTACAAATTGTTAAAAGTTACTTTCTCCCCACGTTTCTATATGCTGAGAGGAATGTACACACCAAGTTTCGTGGTTCTTTAGCTGTTTGGATTTTAGTGTAGTACCATTTGTATCCCTTTTTGCCCCATTTTTGTCCCTCATAGTACGAATTTCAAAAACTCCCTTCTTATCACGCACATTTACCCCAAAATGAGAATACAGTCCAAATTTCATTATCCTACCGTTAACAGTTTGACCAGGGCGCTGATGAATCAGTCAGTCAGTCAGTAATGCAACAATTTTATATAGAATATATAGATAGAAGAAAAATGCCCTGCTTTGTGAGCTCACAAGAATTGAAAACAGTTTCCTAATGATAGAAATTGGATTTTCACTTTTATTTCCCTTTTTTTCAGTGTATACATTTATATGCGAATTTGAATTTGTAAAAACCGCATCCATGCAAGTAATGTGTCGCGGTGAACTGCTTGATGTGATTGGAAGTACAAATAACCCCAACTATTAGCAGTAAAAACAAAACAAGGATAAGGTCAAATCTATACTGTACAGTTTTGTTTTGAATTTACTCATCGTAATTCTTATGAAGTCAACTGAATGCTTGGTTGGATGTCGTAATGACATTTTTGTAAAATTTAAATTTGAAATCGTCAACAATATAAATGTAGCATCAAGTGGGAAATGAATATTGAAAGAACAAGAAATTAGCTTAAATTCGTATTCTGATATCTATAAGCAGAATTGGATATTTTGGGATATCAATAAATTCAAAGACCTCTAACATCAGTGAATCACATCATGATTTGGCATTGTATGTTCATTACCTGTCTTGGCTGTATACGCTCTCTGCTGCATTATCTATTGTGTCCACCATCGAATGCATCTCAGTCTTAGTTTTGATTTTTACTAAAACGATTTATAAAACTGATTACCTATTTACTGGTACTTCTGTATTTGGTTTGAATTAATCCGAAGTATCCCGTCGTTGCCATCTTAATTGGCAACACAATGCCCACTCCATCACTCTTCGACGAATCTCTTCTTGATGCCACGCAAAGTCTAGACTTCGACATTGTGCGAGATATTTTTTGCGTCGTGGATGATAATGGCGGTTTGTAACAATGGTAGAGGTGGGAGAGGAAGTTTAAATCTGGTAGCTGTCATAGTCATTGCCATAAATGCTGTGCGTGACTCCTTTGTCACATCTATAGTTGGTACTTGACTCAATCATAAGAAACTAAAAGAAAATTGCCAAGACCTTAGTTATTTATTTGTCTATGACCTGACTTGTGGTGAACACAAAGATATACAACTTCAATATTGCTGCTGTATACTTACAAGAGAATTTGAAATTTATATTCTATTTTGTACTGCTGTATAACAACAATTTTTACCTCAACTTGCAAATATATTTTGATAAGCAATATAAGTTGAAAATTAGTTTGCTGAGATTTCAAAACATTAATTATTTGTGATTTAAAATTAAATTTCCAATGTGACTTAGTTGATTTCGTCGTAGTTTCTAAACTTATATGTTTGAATTTACCAACAAAATTGTTACTGGAAGGAAGAGATTTTCGTAAAATTTAGCCGTATTCCTGCCGCTGCTTCTCTCTTTTTTTATTATTATTTATTATAAACTTTTGTTGCTATAGCGAGATTTATAATGATAACGCTCATATATTTCAAACAATGTCTCGAACTGCTCCTTCCCGCCGTTAATGTTTTCTATTCACGCTCGTTTATCTTCGACAGAAAGTGTCAATGTCGAAAACAGTATTCATTTATTACATTCTCTGCATATTTTACCATCCATGAACGCAACTCAGGCATATGAGTAATGTAGATTGCAAAATATTTTGTCATCTAAACTTAAATATTGATGCCAGCTAATTCAAAAAGAAACAAAATATATTTGAAATTACACAGTGTGTTCTTCTCCAAAAATATCTATGCGTATCGTTAAACAATATATTCGAGATTGAGTTCTTTATTTTTATATAAACAGATATTACAACTTTAAGAGAAGTCTGATTTTTAAATAAGAATCAACAGAATGGAAACAATTTTCAGTGCAAGAGAAATCATTAACAAAAATCTGGTTGCAATTTTCAATATTTATTTAACATGTAATATTTCTCAATTGTGCGATTTTATGAGTTTTCTTTAATTTTGTAAAATTATGTAAATTTTTTATAACACAAATTTTTTATAACATTCTTATGGTTTTATTTATAAAAAGTTTTGAAAAAGATTTGAGAGACGTTTTTAGTATGATAAATCGTCTCTCAAACCCCTCATAACTTTTTATGAATAAGGCCGTTAATTTATAAATTGTTTTACTTTTTGATTTTGATTTAAATTTAATATTAAAAATATAGCATATTATTAGATAGATTTCAACTGTTATTATATTAGCCGATTAAAAGCTTCCGCTGCTAAGATCGAGCACAAAGGGAAAATATTAGTTGGAAATCAATTTAAGCATTGGAAATTCCACGCAGTCTATATTTTGATTAGAAGTCATAATTGTTATACATCAGAATTATTTGTCGATTATATTGATAGATTAAAAATAGGTATTACTAAATAGAAGTTGTTGCCACATAAATTAAGTTGTATTAACCAATTTTAGTATTTCTAAAACCTCAGTCATCTGAAATGGAAGATACAACCAATCAAAAGTACAATATTAGAATTCGTTTTCAAATACTAGTCACGGTAATTATAATTTAGTTTCTGTTACAAAAACACTTGTTACAAAGTTATGTATTCGATTTAAATTTTTTTTGCTGTAAAAGAGAATCTATTTTTCAATGTTACACTAGGACATTTTAGAAAAACAATTATTTTAAACAGAAAGTGAGAAACAAGTATGTGAAGAAACAAAAAGGGTACTAACAATCAGCCACCGAAGAATATACTAAGTATACTTATACACATTTACATTTTACTCCGTATAGACCCTGAGATTGTTATGCTTTGGACAAAAACAAAATCTATTTAATTTTTTTAAAATTATCAAATTCTGTTCTGAACTCCAGAAGAAATTCAAATTTATTTGACTTTATTTAAATTTAGAGCATTTCTTGATTCTTTGAAGCGTCATCTAGGCTAAAGTAGAAAAGATAGAGACCCAAGACTTGGCGGTTATTTTTTTTGTACGACGCTAGGAGTAGTTAACATTATCAGGTAGATTTTTGTCAATTCTAAAGATATTTGTTATTATTTTTTTTAAATAAGATTCTATATCAAAATGTATGTGCAATAATAAGTTTCTCCTTTTTCAATTTCAGTTGATTTAATCACCAAAAGAAAACGTAAATACAATCTGCTTTAACAATCTAAAGTTGTATCGCCAACAATTTTATCTTTATCTTCAGTTCAACTCTGATTTAGACAGAAGAAAACATAAATATGAGTTATTGGGCAAAAGTTATAAGGCCCTGAGTATTTTTGTAATGAACAATGTAATTCTGTTCTCGGAACTGGCGTTCAAAATGATGAATAGTCCAACTTGAAATAATACCATGATTTAAATTTTAATTTTTCTCTTTAATTAATTTCAGTTTTTTGGTTTAATGTTAAATAACGGTTGATCTCGGTATTTACTTCGTAAAGTACACTTTGGAGCAGAGATGAGTACATTTTCTTCAGTTCTAAACGCATAAGAAAGAATGTATATATATATATAATGATATGTATAAAATTATAGGTAATACTTAACAAAAATTGAATACAAAAAGTTAAAATAACACCAATTAACCGCTATATGTGTTGGAAACCACCCGCAAAGTATATAAGTACTTCGGTTTACGGCGACGCATCTGGATTGTTCGAATTTTATACAGAACTGTTGCGATGGACACCATGAATTGTGGTGCAGATTTTTAGTTGGAAAAAGAAAAGTCTCCAGGTTCAACCATAGAGTATTAGGTAATAATTTCCCAATCGCTACCGCGGCCATTTCATTTACATTGTTCAAGGTGATTTTAATACCAAAATTGGCTAGGAAGATTATCTTTCAACCAGCCGTCGGGAAATTCAGTCTACATGCAAGAACTTCCGAGGACAGAGTGAGACTGAAAGATTTCTCCGCGGCAAACAATACAGTTCTACATAAGCACATCCACATGACTTCTTGGGTGTATCCTGATTAAAAAAAAACCCCAAGTCGATTACTTGGCAATTTTTGGATGGACGTACGTGATCGGATGCAGCAAAGGTTAGCTTAAGAATAAGTGGAACGAAATTCGGTCGACACCAATCACTGAGAAAGCTGGACGTCGCAAAGTTGTTTATTCCTGAGACAAAAACAGCCTACACAAACTCAGTTGCTAGCGCAGAACACATCCTTTCCCAACGATGTTGAGGCGCAGCGGAAACACATTTACCACTATATAAAAACTTTTGCAAAAACCGTGCTTGGGATATGTATCATCGTCTCAAGGCAAACCATGGCACGAAGATAAGGGGCCTTATTTTAAAATATTTTTATCATCGGGTTTAGTTTCACTGTTTTGGCTACATATATTTTGACACAGAAATATCCAATCTTCAACTGTAAGAGAAGTACTATGTTTGTGGGCTACAAATGTTTTGAGCATAGTTTTTGTATCACTAGTTTAACTATAGTGGGCAAAAAGATTTAAAAAATGTTTTTTTACAAATTTTTATTTTCAATTACGAAAGAAATCTGAAAAATTACAAACAATAGTTTGTATCGCTTAAAGTAGCGAAGAAAATAAATCATATCTGAAGAAAATCGATGGATAAATGTAGAGGTTATGTCCCATAATATGAACGTACTATTTAACATGTTTCGGTTTTTGTATATTTTCCCTTTTATTACTGGAAGAAATTGTAACTTCTCCTCTGGCGTTTGTTGTTATTGGAGTTAATTTCCGACCCCAATATCCCTGGCGCCGGCACTCGATGGATTTGATTTCATGATATGCTCGTTATTTACGTCACCGAGATCCTCCGGGAAAAATCTAAATGTGAATGGAATTTACGTGCGTGAATAGATCATTAAAAATGTTGAATAGTTGTTTTGTACGTTGTGCATAAGTATTATATCGTTTTCAAGAAGTTGATAAATATATTTGAAATTAAAATCAAAAACCAATATCCTGACTTGTTGACAACAGTTTTAACGAGTCCTAGTTTAATCAATATTTTGTGTTTTATCCTTGCATTCCCAATAACTTGGTCACTACTTTTAAATCATAACAAATTTGTTAGACATGTTCTTCATTCTTGATTAAATTCAACAATTTGACCAGTGTTTCGTGGAGTCCTTAGTACTGACTGTATGTGTAATGGGGATAATTTGCGTTATGCGAAAGTACTGCTTTCAAACTCAGTTTACTATTGTCAACAAATAACCTTTATTTTGAATTATACGTTTCGTTAAGCTCCTCGAACAATCCGGGTATGCGCGTGCAAAAGCATACGGTCTCTATAGTCCGTTCCAAATCTCTCTCCCAATTATTCAGTTCAGCCTGATTTAGGAGATGTGACTCGATTGAACATGACCATGACTCCGAAAATATATCGTTGCTCACATTTAGACAGCTAGGAATCGGCAATTCTTACGAATGTGCAACTGCAAACCATACAAATTCTTCGTACTGCTATCGTATATAGTAACAAAATAAAAAGATCCGACGTTTTCTTGATAAGATCTTTATTATTTGAGTTCAAGATAAAATTAAACTTTTTCAAAAATACAACAGTACAAAATAGTGTTGGATATTTGCATTCGATGGTGTCAAATGTCTGTGTTGCAGCAGAGTGGATGAAGACACAAACTGTATGTGGTTTGCTGAGTTGCTGACTTTGCTGGATGTTGTAGGTTTCAAATTTATTTGGTGAAGCGCGTGTTTTGAAAAATACGAGGGTAAACGTATAATTACGTTACTTCCCTCCCCTTAAAGAAGAGCCAATGGTTCATGATGTCACCAACGGGTATAATGTTGGTAGTGATTGCGGTTGTAATTCGATTTCTGGTAGTTGTGCTTTTTGTTGCTTCTTGATTTTTGAATAGATCATTATAATTGGGTTTGTAGTTACATATTTTAAGTATAAAAGTATTATTAACCCTCCGACGGTTGAGTCATCCGTTGCCCTTATACAAAGTGCAAGGTCCACAGGGACCTATTTCTATTTGTATGGAATTTTATATGAAAACGCATTTTTTTTTAAATTTTTTTTTGTGATTTATTATTATTTACTAATTATACATGTATATTTTTTTTTATATATAACATTATTAATTTGTTATGAGTTTTATATGAAAAAACCTAAAAAACTATTGTTGTGTAGATTGTCCCTCGTCCAACATATTTTCTGTGCAGGTGTAGCATCGATGCATAAGTGTTGAATGCTCTGCACAAACTGGATTGTTACAGGAATGGCAATAGGCCCTTGTTTTCCGCTGCCGTCCGTACTCAGAACGGCATAGGCGACATGACGGTCTGTTCGTTCTAGACGCAAACGACGGTGCAGCTCCTTCTGCCGGTCTTGATAATATCTAAAAAGGACAAAATTATGTAGTTATTCTGCTTTTGAACATTATAATTGTTTTTTCTAACGTTTACATCAAATGCTTCCATTGCGTTCCGAATCCTTGGATATGCGGTTATGCGGTTATTCAGCGCTCGTTCCTCTATGTTTGGTAGTGCCAATTGTTTTGTCAGCATCAGTAGGAATGACCGTCGTCTGCCACTTCTTTTTATTGGCTTATAATGCAGCTAATGCAGCAATGTCCACTATATTATAAAACATGGCCAATGGCCAGCGGTTTGTTGAGCGCTTGCATGTATATGTGCCAAGCATCTGGTCCATTGTATCAACGCCCGATTTGTTGGCGTTGTAATCCAAAATAGCAAACGGCTTCTTCTTTTCAGTTTGCATGTCCACACCGCAAGTATAATGTTGTGTCGACAGCAAAATTACCGCTTTGTTCTTCTTGGGCACATATGAACATAGTGATATATTGCCTTCGTTGAAGCCGAACAATGTGCTGTTGACAGGACGCGTATGATTTTTTGTGAATTCCCGAGGCACACATGTCTTATTCGAGCGCACTGTTCCAACATATGCGGTTTTCTTCCTGATTAAAGTACGCGCCAAATCCAAAGTTGTGAAAAAATTGTCGGCATAAATTGTGCGGCCTGTATTCAAATATCTCTCCGAAAGGTGAAGGACAACATTCTGCCTTGATTCACCTCTCGTGCCTGATCAGGCCATTTCCCAGAGAAAATCATTCCTTTGACAGGATAAAATGATTTTGAGTCGCACAACCACCATATCTTTATACCATACTTGGCAGGCTTCGATGAAATGTATTGTGTGAAGCGGGTGCGGCCTTTGCGATTTGATTCGCGCATTATCATGTACGCCATGTCTTCGGTGATGAGCGAGCGGAATATGGTAAAGTGATCATATGTGATTCCGGATTCCTCCTTGTGTAGTCGACCACGTTAGGAGCACGAGTACGGGAAGTCGGTGGTGCATTTTTAGTCCATTTGGTGTCATCTTTGGAAATGAAGTAATTGTCACTTGTTTGCTGAGCATCAGTTTCTTCCTCTTCATCATCGTCGTCATCACTAATGTCTTCATTGATGTCTATATGTGGTTCAGTTTCCGCATCCAAATCATCAACTTGAAAATTTGCTGGATATGTGAAATCGTCATCATCCGCACCTTCAAGACCAAATGCAGGAATAGCACCTTCATCGTCATCACTCATCCCCGCACTCATGAAGTCTGCAAATCTATCATCCACTGCACGTCTTTCATCCTCACTCATTTGCTGGTAGCGTGTACTACGACGTACCACAATCTCAGCAATGTCTAAATTTTCCTCTGCCACTGTATTGTACTTTAATCTCTCTTTCTAAAGTTCAAAATAAAATTTCGCACTCGATGTTCACTGTTCACTGTCTCAACTTTCTATGATTTGGTTTACGAAACTAGAGCCGCTTTTATACCCTTTTCTACGTCTACCTGGCTTCTAGCTTGTACATCTGCGTCTATGTAAGAGTAAGAATAGGTAAGAGTATGCGCAAAAAGTAAGGGTAAATTCAAACAACTCGTTTGAAATGTGTTCAAACATAAAGTACAGGTAGCAGGTAACAAAAATTCAAAAAGGGGCGGAAAGTTTATTATGTTTCAAGGAGAGGCACAATAAAATAATCCAAAAAGTAACTAAAATTCAAGGAACACGTTTGTGATGTGTTGAAACAATAAAACAAGCCAAAAGACAGTGTATTTATTAACGATTTCTTGAAATTTCAGTACAATGTCCCAGCGAACCTTTTCACACGTTCCCGTACTAAACACATTTAAATCTCAATAGAAACTAAACTATTGGTCGGATCGCTTTGAAAATAAACGATTCTAGATAAAATTTCATTGGAATACATGTGGGGGTCGGGTCAAGGAGTAATTTCAGTTTGAAAATGAAAAAGGTCCCCAGGGACCTTCTCACCCGCCGGAGCGTTAATAGTACAATAATACTGCTTACAAATATTGTGTAAATTAGTATATTATTTTTTGAGACGATTGTTAGAACATCGTCGTGTTTAATTGTTTTAACTTTTGTTATTTTCAAAGGTGAGTACATTTGTGTTAGGTCAATTTCGGGGGATAATTTATTTTCGTACAAAATTATTTCGTTTATTTGCAATTCACAATCGCTTATTCTAATAATTTTATTGCCTTTATACTTAAGTCGGTATTGGGACTGACAATTTTGTTTTACAAATGTGGTACTTAAATTCCAAGTTACAATGACGTTTGGTTCTACATACATAATCGATTCTGTGTTGACAACGTGTTCAAAATTACAAATTGGTGTTGTGTGCAATAAAATTCTGGAAATACACTCATCATCAACTTGCATATTTTCTCGAGTGTAAATTTTATTGTTCAGTTCAAAATATGATGTGGTGCTAGTGTAATCTAATTGGTATCCATTATGATCAGGATAAGGAATGATTTTTAGGATGTTAAAAGTTTTAAAGTTAATTGGGATGTGAGAGATGATAAGTATAATGTTATCTTGATGATTGATCCATGTAGATGTTTTTACCAGTAGAATGTTTCGATTATTTACATTGTCCAACTTGTCATAATTCAACCACTTAGGATTGAAGACTCCCAGTCTGGACAGTTGCATGCCCATTTCGACGTCTTCCACATATTCTATGAACTGCATTAACTCGTATGTGAATGAGTCGTACATGTTGAGGTTTCTCTCCATCTTTTCCATGTTTTCGTTAATTTGATTAATTGCGTTATTCATTTCATGTGGTTGGATTGCATTTTTTCCCATATTTTCGAGTTGTTCCTGGAATTTAACTCGGTCATCATCGTCTAAAGTTCCGCATAGAAACGTGAACATTGAGCCCACTGCATTAATAAGTCCTCGTTTTTGCCTACTTTCTCCATGTAGTGTCAGTCCATTTAATTGTCGTTGCAATTTGCCATATAAATATTTAAGATGGGGTGATTTTGTGTAATTTGATAAATGCTTCCGAAAAAGGTTGTTTGCTTTGTTTATTTCAGTAATGTTAATCCGCAAACAGTGATGGTCGAATTCAGTTGGCAACTCCAATGGTTTATCTTTATCCATGATGTCCATGATCGGTATCGAGATTATTTATTTGAATTTGGGCATGTTGGGCATGACATGCCATAATAATAGTGAGCAATATCACTATTGTGCACCATGGTCCTGTGAAATTTGATTCTGATTAATTTTCTTTCGTTTTTTGAATTGTGGCTTATAATAATGTGTGACCCTATTTCTGTCAATCATCCTGTAATGGTCTGGCGTTGTTTGTTCAACGCACCTGTTAGATTTGAAAGGATTCTCCAATTTTCCGTGTTGTAATGGTCCTTTTGTATATCTTGTATCTATTTCGAATTCCTGTCGGTCATTGTTTATCTTGTCTATTCTTTTTTTTCTCCTCTTGAGTATTCACGGTCGGCTGTCCGTTATAAAGAAAAATGTGTGCTGGTGTCTGTCCTGTGGTATCGTGTTTAGTCTTGTGATTGTAAACATAAAGTATTGTCTCAATTTTACTCAATTTTGCCTCATTATCATCAGATGTTTTTATTATGCGTATTTTCTCGTTTATAGTTTTATGCAATCTTTCTATATCGACTACACCTGTTTTTGCGGTATTTAGTTGCAATTCCCTCGCTTTCTAACCAACGCTTTAGCGCTAGGCTAGTGAAAGCTCCATCTCTATCGGCCTTTAGTAACTGGGGTTTACCCAAATGATTGAATATTCGCATTAGAGCACTTTTGCACTCAATCCAATCCTTTGTTGGTACTTGTTCTAGTGTGGAAAATTTGCAGCTAACATAGTGTTTCCCCTCAGATGAGTAGATGTTTATTACAAACTTCTCACGGCAGAAATTAGGTTGAGGTATAATTTTCATAGGCATCTTGGTATCGCGATGTTCTGTTTTAGCTAAATAGCAAACATGACATTCATTGATAATATTCTGTATGAGTAGTTGGCTGTTCGGAAAGTAATATGTTTCCTAAAAAAGTTTGTCCATCTTCTGTATTCCAGGATGTAAGAGTTCCTCATGAGTTTTCAGTATTAGGTCCTTGAATTCTGCATAGGTGGATATATTTTTCAGCAAAATAAGGCTACGGACGATCTTTGTGTGGTTTGTGTTAATAATGGATCTGTGTGCACTTTAAATTATTTCAAAATCTGCATCACTGTCTATGTATAATACGCTAGTCTTTCCACAGAAATGACCAACCAAATACCGTTCGGCCTTTTCCCTTGTCATATCATCGTATGAAATGCAGGTTATTTGATTCTTGAAATATTCTTCGTGGCTTATTTTGGATAGAACTTTTGAGAAAATCACTTGACGGCTAAATGTATTGGCTGGTTTTTCGGTGATAAAAATCAAATCACTATTATCGTTCTCGGCACTATGTTGTGTCTGTTCATTAAAGTGTGACTGCTCTATTGTTATTCTGGACAAGGTATCGGCCACATGATTTTCCCTTCCCTTTATATATGTAATATCAAAATCATACTCCGATAATTTTACCCTCCATCGAGTTAATTTTGAATTTGGGTCGTCCATTCGGTATAACCAGTATAATGGTTGATGGTCACTTGCTATTTCACAGTGTCGTCCCAAGAGGTAATGGCGAAAAGTTTTAGTTGCCCATACGATGGCAAGGAGTTCCTTTTCTATGGCACTATAAATTGTCTCGTGGTCGTTTAGAGTTCGGCTAATGTAATTAATTGGATGTCCGTCCTGTGAGAGTACAGCTCCCAGTGCCACGTTACTCGCGTCTGTTGTTAAAACAAATTTTCTGTTGAAATCTGGTATCCTCAAAATGTGGTCGTCTGAAATTAATTGTTTCAATTTCCCAAATGCCGAACTATATTCTGGGTCCAGTATATTTATTTTCGAATCCTTTTCCAATATTCTCGTCCTGGGTTTTGGTATGTCAGCGAAATTCGGAATAAATTTTCTATAGTAACCCGTTAATCCTAAGAAAGCTTTAATTTCCTTAGTTTTGGTAGGGATAGGGTATTTTTGAACAGCTTTTATTTTCTCTGGGTTCGGCTTGATCCCGTCCTTTGTTATGACGTGTCCTAAAAAGGTTGTCTCTTGTCGTAAGAACTCACATTTGTCAAGCTGCAGTTTCAAATTGGCTTCAGATAATTTTTCGGAAACTAAACAGAGTGAATTTAAGTGTTCGTCAAGAGATGTGGAAAATACAATTATATCGTCTAAGTAGACGAGACAATGTTTTCCAATTAGGGGTCTAAAAATGTCATTCATACACTTCTGAAATGTAGCCAGCGCATTTTTCAAACCAAATGGCATACGGAGATATTCATAATGCCCATGTTTGGTAGAAAAAGCAGTTTTCGAAACTGAGTCTGTATCCATCTCGATCTGATGAAAACCCCTTTGCCAGATCTATGGTGGTAAAATAGGTACATCTTCCTAATTTCCCCAAGATCTCATCCATATTTGGAATAGGGTATCGATCACCAACGGTTATTTCATTCAATCTCCTGTCGTCTATTACGATTCTAAACTTCCGTTGGCCAGATGCGTCCTGTTTCTTGGGTACCACCCAAATCGGACCCTGGTCTAACATATCCTGTATTTGGGGTTCGACTTCCTGTACGTAAGCCTGGGGGTAACTGCATAGTTTGGAGTAAATTGGCAAATTATATTTATTATATGTTTTATTTTGTTGGTAAATGTTAGTTTATCAGCATCGTGATATTGTATGTGCTGATACTGTCTTAGTAATGCACAAAGTTTTGTCCTCTCCTCATAATTTAAATGTTCCAATCTGAAAGGATTTGAGTTTGATCTTGGTGCGATCGAGTTAACAATGTGGTGCAGGTCGTTGTTAGTTTTCTGATTTTAAATCGGAATGTCATCACTCGATTTACGCCGCACATCTTGTGTGGTTGGTGTAAGGCACTTCATCTGACCTTTTCTGAAAATGGTTTTGTTCGGGTGCAATATTGTGGTTTGCCAATTTGTATTGGTCATTGTAAAGTGTTACAGTTTGTTTACTGTAGTCTATTACAGCTTTTGCCCGCGCTAACATCTTTCTTCCTATTAGACAATCATAATCTGTGGAGAATGGATGCAATAAGAATTCGTGCTGTACTGGGAACAAATTATTGGATGGGACAATGATGCTCTTATTGATAGTGATTGGACCGTTACTTGTGTGAATAAGGCATTATGTATCGTTGATTGGCAAGTTGAATAAGTTACGAGTCATCATATTGACCGTGGATCCGGTGCCAATAAGGCATCTCAAGTCGTTTCCTTTGTACCTGATTATTATCAGTTGTTTGTCTTCGAGGCCGGTGGCTGAAAATGTTCGACTTCTTCAATAGTAAATTCCTTTCCTTCTCCATTTTCGTCTCCAGTAGATGGTGTAATTAATTGTGTGTATGAGTCGTCTTCGTAAGGTTCTTCATATTGTTGTTGGTGATATTCTGTATTGTAGTAAGTTGGGTCATAGTAATTGTCGTATGGGTTATCTGATTGTCTGGGTCGTTTATTCGGTTGACTATTGGGCATTGTATCGGCATTATGTGGTTGTCGTTGGATTGGGTTTCGATTGTGTCCAAAACGGTTTTGGTCAAATGCATTTTGAAGATTCGGTCTTGGTGTATATGTCGTAGATGGATTTAGTTGAGGTGCATAATTATGGATAGGAGGTCGATGAGGTTGGTACTTTAGTTGGTTATAGTATGGTTGTGGATTTGGATAGGCTACTGGTGGGTTATGGAATGGTTGAAATGGTGTGATATATTTTGGTGCGTAAAAAAAATGAATAAATAAATGGTTTCCCATTACATCCCATGAATGGACCGGGGAGAACTTCTCACAATCACTGAGCTGTGCGCTGTCCAGTTTTTACTCTCTGATTGGGACCTACAGTTTTACTCCGATTCCGAACGGTATTTTGATAAGCTTTTTCATGGCTATATACTATACAATAGTGTCGCCGTTACTATGCGAGGTGACCGCCGCCGAAAGAAATTTGAAGGTGGTCAGAGCAGGGTTCGAACCCAGGATCTCATGTACTAACCATTACACCACCGACGGCGTTATGATTAGATAAATTAGGATTATGGGTAAATGGCTTGTATTGTTTTTCGGGTGTATCATATTTTTGGGTTGTCTTTTGTGCGTGGTTGACATTTTCGTACATGTTCTTTTCTTGTAAAATGTTAATAAGCGATCTTAAATCCGGTATTTCGTGATTAAATATTCTAATATAAATGTTTATTGGCAATTTTTGAATTAAGCCCTTAATGCTTGTTTTAATTAGTTTTGAGTACAATAGTTTCTCGTGCACATCATTTTCTAATTCCAACTTACTTATTATTACTTGACGACGGCGTTCAGCTTCCTCCAAAAAGGATCGCACATTTCCCTTGTTTGGCATGTTGCGAAATTCCTCCAGTATGGTATGGTTCGGTGTCTGCGTCTTGTAATTCAGTATAAGCTGTCGTCGCAATTCGGCCCAGCTAGTAATGTTACTCATCCCGAGTGTTCTCATAACTTGACCACTTACGCAACGTTCGACGTGTCCAGACAAGATATGTTGCTGCCGGATATCATTGGTGGCGTAAAGGGCAAGAATGTAGTCAATTCGGCTGATGAAGATGTACAAAGAGTGTGGATTTCCGTCAAATTTTTCCACATTCCCGATTTGGTACGCTACCTGGGACATGTTGGAGTCCGATAGGGATACTATTGGTGCTACTGCTGGTTGAGCCATCTTGAATTAATTTATCTCACTTCTTTTCCTGTTTTTATTTTTCCGGTTGGATTTTGTTCTTGCTGATTATGCTCTTTATTAATTTCACTTAATTTAAGTTTTCCACTTTGTCTTTTATTAATCTACTTTTATTTCGTTCTTAACTGTTATGTTCTTTATTTTAGGCCTATTTTATTTCACTAATTCTAAGTTCTCCTTTCTCACTTGCTGCACACACAGCCCTTTCGTGGGGTCCAGAGGTCACCGAATTGGATTTATTACCTCACACAAATTCTGTGGCGTCTTCCTGATTTTTTATGTCAGGTTTTTAGTTTTAGGCAGATTGCGTTTTTACGGTTTCGCGCTACTGTCGAGGTTTTTAATAAAACTTAACACGATGTTAACCGCGGCGAGGGTGCCTATTAGCGTGTTCTTTTTCGGATAACAACAAAACAAAAATTGCTAGAATTGGTAAGTCTCGCTATCGCATCACGAATTTTCTTCTTTTGAAGCTATCCTACCGACTGCGCCAGTAACTAAATAAAAAGATCCGACGTTTTCTTGATAAGATCTTTATTATTTGAGTTCTAAACTTTTTCAAAAATACAACAGTACAAAATAGTGTTGGATATTTGCATTCGGTGGTGTCAAATGTCTGTGTTCCGTACATGAGAAACTCTCACACAAATGAACCGTCCAGAAGCCGGGTAGACTAACTGCACTTTTTACACGCTGCAAAAAAATGGCCCCTGTAACATTATGCAGGAACCATGTATGTGTTTGGGAAGTCCATATACTTACGTACAAGCGTTGTGTTCATGGCTTGAAGATCTGCTGGAGGTTTGTTTCTTTGTGGTCGGTCCTCAGCGGTTTTTAACAAACATAACCATATTTGTGTAAAAAACAGATATTTTAACATAACAAACACAATGTTTTTAGAGACAAGTATACTATATTTGCGATACACTACAAATATGTTATATTTGTATCCAAATAACAAAAAAAGAAACCACCTGCTACAACATAACGTAAAATTGTCACATAGGTGAGAGCATAAAACCAGGGGTTTTCTTTGGCACAGCTGATCAAAAATGTGATAGGGAAATGATGTAGAATGAGAGACCAAAGAACACAAAGATATTATAGACCATGCAGCAAACTAAGTTTAAATAGTGTTTGATTGATACTAATGACAGAATATGTGCATTCCCCTTTTATTTCTGTCCGTATTATGCCCAACCAAAGAGTAAACTACAAAAGCATCTCGAACTCGATGAAATGGCCAACTACTGCGTCGTCATCAAGAGAATGTGAAGAGACGGATAACAGCGGCCCTTGTCTATTTTTCTATGATAAAACTCAGAATTTAATTGCTATAAGTACAATCATGGCCGTTATGTTTTGAGTGCTCTACCCAATAAAATAATTTTAATTGCCTGAATTCTATAGCATTTTTTATTGTGCCAAGTGTCGCTAGATCATATATAGTTTTTGTATCATATGGAAATATCTGAACTTATACATTCATTCGGAATACTGCATCAAAGTATTGAATTTAAATTCAAACAGGATGCTGAGTTTCATACATGCGCTTACGTGTTTGTTTTTATATTTGTTGGTTTTATATTTCTCACTCAGGAAAATTTAAATGAAATCGTCAAATGTTGATGGTTATAAAGGGTATAAGAAAAAGCCATGAAGCGTTGGAGGTTGAGGTCCAGCTGAAAACTAATTCTTGAAATTTTTAAGAAGTATTTGCTACAACTGCATGCTCTACCTCTGTATTGTAGTTGTGCTAATTAAGAAATAATTAACTTGACTAATGAATCATAAATTAACAAAAGTCAAAAGTTTCTAAAATTATTGTTTTTTCAGAAATTTGCGGAAATACAACGCTCATTACAACGATATGAAAGTAAAACTTGGATATACTTTAATAAATAACAAATACGCCAAATGTTTTCATATATTGTTTTTAAAAAATCAATTGAACAGTTCCATGGCAAAGAGTGTGATTGTCTTACTGAACAACTAAAAAATCAATTGAACAGTTCCATGGCAAACAGTGTGATTGTCTTACTGAACAACTAAAAATTGAACCTAAAACCTCTATTTTGTAGAAATTTTGAAGCTCTCCGGTTGCTTTCACTATTTCAGCGAGACAACTTCTCATACAACTTAATGTGGCAGTAGTCTTCAGAAAGTTACAGTTTTTCCTGTCGTCGATTTTCGTCATAATTCGACAGTTACTGGCAAATGCTGCTGACACAATGTTACCAACAAAAACAACACCTGTTGGCCTCAAACAATAGCTGGAGGTTTCACATACCTACTGAGTTCATTCATACGTTCTCTCTCTCATCATTTTATGATAGCACAACACCAGATGTCATTCTGTCAGTCTTTCAATGCGCCATGTGCGTATGTCACTTTTCTTCGCTTCATATTAATGATTTTGTTGCAGTTCAATTTGAGGTAACGAGTCATCCACGTATTAATGCCTGTGGTTGCCAAGTGGTGGTGATGGCATTTCCGTTCAATTGGCTCAGTCCGTCGTTGATTAATTGCTGCAGAGACCAGAGTAGGGTAAAGTATCAATTAGGAGCTTAAGCGCTCTCTGAACCCTAGTCAGAAGTGCACAGTGGGTGGGTATCTCAAGCCACAAGGGGGTAATCCAATAGGACATTACCGGGTTCACTACCGCTGTAAATATCTAGTGAACAATCTGCGGGGAAGATGCCCTTATGCAGCCTAAGCGTAGCCCACTTATAACGTAGAGGGATATTATAGCCTTATTCGGTCCTTCAACTATGCTGGGTCTGAAACTAACCTTGCTGTCCAAAATTACACTCGGGTACTTAACAAACTCTGTGAGCTAAATTTCGGACCCATTCAAAGTGGTAGATAGTATTGGATACCTTCAGGTTGAAACGACTAGCTCAGCTTTGGCCGGGATTACATAGACTGCATTCTCAGTTACCCCGCAGAATGGCTCTTAGGGCACTGGGATACTTCCCCTCCCAGTTATTTCCTTGTCCACCGTATAAGTAATAATTCTCCCCTCCTACATTTTCCAGAGTCACCAGTATTCCATTTGGTGAAATGTTCCACACAAGTGGAGTCAAGATCCCTCCTTGAGGTTTCCCCATAGAGTAAGATATAAAGAGAGTGCATGTGTGTTTCAGTTCCACCAAATTCTCGTCGAATATCACTGGGCTAATGACAGATTCGATACGGTTTTATTGTTAGGCTAGTTTCTTTCTGGCAGAATTTGGATGTAATACGAATAAAAATTGAAGAAAAATGTTTAGTTCTTCAAAACCAAAGTCATGAGTGCCAATAAAATCAAATTTAATGTCAGTTTTTTCACTTCGGTTATCGCCCATTATCATTCACATTCTATTCTTTATAAAATTAGCAGCTAGGAGGTCGATCAGATGTGTCATCGAAACCGCATGGGTTTGCCTGTGTTCGCATACCTGGTAGAGGTCGATTTGCCCAATTCGGTCGTAGTACAATTCGTTAACAAATTGACACATTTTCAAATTTGTTTACCTTCCGTCCCCCATTCATGATGAATATACATAAGTACGATATATCGCTTACTCACAAATAATCCGGTAATGTTGATGTAGTCGAAATTAAAAATTAAATTTTGTTGAAAACAAATATTATTTTTTCCTGCTTAAAATTGATACACGCTGAAAAAACGGCCTCTGTAACATATTCTCCCAAGCATGTTCTGCAGGAGCCATGCCTATGTTTGGAAAACACTTCAAACATTTATTTTTGGAAACATATGCATACATATTTTCTCCCAAACATAATAATATTTAGAAACGAATTGTACTTTGATTTCAATATAGGTGTATTATTTATTATAATTCATTTCACCAATATAAACCCACATTTATAGAAAATTAATAAACAAAATTAAGATTTAAATGTAAAAATTACTTGCATTGAATGCAATATTTGTATTTTTCATGAAATAAGAATCTGCTGCTCTTTTGCTTCTCCATTCTTTGTTGTCTCTCAAGTTTTTTTTCAGAAGGTTTCAACTCTGCCTTGGTTATCAATATGCACTGGTACACAAACAATATACTTATATACCACTCTAGTTCATGCTAGACAAGCGTGTATTAATTACTTGTGTTTTTGTTATTATATTTCACAAATGGTCCGCTGTTCCGATTTTATTAGTAACAGCTCGGGCATACAAAGGGCTTCACGCTGTTGCTCTTTCCAGTTTCTTTCCTCAAAATCGTTGCTCGTAGCACACATAAATATATTCGATACACATACACAGAAGCCAAACCAACATCCCAAACCATTTAACCGTCCGAACGTTGCTTTATTATTTTTTTACTGGTCAAGTGCTTTTAAAATCCTCTGTCCCATGACCAACTGACGACTTAATGCATGAACCTAAATCCAACACTTCATCCAAACTAGATTGAGAGAATAATGCAAAAATACAGATACACTCTTACAAGATAGACGCTTTTATTCTCTTGTCCTCGAGATAGCATACACAGTGCAACAAACACAGCTGTATTTGTATCACAAACACAGATATATTTGGGTCGCAAACACAAATAGTATAACATATTAATCTTTGTGTCTCAAACATGTAATATTGAATAGTAAACACAATGTGTTTGTATTTGCGACAAGCTCGAAACACACGTTTTATTTGCATCCAAACATCAACATTTTTCCAGCGTGTACACACGTATATCAGGGATGTGCGTTTTACACCTGTCATAACATTCTTCCACGTATTTCTGCTTTATTGCTTATGTGTCAGCACAATTTTAAAAGTTTTGAATTTTATTTATTTTTTTTTAATAGTTGATGAAGGTTTTTCATCATATCTTCTTTCTCCACCTTAAATAAATATGTTGTCCTTTTATTTTGTGTAAATTCTTATTTAAAAATTCGTTTCAATGTCTCTTTATAGATTTAAGAATCATGGTTGTGCTAACTTTAGGCAATAAATGCAGATCTGTAAGAAAATGACTTACATCCTAGAAAAATTATCACGTCACATAGTAGTCAGGAAAACCTCATTATGTATGCGGTTCAAGGAGTAACTTGATTTCATTGGTGGGTTGTATCAAACATTTTGAATATAGTCTTTATTACAACTCCATACGGTTTGCGAAATATCGCGATTCAAAGATAAAATTTTTTTGTTTTCCAAAACAAAAAAATTTCATATTGTTACTATTGGTGTGTTCTTTTCTCATGAGTATTGCGTAAATACAAAAATTAAATTCTGTCTTCTCATGACTCAAACTGCTATTATTATTAAATCATTCCAATTCCAGAGTGGCATCACTATGGCTACGTAAAAAAACAATGATTTTCAGGACATCCTTCGAATTTTAAAATGGCATTTTGTTTTTATATGTTCAATTACTATCTGTTATCAATACTACCTGGAACTTTCAAATATATTCTATGTGTGTTACGTATACAAGTTAAGATAAAACAGCAATTATATCATTCTATTTATTTATGTCATTCTTATATTCTTTCTATACTCGTGTCACCTTATGGCAAATATTTGACATTCACCTTTGCTTTTTTCATGTCTTCCATTTGTTGTCTTACATTATTTTGTTTCGCCTCTTCATTTCAACACTAATGGTTGTCTTTTAAACAGTGGATACACTTTGCGCGTATTATGGTGCTGCTTCTTCAAATTCTAGAGAATTTTGAAGAAAATCCCTCTTGTACAAAACTCCCATCCTACAGTCAATGTAAAGTTAGAGTTTATTTGTAGCTTGTACCTTTTCTGTAGCCACAATAAAACGATGCTGAAACTGTAAAGGAGTACAATTGCCTTTAGTGTAGAAGCATTCCATTTTCAAGAATTTTAAAAATTTAAACTTTCAGAAATTGTAATATCGGCATTTCCAGCGTTGCGGATGATATGGAAAGTCATCTCAGAAAGAAAAATATTTGGAGGACAACTCCAATTTTTAGGGTTGATAGTCAAAAACTGATTCACGGCGAAATAGCTAAAGAAACTAGTCGTTGCTTAAAAATTCCATAGGCATTTTAACCAGGGTTCGTATTTCGTGGGTAATGAGTTACCCTGGGTTACCCAGGGTAACCCATTATTATTACCGTGGGGAATGAGTAGCGATCGTTTACCCATTACCCTCAGGGCAATGGGGAAAATAATGGGTAGCTACCCACGAAATGGGAAATTACCCATCACGATTACCCATTACCCTCAGGGTGATGGGGAAAATAATGGGTAGCTACCCACGACAATGAGGAATTACTCATCACGATTTCCCATTACCCTCAGGGAAATGGGGAAATAATGGGTAACTACCCACGACGATGGGCAATGGGTTACCCAGGGTAACTCATCTCCATTTTTGATCGATAATATGAAAAAATTAGAAAAAATATCTATATCTCGGAAACGGAGCATCCAATTGAAAAAATAACCAATCTTTGTGGGTTTCTAAGTGGTTTTTATAAAGTGGTCCAATTCGTATGGAAGAATTTTTTTTTCAAAAATCGCGTTTTTATTTTAGCGGTTTTTTTATTTTGACGATTTTTTGAAAAAAAATTCTTCGATACGAATTGGACCACTTTCTGAAACCCCGTTAGAAACCCGAAAAAATTGGTTATTTTTTTGATTGGACGCTCCGTTTCCGAGATATAAACATGAGGGCGTTTTAGCGATTTTTTGTATGAAAGATTTTATTTTTAGCGATTTAAAAAAAAATAAAAGTGATGCCATATTGGAGACACCCATTGGTTAAAGACTCCTTTGGAGGTAAAATTTTTATTATTTTTTCGATTGGACGCACCGTTTTCAAGTTGTAGCCACTTTTTTATTTTAGCGATTTTTTTATTTTGGCGATTTTTCGAAAAAAAATTCTTCCACTTTATGAAAACCACTTAGAAACCCACAAAAATTGGTTATTTTTTCGATTGGACGCTCCTTTTCCGAGATATAAACATGAGGGCGTTTTAGCGATTTTTTGTATGAAAGATTTTATTCTTAGCGATTAAAAAAAAAAAGTGATGCCATATTGGAAAAACCCGATTTTGCGAAAAAAAATTCTTCCATACGAATTGTACCACTTTATGAAAACCTTTGAGAAACTCACAAAAATTGGTTATTTTTTCAATTGGACGCTCCGTTTCCGAGATATAGCCATTTTTTCTAATTTTTTCATATTATCGATCAAAAATGGGTATGAGTTACCCTGGGTAACCCATTATCGTGTAATGGGTAATCGTGATGGGTAATTCATTATTTTCGTGGGTAGCTACCCATTATTTTTACGTTCATTACACATTCCCCATGACGATGTGTATGGGTTACTCATGGGGGTATGGGTTACTCGTGATGGGTAATTCCTCATTTTCGTGGGTAGCTACCCATTATTTTCCCCATACCCTGCGGGGAATGGGTAAAAGTTCATTACACATTCCCCACGACGATGTATATGGGTTACTCATGGGGGGGTAGATACGAACTCTGATTTTAACACGAAATTTCGTAAAATTTAGCGCACATCTTATTAATAATAGAATCGTTACAAGATTTTTTTCAAGAGTGTGTGTGTATTGAATTGCTTTAAATTCTAACTCCTTGTTTTTAATTTCGTCTTAAAGAACTGGTTAGACTCTTTTTTTGAATCACAACCATCGTCTATATTTTTATGTTTATTTTTTTTACCGTTACGCTCGTTCTTCCCACTTTTTCTTTGCTCTCCAAAATGGTGTAATGTAAAAAAGCTTGTCCGCAGGGATGTGAAAGGTGATATTTTTTTTACTTTAAAACTGTATCCGGCTCTTTAGAAAGCCACTGGATTTCAATTTATTCTTTACCGGCAGTTGCAGGAGCGCCAGGTTATTCGCTGGGTTTTGGAAAGTAATTTCACGCCAAACAACTCGGCTAAAGTTCGTGATTTTTGTCGATGATTTATTGAAATATTTTGATCCTTAAATACCTAATTAACGGTAATTCTTAAATCTACCTTAAATCAACAGTTATACTACTTAGATCTACATATTACTACATCCCGTTTAGCTGCATCTCCTCTACTCTAATTATGTTCACATACTTTATTGTTGTATTTTATTATCAAGTTACTCGTATTGTTGTAATTACTACTAATGTTTTGCATTCAGTTACCTACTTGCATTTCTGACACTTATGTGTCTAGTTGTTATTGTTTCTTTATTTGAAGTATTAGAGATGGTAAAATGTTATAATATCACAGACGGTACAAATTTGCGGTATTGTTATAATTGGTGCAATATAGTCGTTAGGGTATTATATGGGTGTGTACCAAAATAGTACAAATAGTAAAAGGCGAAGAGGAAGGAAGAAGGAAGGAAGAATGAGGCCCGTAAATTCTACCGAAAAGTACAAAGTTAAACCAACGGCTGTGGAGATATGGACGGGAATCTTGTCGTAGATGAGCAAATACAGGACGATGTTATCTCCCCTCGGCCTAAGCAAAGCGATAATGAAACTGAAATTTCCCTGTCTCAAGGCGAACGAAGTCGCTGGTGCTGCTGAACTACCGTTTGAGCTGTTTAAGGGTTGGAAAGAAAATGAGTTGGGAAGCCATGGCATACTGTGTCCTGTTTTCAAAAAAGGCGACCCGAGTATATGTACTAACTATCGTGGTATAAGTCTTTTATCCATTCCATATAAGGTACGAAAGATCATAGATCCGTTTGTTATAGACCTGCTCTCGGACCTTATCACTGTGGCTTTTGGCCTGGAAACTCACCTATTGACCAGATATTTACATTACCGCAAATCGTGGAGAAAACCCAATAAAAACCAGTACAGAAATTTCACTCGGGTGAACCGACTTAAACATACCCAACTTAATTACGATCCAAAGTGATTATGGGGAGTTATCGTCACTACCAGCCAATTGTCCGCCCAATATTTATATGGGAGTAAAAAAATGGGTATGGCGAAGTTGTTCATCTGTTTTACACAATATTATACAAAATATTGATCAGTATCAAATTTTATTAAGATCGGTTGTGATATATAGGAGTTATCGAGTTGGCCAGCCGTAAAACCGTCAAGCTTTTGTATGGGAAGTACAAAAATGGGCGTGAGCAGTATTTAATCTTTAATTTTTAGGAAAACATTGCCGAGTACCGCATTTTATTAAGATAGCTTGTAGTCTACGAGAGTTATTGTGTCGATCAGCCGGTCCATTTGCGTACATTTTGTCTAGTACCAAACTTCATAAAAATTGGTCCGGATTTGCGGGAGTTTTCTTGGCGAACAACCAGCCGGCCGCAGAACCTACCTTGGTAGGGCGTGGAAAAATCACGCTAGTCTTAATCGATGACTCGCGTTTGATGACATGAAGCTTATAACCTAATTTCATTAAGATCGGAAGTGTTTCACGCGTTTTATCGTATTGACGACCCGAACGACCACCAAGCTTTTGTATAGGAAGTACCATAATGGGCTCATTTTGCATAGAAGAGTGGCATTTAACTAAATGTACCAAATTTCATAAAGATTGGAACGGTTTTGCGGGAGTTATCTTGCCCAACAACCAGCCGGCCAAACAACTTATATATAGGAGGCACCAACATGGGCGTGGCAAAATCACCCTTGTCTTACTTGGTGAGTCGCGTTTGATGACATTAAGCCTGTAACCTAATTTCATTAAGATCGGAAGTGTTTCATGGACTTATCGCATTAACAACCCACAGGATCACCAAGCTTTTGTATGGGAGTTACGAGAATGGGGGTGGCGATTAAGTAGATATTTACTGATTATTAACCAATGGTTGAGTTGAAGCCAATCACATCTACCAGAAAAAGGTTTTAGAAGAAATACGATTTCGTACTAAACGGGTCGATTTTTATGGGAGCTACCAGAAGGGGCGTGATCAAAAAGCCCATTTTCAATCCCAAACTAATCAGGGACAAATAATAGTCACTGACAAAATTTCGCTGTGATCGATAAAGATTTACGGCAATTATCGTGTTGACCAGCCAGTCAGGCAGACAGACAGACAGACAGGCGGACATGGCCGAATCGTCTTAAAAAGTCCCAAAACGAGTTTCCTCCAAAGATACTCAGGGCTACTTCTAGGCGTTAAATTTTTTTGCGTATTAAATATTAAATGAGTGGTATTAAAAACTGGAACATTCTGGTCTTTAATTTAAGAAAATTAAAGTTCTGTTAAATAATAAAATTTGATATAAAAAAAGTATTAAATAATAAATTTATAATGTTAAATAATCATAAATTAACAAATAATCGCTTATAATATCGAGAGAAGATGTTCCACAATTTTATGCAATTTAAGACTAGGTATCGAACACATACATATCTATCTGTACGACATGTCTTAAAACCTATTAGAATTTAGTCAATATAACCATTATTCCCACTGATGTTTTTTTACGAATTCGGCAAAAAACATTAGAATTTCCCCCCACGAATCTGTCTGTCGTCGTGTCAACTCTACCATATGTTTTTCGTACCGAATTCCGGCAGAAATCGATTCGGATTATTGAGCGATTTGCAGAAAGTCGTTACAAATTGTAGTTAATTTTTGGGCATTATTGTACTTCTATACTCATTTTGATACCACACTTCTGAGTACAATTCTAATGTGCTCGTTGACCAACCCTGCCATGTGTATGTTAACGCTCTCTGAGGAACAGGTTTGTTATTGAGTAGGACGGAACCTGTTGTTTGTCAACATTGAACGTTGCGGCGAATTCATCTCTGTAATGTTGTGAAACATTAGTTGGCCTTATGATGGCAACAGAATTTTCTTCGTTAATGTAAAAAAGGTTTAACATTTCGATAAGTTCATCTTGTTTACGCTGCTGCTGAGCAATGCGCAGCAGCATTCCATCACCCAACCTACCAAATTTACGCGGAATTTCATTCTCTTGTCTTAGTTCTGTTGCTGCCGAACTGAATGGGGTGTTTAGACAACAGCAACAGAGTCAGCGACACGAAACATTGAGAGTTAAATGTCTTTCAGTAGAAACAAAAATGTTGTTGTATGAAGGCTGTTGCCGCTTCAGTTGACAATTGAAGCCGTCATATTTAGAACAACATATGCGGCATTGCGAGAAAGGAAATCAATAATAATTCAAAGATATAAACAGAAATGTCAATATTGACGCTATTATTCGTGACTTTTACTAAAATAGAATACACAAACAGAATAAAAATTAAACATTACATTCAAGTCTAAAATATAAGCACTACATTGTAATTAGCACCCATGATTATAGACGAGAATGATTCATGAAGAACATAAGTTTAAAAAATGAATGCAAAATACAAAATCTTACAGATTTTCATAATTTTTCAAAACCTCAAGTTTAATCAAATATATGAACAAAAATTCAAACAATGCACATATTTAATTAATATCCAAATTCTATTTAAATTTATAACCAAAGAGGAAAAATTTAGTAGAAGTTTTAAAAATTTTGAAAAATAGAAAAGTGTAACGTTGGCGTCAAAATTTGTTTTAGCCAAAATGAACTTTTGTTTACATAAGTGGTTTTAAAATTTTGTTTACATAGTGGTTTATAAAGTGGCTTATAAAATCAAAGCACAAAAGCAACATCCCATTATTCGGTTTTATAGTCGACTACCCAAAAATGAAACCCAATGCGATGCGAATTTTTGAAACCTCTTCCAAATTGAAGAAGACAACAAATATTAATTGTTCGGGTTTTGGATATTTATTTCCATTAGTTCGTTAGTTCGAAAAGAGGGGCGTGGTGTTGAGTGTTCAGAAGGAGCACTCTAAACCTTCCCATGTCAGTAAAGACATACACTTAAGCCGCTAAGTTCGACCTGTTGTGCGAATTAATGTTAATGTTTAAAATTTTCGAAAAATGCGTTGCCATATTTAAGTAAAATAGTTTTAATTCGGTCTAGCGGTTATTGTTTATCTTGTTTTTACATCACAAGCACTGTGAGGCAATGACCAAAAACTGCATTCATAACCGCAACATTCCTCTGCAAAACGTTCTCTAAGGCTGCCATTTTTGTTGAACGGTTAAGGCATTTTTAGCCGCAAGTGAACACAATAAAATTAATTTCTCCACATTTCACACGAGTCATACCCAAAATTGTATATGGACAGTTGCGGCTCTCGAAAAGTCAACTCATAAGGCGCCACGAAATAACCCCCAATGAAATAACCCCCAAACTCAAAAATGAAATAATCCCCAATGAAATAACCCCCAAAATGAAAAATGAAATAAAGCCCAAACAAGATGAACATAACCCCAAATTAGAAATGCAAGAACCCCCAAAAGATATCAGTACTACCGCCCAATGAAATAACCCCCAAAATAGAAAGGAAATATCCCCCAAGTAAATGAAATAAACCCCAAAATAGTTATTATTAATTATAATATTTTTATTAAAGACTTTAGAGGAATTCATTGTTGTAATAGCATAGCATGTGTAAATAATTAGTAGAAATTAGTTAAATTTATTTATATAATTACATTTTATATATGTCCTTTTTTTCTCCTTCTACATTTAGCATACTTAGCAAATATATTTGTTAGCTGCAATTGTAGAAAGAGAAAAAAATTGCGGAAATGAAATAAACCCCAAATAAGATAAAGTAACCCCGAAAACGGCGATATGCAATAACCCCCAAATGAAATAACCCCCAAACGAAAAATGAAATAAACCCCAATGAAATAACGCCCAAAAAAAAATACGAAATACGACCCAAGAGAAAAAATGAAATAAAACCCAATTATAATGCTACAATCCCCAAAGAAGAAATGAAATAAGCCCCAAAATTCGGGCTTTTTTCATAATGAAATTACCACCAAAAAACATGATAAAATAAACACCCAATGAAATAAACGCCCAAAAAAACGAAATAATCCCCAAATCAATTTAAGTCACTAATAAATTATTTAAATTGTTATTTATTGAATACAAGCTTCACATGTCCAAATATACAGGGTGATTCAGGAAGTTCCGGACAAATTTCTCCAGCGTATTCCTTGGCTCATTTCATGAAGAAAAGTCCACTAGGACCATGTCCGAAAATGTAAGGGTGCGAAATGGCAGCGGGTTCAAAATTTTCGGATTGGTGGTTGGAGGGTCGGATTTTTTTTCTGTCCTGTTGGTTTTTTTCTGTTGAAAGATAGCTTTACCTCTTACCTTTCCAAAATGACCTAAACAAACCCCAGAGGTCTTACCGTTCCAAAGTTATGACCATTTTACTGAAATGCAAAAATGTTTGTTTTTGTTTTTGGAAGCGAAATAACAGCACACATTTATTTGTTTTTGTAAATTAACACGTATAAGATTTTATTTTATTGAAATTTTCAGAAATGGTCATAACTTTGGAACAAACATAAGTTACGATTTGACTTTTTTCTACTTTTTTTTAGTGATTCTGAAAGGCCTCTTAACGACCTTTCCAACAAGCCCAAAAACAAAAAAAAATCCGACCACTGGCTCAGAAGTTAGCAACTTTGCCCTACTACCCTCCGACCACCAATCCGAAAATTTTGAACCCGCTGCCATTTCGCACCCTTGCATTTTCGGACATGGTCCTAGTGGACTTTTCTTCATGAAATGAGCCAAGGAATACGCTGGAGAAATTTGTCCGGAACTTCCTGAATCACCCTGTATAAAAACAAATTACAAGAAAACTTGTATGGCGTGGATAACTGCCTGACGGCAAACTGGACATTCGAACTTTTCATGTTCTTTTGCAATCGCATTTGCCTGCAGCTTCAGAACGCATTCACTGCAGATTTGCATGTGCTTACAAGGTACCGGAAGTATGTTTGGCTCTTGTACAGTACAAACAACGCATAGTTTCAGTTCTAAATTAGCCGTTTGTTCTGATGTTTCTACTTCCTTATCTTCACACTCTTCCTCCAAATAAGTGACGTTTTCAAACAAATCATCTTCTGGATTCATGCGCCTTAGGCAAAATTTCAACGAGAACTGAGAATAACAATACAAATTTCTTTTTCTACTACTGCACTCAATAGTTTCATTCAATCCTAACTGTATTCATAGCGGTTTCGATTGAAACAAAATTTACAAAAATTTATTTTTTAACAAAATGAAATAACGCCCAAATAAAATGAAATAATCCCCAAAAGCAAAAAAAAAGGAAATGTTTCCCAAACAAAATTTCTTTGGGGGTTATTTCATTTGGGGATTATTTCATAGTGAAATAATGCCCAAAAGTAGGAATGAAATGACACCCAAAAAGTATGAAATAATCCCCAAAAGTTTTTTCGTAATTTTATTGGGCGTTATTTCATTTTCTTGTTTGGGGGTTATTTCGTAGCGCCCCCGAAAACCAAAACAAATGAAACTATCCCAAAAAAAAAAATTGGGGCTTTTTCATTTGGGGGTTATTTCATTATGAAATAATCCCCAAATTAAAAATGAAATAACTCCCGAAAATTAGGAAATTATTCCCAAGTTCGTTTTTCCTATTTTTTTTTGGGATTATTTCATTTTCGAGTTTGGGGGTTATGTCGTGGCGCCAACTCGTAATGCCCAGCCGCCAAATAAAAGTTGTCCATCTTCGATCCGATATTCTAATTTTTCGAACCAAAATAAACTTTTGTTTGCATTGTGATGTATATAAAATTAAAACATTCCAGCAATATGCTTTTACCCGTTTTTTTTGTATTCTGATGCCCAAAAATGCAACCCCATTAGGTAACAATGGTTAAACCTCTTCTAAATTTTATACAAAAGAAAGTATTAATTGTTCTATTTATTGCATTTTTATTTTCATTAATATGTCGAAATTTCCAAAAATGCTTTGAAAAATTTAAATACAATTTGTCTCATTCTCGGTATCTTGTATTTACAGAAAAAACACTCGGAGAATAGTTAACACAGCGTTTATGAATACGATACTTAATAACTTTCAGTAGAGATCTAAGCTGGCAATAACTGGAGAAGCGTTTAGGGCTGAAATAGTGTTTTTTTATGAATAAGGGCCGCTGGCATGCAGCATCAGAAATCTGAGTTAACTGCCACCTTTTACCGAGCAAATATCAAACACTTCTTGAGTTTGGCAGTAGGAGCCAGGTACAATGCTCAATAATCGGATTAATTGCCACACACGTTAATCAACGTTAAAGAACCAGCTACAAAAGAACGATTGTTTTCTAAAGTAAATTATTGCAGCTTTAGGTGAACATTGTCCATTTTCATTTAGCGCCTCCTTTCTTTCTAGTTTCCGTTCTAGTTTTACACTCACTGATTGAGACCTACAGTTTTTACACCGGTTCCGAACGGTATTTTGAGAAGCTTTTTCATGGCTGAATACCCGATAAAATCGGAAAAATAAGAGAAATACAATGGTTTGGTAGTTTAATTGAGTATGTTTCTTTAAAAACCACAATATTTACAAAAAATTTAAAAAAAAAAAAATTATTGAAACATTTAATGCATTCACATTCAATATTAAACTGTTTTATAGACCTGAAAGCTTCAAAGTTGTTTTACAAAAATGCAACTATTACGACCATTTCTTTTCGGATATACATAATTTACATATCATTTCAAAGGTATTAAATAGCGTTTTTTACTGCGGGTAAAAATTTGCAACATTTTTTGCGATCAATGTCGTTTTAAATGGTAACTTGAGAAATATTTTGAAATACCACCGACAAAAATTAAAATAAGCTGTATAATTTAACGTTATGATCCAAAGACTCATACCGAGCTACGAAGCTGAGTTTATAACCTTCTCAATGACATATTCAGTGTTAATATACGAGTAAAAATAACGGAGTTATTTTGATTTTTTCTTAGGACTCCACGAAAATCCACTAAAAAACGGCATTTAAACTTCTACAAGTCAATCAACTTCAAAAATACAAATAAAAGCAATATGTGCAATGCAAGAACTCCTAAAATAAATAAATAATAAATTTTCCAAATATCTGCAACATCTTAAAAGTTATACCCAAAAAACCTGATAATTAGAGGTGTTTAAAAGCAAAATAGCTCACAATTTGCTGAACCCAAAATCGCAATATTTTGCAAATAGTCATTAAACACTCTGAACTTCATTTTTAGGTGGTGACCTAAAAGTGATTTTTGTTTGTATGGGATTTTACCCACCCTAATATACATGGTTCCTGGCCAAGGCCAATTAAGGCAATCGTTGAACATGCCACTGTTTTCATTTGCGGAGAACGAATGGAATACTTTGACCTTGAGGAGAACGATTGGTATGAAAATATTTGGCTGATCTGTTAGATTCCTCAAATTTTTTGATTTCTACATTTTGTAAATTTTTTTTCAAACTACATTTTTTTTCAATGACATACTGCATTTTTGCTCACAACTTCATTTTTTATCTATTCTTTATTATTTCCCAACAGTTGTTTTGTTTGCAAACATATGTTTTTACAGAGGTTTTACGAATGGAAGAGAGTTTTATTTTATTTATCTCACCCAGAATCGTTGTATTTGCACTGATGCTTCACACACGCTGAAAAATGACGGACGCTGTAACATTGTGCAGGAACCATGTATATGTTTGAACATTGTTTCAAACATGTAATATTGAATTACCAACACAATGTGTTTGGACACTAATATACTATGTTATGTTTTTATCTAAACAACAAAACAGACAGATTTTTCTGAGTGCATGGTCTTTAGATGTAGGTATTCTCAGCATTGAATTTTTAAAATTGATTTTAACTATGTAACGTCGCCATTTCTGTATGAGAATGTGCTTATATATGCACATCAGCTTCGGTCGTTTAATTTGTAACAAATGAAGCTTCTTTATATTTAGTAACGTGTGTGTACAAAATACGGTTACCATCAGACCAAATCAAACGATATGCGAGACAAAATCTGGAATAAAACTTCATGTGACTTGAAATATTTGTACAAAAGCAACAATATTATAACGTTGCATTGCATCAATCTATCACAGATCTGTTAATTTGTTTTCGAACCATTCTCGCAATGTTGACAGCACACGATTCGGCCTCAACTAATGCAAGTTTAGACATCCAGCGATTTCACTAATGTAGTAATTGTTGGCTCCTGGTCGTGATCCTGGAGGCCAAGGATTTCAATATGATGATTATTCCCAAATTGGAATAAAAGACAAAGGAATTCCCCTTGAATTCAAAGAAAAAGTACTTCTTTTATTGAAGTGGTGTTAACGACTTAAAACTAATATAATAAAATTGTCCGCTTCTTGCGGTTAGACCAAAAGAGTTTTGATAAGCCACTCAGTTAATAGAGACAAAGAGAGAGAGAGAGAGAGTTAGAGAGAGAGAGAGAGAGAGAAAAACAAAAATTACTAACTTTTATAACTTATTGTACTAAAGCAAACAACTCAATTAATAGCATGAAATAATCGAGTTTCGAAAAACAATGCAATTAAAACATGTGATTCTTAATTTGCAAAATCGATGTTAAGCACCAAGGACTGGTTGAATGGTGCGTTCAACAGTAATATAACAGTAACAAAAAACTAAACATCTGTTGCTTCTTTTCCCGAGTTACAAACTTTTGAATCAATCATATTGTCTCCGCCATTATTTGTATCTTGTCAACTTGCCCATTATTTGCAGTTGTTAATGCCAACATTACAATTTGTTAACGTCTCTGTTTTCCATTGTTTCTGGTCAATATATTTTGTAATAAACTTAAAACAAACTCCTGACAATCTAAGTAAATATTTTAAAAATCTATATTTGAAATGACATGTCCTTCGTCCTGTGATTAATACGTACGCCAAATATAAAATACGTTTCTGGGATTCATTTTCGAAATTGAGTTCGATGCCAAACAAACCCTTCACAAAACTTCCTGCTAATTGCAAAGAAAAGTAATTTGCATTTCTAAACCTCTGCGAAGAAATAACATTAGGAAAAACCAAATTACAAACGAAATTCATTTAACTAAAGTTTGCAAACAATTAAATTGAAAACATCCAAGAATTTTTTACACAGGACAAGATAAAATTGGCGATCATTCCAGACTGCACTGGGGGCGGTCGCTGTGAGTAAAAGTAAAATAAAAGATGAGTGTTATGTTGATGCCGGCACAGAATCCGCAAAACCACATATAAAGAACGATTTGGAAAACCACAACTCTCAAAAAGGAAAACGGGGTTAAAAGCTCAAACCCCACAGCCGAATGTATCTGATGCGACAATTCCAAAATTATCCATTTGGTGCTTAAAACGTTGGTTAAGCAAAAACAACAATAATATCATCTAGCATAAAAGGATAAAACAAAAAGAAAATCCACAATAGTACAGCAGTTGTTGCTAACGAAACAGCCGAAGTAAAAAGCATTAAGGGAAAAGTTTTCGTTGGCACCAAACAACGAATTAAATTGCAAGTGAATTACAAATGTTTCAAGCTGCTAACGCCCACCCATTTGGCCCTTGTGGAAGTGTGTATTAGTAAGGACGTAATGTAGTCGTTGGCAGAGGGCTAGAAATGTGTGTGCCTGTGTATCCTTTTCATACCAAGGCCAGTAACGTGGAATAACACATAGAATTTCATTTCGAATGTAAGTGAAGTTTATTACCAGCGTAATATTTGTTCCATCTATACCATGTAAACTAATGTTGGACATGAAATGAAATGAATTTTGAGGTCAGATGTCGTACTTTGACCAGGTGTGTGGTTGAGGGGAATTATGTCTAATATTCGCCATAAACAAAATACGTTCGTTCGTTTGTTTTCTACAGATATTCAACGTTGACTGCAAAAGTTAAAAGTTTGTATTAAGTGCAAAATGCGTATCGAAAAGCAGTATGTATAGTTGCACACGAACTTGCATTTACTTCAACACTTTTATACAGTCAAGGTCAAATACATTTAATATGCTGTCACACGCATTCCCACTGTTGGATAATTTGTAAAATTTATAATGTTTCATAAGCAACATTAAGTTTTTTTTTCTATTTATTTACCTCCTCCCTGTACTATAAAATTGGGAGAGGAATTTTCCCAGCGCTTTTTTAATGAGTCACTGGAAACCATTTCCCATTAGTCTGCTTGTGTACATTATGAGAGCAGAATAGTGTAGTGTCTTTCGGGCAGAAGTCATGACAGTCAGAGAAGTTTTCCTTTAGCTGGGACGAAACGTCAGTACCGTCTAGGGCTATAAAATCCTGACTTGCATTACTGCCCCCAACTGCCGCACATCTCTAAATGTGATGGCCCAACAATTCGACATTCACCTAATATGAGTGCAGTGGCATAGGAACATCCCAGGGAGCCATAGACCGGATGACCTGACATGATTTGGAATTACCTTACCTATTCCACTGAATATGCAGCATGTGCATGCAAGATCACGCATAAAACCAAAGCTCTCAAACATGTGAAGTTTGGCCAAGTTAAGATCTATATCGTATTCTAAACCTGATATCAATTCCTAGTAGCTATGATCACATGATACTGTTCAATAGGAAGATATGCGTCTAGACTTGGAATCTCTGGTGATAACTACTGCATAGGCTGTGGGATGAAGAGGCGGACGAGAGCTTCGAAAATCTTATAAGCTACTGCCCGCCTTTCTGTACGAGCAGGAGAAAATGTCTTACTTCATGTTGGATCTAAGAGACATTCAGGACGTTAAGCTGAATGATGAGGTATCATATGGGTTGAATGCCCCTCAACCATACCGGTTCATTTTACAAGTTCAACGATGTGGACTGAATATGACGTCCTATGTTATCACAACGTTCCACATTGGTCTAAATGTGTGATAGCCACTTCTACCTAACCTAACCTAAAATGCAAATCCGGATTCGGTCTCGTCTACTAGTGTCTCCAGCAAACAAAATTTAGTGTTGCTGAACAACCATACCAACCAAAAAGTACATGTAGAAAAATCCGTCTTGTTTTGTTGTTTGGATGCAAATACAACGTGTGTTTGGAGCTTGTAGCAAGTATAGAATACTTGTGACCAAACACAACGTATTTTTTATTCAATATTACATGTTGGAGACACAATGATTAATATGTTGAAATATATGTGTTTGTGTTTAGCTGTGTTTGGGATACGAATACAGCTGTATTTGTTGCACTATTTACTCTCTATTCAGAGCAACCTAATAAAAGAGCTACAAGGAGAGATTATTCACAGTCGAAGTTGTATGTCTGTAGCTGTATTTTTGCATTACTTTTCAGTAAGTGATTCATATACATTTCTAAATTCGTGTGTAAGTTGAAGATAAAGTTGGTATTTCTTATAACTGTTGCGATTTAGTTTCATGTATTCAGTCGTCAATCGGACAGAGGATAGCAAATTCGCTTGGGTGATTAAGTAACTATACTGTGAAAAAATGTAAATTACACGCTAAAAAGTCTATCGTTTTTATTTTTTTGGTTTTTGTGTTGTGGTGTCTGCTAATAAATATTGCATGTTTGAGACACAATGTCTAAAATGTTATAATACATGTGTTTATGATACAAATATATATGTGTTCATGATACAATCACAGCTGTGTTTGCTACACAGTTTATGCTCTCCCGAGAGCAAGAGAATGAAAGAGAAACAATGAGAGATTATTCACAGTCTTACTTGAAAGTGTTTAACTATATTTTCCCAATATTCTCTGACTCAGTTATTCATAAATATTCCTGAGTGTGTGTGTAAATTGCAGATGAAGTGAGTGTTTCTCATTTTGACTGATTAAGTACATTTTAGTTTATTGCATTCAGGTGCCAATGGTTCATCGGATAGAGGATATCAAATGAGCTTAGTCCGCGCTTAGTAGAAAATATTTGTGATCATTAAAAAAGAATAAATAAGGCCTCGTACAGTTAAATCAGAGAGTTTCTAAGGCACAGCTGATCGGAAAGATACTAGGGGAATCATGTAGAATGAGAGACCAAAGAAGACGTGGAGATTATAGACCATGCAGCAAACTAAGTTTAAATATTGTTTGATTCATACTAATGACAGCTAAATTATATTTTATGTTGTTTGAACCGTACGAAAATTCGCATTCCCTTTTCTGTCTGTTCGCATTAGGTCCAACCAAGGTGTAAATTAAACCTCGTCGTCATCAACAGAACGTGAAGAGAGGGATAGCTGCTCTTGTCTATTTCTCAATGCTTAAAGCCTTTGTAATATTGCTTTTGTTTTTGAATATGGCAGTCGTATATACTAATATGTGTGCTACCAAAGTGATAAGTAAAAGAGCAACAGCGTGAAGCCTTTTTTAGTCTGCCCAAGCCTTTACATCAAAAATTGGAGCTGCGTGACATTTGTGAAATTGAATAAACAACACACAGCATTCATACCGCGATTGGTTTGCATGAACGAGCGTTGTAGACTTTATATGTGTCTATTGTTTGTGTACCAACGCATAGTGATAATCGTGATTTTGAATGTTGTAGCGTTTGACGAAGTAGAAACCTGCCGAAAAAAAACTGAGAGGCAAGGAAGAAATGAGAAGAAAAAGAGCTATAGATTCATATTTCATAAAAAAATAAATAATGCATTCATTCATAATGCATATGTTTGGGCGGAAATACGCACATGTTTCCACATAAATATATGGGGGTTTGGGAGAAAACACGCAAATGCTTCCACGAAAATATATACATGTTTGGGATAAAGAACGCATATGTTTCTACGTAAAAGTAACCATGGTTGTCTGTAAACTTGGACTTCCAAAAATATGAATGTTTGGAGTGTGTTCCAAACATATACATGGTTCCTGCAGAAATTGTGTGGGAGAATATGTTACAGAGACCGTGTATTTTTCCAGACTGTGTGAATGCAGATATGTAACCTTTTTATGCTAAATGGTTGTGTAAAATATTTGCACCGATAAATTTAGAGTTGTCCTTTTTCAAATAAAATACATAATCTTCGTTGGATTTTAATAAATACATATCACTCAATAAACCCTTTAATTTTTTTCGATCTATGATTTTCCGACTATTGATTTCAGTTGGGCTTCGATTTTTTAATTCTTATAAGATTTAAGTATTTAAATTTACACAAAATTTTTTAATACCAGCGGCGACTTTTCATAATGCTATGGTAAAGAGAAAGGTTTCCAGGGATCAATTCTTAATCCGCAATTCTTATTAAGTCGGTCAGTGATTTGGAGTTTTTGCTGTGTGTGTAAATTCGCTGTTTTAAAAACACCGTCGCTCTTTAATGACAACTTAGGAAATCTTTTTTTAGGATACTAAAATCGTGTTTGTTGACCCTCGGAGTGATGTGTGTCATAAAATGTTAAATGGTATTCTGGGGATAAGAAAGAAAAATTTAAAATAACATGGTTGCCAGACCTTAATGCGTATTTAGAAATACATATATATCTGTTGCGCGTACCGAATGGGACAGGTTAGTATGTATTAGGTGACAAAGACAGAAGTTAATATAATGGAAATGAATGTGTTTGTTAACGTCTTTCGTATACCGGCATATTTTGCATTGTTCATTGAAATATGATGTGATTTGCATTTTATTTAAGTTTCACCACATATTATTCACAGTGTTTGTTTATTTTTGCCATATTTCATGATATGGCAAGACCATTTTCCCCAAGAAAAACCTATTGCGCTTTTTATTTTATTTCATCATATTTTTTATGATCTAATTTTTGTTCGCACTGTCGCTGTTCCATTCCCCATGAAGCTTTGCTTCTAACATGATACTTTGGCAGTTGCCAGTGTGTCACATTCTGGCCCTCTTTTACCAGTGTCGACTTTGGTATAATTGGCGGAGGAATGGTGGCATTTCAGTCTTGCTGATTTTATGTCTGCAACTGAGGGATAAGTGACATTGAAATACAACGATGAAACATGTGAAATTTTAATGTCTCTTGGATGTGCCAGGCTGGTTGGATGTCGACGAATTCTTTGCTGTGGACTGGGGGATAATGATACAGAGAATGGTGGATGTGAGTGAAAACAATGAGCTCTGGGAAAGCATTAAAAGATTTAATGTCTTTCTGATATATTTATTTATTTATATCAAAGAGTGTGAAGTGTCAAAGAGAAGAAAGCGACTTTATTTAGCCACAATTTTGATTTAAATTGTATTTATATTTCTACTACTGGTCATCGCTCAGGGTGGTGGATGGGGTAAAGCTCTTCAGGTGTTCCACAAATGCCAAAAAATATGCACTAGTAGTGTCTGTATGGGCAACCTGGTTGCTAATACGGGTGCGTCTCTGATTATCTAGTGACAACCGCTACTCCAGCTAATTGAAATGTTAGAGAATTTTGTTTGTCATTGTTTAATATATATTTTTAAGATGAATTTTAAATAAATTAAAAAAAAAATGGTTCCCATTATATCCTTTTTTCTTTGCCTTTAATAGTTTCACTCACGGTTGCATAATTTTTTGAGGGAAATGAAAAAATTAGGAGAAGGCTAACAGACCTGTCAAAAATACACTCTCCACAATGGGAAATTTTGATAATGGATTTCTCTAGTACTCTGACATGGGCTTAAATAAGGACAATCATTAAATAAATTAAAGTTCAATTGAAGCGAATTCAGATTTGCTGTACAGACGGAAATTAACAAATTTTGTGATTTAATTTTCATTGAATTGCCCAGAATGTCATTAAAATCTTAATTAGTATAATTTTAGTGTTAGTGTTGTTATTGTGGCAGCACTAAAAGTTCAATCAAAATGTATTTAGCCCGAAGTAGTCGGAAATGTACAAATCACAAGAAAGGAATGTTTATCGAACAACCGGATGATAATAATGATGGTGACACAATATTTATGTGATAGATTTATTTGAATAAATGTAGAACGTTAATCGAATTGTATTCCACTTGTCTCTTGTATAGCCTGTTACGAATTCGTGGAATTTATTTTCATTTTAATGCGCACAATAAAAATCAGAAACTGGATTATTCTTTTATTTTATTATATTCTGCGGTGCTTTGTTCTTAATTTCTCTCTTGTTTTAATTTCTATTGCCACTTTCTGTGTATCTTTAGATGCTACTAATTAATGCACTTCAGACTAAAGTAATAAAATGGAATGAAAAGATTTTAAATTTCGAATCTACAAGTTTTCTTCATTTGGCGACACAAACACAGCACAGCGCTTATTTCAGTTGCAGCAACCACCCAAATATTCATCAAGCTCTTGTTTAACGTGAAACACGCACGAAAATTTCGAAAAATCTAGATCATTTTTTTTAATCTCACAACACAACCCAGACCAGATAATCATTAAATGATATATATGCACATATCTTTATTATGTTTCTAGACCTTCCTGTCGGGGTGTAGAGTTATGACTTGAACAGTTACCTGATAATGCACTACTTACGTGTGTCATTACATTGGGCTCACAAGTGCAACCTAGACAATTTAAGTCAAAGAACTGTTTAATTTTGGAACGAAGTTCCTTGGATGGGGGCTAAATGACAATTTTAAACAACTTTTTTTTAACCGTATTAAGCTTGTGGCCGTTGGTGGTGCAATGGTAGTGTGCGCGGCTCTTGTGCATGAGATCGTGGGTTCGATCCCTGCTCTGACCACCTTAAATTTCTTTTGACTGCGGTCACCTCGCTTAGTGACGGCGACACTATCGAGTACTTAGCCATGAAAAAGCTTCTCAAAATACCGTTCGGAACCGGTGTAAAAATGTAAATCCCAATCAGTAAGTGTAAAACTAGAACGCGCACAGCTCACTGGTTTGTGAGAAGCTCTCCCTTATCCCTTCATGGGATGTAATGGGAAACCATTTATTTATTTATTTTAACCTTGTAAATAATATAAAGCAAAAGGAACTTCGTTCCTACCAGGTGTCTCCTGACACCTCATGTAATTTTATTAGCTATTTTGTTCCCAATGCGATTGCTACCCTCGTTTCCACTACAATGTAAATGCTTATTAGGAACAGTTTATACTTGTGGTTTACTTGGTACCGATTTCCGTATTCGTTTTGTTAATTATACATTAACTCTGTGTAAGGAATCGAATTCTTCTGTGAATCCGGATGTGCATATGAATAATTTTTTTTTGTGATTTTATATTTTTTTGCGATTCCATTAACGGTTCCATTTAGTGCTAACGGTAAAAAACAATACAGTTTAACAAATAATTACACAGATTTTCTTTTATCGATTTTAATTTAATTAATTTAGTAAGAATACGCTGGAAAATCTGCCGCAAATAAATTGTGTTTGCTATTCAATATTACGTGTTTGAGAAACAATGATTAATATGTTATTATATAAGTCGTTGCGACCCAAATATGTATATGTTTGTAATTCAAGTACAGCTGTGTTTGTTGCACTGTTTATACTCTCTCGATAGCAAGAGAATAAAAGAGGGACAAAGAGAGTCTCTCTTGTAAGTGTAGATCTATATTTTTGCATTATTCTCTCAGTCAATGACTCATAAATATTCCTGAATGTGCATGTAAATTGCAGATGAAGTCACTGATTCTTGTTTTGGCTGATGTTTTGCGTTTTAGTTTCAAGTATTCAGTCGTCAATGGTTTATCGGAAAAAGGATATCAAAGGCGCTTGATCAGTGAAAAAGAATAAACAAAGGCTCGGACGGTTAAATGGTTGGTGATGATGCTTTGGTTTTTGTGTATGTGTTTCGTATATATGTATGTGTGCCCTCAAAGTGAAAAACGGTTTTGAAGAATGAAACTGGAAAGGGCAGCAACGTGAAGCCCCACCCTTTATTGAGAAAATCGGAACGGCGGACCATTAGTGAAACCGGTTTTTTTCGGTTTTTTGCTATAAATTAAATTACACATGTAGAACTTATAATACATTTGTTTAACGACCTTTTCTATTCTTAGTCATGACCGTCGGTGGTGCAATGGGTAGTGTGCGCGCCTCTTGTACAGGAGATCCTGGGTTCGATCCCTGCTCCAACCACCTTAAAAATTTCTTTCGACGACGGTCACCTCGCTTAGTGACGGCGACACTATCGATTATATAGCCATGAAAAAGCTTCTCAAAATACCGTTCGGAATCGGTGTAAAACTGTAGGTCCCAATCAGTGACTGAAAACTGGAAAGCGCACAGCTCAGTGATTGTGAGAAGTTCTCCCCGGTCCCTTCATGGGATGTAATGGGAAACCATTTATTTTTTTTAGTCATGTTGTAATCTCAAAATTTCACAAATGTAATTAATTATATACGTTTTAATTTTAAATAAAAACTTTATATTTAAAATTGAAATGTTCGAGCATTAGGTGTATTTTAAATTATTATATTTCGCTAACCATTGGGTAGCATCATCGGCAATATAATACGAAAGGTCGAATAAATTATCGCATTTTAAAAAAAATATATATATTCCAATTTGGAATGCGTGTTAATATAAAATTTAACAGTTTTGTTCATATTCGCTTTAACCTGATTTAAATTCGAAATTTATATTCAAATTTTAAAAAGAATGAAAATCTTATTAAGTTTAAAACATTTAGTTATCAAATAATATAAATTTTTGAAATTTGATAAAAAAATGTTTGAAAAGCTTAATTAAGTCTTAATTAAATTTTAATTAATTGTAATTCAAAGCGTAAAATGATTTTGAAAAAAAATTGTTTGGATATATCATTTAGATCATATTCCAAAATGGAAATCATATTCCCTAATTCCAAAATTTCAGTAAAATTCTATAATCATATCATTTATTATTAATTTTGTTAAGGATTTTAACACAAATTAAGTAAAATCCGATTACCGAAGAAGGACTTAAACCAGTCTGCTACGCAGATGACGTTATAATACTTCTTAAGGGAGAGAATCCTAATCAATTATGTAGAGAGGCCGAGAGGGCACTGAGTATAGGGTATGACTGGGCACAGCCAAGAGGCCTAAATGTAAACCAGAACAAAACGGAAATATGCCTATTCACAAGGAAGATTAAAATCTCAGAATATGAAGAGCCACGATTCTTGGGAAGGACGATTAATATATCCGATAAGGTTAAATACTTAGGGACAAGGCCAATCAGGCCTACAGATGCTGGTCGCTATGCAGAAGGGCTATAGGATCCAAATGGGGCCTCAAACCGAATATAACACAATGGCTCTACAGAAGCGTAATCAGGCCTGTACTAACATATGCTTCTGTAGTATGGTGGACGGCAGTTGAGAGGAAATGTAACATCGCAATACTGCAGAGGGTTCAGAGAATGTTCTGCATTGGTATAAGGAAAACCTCGACAAGAGCCATGTAGACTCAAATACGAGGCCGCCCTTGCGGAAAAACACCTATAAGCAACAGGTGAATGGATAAAAAGGGATCTTACGTCAAAACACCAATGGATAATTGGGGCCTTAGTCGGGTACACGCAAGATACGAGTGAATCTGACCGAATACCTGTGATAAGTGTTAACGCGAATTGCGTGACCATAACGCCAACTAGAGACTCCTGGCAGAATGGGACCCTGACACAAATGCGAAATGGAACTCGCTGCTACACGGGTGGATCAAAAAGCTAAGAGAAAGAACGGGTCTAGGATTCTTCATTGAAAATCCAGCAACCGAATCCCGTCTACGCCTCCCGTATCATAATACAAACTTTCAGGCGGAAGATCGGGCGATTACGGAGTGTATCAAATGGGTCGGCGATAATACAATTCTATTCGAGGCAACTATCTTCACGGATAGCCAAACGGAAATCACTGTCAAATCTAGAACGGTCCTTGACTGTAAGAAGGTGATAAACGATCATTATATGCACGGAAGGCTCAACATTATCTGGGTGCCGGGAAACAGCGGAGTATTCAGCAACGAAAGAGCAAAACTCCTGGCAACGAAAGCCATAAAACTCCAAAAGGTAGGCCTAGATGGAGTGAAACCCTTTCGAGTGACGAAGGCTGAGGTGAGTAAATGGGCGGAGTCGGCACATATAGTCAAGTGGAACCAGGAATCAGTAGGCAGGATGATATAGATCCTAGGGGGAGACCCAAACGGATTGAGGGCAAAAGGTTTGCTGAAACTTGGAAAATCTGAAATGAGCAAGATGATGGGAGACTTAACGGGGCATTCGGGATTACGGGCCCACTTGGACCGTATTCGACTAGTGGACGATGCCACTGCCCGGCCTTCACACAAGCTAGATCCAGATATCTTTCGGACAGAACGATACCGGACATGACGAAACTTGTGGGTATGGACTGGAACAACTTAAGGAATTTCGTGAATAGCACCGAATTCCTATAAGGAATATAGCAAATTATTAGGGTAAACTTAGAGCGCACAACAGGTTGAGTCTACTGACATGGGAAGGTTTAGAGTGCTCCTTTTGAAGACTCAACACCGCACCCCTCTTTTCAAACTAACTAATTAACTAACTGGACGAGATTTAAATAAATGGATAAGATTGGTAGAAGTTGTCTCTTAATTTTTTTGCTTTGGAATACATCCTGCACGGCGGTAAGATATATAAAATACTTGATATTCAGCTACAACTCCTAAACTAAAAAAAAAAGGGTTACATACCAAGAATGAATTGGGGAGAGCTTCTCACAACCAGTTCGTTGTGCGCTTTCCAGTTTTCACTCACTGATTGGGACCTACAGTTTTACACCGATTCCGAACTGTATTTTGGAAAGCTAAATACTCGATAGTGTCGCTATCACTATGCGAGGTGACCGCCGCCGAAAGAAATTTTAAGGCGCTCCGAGCAGGGATCAAACCCCGGATCACATGTTAGGCGCACACTCTAACCATTGCAAAACCTACGGCCCCTAACTAAACTAAATTCTCGGCATATTAAATATTACAACAGTGTATTTCGAACTTATGGAAGGGAACCTTAACTAAACACAATAGGAATTTTTGGAACTGAGCACATCGTACTTACTTACTTAGGTGGCCACAAACAACACAAAGGGGCCAAGGGTCTTACAAACTGAGGATGGAATGTTTCTCCAACCGGCACGACTTTCAGCCTTTCGCCTCTAGTTGGTAACATCAAGCCCTCGCAGGTAACATTCCACCTGGCCTTTCCAACGAAGTCTTGGTCGTCCCATTTTTCGATGTCCTTGGGGCACATCTTCGAATATCTTTCGCACTGGCTCATTTTGATGCGCATAAGTACGTCGATGTAGGGATACAGATTATACAGGTCGTGCTCCATCCGTTGTCGATACTCGCCGTTTTCTATGGTGGGACCTTATATTTTACGGATAATGTTTCTCTCGAATACTCCCTGTGATGTCTTATCAGCATATGATATATCCCAAGATTCTTCGCCATAAATCAAGACAGGTTGTATGAGAGTCTGCTATAGTTGGATCTTTGTTTCTCGGGAGAGCGCCTTATCTCTAAAGTGCTTGCTTAGCCCTAAATAACTCCTGTTTGCAAGCACACTTCTCCGTTTGATTTCCAGGCCGATGTTACGCCTCTGTTTATGGCAGATCCGAGGTAATTGAATTCGCACACTACCTAGAAATTATAACGGTTATGACCGTTTACCCTTTCCTCCAATCCGGTGGATGTTCTGCTTCTTCACCCTCATCTATATTCAAGGCACCTGGGACAAGTAAAGCAGAAATGTGATCTCTTTATATTCCCAACATACCCTGCATATCTTATTTATTTATTTCTTTATTTGTTTGTTTGTTGACACAGGACTAAAAGTCTTATTTTGCAGTATGGAACTGAATATAAGTAAAGTTATAAATCATTAATAACTTAATAACAAATTACAAATCTTTTTATATAAGATACAAAACAATTTAGATTAGAAGATACAAAGATACAAAAAACAATTTAGATTAACAAAATAAGAAATAGGAGATAAATGAATTTAATCTAAAAACAATTTAGATTGGCAATAAACTTAATAACTAATTACAAATTCTCTTTAAGATAAACAATAAAAAATAACAAAGGATAAAACATTGGAAATAATTTAATTTAATCAAATGTGTCAAATGTTTTTAAATTGTTATGCCGAAAATAGTTTAAGAATATTTTCTTTAAATTTTCGTGCGTTACTTAAGAGTTGAGAACTATGGGGTATAGAATTCCAGAGAGATACTGCGAATATGTAGAAATGCCACTCCGATATTAAACTTTTATATCTAAATGTTCTAATTCTTTTTCCCCTGCTTATGTCTGAGATATAAAGTTTGCTGTATAGATGATCTGGTTTACACCGGGTATATACTATTTTATGTAAAAAAACCAAAACTCTTACATTCAAAAGGTTATCCAAAGAGAGGCATATAGCTGAGATGAAAACAAAGATACACTAGAACGCCTATTAAGTCCATACACGTATCTGATTACATTGTTAAATGCAAGGTTCAGTCTCCTTTTACTAGCCTATCACATTTAGCAAATAGCTCACAACCATACAGTAAAACTGGCATCAGGTAAGTTTTGGCAAGTAGTATTCCAAAGTAGCCAAAGTGTTCTAGTCATAGAGAAAGTGCGCCCACAAGCATAGTTAATGTGGTTCGACCACGTAAGAGTGCCATTAAAAAATATACCTAAATTCTTTGCAGATTTCACAATTTAAATTTTTTGATTATTTACAAATATATTAGGAATAATATTTAGTTTGGAAAGTCGTTTTCGTATTACAATGAATTTGAATTTTTTTGGATTTATCCCTAAACCATTTGCCGTTGCCCATGTATAAATGCTTTGGAGTTGCTGATTAATAAAGATAATGCATTGGTCGATTAAGGCATTACTACAACTGGTATAAAGTTGTACGTCATCCGCGTACATCGTTACATTGCAATTTGTTAACATGAATGGGAGGTCGTTTGAGTACAGAGAGAACAATAGTGGCCCAACAATGGATCCCTGAGGTACACCCCTTGCTACAGGCAGTGCCTTTGATGTTTGGGTACTAGCTTCAACAAACTGATACCTGTTACGTAAGTATGTTGACAATAACTGAGTAGCGGTCGAATAGAAATTAAAACAATTTTTAAGTTTGTAATAAAGAATATCATGCTCCACGGTATCACACGCTTTGAATGATCCAAAAGTATTAAAAATGTAGTCTCGCCATCATCAAGCTTCCGCCTAATCTCCTCTGTAACATCAACTAAGGCTGTTATGCAGCTGTGTTTCTCTCTGAACCCTGATTGACGATCTGTTAGCAAATTGTTGTATTCCAAGAAAGAATTTATTTGGTTATGCATAATACGCTCGAATACTTTAGAGAGAAATGGAGGAATAGCTATTGGTCTGTAATCGGAACCAACTTTGGGTATTGGTACGATTTTAGCAATTTTCCAGGTCGATGGAAAGTACCTTGAAGTTAATATTTTGTTAAAGAAAAATGTTATGATTGGAAGTAGCTGAGGTAAAAGAATCTTGAGAAACTTTGGATTAATCCCGTCCAGTCCTATAGAGTTGGATTTTATAGACAATAAACTAGATAGAACGTCAGATTGGTCTACTGCAGCAAAAGAAAAAAAAAGATTCAGAATTGTTGTTCGAATAATTATTGATATAGTAATTTTGATCTGCTTGAACCATAGAAACATTTAAAAACTTTTCATTGATTGAATCGGCATCAATCAAACATGGTTCTTGATTCGTAGATTTGCCGATACCTATACCAACTTCGCGTATCGTTTGCCATGTTCTTTTGGAGCCAATGGCGGAAGAAAACTTTTCAGCATAAAAATCGGATTTGGCCTTTTTAATCAAATTATTCACTCTTCTCTTAGCAGCCAGATAATCCTCATGTAATGTTGTTGTTCTAAATCTTTTCCAACGTGCATACGCAAAATTTCTTTGATTGACATAATCTTTAATTTCAGATGACAAGATTATCGTCTTTATTTCTACAAAAGGGGAGCTCTAATCCATTTCCGTTTGGCTTTGTACTTTCCGGTTGAATTTTCTTAAATAAACTGGGTTCCTCTCTCCTCTTCTTCTTATCTCGCTCTGTCACGGCTCGCGTTGCAACTGATTGAAGCATTGGCAGGCGTGCATCGTTTCATGTATCACTTGCCGTGCAACAGTCTTCACTGCACCATGGTTTGCGGTTTATCATAATCAATTAGGGTCTCTGTAGCAGTTTTCCTAGAGTGGAAAATGTATTTATGTATGAGGATTTCAAAAATTTGTTAAAGCATTAAAAAATACCCTCCTGGAAAGTGTAACAAGTGCAGGTTATCCTTTTTGGTAGAGATATTTCAAATGACTTGGTACATTGAAATAATAATTTTTGGCTCCCAATCGTGTTACATTTTCTATTTCCTTTTGCCATGTGTTAATTATACATATACATATTTTTGGGGAAAAATCTGTCAATTTGGCCAAAGTTTTCGTGGAACAAAGTAAGACCCTTTTACTGTGGTCAGATATTTAATAGACATTTCATATAATATAGTTTGAAAAGTTACTTCCAAATAGGTTTTCAAAAAATACTCAAATGATTCGCTATTGCTAGGATTGCAATTAAATACTACAAAGTGACACAATATACATGAACAAATCCTATGAAACAATTAAATAATGTCCTTCGTGGTTCGTTAAATTTGCCCCATGTTTGTTTAAATTTTAGAGAGAAGATAATACAGCGATACTCTTATCCTAATTAAACCTGCCTGGATACATAGGTTAGGTTAGGTAGAATTGACTGTGACTATTGACACACTGAGTCCAATGCGGACCGTTGTTATCCCACCGGACGTCATACCTAGTACTTACATCAATTGAATGTTGGCAATCAGTCGATACAAGTATTATTTGGCATTTGTGACTTCAAAGACTTGTCTTTACTGCGACACAGATACGACTTGTTTTAATTTGCATCAACAAACAACATCAACTACAAGAGGGAGTTTCGCCTGCAACAAATTACAATTTCCTCGATAAGAGACGTCGTAGTAAAAACATTTAAAGTATATTTTCCACTGTGTGTACATCAACTGTATACACACACAACAAAATAACTTTCGACAAAATATTGGTTCTTACAAAGTGACAAATAAAGTGAAATTGCTAAAATTCTTTGTCTACATCCTCCGAGGAAGCGAGAATCTTGGCGTCTGATATAAATATAGTAATTTTTCACAGCGTTTTATCGCGGAATCCCACATTGCATCTCTTCCCCTTTTTCCTCGTTACAGGCCAATGTTATTTATGACAACAGATAACAATGTGCCAAAGATTAACACTTGCTGGGTCTTATGGTCTGGTTACTCGGTAGACTCGGTGGATAATGTAGCAGCATCCTTGCAAGAAATATTAACGGCTCCATCTTAGTTTCTTTCATCTAAAATTAGGGGTTGTAGGGTTGGGTGCAAAATATAAATGAATTTTAAATCCACCAAACAAACAGCAACAAATTGAATGTCAAGTCCATAAAAAACAATTGGAACAGTGTACGACTTGACAGCAAAAATATTAGAAAGTGAAAACCAAGAGATTATAAGATTTAAACTTTGGATAAGAATTGTCATGGGAGTCAATTTGAACCGTTACTGGGGGTGAAGTGTAAGTATATTTGTATTTGAAAATTTCAACCCTTTAGCGTTTAGTTTATCACTAAGAAGAAATAGCAATGGTGCTATAAATAGCAATTGAAATAAATTTAACTGTTTATTGTTAGTAACATGATTTTGGGTGTGTGGACTCAAGTCAATTTTAAATATTAGATAAACATTATCCTAAGTTATCTTGATGGATCCATTCAATAACGAAGTTCGGGTAAGTGACATCAAGATATCAACACCATCGACAACAGCCTCATTTTTTCTTCAGATTCGATATAATGTCTGAGAATCAGAATCTGCAAATGTGTAGAATTTTGCCTCTGCTTCATTATTTCCATAAATCTGTTTCAGCCTCGTTTCCTTCTTACGCTTAGTCAACAGCTAAGCAAATCAACTAACTTCCTTGCCCTGAAAAGTTTCATCAAAAACAAATTATAAATCCCACTGAATTCGAAATTACACTATTACACTATGAGCAGATCTGACATTTTACTTTGGGTTTTCAAACAATTGTTGAGCAGATCTGACATTTTACTTTGGTTTTTCAAACAATTGTTTCGTTCTCAACTCACAGATGTTGCCGGAATGATTGTTGGTCGTTGTTTTTCAATGAATGTTCTTATATTTTGAGATGTATGTGCGATAGAGAGTTATTTGACGTAGATTGACTAACACCAGGTGGAATTACAAAAATTTTTGACTTAAATTTTACATGTAGTTTTGATGAAAAACTGTGATATTTAAACGTATTTTGGACTTTTTGTCCGGTGTATTTACACAAACATTTTAAGGCAGAAAACGAAATGCCGTTACTGTTTCCTTGTTGATTGGGTTGAGCCATTGCATCTGTCTGGTATATTCACCAATAACCCTTGAAAGACCGGAGACATTGGCGTTCAAAATTAAAGTTGATTTTTTGGAAATAATTTCCTTATTTTGGTGAAAAAAAAATGCAAAATGTATTTCAAAATTTTGAACGTAAATATCTCCGGTTTTTGAAGGGTTATTGGTAGGTATTATACTTAAAAAAAGTCTAAAGTCTTGTCTATTATCTAATAAGTATAATGGGGAATTTTTTTGGAAAAAATAAATTTTTAAAAAATAAATAAATCAAAAAAGTGAGATTAAGAAATAGTTTTTTTTTTAATTAGCCCCCAGTGGGTTAATACAAATATATATATTTATATACAGAGTTAAGAAACCGCTTTCCAGTAATATCAATTTCAACCGTATCGGATTATAAATACATGAGATATGATTGATTATATATTCCAGCTTTAAAGGCCGATTTCTCAAGAAGTTCGTCTGATCGCGGGGGAAAAAAAATTTTTGAACTCAGCGCAGAAGCTGTTGTCGGTGGTGAAATGAGTAAATACATGGCAAAATAATAATGCGGATGTTATTTTTGTTGTATTTTGATTGTCTAATGTGAAATTTTGTTTCGCCCGTGTTTAAATTTGTCGAACCAACATTTTTCAGCACCAAAACTCTTTTTCTTTACCCTCAAAATTAAGAGTGAAAACCAAAACTTCTGTGTATTCGCGATGTTAACCATTTAGGCTAGTACTTAGTTGTGGCGTACCAATTCCAGAGTAGGTAATTGAAATGCCAACGACGAGAATCTAACAACAAGAAACTCATGAATGACGGTTGTCATTAATTCGAGAATAGCACTGTTAGTCTGTTCAACAACCAATTCGTATGCATGGCTGCCTTTTTTCGTCCAAAATATAACTAATATAATAATAAACTTTGCCTGTTATTTACATGACAAAGCACATCAATCATCAGCTGATTTATAAGGAGTGTAATAGCGAATCTGATTAGGTTAGATCATTTTTCTAACAGTCAGACGTATTTCAAACTGAGGTTTTTGACCGTAGATTCAAAAGACTAAGACTAAGAGAGCTGAAGTAAACCTGCTGAGTAAGGCGAGTAAATTATGTTTTTTTGTCACAAATTCTAAATCAAGTAAGGGTTCGGTTTAAAAAGGCTCATAATGTAATTTTTATAATGCAGGAAGATTTAGAAAACCAAGTGGAATGGGTGTTGAAAGTATACACAAATTCCAAAATACAACAAAGTCTATCGATCGAGGGGAAATAACTAAGCTTAGTAATCAAATTTAAAATGACGTTCCACTCGTGATTTGGTACTGATAATACTCGGGAGTATCCCCATCTGTAAGCATATCTCATACAAATTGGCAAACCAAATGAATAACATGATTCATTAGTTTCAAAATAAACATGAAACCAGAATGCATATTTGAGAAAGAATTTCAACCAAAATGGTAGATATTTTACCTTTAAAAAGAAGTCCATGGCAGAGGTTATGTGATGTACGCGAAGGAGTGTATTTTTAATGGGTTTCAAACATTCCGTTCAGGTATTTAAAATTTTAAAAAAGAGTCATGGGTTAATAACATTTGAGTTGGTTAAATTTTGTTCAAGAAATTAATCATATTTTTTTGTATTCGTTTTAAGTGATTACAGTCAATTTTCATTAAATTTGGCACCACTTAATTAATTATTTTTCACAAAAAATATCTAAGCAGCAGTGTTAATATTACAACAAATCCTCCAATCCTTTAAGATTGAAAATACATGTATGTTTATCAAAAATTCCTAGCACTACTTTATATAAATTCAAAAGTAAATTATGAAATGCGTATCATTATAGTGTAGTCTTTAAACAATATATCGGTCTCTTACACTCAAAAAGTACAGTTAGCTATCAATATTATTTTAAGAATATTATTTAACAATTGTAAGATTATATACTAGCGCGATGCCATAAAGGTTGGAGGATTATCAGCAGCCACTTTGTTTGTTATCAAAGGAAATGCACTGCCATAACAACAAACTTTTTGTAGTGTTGATAAAATACTTGACATATAGTTTGCTGAAACAATAAACCTTTTTTTGTTGTAATAGCAACTATGCATGCTTTTCAGCAGACTTTTCTGCTGTGTTTACGAACATTTTGGTTTGAGTGTAGTTAATAAAGATTAAAGTAGTGGGTAAACTTTTTTAACTTTGCAAATTCTTGAACCTCACACAACCGAATTTCCAAAGTTTTAACCTCTTGAGAGCAAAAGACCGACTATTATTTAACAAATTTAATTCACCCTCTCACTTTTTGCACATCGAGTTAATGCCTAACATTATAATGTCTCCTGTAGAGATCTGAAAAATACAACTTATTTATCCCATATACAAAAGCTGCAAACCCTAAGAAACATAAGGTGTCATGCAAAATATTGAAATCGAATTTTATTTATATACACAAACTGATATCGCCTATACAACGAAACGTGTATTACAATTTTCTGATTTGTATTATTAAACCTGAAAGCGAACGAAATGTTCTCGTTAAGCGTCAATACTCGTAGCACACTTGAAAGGTGTGTTCTTTAATGTTCTTGTATCGTATCTTTAATGGAAAATTTATGTGATTCTGAGAACATGAAAAAGGGATTCCTATTAATGTCACTGAGTGAAATGTAACAACCTTTCCGGCAATTTGTAAGATCCTGTAAAATATAAATTTGGTTATTTAACAGACTTTTAATGTCACATTCCACCAGACTTTATTAGTATTCGCATTAAGACAAAAAAGGAATTTTATAATTATTTAGGTGTTACTTCTATTAGACCTCAATGGAATTTGGAATGACTGAGTTTAAGAAAATTATATTATTATGGATTAGGATCCAGGTGAAAAAGAGCATTTTTTAAGATTTGTACAATGTAAGTTAGACGTAACAATATGTGCAGACTCTTATCTCAATAGAAATAAATGCAAACGGGTTAAAATTTAGTCACAGAAAACTAATTGTGCTACGTGGTATACACAATTCATTAGGGTATAGAGAATTCATTAGCCAAACGCAACAAGTTCTAGTCACCAGAATGGGATCTCAAATTACAGTGTCATGGGCTTTAAGGACACCCTTATACTTCTCTCTCTTATGTGACATTATGACATTATTATCGATAAATTGTTGATAACTGGTTGCGACACAACACAACCGGTAGCAATTATACCGTCACTTTCATACAGAAATGTATTTTGTGGCAGAAAGGGCAAATATTGTTGACAAACATATATACAAATACCTGTAAGTGGGCGTCGGGTACACTCAGTGTTGCCAACTTTTGGAAACTAGAAAACACCAGCGCAAATATATGGCTGCTCAACAGAGTTTTTTGAAATTTGTGTGTCATGGTTGTACACATTTTTTAGATAAACTTTACATGCATAGCTGAGTTCCGGAGTTTTGCTTTCAAATTGCCAGTGATTTAATACCACTCAGGCAATATATAAGTATTCTGTTCTACACAAATTTTAAATCTTCAGCACGTTTTGAATGGTATCGCCTAAGCTCCTCCTCAAACATATATCCTTGGAGTAATGCTCTATATTACTAAGCGTTCGATCTGTATGTATATGAGCAACAGTTGGGTTTGTTTGGAAACATTGTCCTATAGTGGATAAACCAGGGTTATATAGTTGATAGAAAAAATGTATTTAACTTTTCGAGATTTTTAAAAACATACATGAAGTGCTTTTACCTCGATAACCAACGACAAATTTTGATAGAGTATTTTTTTAAACGGCAGAATTTTGAAATCTGATCATACTTTTTCATTCCAATTTTTTAATTATTTGTTTTAATACACTGCCAAAATTTTGGAAATATATTTATATATCTAGTTATAATATGTATCGGTGGTGCAACGGTAGTGTGCGCGCCTCTTGTACATGAGATCGTGGGTTCGCTCCCTGCCCTTTCCACCTTAAATTTATTTCGGCCGCGGTCACCTCGCATAGTAGAGTATTTAGAGTATTTAGCCATGAAAAAGCTTCTCAAAATGCCGTTCGGAATCGGTGTAAAAACTGTAGGTCCCAATCAGTGAGTGTGCAACTAGAAAGGTCACAGCTAACTGGTTGTGAGACGCTCTCACCAATTCCTTAATGGGATATAATGGGAAACCATTTATTTATATTTTTTAATTATAAATTTAAATTTTTTTAATTTAATTACAAAATATACTAAAAATCAAAACATTAACGGTGGTTAAGGGAGCATAAGTACCCTCGTACAAAAAAGGGTTTTACATTCCCGTAACCAGCTCTCCAATACGGATTGCCACATGATTATCTTGATTGGTTGTTTTTAACCTGCTTGTAATGGATATTGTCTACATGTGGTTTCAACAAGCCATACATCCGCGTGCCATCATCCCGAGAATAATCCATACAATTCTACATTGCTTATTTTTGGTTTCTTCGTAAAAGTTGATAAATGACTCAAATTAAAATTCTAAGCGAGGGGATAGTCAAGGTAACTGAACAACATGATACCATTTTCTATCAGAAAAGCTGTAGAGCAGGCGATTCAAAATCAGAAGCACACGCTGAAAAATAACGGCCCCAGCAACACATTGCAGGAACCATGTACATGGATGCAAGCATTGTTTTTTTGTTTTCAGCAATTTTGAACAACCAAAGCCACATTTGGGTCACAAATACATATATTATAACCTATTAATTATTGTGTCCCAAACGTGTTATAATTAATAGTGAAACACAATGTGATTGGACGCAAGTACAATATATTTACAAGCTACAAACAAACATGATATATTTCCATTCAAACAACAAAAAAGACAAATATTTCAGCGTGCATCATTAGTGAAGTTTGCTGCTCACAAACACATCACTTGGCGGGATTACAGCCTTACGCTGCAAGAGAAATCTACAATGATGGTTAGATGTTTTAGGTTTGCTATTAGGAGTCAACATAAACATCTCCCCAATCCCGGAACCCCAAACGTTCGTTGAATCTTCCCCTACGGAAAATCTTAAATTAAAGGAATTATGTTGAGGGGAAAAGATTCGCAATACAGCAACACTGGTGTCATTTTAAATTTATTACGCCCTGGAGGCATTTTAGTGTTTACACTTTTTGTCATGCGTGAAAATGTTGTTGACTCTTTATGATTTTCGGTATTTTTACGATTATGATGATTTCCCACTCTTGTCTGGGGCAAAAGTTCTCCCCTCCTAGACATCAACAATGTCTATTATCGGAAATTGATTTTATTATAACCGGAGTAGGGTTAGGTGTAAGGAGCGAATGTCACCGCACAGTCAATTTCAAAATAAAAATATTAACATTTATCTTTTAATACTTTGTCGTAATGAGTATTAGAGATTAATGCACATAATTTTGTTAATTGACTTGACTGTGAATTTTAATAAAAAGTAATCATCATTAATATTTGTATTCTCTGGGATAATCTTGATAATATCATTGTATTGATAGACTATCCTTCAATGAAGATATTTTACGATTATTGAATAAATGTAATTGAATATTTTTTGAAGGAGTGTGTACACGCATATTTACATCCTTAATGTATTGATGGTTACGTTTCGTTATTATTGGCTAAAGTGATTGATTTCATATCCTTGATGGGAAGAGTTAATGAAACTTCTATATGTAGAATGTAGATGACTACATACGATTTACCGTTCATTGTGTGAAATAGAAAGGATTTACAGATTATTAACGTGCTGGACCATTGGTAAACTGTCAGCGCAAGTCCGAAAGTTTAAAAACTTAAACCAAGCAGCATCTATATTAGTCTGCGGTAAAAATTTCTTTCGGCGGTCACCTCGCATAGTGACGGCGACACTATCGAGTATCTAGCCATGAAAAAGCTTCTCAAAATACCGTTCGGAATCGGTGTAAAACTGTAGGCCCCAATCTTTAAGTGAAAACTGGAAAGCGCATAGCTCAGTGATTGTGAGAGGCTCTCCCCTGTCCCATCATGAGATGTAATGGGAAACCATTTATTTCTTTTTTAACATGTACTTACATATGCCCACTAAGACGAATGTAAAGTAGCTGCTGAAAATTCAAAACAAAAGCTTTAAACTAACTTTTAACTGAGAACGGACATATCCAGCACAACGCACTGTGGCCGATTTCCCGAAAAAAATTCAAATATTTCAGCTGTTTCTAAATGGCCGGACCGATCAAGATGAAATTTCACACGTACATATCTGAGGTGCAATGTTAAGAAATGTATGTATTGGAACGCCACAGACCCCACTGGAGCAGTACAGTGGGAGCCTAAAGTTGACTACCTCGGCCATCAACAAAATTTCAACCTATATAAAACTTTGAATTTGGTTATTATTGCAAACATTTGTTTTTATTGCAAACATTTGTACTTTTTCATTTTAAAATAGAAACCAGTATTTTTTGAGATAATTGTAATTTTCTTATTGGATTTTAAAAAAGACAGGTTCCGATTCAAATGGTTAGAACGATATTCGATTGATTCGAACTCGTATTCGCTGGGCTGTAGTTTCGATGTGAGTGAATCATCATTTTCAGAAGCGTTTAATTCATTAAGCCATGTTCACACTTATCACTAACCAAAGTTTCTGTTTTTGCTGAAAGTAAAGTCAACCAATTTAAGATACAGTGCTCTTTTCTCTCAACAACAGAGGGAAACAATTCATGATCGTGGTTATTGTTGAGTGCATGCGTGTTTGTATGTTGTATTCGTTCACAGCAAACAGTTTTCTTTATTTGCCGCAAAAGTAAATTGTGACAATTTCGGAGGAAATTAATGTGGGTGTACAACAAAGAAACGCCTATTGCGATAAAAGCTATTTAATTGCAGTACGGGTGCACCATTTAAACCTTCCGCATCTCCCGACTTAACCCCTCCAGACTTCTTCCTGTGGGACTATTTGATGTCCAAAGATTATGTCAACAAGCCACGGACTCGGGAAGCTTTGACTAACAATATTTGACATAAGCAGCTCAGAACACTACGAAAAGTGATGCAAATTCGAGAACATTTCACCATTCGCTCTTCAAAATAAACGAAAAATGATTTGCCAGCAAATAATTAGTGTCTGCTTTTATTATTACTAAAAGGCATTAGGAAGGTTCAATATTATTGGCAGTTATCAGTTTAAATGCGTTTTAAATAACTCTGCCGGAAACCGTTATCCCGATATGTTCAAGGGTCCCTACAACTATTTATATCTCCTGCCTTGCAGAGTTCACGAGAAAATTGCGCAGAATACGTTTGCCGATGATTAAGGAGGGTGTTTACATCATTCGATGTTTCATCGCTTATAATAACGTACGAGTCTACTTAATCACCTCAGGTGTAAACAAACAAACAAATGTCTTGAACTTTATTCTTCTTCATTGTTACTGACCCCATTTACAATCTGCAATTGTCGGTGATGATATAATTTTTTCAAACTTAGTTACGACAAACGTGTGCACTTCATCTATTTTGTTTCCCTTAGGCAGGATACAGGATGAGCAGCTATGGCATCATATGACACCCGTTTTTCCGAGAATATGTAATGCCACATCATAGTGTTTAATAAAAACAAAGGATTTTTGTGAGACCACAAACCGTTCATGTAATGAAATTAGAGTATTTCAAAAACCACGTGTCTGTTATTACAGCCCCTTTTATGTTGTCCACTGGTATTATATTCCTCGCAACGGCCTTGACAATTGCTGACTGTTTTCCAGAAAGAGGCGTGAAAAACAAAAACTTTTCTCATATCGAATTCACTTCACGTGTACAGTGGTAGCAGCAGCAGTGACAGGGTGTCCGGGCATTTAAATCGACACAAAAGAAGAGAAAAGAAGAGAATGAAAAGCAACTTGTAAATAAAATCCGGCTCTGGCGAAGTAGGAAAATGAATGACGCTTTCACAAAGAAAATGTAAACAGAGTATAAGCGCCGGCTCATATAAAAGGGAAAGGTGATGAAACTTTAAGTCGTATGTATTTAAAATACAAGTTTTGGTTATCCAAATAAGGTGTGATATTTAAAATTTTATTGAAAAAATTTTATTATTAGGAAAAGTTTTAGAAATTTCAAATTTGTTAGTTACCATTTATTTCTTTCATGATTTTCGTTCTTCACGTGCAATTAATAATCAATATTCATAGATTTCAACAGTTCGGTTCTAATAACCAAAATTAATATAATTCGAATTTATTTTTGTTTTGGTTGCTACAAACGAATTCACTTAAAATTAATTATCAACATTAATTATATCAAAATTAATTATGTGATTGAACATAGATATTCCAAAACTGATGTTTTATAATAAGAAAATGTACCAAGTAAGAGATATTTAATCAAGATGTTACTAAATCTACCTTTATACTCAGATTCACTTGTAAATAACTTAGTCCGTATCAATAGTTATGGGCAGAGTAAATTAAGATGTTTTTTTGCTTGCCGTAATCTGTCTAATTAACATGATTCTACCGCTGTGCTGCGGCAAATGTTATACAAGAATATTAAACAAATTTAAGCGGTTTTGATTTTTTTCATAATCCACAATCCGTTTGTTGCCACTGGAACAAACAATCGAACATGAACTGCAGCAACTACAACAATGCTGTCTAATGTCTCTGTGCAACAATAAAACTTACGGATGTCATGAGAAAGCAATTACACAGTGCGAGAAATTAAAAGGGGTTTGTTTAGAGCCTTCAATCAAACCACAAAATTATGAACGTCCAGGGGGTTGGAATCACAAAACCCCGCACGGATTTTCCCATGATCGTCGTATATTTTGTTCAGGCCGATGATGATTTCAGCAGAAAATCAGGACTTTATTTTTGTGATTTTTGTTAATTAGTGAATTTTGAAAAGATGTTAACAAATTTCAAGCTCTTCTGAAGACAGTTACCCCAATGCTGGAAAACAGCAAAATATGTCAAATATTTTAAATTTCCTATTACATTTCGGGTAACGAGTAATGATGAGTTTTTTATGAATATATATAAATATACATATATATAAATTGTGGAATGAAGAAAGAATTACAATATTTGCGAAAATTTTAATCCAAAATTTCAAACTGCTTAGGATTTATTAAGTAAAACAACCCCTGAAGCCGAACTTTTTCGGAAAGAAACAAATATTGAGATGATCATGGGCAAAGCTTTGTTATACCATGTCCATATACTTTCATACTTTTTAGTTTTTTTGGAGTTCGAACAAAAATATTTCATTTGTTGCACTGTGTAGTTTATAGCCTTTTCTCATGCTGCCAGTGGGGTTTGCTTTTGCCTCCCTCATAAATTATGCACAATCATGCCAATTAATTCAATTGACTGCAGTCGCTGTTGCAACAATATTTTGCCTCGATATTATGGATATCTCGGGTCTGGTTAAATTGATTTCAGTGGGATGTTTTAACAGTACAAATAAATTTGCAGCAACAAATTCAATTAAAGTCCGTTTTCATTGACTCGATTGTGATTGGCTGTCAGCGTGAGACACGTTTTAAATTTGTATTCAATTTTAGTAGTTCTGCCAATAACGAATTATATACAGTTCTAGTGAATATTGAACAATTAATTGGACCTTGGTGTTAAAGTGTTGTGAAAGGTCTAAGCCATCAATAGTCTGAATGAACTTACAAAGCAGATTATTCAGAAAAACATGTTTTATATATTTGTTTTAAAATCACATGAGTTTGGGTTGATTTTGCGAGTATAAGCATGGAAATTACATTTGAATCAGCCTTATGTATCGAGGGCAAAAATAGGGGTTGCTGATATGCTAATAAATTGTTTGTGAGATGAATTCAAAGTCGGTAGAAATTTGAAGTCCTCCTGTAATGGGGATCTATGTCGACCTTCCTTATTGAAATATTAAATATTAATGTATGTTAATGCAAGAGTCAGAAATTATACAAAATAACGTTTAAAAATTCCACAAACTTTTTTAGTTTATTTGTATTAAATGTATTAATTTATAATGTATGATATTAATTTTTGTATAAGAAACTCAATGAATTAATATAGTAGTTGACATATGTACAATGTACATAACAATGCAATTTAATATTCTAGTCTGTAAGGATGTTTGTCCATAGACGTAATAAATAAATGAATTGAAATGAAATGGCGAAAGGTATTTTCATGTTCACTGTTAATGCATTTGCTTATAACTCCAAGTAAAATTCAAAAGGTCTTGCAATTTTTTCCAAAACTGTGATATTAACCATGGATAATATATATACAATTTTGGAAAGAAGTTCCTTATCGCACGTTACGGAATCGGGGCTAAGTGAAAAAAAATTAAACAATTGTTTTTTATCACACAGCAGCATTAAATGCTTTTTCAGAACGGATTTCAGAAATTGAACACTATCCCGACATTGAGGTAGTTAAGCGCATCATGATAACGCGATTACGCTTGCTAGTTCATGTCAGTAGAATAGATGAAGACGAACCAGCACGAAGGGTTCACGATACTCGAAGGAAGCCGAAAATAGGAAGACCAAGACTCCGCTGGCGGGATCAGCATAAGGAATCCCTGCGTAAACTTCAACTTCAACTGGAGTGAGACCAAGACTCCGCTGGCGGGATCAGCTTAAGGAATCCCTGCGTAAACTTCAACTTCAACTGGAGTGAGAAAGCAAAATATAGTACTGGTTGGCGAAATATGTTATCTTCGTGTTATAAGGTTCCTGCCCCCCGGGGTTGTTCGAGAACAGATAAGTAAGTAAGTTTCAGAAATGGAAATTAAAAAGTATTTTTTTTTTAAATATGTACCTTTTCTTAAAAGGTAAATTTTCTTACAACAAATTAGCTTTTCTTAAAAAAATAACTTTCGTTGAGATACGTACCTACTCCTAAAAAATGTACCTATTCTTGGAAAACACTAATTCTAAAAAAATTCAGACTGCTTAAAAAACTTTTTTTTCAAGAAAATACCTTCTCTTGAAAAATATATTTTTTACAAAAAATCCTTTTCTGAAAAGTACCTTTTCTAAAAATAATATAATACAGGGTGGAGCGCGGTAATTTGCTTATTTGGGAATGAAATAAATTACTATGAACCTTAGAAAAATTTAATTTATATTTGAATTATATTGAACAGTATGGGAATTCTTAAACTACATGGTTTTAAATGATGTATCTGGCAAATGTCGGCCTTCGCTATCCACACACTGCTGCATACGTTTTCTGAAGTTTTCATGAACTCTAACAATCATGTCGACTGGCATTCTGCCAATTTCAGCCTCTATATTTTTAATTAGGTCTTCCAAGGTGTTGGGACGGTTGGTACACATGACACATTCGCTGCTGCTCTCAATGAAGTTACTCAATTTACAATTGATTGCCGCCCAGGAACACTTCCGCGTAGGGGAACAGCGAATCGTGAACGAAAACACGATGCACTGCAATGATCGAGTGCGCATTTGAAAAATACCCTTCAATGTCCAATGCATGATGGCAACTGAAAGGCAGACGAATACAAATCTCCCGTCAGCCACGCACACTCTCCACTCTCTTCGACCAACAGTGCCGCCACAGCCTGCAGTCTCTCTTCTTGAGATAAGTACCCTTTCAGATAATAAGTAAAGTTTCTTAAAAAAATATCCTTTCCCTAAAATGAGTACGACTTCTTTAAAAGTAACTGTTTTTAAAAAAAGTACTTCTTTGTAAAAAAAAATTCATACTCTTATGGCTTTTCATACAGAAAGTACTACTTCTTAAAAATAGTACCTTTTCTTAAAAAAATATTAGCTTTTAACAAAAGAAGCACCTTTCTTTAAAAAAGTACCTTTCCGGGAAAATATAATAGATATTCTTACAAAAAGGACCTTAAAATATACTTAGAAAAAAAATACACTCTAAAAGGAAAATTTTTCCTACAAAAAGTTTATCATTTTACAAAAAGTATATTTTCTTAATGATCCATTTAAATTATCATATTTTTCAACCGGCGCCTGAGGCGTGTTGGAACTAACTAGTACATAATATACAGGGTGGTACAGCCACGACTGGATAAAGTTCACCAGCGTATTCCTTGGCTCATTTCATCAAAATATGTGCATCTACGACCAGCCCCGAAAATGCAAGGGGGCGAAATAGCAGCGGTTTAACAATTTTCGGATTGGTGGTCGGAGGGTACTAGGGTAAAATTGCTAAGTTCTGAACCAGTTGTCGGATTTTTTTTGTTTTTGGGCTTTTTGGAAAGACTTTTAAGAGACTTTTCAGGATCATTAAAAAAAGTAAAGAAAGTGAAATCGCCGAGATGCGGAGCTTTCAAAAAAAATATTTGAAAAAAAGATATAAGAACGTTCACATAACCTCAATTTTGTCATCCAGATGACAGGTAACTTATGTTTTTTTCTCTTAAAACGTTGCCATTGCAAAGTTTCTTTAACATAAAATGTTTTTTTTTCTTTTGTGTTTGATTGAATTTCAATAAAATAAAATCTTAAACGAGTTAATTTACAAAAACAAATAAATGTGTGCTGTTATTTCGCTTCCAAAAATTTTGCATTTCATTCAAATAGTCATAGCTTTGGAACGGTAAGACCTCTGGGCTTCATTTAGGTAATTTTGTAAAGGTAAGAGGTAGGGATATTTTTTAAGATAAAACATAAGTTACCTGCCATCTGGATGAGAAAATTGAGGTTATGTGCACGTTGTAATACGTTTAAGTAAATCCTCACCACATTGTATTTTTTTGTTAATTTGGATCAAAACGATACAATAAATAATAAAATATATAAAATGTTAAACACTTTAGCGAAATGTCTGCTATGCATGATGCATGATTTCATCAGTCAGGCGTTTACAAAATTACAACGCATAAATTAAAGCACAACAACTAAAAAACTGTAAAATTTCCATACTGCACTTGGACTTGTCTGGCACGAGATTTCAACATTTATTATTTCACTACACAATCTATTTAAACCATATTCAAATGTGTTTCAATTAATTGGTACTTTGAATGATGCGCTTCATTAATTCCGTGATTAAATTATAATATTACGACTCGGTTAATGAATGAGTGCCAAGTCCGGGTTATTTGCATAAAGTTTTCATGTTAATTGATGTTTACTCTTCCATGCATTCCATGTTTGGTTGCGAAATTTAATCCTGATGTTCTGATGATTTGTTATTGTAGATTACACTTGCAGAAAACAACAGTGCATTCAATTATTTAGGTCGAATCACAACGTAAGAGTGCACTTAGATTTTCCTTGCAATGTGTAAACGTTTCAACAGTAAACGAATCTTTATAATAGGCGGGTATGCTAAACAACATGGCAGCGGGTTTAATTGGTAGCCACTTTATTTAGACAACAATACAGTTTAGTTCTAAGTCATATAAATAACTTTAATTATCGCAACTACCCTGTTGAACAGTAATGACCCCATTCAATTAGCTCTACGTGCTGTCATTATGCAATTGTCATATTATAATGCCACGTATAAGAGTCGTTTGTTTCCTATAATTATAACGCTATTCTCACCAAGGACTCGCGTTGATCAAACACACTGTTTTGCTCACAATAAATGTGTGTATCCTTAAACAAGCATTCCCACACATAATTTACGGTTTGGATGACTAATGAGGTTAGAAATTTAATTAGAATTCTCTTCCTCTATTTTTATAGAAATATTTCTCACGCAGTGTTTGCGGATTCGCGGATGTGCAAATACACAAAGGTACTAAATAGACTTTAGGTACTTGTTCGTAGGATATTTGTGAAAACATCCAATGACTTGACAGTAGGGTTGCCAGATGCTGAAAGCGAGAAGTTAAACAAAGACTAACAGGCTGAATTTCTCGGGATAAATAACACACCAAATTTGAATTGGAATGGAATTGATCTCATTTATATACATAAATTTGGAACAAGTGTTTGGTATGTTTGATATACGTTTGGTGTATTTGTTTTTCAAGGAATGAGTGGTGCAAAATCAATTTTTTTAAAATTGCGGTTGTGGCGAAAAAGTTTTCTTATTTTTTTAAATTCTCACGTAATTAACTGATATCTACCCATCATTTCAGTTATTTGGCTTGTTTTTTTATCACGACGGAATGCGCTAATGTAGAAGTATCTATGAGAATATAATTATTTTTTTCATAATATCTTTATTTTAATGAAAACTTTAAGAAATAACACTTCAATTCTCTGGAATCACTGAATTAATCACAATAAAGTTATTATAAGGACCGATAGTAAAACTTCATTACAGGAACTTTGTGATATATTTTCAAAATATAGTATATAATATAGTTCGAAGAATAAGAACAACATCATCAAACGTAATCAATACCAAAGTAAACATTTTGTGGGTCGCAAGTCATCGTAAGATTAAGGGTAATGAAAAAGGAGATAATTTTGCCAAAGGTTTGGTGGGGGTCCCTCCAAAAGAAATATATTCTGAATTCCTTGATGAAAATTCAAAGATCAGCACTGATTAGCGTTAGTGGGGCAACGGGCACGACGTCAGGTACTGCAGTCAGTGATATCCTGTACATCTGTACTCCTGATATCATGGCCGAATCGGCAGCCGCTACATCCCTGGTGAGAATCAGAGATTGTGGCGTTTTGATATCGGGGCATTCCGGACACGCTGAATTACTACACCGGATCAACTCTATTCCCGTAAAAACGGACTACTTTATCCCCTACCTTCTACCAGCGACAAATCTAAGGCTTTCTATTCCGAACAGGAATACCTGGGAAAAGTCACTGGAAGGGGATACCAGTAGTATCAGATTTTTCATTCCCCGGACCTAAATGTAAATATCTCCTTCAAGCTGCCTGATCATTGTAGTGTATTTCAGGCGGAAATTACCGCCATACTGGAGGTTGCTGAACTACTGAAAAGTAGTGTCACAACCCTCCGGAGAATATGTATCTACACGGACAGTCACGCTGCCATAAAAAAAAAACACTACGGCACAGGTTCTTCCGGCAAAAGAAAGTGTTAGTATGCCAATCTCTACCAGCCGTTTGCAGATCAGGCAGTGGCTATAAAAAAAACTACTAAATATTTTCTAAAATTTCTTTTTTTTATTTGAAAGTACAATCCTTCCGGTTAATAATGGAAAATAATTTCATTCAAATGGCTGCCTCGGCTGGCCATGCAGTAGTCTACACGAGCGATCCCATTTTTAAGCACATTTTCGATTGTGTGCAGCTGTATTTCACCAATGGCTTCACGAATATTGTCCTTTAAAGCGTCAATTGTCTCTGGCTTGTCGGCGTAACACTTATCTTTGAGGGCACCCCACAAATAATAGTCCAACGGTGTCAAATCGCAGCTCCGAGGTGGGCCAACGACATCAGCTCTGCGGCTGATAATGCGATCTTCAAAAACAGGGCGCAAAACATCGAGTGTAGCTTCGGCTGCGTGGCACCTAGGGCCGTCCTGTTGAAACCAAATGTTGCCAATATCCTCCTCTTCAATTTTGGTGAACAAAAATTCGTTCAACATGGCCCGATAACGATCGCCATTGACTGTAACGGCCACTCCTTGCTCATTTTCGAAGAAAAATGGGCCAATTATGCCTCTGGACCAAAATCCGCACTAAACAGAGACTCGTTTTGGGTGCATCGGCTTTTCAATGTATGCGTGCGGGTTTTCTGTGCCCCAAATGCGACAATTTTGCTTGTTTACATATCCGCCAAGATCAAAATGAGCTTCATCTGAAAAGATGATTTTTTCGCACACATTCTGCAACATTACCATGATTTTCAAAGTAATGTCGCAATATTTCCCAGCATTGTTAAAGCCTATACACAACCATATTCGTTCAGCGGAAGGATAAAACTAATTATGTGTCAAATCAGACATGAGCTAAGTGTTACCATTCACGAAATAAGCACTAGTTGAAAAAAAACGCGTTACATGGCGGACCCTTGATGTTCAAGAACAAGTGGAGACTTACTTCAACTTGCAAACAAGCCAGGATCCTCTGGCCACAGGTGGACAGGAAGAGGACTAGGCAACTACTTAACTTGCCGATAGGCAGGTTATCCACAGTGATAGGAACACTTACGGGACATTGTCTTGTAGGAAAACACGCCCTAAGATTGGGACATAGAAACTCCACTCTCTGTAGATTCTGCATGGAAGGTTTGGACACATACCCCATCTGCGAAATGGGATCCATACAAGAATTATCCACTACCACTACAGACAATTTCATAATGTTGGACAGAGCTTAGTGGAATCAAAGTCGCAGAGCAGCTCTAGAAAACCGGAAAATTTTAAGGAGACGGACACACGTGAATACAATTATATATTTCCATAATGTTGCATGATATGACACACAGACACGCACTCAAATGTCTGAAGTGGAAATAATTCACCAGCTGAAATCACAGAATCGTTACAGTATTTACTAAACCAACTGGGGGATAGCAAGAGGATTACAAATTGAGTTATGGCTGTATCATGGATATAAATAAACAGTATCGCTTTAAAACTGTGTGAGCAATAAATGAAAACGTCAGCTATTAATAATTAATTTGAAAGTATTACAAGGCAGTATCAATCCTAGCCACAAACCACTACTTATATAGAAAATATTTTAAATTCAGAATTTCCAGCAGTCAAACAAATTTAAAATTATAAATACCATTCCCATATTTCATTACTATTGACATCCGGTTCCTCAACCTGCATTTGCATTGTACTATGAGCAAATGGAAATTTAAAATTGTTTAATTGCTGTACGAACAGTGATAATTTATTTGCATTTGCATTAGATAAATTAATGCAAAGTAAAATCCAATGCAAATTAAAAAATACCAATACCGGTCTCGATTCGAGCCCTAATCGGAGAAAGTTTGGTAATCGAGGAAACGAAAATTTATATAAATGAATTAAAGCATAGAATAATTTCAGGCGAATACATTTCATTTCGTAAATCTTGTTCACGTTTAAATGTAAAGTAGATGTCGAGTAAGGAGAAACTTTTGAAATTTTGTCTTTTATCGATTTAAAAATGTAAAACCAATTTAAAATTTAAAAAAAAAAATGTTTCACCTCTGCTGTACTTCGAACCTGGGACCGTATTATATTCCGTTTTGTAGTAGGGCATTCTACGATACTATCAATTGATACGTGTTCTAATTTCGTAACAGAGCCTGTTGGGGTTGGAACAAACTCGAACAAATATGACCGATGGTAGAACCTTGAGTACAACAGGAGTGTAAGATGTTCCAGACACTGATGCTTTGCATTCGAATAAAGGTCTGCAGCAAGACATTCATTTATTCGTCTACGCAATAAGTTATATTTCATTGTACTCTATAAAGTAGTAGTTTTTCAAATGGTAGAAGAATGAGTATTCTGAAAAGAAATCCAAACACAATGCACCACTTTCTATTTCGAAATGAATTATATACAATGTTTGCTTCCCTTATTGAAATGTTTTGATGTATTGAAATGTTTTTGAACATAGAAAAGTACACTGAGTATACCAAAACATTTGAATTCATTTGAATTTTTCATTAATTTTTAGAAATTATACGAGAGTATGACAGAAATTGAATTCAGTAGCTAAACAGCTTTCAACAAAGGAGGTGTATGGTAATTTTTTCAGCGAGCTTGTTTAACACAACAATTTACATTCCGCTATGACTGACCTCGATGTAAGTACTTTTTGCTTATGGGATGAAAAAAGAATTACATTTGAGTGCCTCACAAAAATTTAAAGCACATTCCAAACTAAAGTTGTTTTTACATACATAAGTATTACAATAATAAGTATTACAACCAATAAACGATTCTTCTGCCTATTTAGCTATTCCGCTATTAACTCTGAAAAACATGTGCTGAAAGTTCAGAAGATTTGATCATTATTAAAAATTTGATAGTTAAATTAAGCGGTTATTTGGATACAGTTGTAATGGCCAACTTAACTTTTTAAGACAAACTCGCACTTCTTCTTTTCCCTAATAAGCTACCTAATTTCAATGAATATGAAAAAACAATGTATAAAATCTGAGTGTAAACGCATAATGGACCGGTACGTGGAAGATGAATCTGAGATAGAAGAACAAAGTGATCCAACACCACGATTTTCCAATAATGACGTTCAAATGTTTTCCGATTTTGTTGTTCAAGATCATAATATAAAAGCTGGTGACGAAATCGACAGTGCAATACATATGTATGAAAGTGTTAAAGTAATGCTACATGATGATTTTAACAATTTGCAGCGGTGGGAAGAACACAAAAATGAGTTTCCTTTATTATATAAAACCAGTTGCAAAATACTAGCAGCTCCCGCAACCAGTGCATCCTCGGAAAAGGTATTTTCCGTTGATCGTAATTTAATCAAATTATGTTTTTACATTCAAACATATATAAAATGAACTACAAAAAGAGTAAGTGAAATATTCAGTAGATCCCACTTTAGTTTTGTATTTCTTGGATTTCTTTAATGTTTATATGTATATGCTTTTTAATATTGGTCATGAACTTGGCGGAAACACTCTGGGAATCGATGATGATCATTGATGATGATCATAGATGGCAAGACAGCAACGATCACATCTTTATGTTATTGGCTATTGTAATTGCCGCAACTGAAACAGGATATGGCGTGGGCCTTCAACGTACGAGTGTTTTTCCGTGAGGTTGAGGCAGAAGTAGACTCTTCAAAAACAGGACAATCCAAAAAAATTTTTTCCGGTTGCTTCGAAAACGACATTATTGAAAGACCGGTTCCACCGGATTTTTAAGGAAAACCCTGGTTTCCACCGGTTTCCGATTTTTGACTATGGCTTATGCATTGGGCGTTTCCATTTAAAAAAATATTAAAAAAATTTCCTACTCTACGGAGAGGAGGTGCAGTCAATAGAACGCCTTCTATTTTTGTGCACCGCTAAGTGAGCCTGATATCCAGGGTGCCACTCCAGCCTAAACTAACCTAACCTACGTTTAAAAGCAGATATGTTTGAAATATCTCAAATGACACAAAATGTTTATAAACTTTCTCTTTAAAACTACGTAAGTTTTTATGTTTTATATTCAAATATTTAATTCAAAATTTGGTTTTTTTTTGTAAATAAAATTTTAATTTCTATGGGAAAAAGTCAAATGGGTGAAATTATTTTTCTTTATTTATATCTAAACTGTCTGTTTAATAATTTTTGAACGTAAATTAAACGTGTAATCGGCGGGTGGTGTTCAAAAGAGCTAATTTTCAGCGAACCCGGTGGAGCGGATTGCGGTTTCGGTTTTTATGCTCTAGTCAGAATGTATATGATACACCAACCAACTACATATTTGCCTCTAAGACAGTGTTCAAATACCCATATGCCGTGTTCTGATGTTAATCACCTTGAGTGATCGTTCTGACCCAATTTCAGGAAGTTATATAGTTTTAGCACATTTCCAAATGCCGATTACGGTACACTTGATCAGTACTTTTTGCGAAGTTTTCACTTAATGAAATAAGTGATTCTCTGACAGATAATTTGGGGAATGAAGGACAATTTGCCAAGCTAAACTAATGAGGATCAACAAAATATTCAAGACATTTGTTGTGATTCGGATGATAGTTGACGTTTTCATAGGATCATATACATTACGACCTGACATCAACGCACCAGAAAAGAGGCAAATAACATTACAATTTCAACAAAATTCTTGCAACACCATGACTAACGAAGTCGCTTTCATAACACCAAACTGTATTCAACAAATAACTAAGAAGCGAACAAATCCATTCAAACTTTTGAAGAATAATTGTCGATTTGCTAACAACAATCACGACTAAATCAGATATGTTTAGGTTATAAGTTGACAGTGTAAAGAAAAATATTATGAATTAACAGTAGACTAACTAGTGACTACGCCTAAAAATTCATCGTTAAATTTCACATACCAGAAGTGATAAGAATGGCAGGGAGTTCGAGATTTCATATCATATGGATACTATGACGTATTCGAAATAAATATTTTTCGCTCCAATCTTTGTCAGTGTAGTTGCAAGTAAATGCAGAAATGGGTACTTAGTCAGACAACAACTGGAAAATATATTTGAATTTTTATGAAATTCGACAATATACGAATTACGTTTGAAAATGAACGTTAAGAATCCTAAACTCTTCGATGAATGCCTGTGGACTACTAAGAAAATTTAAACTACCGGTATCTTTAAATTAAATAGATTTCATTCAAATCTTCTCTTATTTATTATCTACTTTTTCCAACTTTAGTAGTTGTGGTATCAACTCCGATTACCCATTCCAATTAAATTTAAATTGACTCCATACATACACTTTTGTTGTGATTCCATTTAATTCCTCAACTAATTAGAAATGCGGCAAAGAGATTAAATGTATTGAAAGTGATTTGGTTGAAACAATTACAAATACTTTGTTACAGTATTAAATATCTAGGACAGAATAATTAGGAATTCAAAAAAGGATCAAATGTCAGTGTTCAGCATTTAGTTCCATGTTAGTTGATGATGCTTCCGTGACAGCACCGGAATATGTGGAAAATTGCCAGATATAATCAATGCTAGTAGATATTAAACTTAACAACTAAATAAAATTGAATGCCACATATCATTGATGTGGTATTTGAAATAGTATTTAATATAATTTAGAACACACACATATACAAATGTCCTTATAACTTCAGGAGAAGGTTTTGTAAATGGGGAATTAGCAATTAATATAATTTCCTCCGCCAGTCTCTACCCATGTCATGCAAAAACTAAGACAAAATTGGGATTTTTTGTTTGTATTTAATTTTAGATTTAAAATTTGTAATTATTTGGGTTCGTTATATTTATATTTGATATTGGATTGGAATCTAGCAGGAATTCTCGAGCACAGATAAAAATTCGCCTTTGATATGTTCTCGTGAGTGGAGGATGTAATTTGTATGTTCGCAAAAGTTTTGCAAAATTTGTATCTCTGCAATATTCTTAGAAAATAATATCTCATGCCAGCTAACCCTCATGCGTCTTCTCACTTTTCGTCATTCGATTAAATTCCTATTTCTTTGTTTTACGATTACCAAGACTGTTTGATTACAAACCAAATTTGTTTCTTCAATTTTCCTTGTGCTCAAATATCATCTTATTCTTGCAGCTTCCTTTTATATTTTTTTCTGTGGTGGGTTGTTTGCAATTAGTAAGGATTCCGTTATACTAGGACACAGGCTATTACGCAGTTTTTAACAGCTCTTCTTTCGTCTGGTGTTAGTTTGTCCTTCTTTGTGTTTGGAGTAAAAATTCCTCACAATATAAAGGAAAGCGCAGCTGAGGGAATTGAATGGACATCCGTATGCAATTGTATTAAATGAAAATATACAATATTTATTAAAGTTGATTACACTCAGAAGAAAATGTCCTAAAATTGAGTTCAAAACGTCCTTGAACTTAGTTAAAACAGTTTACTTAGTTGTACTTAATTTTTATTTAGGAAATTCCGCTAAACCTTACAAAATTTTAACTCAACAGACACGTAAAAAATAGGGTTTGGAAATAATGTAGCAAATGTCTTTGACTTTTCTAGGATAAATTTCCTACAAATGTGTAGAACTTTACTGGATTTACCGAATTGTATTTATATTTGTACTTCGTCGGCTTACAAGTGAATATAATAAACTTCCATTAACTTTTGATTTTTACTGTGCTGTTGCTTTTCCTACACAGTCATTTGTCATTGAGTTACGTATTTTGAAGTTTGGTCGAAAGTGGTCCACAGGACTTGTTACTATACTCGTACTGAGAACCAACATGTAGAGCCCATGAGTACAAGAGCTTGGTGGGCTTAACTAAAAGCATCCAAAAATGGTTAATGGATTTGAAAGCCGACAACATATCGAACAGTTTTAAAATCAGGTGTTATACTACAAAGTTGAAGTTTCCTTCATTCGGGATAATATTTATTTATTCGGCCGTTTTATTAGAAATATCATATTTCAATTATTCAAGGTCAAGGCTATTCTATATCTCTATTAATTGAGATATAGTTTTGTTAAACAGAAGTTTTGCAAAGTGTTCGCAATTTTTGTTCTTTATGACAGGAGCTACAACTTTGCCTCAGAGAGTAAATCCCGAGAAAATGAATGATACCGAGGCCCCAAATCTTTGGCGGCCCATAAAAAAAAAGTGCATGACAATTGAGGAAATATGTATTTACTACATGTTCAAATTGGTGCTCAACCCAAGTAAAAATTTCCTCATTTTGAGTCCATTTGAACGAGAACGTCGACCATGTCCTTTGCTACTTCCCGTGCTTTCGTGTGAGTAAGAGAAAATATTTAGAGTCTTATTTAAAGCAACCGACCATTTCCGTTTTGACTATAAGAGAACCAACAGGGGCAAATTATCTAGGGTTAGTACTGATATGGTTGTGAGAAGCTCTCCTTCATGGGGTGTAATCGGAAACCACATATTTATTTATAGTACTGATACCTTTCCTAGAGGTACATTTGTACCGATTAATAGAAATCTAATAAACAGAGAAATCGACTTTCATTTGAACAGATTTAGTAATTTGATTTCAAATGCAATTGAGAAAAATGCACCAAAATATTATAACAAACACCAGCTTAAATTTATAGTCAGCCAAATTATTACATTCTGAGAGAAGCAAACTATTGACAGCCATAAATAAACGAAATTGATTTGAATGAAAACTTTCGAATTCTCAACTCTCCTTTTTACAGTATAATTTCAAAAAAATCAACAAATCAGACTTAAGGATCCTTTTCATATTTCCCCCGAGGTTAGAAGACAATTTCATAAGAAAACTGCTGTAGAGTTTTTTGAAGTTTCGCCTTGTGATTTCCAACTTATTCAGAACGCGGCGATAAACCCGGAAATGTTGGAAAGGGATCAGGGGTCTGATAAATATATAGGTAGGAATTGTAAGCATATACTGAATATTACAGGATTGTATTTGGAATCTGTTTATTCATCTAAAAATATTGACAGATGTAATGATAATCTTATACAAGTTAGATTTTTCTTATAGTTTTTGGAAACGAAATCTTTACATGAAAACAGCCACACAAACTTGATCCAATTTGGTGAAAATTTTAAGGCTGATGACGTAAATTCTTCCGAACATACTGATTATTTCATTACCCTGGATGATCCTCAATAAATTTTTTCGAAATTGAAAAGCGAGTTATTTTCAGGAATCGATAACATGCCGAATATTATTCTAAGACAAATTCCAACAATCTTAATTTCAGAATGTTTAATATTGTTCAATAATATGTGAGGTAGTGAGCGCGCCTCTTGTACATGAGATCCTGGGTTCGATCTCTGCTCTGACCACCTTAAAATTTATTGTGGCGGCGGTCACCTCGCATAGTAACGGCGACACTAACGAGTTTTTTGCCATGAAACGCTTCTCAAAATACCGTTCGGAACCGGTGTGAAAACTGTAGATCCGAATCAGTTAGTATATACGATTAAAAGCACACATCTCACAGGTTGTGAGAAACTCTCCCCAATTCCTTTATGGGATGTAATGGGAAACAATTTAGTTTTAATGAATACTTCCCAGATTCATGGAATTCATGGAATTCATGGAAAAATTAACAAACATAGGCTACATTTTTGAAATATGTACAAATAATACTATAAATAAATCTTGTGAAAAGATGGGATTGATATGCAAAAAAACAGTTTGGATTCAGGTTTAAACACTCAACGGTACATGCAGTTAATTTGCTTCTTTCCAATGTAACCTGGAATTTTATTAAAAATTATTACACCGGCGCATGCGTTATAGATTTTGAGAAAGCATTCGATAATGTTTGGTTACGCGCCTTGGTATTCAAATTATTGACATATAACTTTTCTATACATTTATTTTCCTTTTATATGAACTGTTAGGTAACAGGAAATTCGTACACTGAACGGAAAAGCATCGTCACAGGAATGAAAATGTTCATCACCCCAACAACTTTTGTCATCGAAAGTAAGCTAACGTACAGTTTCATTCCCGCTACGAAAATGTGTTCATCAACTGCAAATTGTTCGTCACTGCAATGATCGTTTGGTTGTTGCTGCAATGCATTTGATTCATTATTGCAACGAATTTGCTTCATTGCTGCAATGAATTTGTGTCATTGTTGTAATGAACAAGTATCGGTCTTTGCAATGAAATTATTTCATTGCCGCAATGAATTTGTTTCATTACAGCAATGAAGTTGCTTCATTACAGCAATACACCAGATACACCAAATATCACATCCTTTTTTTAATTTTTTTTGCCCATTTTCCTACACAATGCAAATTAAATAAAATTGTTGCAGGAACGAAAATAAGTTCTTGCAGCAACAAAATGAAAAATTGTCAAAGAAGTCATGTATGAAATTTTTCATTTCAGTGACTACCAAATTGTCTGATATACGAAACTTTTCATTGTAGCAACGTAAAAACATTAACGAAAATGTTTCATCCATACGACGAAGCATTATTCTTTCAGTGTAGGTATACACATTTTTATATTTCAGTATGGATGCCAACACCCAAATAAAGAACACAAAAAAAGCTTTTCTGATATATAAATCAATATTCTATTCAAAATATATAAACGGTGAGGTTAAAATCTTATTATACAAGTTATTGGTGTTGTCCAAACATTTCTTACTGATTTCCTATTTTGTTCATCGTCTCTCCCTCATATATGGAGAAAATTAGAAATTTTCAGAGAAGTCATGCACTTCGCTTCACAGATCGTCTCACAGCAATTATATCAAATATATTTCAAATAAAATACTGTACGATATTGCAAAAATAAATAGAATAGATAACTTTATGATTAATCTAACAAGAAACCATATCTTAAAATAGACGGGAAAAGAAATTATATCAATAGTGACATCCACTTCTAAAGTGGGATTCATTTAGATTGGTTTTTAATTTGTTTTTTTTTTTCACAGAGTTTGCACGACTGGTGTCATCCCGTCATGTTTTTTTAATCAGTACTAATTGATAATTCATTATGGAAAGACTCACACCACATGAACGTCGCCAAATTATTCAGCAGTATTACGAAAATCAGCGCTCTGTGAAGGGGGATTTTCGCGAACTTCGAGTAGCATATGGTCTGCATCATCGACCTTCCAAGATCATTATACGATCCACAAATTTTGGCTTTATTGTACGTTGTTGGATGATGTGCAGCCGATTATACTACGTCCAGGCCGTAGTGAGGCGAATATTGTGGCTGTTGTGGAGAGTGGTTTGGTTTAATACCTTGACCTACCGATTCAATGCCGTGCCCAGCATCTTGGCGTTGCGTATGACACAACTCTGAGAATTTTACGCAAGGATCTTGGTTTAAAGTCTCCCATCAATAATTGAATTTCGTGACATTGAAGCCCTGACATTGAAGCCCTTCTTGCCGGCGACATTCGGTTTCAACAAGACGGTGCTACGGCACCACAGCGCTTGATTTAGAAATAATTTTGGTGAACAGCTAATTTCGCGTTCCGGAACTGTCAACTGCACACCTAGATCGTGTGATATCACACCTCTGGATTTTTACTTCTCTTGGGTTCTGGAATCCAGCATTACCCGCGTCATTCTCGAGATACCGGTAGCAATGTTGGGAACAGTGATTAAAAACTGGACCTTCCGAATAGGTCACCTACACCGTAGTCGGGGCCTACATTTGAATGAAATTATCTTTAGAAAGAAAATGTCAGACATTATTCTTTCCGGTCATAATAAATATTATCGCCCACTGTCACTAAATAAATTTAACGCTAACTGATAGTTAAACTGTTCGTTAACTCTAACTGAAATATAACTGAACGTAATGAAATCTGTCATAAGATATCTAATTTAAGTGACTTATTTAAAATTTAAGAAAATGCCTAAATGCATAACCCGTTACCTAACCTACGTCCGTTCGTGCTTAATATGAGTATGAAATTAAGCTGATTTGAGCAAACAATTGACTCGTTTGAAAGATTTGTTATCGCTTTTGAGAGAAAGCCATACTCCTTTTGAGGAAACACGTACTTCTTAGGTTCGCAGGTTTCCTAAATCTGAGGTAAAAGTTTGTTATTTCGAGTTAAGAAATCGTTGGATCCCTATGAAGTCCCATGGTTTGGATTTTAATTTGGTTCTCTTGTTTTTTTAGTGTAGACATGTCCCACTATGAAGGGTCTTAATTGCTTAAATTCTAAGTCTACAATCTTTACAGAGACTCTTAAAATATGACAAAAAGGAAAAGTCGCCCCGTCTGGTAAAATAAAGAATCTTGCTTCATGCATAAGGCACGAAATGGCGACTCTTTGTTGCTGTTTGGTTGTGGTGTGGAGTGTTCATCAAAATCACTATATGAGTATATTCTGAGTTACTCTCGAACTTAACCCGAAGAATGCCTCAAGTCTGCTGATAAAAACCTAGACACCATTTAGACGAACAGCCTCCCTACAACTGCAATATAAAAATGATTTCTGTGCCATTGAGTTTGATCATTTATCGGTTAATTTTTGATATAAATTCCAGCTTATCTTTTGTTGTCATATACGCATTGGGAATCTCAAATGTCCAGGGTATTTTGTGTAATCAGTTTTTGAGTATGGGAAAACTCCTCTCATGTCACCTGGTCATCCTTTTATGCACCGACTTTGTCACAACGTTTTGAATTCAACTCAAGCAATGGAAAGGGAAAAGGGATAATATCGTACAATTATTTTGTTTTACTTGGGAATTTCTACGAGGACATATTTGTATTCATTTATTACGATTTGGCAAATTACGATTATTACGTTGTGGCAAATTATAGCCTAATGTAAATATGTTGTACGTATTTTTGTACAATTTTGCAGACATAAATCATAGACAGAAGAATAATGCTGGGTTATTATGTGTATTTACAAGTTGATTTATGTTATCCATGTCATGTATAAATGTAGATTTAGATGTAGATATATGATAACTCATGCTCAAACAGGCCTCACATAAAATCGTATAAATGATATTAAATTATACGTCATAATAGAATTACTTATACGCCTGAGGCAGATCGCGGATAATTGAAAATTGTATTAGAAGAGATTTGAAATATTTTGTTGTTTGCAAATTGAATTCCGAGATTTAGTTGAAAGATTTGGTAAATTTAATATCATGTATTAAATGGCCGTTTATATGAAAAACTGTTTCGGCGAAATGCGTCAGATTACGGGAATAAAGTGAGATTGAGCAATGCCGCATTTTCGTGAGAGAAAACTTGTCGATAATCTAGATGACCGAGCAGATATTTCTCTGTCATTGTATCTAACCTTACCGTTCAGAAACAAGTGCTTTCTTCGAGAGCAGATGCAATTAGTGCTGGGTCTATTGCCACATATCATCTAAATCTTTCTTTCTATATTTGAGGTTGTATATAATGCTGATAAGGTAATCTTTCATACCAGTTAAGAAACTTTAATTTATATTCGATTAGTGTATGTAATTTAAAGTATTCTATTAACATGTTAAGGCAATTTCACTTCACATACTGTCTCGATATGGAATATCCATTAGATGGTCTTGTATTATTCACTTCATATATATACTTATATTCAAGTCAGATACTCAGTTTTGTTTTGGAAACTTTAATGTACATATTATTGCTTCTATGGGGGATATCCCGTATCCTCAATGCTCAAGTTTTTTAGGTAAAATCCTGGATTTTCGTACCATATTTCCCCATTTGGGTCAGCACCTAAAATGGATTCGCATACAAACTGAAGTAGGTATAGCTTTTCTATACACTTTTGTGACTATGTAAGGTTTGCGCACGATTACAATGGTGCACACATTTTTCGTAATAAAGTTTTAGTTCATAGTTTAATTATATTACAAATATTTTTCGATAAACAGAAATTTATAGTTAATTCATTGTTTACACTGATGTATTTAACAGTTGTTATTTTTTTCATTTGCTCCTTTGCGCATTTATTTAATTCTCTCTAAATATTTTAACATTGTGACAAGCTCGATGCATTTGGCGACATATTGTTACATTGACCCAACGTCGATCAATCGATCGAAATTGTGGTCAGTTAAGTGAATAAGACTCTTTTGGTACAATGGATACGATTAGTTTGGCTGCCCAAATGAACAGGTGTTTTCAAAACTGCGTATGTTTATTATTGTTAGTGGCCATCGGTGGTGCAATGGGTAGTGTGCGCGCCTCTTGTACATGAGATCGTGGGTTCGATCCCTGCTCTGACCACCTTAAAAATGTCTTTCGACGGCGGTCACCTCACATAGTGACGGCGACCCTATCGAGTAAAAGCTTCTCAAAATACCGTTCGGAATCCGTGTAAAAACTGTAGGTCCCAATCAGTGAGTGAAAAATTAGAAAGCGCTCAGCTCACTGGTTGTCAGTAGCTCTCCCCAATCCCTTCATGGGATGTAATGGGAAACAGTTTTTTATGTTTATTGTTAATGCGTCGGGCTCTCTTCCTTCTAAATTATTTTTAGAATTGTAACCTGGGACATCCTGAACTTTATGTACCTTAAGCCTACAGCAAACCCAGTTAATTCTTATGTGTTTCCGCTTCGCAAATGAGCGGATACTGTCTCAGTTATGTGCCCCTTTACACAGAATCGGCTTTTTTTTTCCTTGTACGCATGTTGGTGGCAATTGCCACTTCTACATTACCTGTGTTCTAATCCTGTCCCAGTTCCAAATGAAGCAGTTCTCAAGAACTAGGTATTACCTAAACAGTATAGACATGGTTCGGATCTTGGACTAGCCTGTAGTTGTATCTGTTTGTGATAAGTAATTCTCATTGTTATATAAAGGTGGCAAAATTAATCGAGCCCAAAAATATTTATTTATATTTGTTTCTAAAAATTTTAATTTAATAACATGAAATTAAACCAGTTAAAAGTTAAAGTTCAAGCCCGCAAGAAAGCTATACTACATTATTAATTATTTTAGCATTTACTCACTTATACTCATAAGCAAACGAACCACAAACAATCCGACCAATGTGTAACTGCAGTGGCCGAAAAATTCGGCTCAGGCAACCTAATTAACTGTCACCTAATCTAGCGGTTTTAACAAGGAAAGGAATTCGGCTCAATCAAGCGAGGTCGGCAATTCCGACTAAAAAATTATATTATTGTGTTTGTTTTTTTCCGGCGGAGGTCACCTCGCTTAGTGACGGCGACACTATCGAGTATTTAGCCATGAAAAAGCTTCTCAATACGTCCTTCGGAACCGGCGTAAAACTGTAGATCCAAATGAGTGAGTGTAAAAGATAGAAAGCACTGGAAGTAATGGGACAACATGATTTATTTATTAGTTTGTGTCAACTACTTTTATCGGTTGCCATAACCGCGGAAAAGTTGTTTAAGAAAAAAACTTTATATTAGTAACTAATTTAAAATAAAGCTCATTAATTCAAAAGTCTTAGAATTAAAACTATAACTCAGGTATTTGCTATTTCACGGACGTAGATAACGGATGAAAAATTCAGTTCTTTTGTGCACGTTTCTGTAGTTTTTGACCATAAAAAATACTTCAGTATGTATTGCCATGACCTTTTAGTCATTTTTTTATTCATTGTAAAATCCCCAAATGGTTTGGCTGTATTAATAGGTTACTATGGCATTAAAATGAAAGCAATGTAATTAAGGAATTTAATAAAATTGAAACTCACACTTTAGCTACAGAATTTCGCGAGGAGTCAACTAAAAACTGTCCGTGCGGTGAAATGCACAGAAAGTGCGGATCCTTATTTTCCCTATTCATACTAAAATTCAAATTATTTGTATGAAATTTGTAAAAATACTTTGTTCCCATGTCGCCGTCATAAATGATCGCGGTGTCCGCGTACTTAGGTACAAAATTCGCGAATCATTCGCAGGCGTCAGACCTGTCCCAGAGGTAAAATACTGTCAATCCACATTTAAGGAAATCAAAATTGAGACCAAAATGCTTCTAGATTCGGTCATAGGTGTAAAACAGGACAGCAACGTTGAAATAGTGAGGACATTTACTTTCGTTTGAGTATCGCAATTTTAGTTTTTTATAACTTTCTATTTATAACAACTTTGCTATATTTATGCCCTTATTCCATTAAATTCTATTGGTCATTCTGAAGAGAATGGCTTTTATGTTATTTCCTAATGTATTGGTTAAAAATCGTATAGTTTACCAATAATTTATTTATTTTTGGCCATATTCAACATCACCACACATGTTTGTTTACACCTTTTTTTTTATTTTTATTTTTAAGACCAGCACTCAGGGGATGCCCCCTATAAATGCAATGCATTGTGCTGGCGACGGAAATTTAGGTAGAGGAGGGTGGAAAGAGGGAATAGTGCTCATTTACATTTGCCTTGAATCGCTGTATGTCACAATTGGCGGGAAATACACTTGCGGGAAGTTTATTCCACATACGGACCGTACGACTGAAGAACGAATTTTCTCTGTAGTGTGTTGTGAGATCGACTGGCCAATAGATAGTAAACGGATGGGAGTTCCTTGAAAGCCGCGTACCTGCCAAATGTCCTCACATCTGGTATAAGTTGACGGATTTCCGAGGAACACGCACCGTGAAAATACCGATAGAACAGTGTCACGCAACCCACATTACGCCGATGCTCAAGGGAGGCAATAGAGCTGGACACCCTACTGTCCCCTATCAACACCTTTGCTCTCCTTTGTACACGGTCCAGCAACTCCAAAGATGACTTTGGAGCACCTGCCCATATATGGGAGTTATATTCCATTCGCGGCCTGATGTAGGTGGTGTAGATATTAAGGAGATCAGATGGAGTGAAGTACTTCTTGCACCGCTTTAAAAAGCCTAGGCACTTCGATGTATCTTTCGACACTTCAAATACATGTTTTGCCCAGCGAGCATCACATTGTATTTTCATGCCCAGAACATCAAGAGCGTCTGATTCCTCAATATCCACACCATCCATAGATAATGACGATACGACTGGGTCAGCTGTCCGCTTGTGCGAAAGCAGACAGCACTGGGTCTTCCTCGCATTAAAACTTACTCTATTCAATCGACCCCACTCAACAATGGCCTCGAGATCGCGGTTGAGTGTGTTTTTCATTAATTGACGTTTATCACTAATTTCTTGAAGATTTGGCCTGTGGTCGAATGAATATGAATGACAGAGATTACTGTCATCCGCAAAAGAGTAGATTTGGTTCACAGTCCGACCCAGGAGATCGTCAATAAAAATAAGAAAAAGAGAAGGAGAGAGAACAGAGCCCTGTGGTACCCCTGCCGTTAATTTATGTTCATCGGAAGAGATGCCATCTATAACAACTCTTATAGTGCGATCTCTGAGAAAACTCGATATAAATCGAGTGAAATTATCAAAAACGATGTACAAGTAGACAGTCAAAATTTCTCTTCACTCAAATGCCAACAAACAAAACGAGTGAAACCCTAGTACTTCTCTACTCTCTCTCTTACTCTCTTCATTGAATATTTCAATACACGAGCAGCTTTTTGATAGTGTTATTGTATATAACTATACAAATTCCAACCATGTTGAAGTAAAATTACATAAACTATGCAAAAAGTATGAAATAAGCAAGATATGACGCGAGAGAGAAATGCGTTTGAGTGAACTCCTAGCACTTTTTGGTTCTCTTTTACCAGGGTTGCCAAGTTGCGCACATCTTCTGGTCGTCTAATTGTAAATCGTCTTTGAAATTATCACCAACACCAAAAGCAGCCAGCTTCGACAAGAGTGCCTCATGCCAAGCTCTGTCGAAGGCCTTGGAAATATCTAGAGCCACCACCTTACTCTCACCAAGCCGGTGGATGGATCGACTCCACTGTTCCGAAAGGAACGCCATCAGGTCTCCCGTAGATCTTCTCCTACGGAAGCCATACTGTCGATCATTAAGCAGGTAATTTGACTCGAGATACTTCACGAGATGGTGGTTAACCATGCTCTCAATAACTTTCGAGAAATTAACCTAGAAATTAATAATCAGTTTCGAATTAATAGTCGATCCAAAAATAAAAAAAATTAAATGTGAATACAAAACACATTATTTGGTTGTTCCAACCCAATTGAAAATCAGTTCGGTTGTAGCTGTAACCGAATTAAATGTAGTTACCGTAACAAATTTCAGGAGGAATTCTATTGCAGCAAATTTGGTCACATCACGTCACCCTCGTTAATTTCTTATACATATCTTATATCCATGCAATTCGATTGTTTTATATTATTTTACTGAATACAGATGTAATAATATCTACATTTAGTAAAAAAGGAGAAAAAAAAATCAAACTAAATGGTCTAAAAATATAATCAATTTACGAGGGTGGCGTGATGTGGGCCGTTCTGTGGAAATACCCATATATAATTTTTGCCAGAAAATTAATGCCAAATTCAGTTGGTGGAAATATTGTTGATGCAACGATAATAATTGGAAATTCAGATGCCGCAAATCAAATCGATAATTGTGCGAGGTAGTAAATAAATATTTTTCCATTATGGAGGAATAGCAGGGAGATTGTAAAAATAAGTGATAAAACGCATTTTCATTGCTAATCACTCGCCACTAAGCGAGGTGTTCTCCGTCAAAAGAAATAAAAGGTGGTCAGAACAGCAATCAATCTCACGAAATTGAGTACAAGAGTCGCATACATTAATAAATAGCTCTATAGTGTGTAAATTCAGACAGAGAACACAATAATCACATCGTTTTCTTTGATTTTATTACTAGAACGGATCCGATCTCGAATCGAGCGGAGATAATTCTTCTTTCGTTCTCGAAATGATAATTGTAACCAATCTCGAAACCATATCGGATCCGGTCGCGAAATGATATCGGATCTGATATCGAAATGAGGTTGAATCCAGTATAGAAATCATTTCAGATTAAAATTAATATCAGAAAACTAAATCCAAACAAATTCAATTTTATATATGTATTTTGTACGGGGTGATAACTCTTAGCTGCGTAGGACGGAGTATGCCAATAGATTTCTTGGGCCATCCTGATCACTGTTTGTGTGGTGATCTTGGTGTAAAACATTTAGGCATTTAGGAACTAAAATATTAGAAAACTTTCTTTCAACTGAGAGGATAGGATGACGTATGAATATACATTCCTTATATTTTTTGATTATTTTTTATAGTTTTTTTTGCAACACGGTCCTTTGCACTCAGGAACTCTTTCTTGCTCCAATGGTGCATTACTTCCAATGGCTCGTTGAGATGTTTCCGTGGAAATTAAACTGTCTTCACTACTTGAATGGAATCAGTGAAAGCGTGTCTGACCCGAATCTAAATCGGATCAGCGAAAGCGACACCCGACGTGTTGGACTCAAATCGCATCCGAATCGGATCAGTGAAAGCAAAATCCAACATGTCGGCCCTGAAAAGAATTCGAATTACGAAAACGAAATGTGATGTGTCGAACTCAAATCGGAGCCGAGTCCCACTTTGTGCTTATTGGGAGCTTGTCGACAAAGAATAATTTGACAATTGAGAATGGGAAGTAGTTTAAGAATGGGGAAGAACTTTGTAGCCCATTCGTTATTCTCGCACACATTGTCTTTGAGTTTTTATATTGTAGAGATTTATCTCTTTGTGTTTTAATTGGGCTACAATTTAGTTGGGTAATTCAAGTTCAATCAACGACTATTCAGTTTCAGAAATTGCTTCCAAATTCGCTGAAGGGAAGTCCCGTCTTCATATGTAATTTTCATACCGAAGTAACAAATGAATTTCGGATATGAGCCAATGTAAACACTTGTTTCTCTTTGTTTCGCCTCGCCAAATTTTTCTATTACGGAATGTATTATATGGAGGAAGAGGATTTGCGTTGAAAATGTTAACAGGAAATAGCCGTTAAAAGTAACCCTACAAAAACTGATGGAGCAACCAATTTGTAGCATCAACTTTTATTTCAAACAAAAAACTTGTAGTAGGTCTATCCTGCACAGTCCTAAGCCCACATGTAGAAATACATATATACACATTTCTTGGCATTTTATGGGAAGTTGGAGGTTGTGTGTGTGTGCACCTATGCCTGTGTCATCTAGTATTCTTGTATCTATCTGAGTTGATGCAGTATGTACAGTCTTCTTGACAAACAAATAAAAGGCATGCAAAGAATTTCAATTTCAATTGTCCGTAAAAATGTAACAAATTGTAGTTTTCGAATCTATATGCACATAAAGACAAATATATATAAACAAATGCGTATATAATTATACATATGTATGTATTAGCATCATAAATAGATGTAAAACCACTGGATTTTCGAGCTTGTGTTTCTTACACACAGTGACACCGTTTATATTTTTAACAGTGACAATTGGGAATGAATGATCGAAAAGGAATCTCTCGCATTTATGAAGGTAGTAATTCCTGGAATAAACGCACTCATAAGCCGATCATGTGCTGGTTTTGATTGTTTTACTCGAGTCTCCAAGAATATCGGTAAAGTTATATATCTGTTTTGAAAAGGAGAAACGATTTACTACACTCTTTTTATTTTTTAATATAGTAATTGCTTTTGCGCCTCCAAGAGTTAGGTTTGATATATATCGAATTATGTTATGGTCACCGATTTACAAATCGGGTCAGTTTAAGGAACAGAATTCATTATAAATTCAAGTGTGTATCAGAAATTTAAATAAATCAAGACATCCAGAAAGTGTAATTCTATCAGTTAATTCAAAGGATTTCCCACAGAATTTTTAAATTTACACTTCTGCCACGCCTACGATATATACGTACATTTGCAACAAAATTAGTTGTTACTATAATCTTGAAAAAAATACTTTTAGTTGGTTTTTTACAGCGAATTCCAATGAAAAAAACAAATGCACTAATGTAGTTTGAACGATTACAGATCCGTTCACAAATGGTTCGGATGGTTCACAAAATACATCAGGTGGTGGGGTTTCCAACGTTTATTTATTGAGGCCGAAGCATAATTTATATTATTACCATTGTATTATTATATTATTACTATTATTACTATATTATTATATTATTACAAACATCATAACCTTCAAACCCTAGAAAATTTAGAAAATAGTAATAATTTACAATGGCAGTGAGCGCGGCTCTTGAACATGAGAACGCGGCTTCGATCGCTTCTTTGACCACCTTACTTATCTTTCGATGGCGGTCATCTCGCTTAATGACGGCGACACTATCGAATATTTAGCCATGAAAAGATTCTCAAAATAGCGTTCGGGACCGGTTCTAAAACTGTAGATCCCAATCAGAGAGTGTAAAACTAGAAACCGAAAAACTCTCTAGTTGTGAGGAGTTCTCCCCAATCCCTATATTGGATGTAATAGGAAATCCATATTGGATGTAATTATTCAAAAAATGTACACTTGGCAAAAATAATGGTTTTGGTAGAAAATTCACCAGCGCACGAAGTACGTTTGAAAGCTGTTATCATTTCTCCTCCCTTTATGCAAATTTATAGGTAACAAGAGGCTAACTATTGGGAGTTTGTTTGCATGGAAAATTTACCCTATAACAGGCATGAAACCCATTATTGTGATGTATTATGGTCAATATAATTTTGGACAGAATAATGTTTCCCGGGCTGATGTATAACCACAATTAGATCCAAAAAGTTGACTTCGATTCGAAATATGTTTGTCGGTAATCACAATAACTTGGCGTCAAGATTTTGTCACCTTGTTTTCTTTTCCATTTTTGGTCAGTAACATATAAGCACAAATCCCAGCAATTCTCCGTGAATGAGTATTTTGTTACTGCCCAAAAGGATAAAAATAGGATAGACTATGCGAATAAGTGAAGGGACCCAACCATTATACTTCCCAGAAAGAAAAGTTAGTCCTCCTACTAACATATAATGTACTGATTATACGGAGTTCGATCGGAACCGTGATGTGCGAAAGACGTGTTACGGAGATCAAAGCATTTTGTTGGCCTTATACCAAACACAATTCTTTTGCTAACGACATAATATCGTTTGGAATTTACCGCGAGAAAAGTGTATAAGAACTAATATGAGTGAGCAAAATGCTCAAAACTTAAATAACAAAACAGCCAGTGGTCTTCATGAAAGCTCGAAAGAACCTCGTAAACTCGAAAACATCGTAAACTGGCACAGCAAACGTCAAAACAAACAAATTTCCCATACAAAGCGACTTGGTCAAAAGTGGAAAGTTTTCGAGGCAAATTTGCTGCGCAAACGTGGGATGGAGAAACGTGTAAACTTTTGACATTTCGTTGTCATCTGACTAGGATGGATAAATAAGGTGATAGCACTAGAACAGTAGAAAAAGTACACATACATAATACATGAAATTGCAACTGCTACCACCTTATGTATTCATCTTGGTCAGCTGATATGGTTTGGAGCACAACTACGCTGAGCAACTTTACCTGGTGCCTCATGCAACGGTGCGAGGGAAACTTGCGCTGAGCAAAAGTTCTCGTCTTTCACGTTTGCATGAATGCCGCTAATGTAAATACAAATACCAACAATGATCTTGTGGGTGACAGAAAAAGAAGAAACAACAACATGAGTATCAATAATACAGCTAAACTGTTTAAAAACAATTATTACTCAGTACTAGACTGCGACAACGATGAAGAGTACGATAGTATTTTTCTTGACAAGTTTGAGAAACATGTAAAAGAGAAAGAGCAACCACAAAGTTCTAATTCAGCAAATGTTAATAACAACAACAATTCATCAAAAGTAACGAATGATAATACAGTGATTAATATTGAAAAAACCACGAGTAAAAAAATTCCACCAATAAACCTCATAGACATAGAAACGGAACAATTAATTGAATTCATTAAAAATGGAGTAAAAATAAATGATTTTAAAATATAAGAGAGTTTAGAAATAAGAAGTCTTTATTTATGGACAATCTACAAGATTTTTTAAGAGTAAAAGCATATTTGGAGAAAGCTAGAGCAAAATTTTTTACATTTACTCCTAAAGACATAAAAGTCAGAACATATTTACTTAAAGGTCTAGACTCTTACCTAGACACAGATGAAATTCTATTTGAATTATTGAAATATGAAGTGATGATTTGAAAATCATAAAACTTAGTCAATTTTCTACTAAATCATCTATTGAAAAAGGAATTAAACTGCCAATATTTCTTGTGCAAGTATCGCCAGAAAGTCAAATAAGCAAATTAAAAGCAATTAAAACGTCATTATACCGATGTATTAAATGGGAGCAAATACGGCGTCCCGAAATACCCCAATGCCGCAACTGCCAGGGATTCTTTCACAGTGCAGCGAATTGTTATCTGCCCAAAAGATGTGTCAAATGTAACGTTGAGCACGAAAGAGGAAAGTGCCCCATCATACAAACAGTTCCAGCCGAGGAAAAAAACAAATTATTTTGCGTACTATGCAACAAAAATGGTCATCCAGTATCATATAAAGGTTGCGAAAAATATAAACAACTAAAACAAAGAATTATTATGAGAAGAAAAAAATAACAGACAACAAATCGAGTAATACGAATGTATTCACTAATCCTGAAACTTCCTTTGCAAATGTAGTCAAAGGTAGTAATAATCCTTTAAATGAAAATGCATATACATTAGATAATTCATTAAACAGCACATTATTGCAGGAAATTAAAAATTTTATGATAAACATTAACACCCAAATTGTAAACTTACAAAAACAACTTAATCTACAAGTATCTCGAATAGATACAATCTTTTCCATAATTGAAGGGTAATGACATCAAACAACCAAACAAATACAAATATTATATCAAAGAAGCTCAAAATTATACAGACAAATGTCAATTCTCTCATCCAAATTAGTAAACGATACGACCTTCACCAATTCGTTGGCAAACATAATCCTGATGTAGTTTTACTAAGTGAAACAAAACTAAATTCTAAACACAAGATGCAATTTGAAAATTTTAATATGGTAAGAAAGGATAGAAAAAATGCAACTCAAGCTGGAGGCACAGCAATACTAATTAGGAAGGACTTAAAATATAGTAGTTACACAAACAACATCATAAATACATTTAAAACGTTGGAGACTTGTATAATCAGAATTCCATTAGCTACAAATAGACTATTGTACATAATTTCAGCATATTATCCATCCGGTGAACTTCACAAGCTTTTCGAGTCTATGGATCTAGAAAACAAGAATAATTATTATATGCTAGGCGGTGATCTAAATTGTAAACAGACAGATTGGAATAACCCAACTACTAACCAAAAAGGATGTTTACTTAAGGAATGGTTAACGGAAAACGAAATACGTTTCAGATGCAGATTTTATGCTACAAGTCTTCCATCATATCCACGTTCTGGTTCATATTTAGATATTTGCTTAGCGGATTGTAGATTAAAGATTAACACTGATAATAATACACTAAACTGTCTCGAGAATTTAGATTATGACAGTGACCATACTGCTGTTCAAATTATCAGCTCGATGAACAGTGATCATGACAATTTTACATTTTTAAAAAGTAATATGGAATATAAACTCAATTTTAAGAGAACAAACTGGCAAAAATTTCAGAACAGAATCATACATAAATTGAATATGGCAATTAAAATTCCTAACAATCGAAATCTAACGAAAGAGGAAATAAAACACCACTTAGATAAAATGGAAACTATAATAACTGAGACAATAAATGAGGTTGTTCCAAAATTAAAAGATGATGATCCTTTTTCTAAAATGGCCACCTCAACTATAAAAATGTTGTATTTGGAAAAGAGTAAAGTTCTGACTATTATCAAAAATCACAACAGGCTAGAACGAACCACTTACGGAAGTTGATTTAAATACAGCAAAAACTGAATTGAAAATGATTAGAAAACTAATAAAGGAAAACATTGCAATATTTATTAATAGTCGCATTAATGAAAAACTTATAAACATGGATCCTAAGGATTCTTCAAATATGTAAAGAAAAAAGTAAAGAAAAATTTCAAAAAATTCAAATCCTTGAGTCTTCAGGAAATTAAAATTCCTGAAGACTCTACTTTTTTACTGAACAATGCTGGTATCAATCCACAAACCTTGCAAAAAGATGCCGCTAACAACAACATAATAGAAGACCAAGTGGAAATGCTAGATGCCATAGGAGCATTTTTGAAGTTTGTTCATGCCGAAAAGAATATTGATACGGAAAATATTGTTCATGTGAAAGTCAATGAAACTTTTAATAAATTCTTAGATTTAAAGTCACTTTTTGAAAGAAATAAATCCACCCTAATTAATTTTTATGATAAAATGTTGTCAGACAATTTAGATGAAACACAATTTGCAAATTTCTTTGTAACTAAAGTGAAGTTAGCCTACATTTTCTCCAATCTAAGAAATGAATTATCTTCCGGAATTGACAATATACCAAATATAGTTCTGAAAAACATCCCTCAAGTAATGGTAAACGAGTATTGAACATGCTGAATAATTCATATTTTCCAAATAAATGGAAGACTGTAAAGGTTGTGATACTACCGAAAAACGATAAGGACTTAAGTAACCCCAAAAATTTACGTCCAATTAGTCTATTGCCTAATATTAGCAAAATATTCGAAGCCTGTATCAGTAACAATATAATTGTATTTTGTAATGACAACAACATAAAATCTGATAAACAATTTGGATTCAAATTCAAACATTCAACTGTTAATGCTGTACATAAGTTGACTTCCGACGTTAATTGGAACTGGCATAGAAAATGCTGCACGGGAGCATGTCTAATTGATATGGAAAAAGCGTTTGATATTGTTTGGATTCCAGGTCTAGTTTATAAACTGTTTCAGTACAAATTTCCATTGAATCAAATTATATTAATATATAATATGATAAGCAACAAGTCCTTCACGGTTTACTGCCAAAATATGAAAAGTAGAAAATCTTTCAATATAGTTAACGGACTTCAACAAGGGACTGTGAATTCTCCAATTCTATTTAACTTATATCTGTTAGACCTATTAAACAGAGTAGATAATATAATCTCATTTGCAGACGATATAATCATATATCACGCTGATGATAAAATAGAAAAAATCAATCATAGTCTTGCACAGACATGTCAAACAATACTTTTCAGACCGTCAGTTGGCAAATGTAATAACAATATAAGGACAAAATGGAAACAGTTTGGTATTAAATCAAACCTAGCAAATGTTAACATTCCTAATAAGGAAGTTGTAAAATATTTAGGCATTTATCTGGATAAATTTCTGTACTACAATTACCATGTCAAGGAATTGCTTACAAAAGCTAAAAACACGTTCTACATATATAGACCGTTATTTCATTCGAGTTATATAAAACCAAGAATTAAAATATTAATGTATCAATCTTTAATTAGACCTGTATTAACATATGGCTGTCCAATTTGGTTCAATATATCACCTTCAAATAAGGAAAAGATTCGTGTTTTTGAAAGAAAGTGTCTAAGAGCCTGCACATCAATGTACAGATCGCCACAGAGCAACTATACAAAATACATATCCAATATGAAATTATATAACTTTGCTAATATTATAAGAATAGGCAATCATATAATAAACTTAATTAGAAATAATGTCTTAAGATGTATACAATGTTATGAAAACAACATTATAATGGCTCCTTATTATACAGATGAAGGATATATAATTGATTCCTTGAAAAAAGGGTTCGTTCCACCTGAGGCCTTCCTGTACTTAGACAGAGTCAAAATTATTCAAAATGAAAACGGCATCCCATATTTTTATCACAACTATAGACGAGCGAATGTAAAAGCAGTCAACTGCAACTTAGAATACAGAAATATGAGATATAGTACAAGTGTATCAAGTAAAGATTTACAATATTTACAAAGTAACATCAAAAACTTTTGGTGGAAGTGCCAATAAGTAATTCTCTTTTTTTACCTCTTGACCCTCAACCCCTCGTAACATACCAACATATTGCAGCAATGTTTTTTTAAATATTTTTCATGGCAAAAATCTGTTATTTATTCTTCATCTTAAATAAGAAAAAAAATCCAAATTGTAAAAAAACAACCTTATTATATTAATAATACTAGAGAGCTCGATCAAGAGACAGTGTATATGGTACAAAAAAAAATTGCTATTGTTAACTAGTGTTTATTATAGTTTAAATATAGTATATTACCAATAAATAAACATTAAAAAAAAAAATAAACTGATTATACTGATCCGGTAATCATCTTCATCTTCCTGATATCATGGACTGTTTGAAGTAAAGTACCTCATAAACTGACTATAAACGTATATATATGTATAGAAAAGTGGAAAATAATTTTTTTTTATCGAAAAGGACACTTATTTTCGAAGCTTAAGAACAACAAGTTACTTTGCCGACAAACTTCATTTTAAGCTGTTCAGGCAATATTTGCAGAGTTAGCGAAGCTTATACTTTACTTGCAGGTTTAATCGTAGTTTCTGAGGAACTTTAACTTGAGAGTTTTACCGACTCTAAACAAAGTAGCTACCGCCGTAGGAAATTGTATGTAGTTGATGCTGGGTTTTATATTAAACTGTGGGTCACACAACTCGTATATCAGACACGTCTCTGTCTTCAGAATTTTAGTTGTGATAACTTAAGGAGGAGGAAAGTAGCCATAAGTCAAACAAAATCCCGTATCGTGCGTGGTATTTTCCATTTACTTCATTGGAGAAGAACCCAATATATATTTACAAGTGATGCTCAACTTGTCCATAAAATATTTCTTAAGTGTTTTAATTATAATGTATTGAGTTACACGCCCGCCATTCACTACCAAAGATATTGAACGGCGCCCACATAATTGTTATTCCCAGACGGAATGTTTGTCTGCTTCAATCTCAATTTGTCAAATGCCGAAATGTCTCGAAGAACATTTTCTGTAAAACTGAAAAATAAACTGAAATACAGAATCAGTAAACTAAAGCGACATTACTAAAGCAAATAAGCAAGAGCAGATCCTTTTTACCAGGGTATTGGTTTAAGTTTTCAATATATGTAAGTGCGTCACAGTGGCGATGGCGATTATGAAGATGTGGAAATCGATTTCAAATAAATGTGAAGGAGTGTGCACAAGTAAATGGCACTAAGGGGAATAATTTCAAAGTTGGTATTATTTAGTTTAACTGGTAAAAAAAATCAATATTAGCCCAAAAGGTTTCTGTTGGTGTTTATATGAATACAAATAGAACGGTAACATCTTTGCAGTCCTATTGCCGATTGCATTATATATTCATATTTCCACATTAGGGAATTCTGAGTTAAACGCCAACCAACGCGAAAGGATTTAACTTAAGTATTTAATTGAGGTCCTTAATAGAAGTCCTTATGGGTTTGCTAATAGTGCCATCCACTTCTACCGAACTTAACCTAACCTAACCTACCTAACTCAATATAAATATTTAATTTTTCTAAAGCCGATTTAGAGCTTGATTAGCATCATAGCAATGTGTTTTCATTGTGTTTCACACAACAATAAAACAAAATTGCCCAGATCCTGAAAATATTAATTGAAATGTAAAAACTTACAATTGAAATTTAGAATTGATAAAGTTCAAAGAACACAATTTTTGGAATTATCACTTCAGAATTTAAATTTCGAAACGTAGACGCGTCAGCATAACATTATCCATGTGTTTGTAAAATACAATAGTTGCCCGATTGACACATTATAGCTATCACGTTTAAACATTTATATTTTACTAATGAAACATAATAGTTGAAGTAATGAAATATTAATGTGTTGTCATTGCAATTTTGTCGCCATATCACTGGCTAATTGTGAGAGTACGTATAGCCATTTGATTATGCCTCGCTAGTAAGGCTTAAATGGTTGAATGAGAGCGAGTCATTTAATTAAAAATTAAAAAAAAAAACATCGGTTATCAGTAGATCAACGAACATTATCGCCATGGCGAGAGGTCTATTCTAAATATTTTAAAAAATGTTAAATGTTAATTAAGCCATATAAGTAAGTAAACATTCACATTAAAACTACTTTGACATCCGTATTAATTTATACAACTAAAGCTTTTAATGGTAACAATATACATATTAATATTTATTACAAGCGCCAATAGCTTCTTTGTACAATTTTTAATTATGACTGTAACAGTTTATTGACAATTGAAATATAACCAGCAATCGATTCATCGAAGTCAAACTGTTAATACAAAATGTGGGATGTCAATTGCAGCACTTTATTTTCGTAAATGCTTTAATTTGCTCCAATCTTAAATTAAAATAAAACGTTCAAGATTATAAATTGCTTGCGATTGAACACGAGTATTACCCAGGCAATTTGTATACGTATACACAATTATATTTTGTAAACGAATTTATTGTGTTTGTACAGAATTTCATTGGAAAATTGTTTACTTGTAATTTGCGGTAACGAGCAATATATGCATTTGGCGCTCGTTTGACATACACTCGCAACTATATACAAACAAACACCCAACTGATTTTTTCGCTGTCAAAAAGAAGCTGGAGAAATAAACCATATCCATTTTTTGTTGACTCACATAAAAAAAATAAAAACGGAAGTTGTATGATGCTGCTATTTACAAATACGTCGACATATTTTGCTGTTCTTTGTCCAAATATTAAGAAAAATCATGTCATGCAGTTATGCGTTGACTTTTGGCCATTAAAACCAGAAGATAAAAAATTATACACCAACTACTATCGTACACTATTAATATCTATCGACAATAATCAAAAAATTATTAAATTTCATATTCTACCCTGATAAGGTAATATTTGGTATTGATATTTGATCAATTTTCTCAAGGCGGTGTCATGTAATCGCCAAAATCAAAATCCCCAATATTAAAAAATTGATTTTTTCCATTTTTGTAAAAAAAAAGGGAAATAAAGGAAAGGATAGAGTAATCTGAGCCCGGGCGGATGGCCGGGTGACTAGAAACAAAAAACATTAACAACATCGAAAATAATCGCTTTCTTGATTTGGGAATTATGATTTTGGGAATAATGTGGTACACCCTGTTCTCATGGGAAGTAAAATGGCGATTAAAATTTTAAAGTTTGTAAACAATCTCCAAAATAGAACTTACATGTATTCACAGAACTTACATGGAGCTATGAGTATATTGCACCCTAAACACAAAACAGTCATAACTCAAAATTTTCAATATTTCAGTAGAGGTATAGAACTCATAGAACCCCACTGTGCGATTTTCAATGTTGATATATCGCAATAATACCTGACTCCTTGCCTACAATCGGGGTTTTTACAGAACTTAAAAAATGTTTGAAGATGAATGACGTAGTAGTGGCAAGTTCAGAATGTAACAATGTGTCATATAAACATAATTTTTGCCTTTCATTAGACTTAAACAATGGAACATATGAAAACTTTGAAATTTAGTTCCCAAAGAATAGGAAAAAATAATTTTCTACAATTTTGAATATCGTGCCCCAAATGGGATTATTAAAGCAGTGTAGTAAAATAACATATTCTCCGGTTCACTTATTTAAAGGCACTAAAAATTCCAAATTCAGCAGCCTGTATCTTTTGCAATTTGTAACCGATTATAAATTTTATAAATTGCTCAAAAAAAGTTCTTTAGTTAAGAAACCGCTATTGTCATGATTTTTTAAATATCTCAAGATGACTAGCTTCCATTTCCATTGTAAAATTCTGCAATCGGTTACAAATTGCAATAGATACATGCTGCTGAATATGGAATTTTTAGTGCCTTCAAATAAGTGAACCGGAGTGTATTATACCTTATTTTTAGTTCCAAAATGTTTCAATACATCCATACCATTTCCCATATCCCATTCGACTTAATACCAAAACCAATCAAAATTTAATTTTTCTCAATTTGGCTTGAATTGGCTAGTGAAATTGAATTTTACACACAGAATAGATATTATTCTATACAAAAAACACGAGTGTACACAACCGCGAATAGTTTTATTACCGTAGTTCGAAAAAAATGTCTAAGGGTGACGCTTGCGCGATCTTTTGGACATTTGCGGCACGCCTAAGAGTTATACGATCGGAGCAAAATTTTTGCACACACCAGTTTTGGGAGGAAATGAACAAAAGTGGTAGCTTAACTTTTACAAAGTTTAAAAATGTACCTGACGTTAGCAGAATGTGTTTCAGCGTGTGTTGGAAAGTTGCAGTTATTTAAATGTTGGTAACAGTAACGGTTTAAAATAAGGTTTGGTGGGCGATTTTGTACACTATTTTTCAACTGAACACAATTTTACATAAATTGAAGACCGCTAGAATTTTTGTTAATTTTTTTTCACTATTGATAAATTCAAATCAAACCAGTTTTTAAAGATAGACTGATGCTTCTGGCATTTGAAAGAGTTTGATCAGTCTATAATTTACAATAATTTACAATAGAAAAGATATTCATTACAGATGGACATAGGACAAAATTAAATTTTTCTATCCGTTCTGCCCATTTCCATGCAAATATTTTCTATCATAAAGTTTATATTTTTTTTTATACTTATACACCATGTACGTGAATTTTTATCAAAATTTTCATTTAAAGATTTTTACTTAAAAATTTCTTTGTTAAAGATTTCTTACAACAAACGTATGTGACTTGTTCTGAAATTCTGTAAGAGTCAGAGAATTCTCGTTCACTAACCTCTCGTATTAACCTTGGGTATGTGTGGCATTTAATAAATATGTTGTATCTTCATCTTCATTTATTTTGTTTTAATTTAAGTTAAGATTCCAAAACAGTACCCTTGCGTTTCCACAATTGTAAACTTTCCAATGGTCGCCCATTGTTTTGAACATTATCTTGATTAATAACATTAATTATTGCTCACGCTGTTCTCAAAATATTGTCCCATTTATCGGCAGTTAGTCCAACCAACTCCCAACTCGGGATTTTCGGGACAGTTGGTTTTGTTTTTGATTTACGATTTCGCCCATTCATGGATTTTGTTATATTTTCCAGTCCTGTCCGTCCCTATGCCAATTGATATGTAGTACAATACAATGACTTCCAATACAAATTTTTCACATGATCCTGTATAGGCATCCCAAAAGAACATCCGGGGTCCAAACATCAATCTTAACTATTTTTCGAAATTAAAAAATGCACATTTTGGTGTAATTTTGAAATTTAAAACTCGCCTTGACTCGGTGATGCTAAATAAGAAATAACACAACATAAGCAATAATCAGGCTCATTTTCAATAGCATTGCGAATGACGTCAGCGAAAAACTGTCTCTTCAGGAAAATCCATTTTGGAAACCTCGTACCAACTTTAGATAATCCTATTGCAATGAACAATTTTCTTCAGAATTTCATAATGTTGAGAGGAGCCAACAGCAAAAAATATACAAATGGCTGAAATTATGTTTCAGTTTTGTCTTTGATTAGTGATATAGATATTGCATTTACTTTATCCTTTCATTTTATTGTAGTCCGATAGCGGACGAATATCATTCAGAGAATGAATAAATTCTTTAAATTACTAGTAACTTTTAAAAATGGGAATTTAAAGCGAAACTTTATATTGGAGAACGAAATTTCAGCCGTTTTAATTAAGTCGTTACACTTTAATATAAATTGTAAGTACTTTAAAAAATTTTGCTTTTTGTCCATGTAAGTGCAATAAATCTGTAATCAACTTATGTCACAATTCATCGAATAAATCGTTATAATCCTTTTGGCTCACATGCGTCGAAATGTGGTAGCATCCGTAACATCAATCGGTGCGTTATATAGAGTAGTAGTGATATGATTTTCGTACTTGTTACATTTGTCAAAAATATTAATAAATCATCATCAATGTTCATCATCATATTCGTTGTTTTTCTAAGGACTTTTTCTATGAATAAAACGTGAACCCTGTCGTTGTCCTGCAGTTAGAATGTTGAAGTATTTTAACTCAGTGTGTGTGTCCCCTAGGGGGTCACATAGTATTTACTGAAGGAAAATACTCGTAGTTATCGGTTAATTTATTTTGACAGGACAATAAAGTTAAGTTAAGTATAAAACTCTAGAATACTTTACTATATAAGAGTGCGACAAAACAACAATACTCGAGGTTTACCAGTGGAGCGCCCTTATGTCTTGGGATGTAATAGGAAACTGTAGAAAACTTGGCCAGATAAATTAACGTTAACCCGTGCCTCATCTTGTCTGACGTTTGGGGCATATTTCATATTTTGGTGAATTTTAAAGAATATATACCCATCGTTTGGGTTTTTAAAATGTTAACTATTGCCAATATAAAGCAGAAAGCAGACGAAATGTTGGTTTCCTATCGGATCAAGCAACTCACATTCACTTCCCTGGTCATTTTCGGTATTAAGTACTTGATTTTTGATGAAACTTATGTAAAGTTTGATTAAGCGGTGATGTTGAAAATTGCGTGAATATGGAAGTGATTTGTATGATCAGGCCCTATATCAGGCCCTCAATTTCGCGATCTTTTATGAACATTGACGAAACCATATGTTTAAGTGTTTCGTTTTGGTATTAGAAGAAGTACACAAAGTTTTTTTTGTCAATATTTTATCTGACATATTTTAGTTATTGTCATACTGACGTCTTGAGAATCGACAACATATTACTCAAGCAGAAAATTTAAAACGAAAATGTTGAAGCATGGATAGCGTTAGTTTCCACCCTTCAGTTTCGTCCCATGGGTCAATATTTCAGCAATATCCGGCAACTCTTTAACTTTTACTAAACAATCGAAAACAATTTTTACACAATTGGAGCAAATTCGATTTACAAAAAGATTTTGAGTCTATCAATATCATATACATTAGACCGACTCAAATTGCATGGAGGGGTAAAAAGTGTATTTTGTCCACCCCTCAAAATGTACCTTGGTTTGTTTTCTAATAATTCCTAAAGTATTTCGTGTCGAGCATTAAGATTCCGTGAGCTGGAAAGGTATTTTTTTTTGGTTTTCAAAGAAATTTGTACTTTAGCGTAAGGCAATGTATACAATTTTATTATCATATGAATGGGGTTTTTATGGCGCGTCCAAAACAGGTCAAAACATGTCCTGACACATAATTGTTTTCACGGATGTTCTTCAAAAAAAAGTCTTTTTAAGTTTTTAGAACAGAAATTTTTCTAATTGAAATGTCAGATTGAAGTAATTCCAAATTTTAAAAATTTGATTCAAATTTTTGATTTGATATCTAGACAACAATGATCTCCTTGTCAAAAGAGAAAATTTGATACCAATTTTGCCCGTAATGTTCCCACCGTATTTAATATTTGATAAAACTAGAACTAGTACGAATTTCACAAAAAGTTGAAACACGTATTTTCTTAACTCTTCTAATGATTAAAATATGTCAATCTGACAATTAAATCAGACAAATCTGCGTACTAAAATCTTAAAAATTACATTTTTTTCGCAGAATATTTCAGAAAAATTATGTGTCAGGACATACTTTGGGATGTTTTATACAACGTTGGAAGCGCCTCATATGATACTAATAATGTATTCATTGTCTTAAGCTGAACTACATATTTCTTTGAAACAAGCGATCTTAATGCTAGACATGAAGTAATTTGGGAATCATCAGAAAACAAACTAAGGTACATTTTGAGGGGTGAACAAAAGCAACTATTTTCTCTGAGTCGATCTAATATATATGGCTCTGATCAGGTTTGCTCTACGGATAATCTATACTTGAAATACTTTGGTCCACTGAGCCATACAAGGTATATTCCGCGGAAACTTGGTTTTACTTTCTGAGGATAAATGGTGAATCTATTATGAAAAATAATTATCCCTAATTTATGAAAACATAAAAATAGGTAATGTTTGCATAAGAAGACTTGTGGTTTTCCTACTTTGCATCAAAGGGAGTGTAAGATTTTGGTGCCGTCCGCAACACTGTCTTTTCCCCACGCTTCATACATACGACTACCAAAATCACAGCAACGTAGAGTATGGAGCACAAATATTCAATATTGTGTAAATTTTAGGTGGAAACTCTTAAAATCTGTCCGTAACCCTGGAAATACCCGTATACATATTAAACAAAAATCAACGTTTGTATCTCTCGTTAAGGAAAGGAAAGAGTAATGGACTTATTCGTAATCATATCTTTCATAGTCGTTCGAGAAGAAACTGAAAGGAACACACAAAAAAAAAACATGTAGGGAATGAAAAAGTTGAAATATTTATTTTTCTCAGTATTTGGTAATTGGGAAAAAACATTCTGTCCTTTTTAATACGCAGAATTGCAACATAAAACTTCTGTTTTTGATTCACTGTCGTTCAAACCATTTAAAGTGTTGAACAAAATTGTATTTAAACCATCTTAAACTATCTTACAAACTATCTTCAAAAACCATTGACATTCCCGCTCCGGGATACAGTAATCTTAATATTTTGTGGCCGCACAGAAAGTAATTAGCACAATATCAACCATAAAGCCACTTATATCATATAAAGTATTAAATTCGAAGTCATAATAAAGTAAAGACCCAATTGAAATACTCATCCGCCTGTAATAAACTGACAGCTAATTCAAATATAGCCATATTTAAACAATTTATCCTTGAGTTGCTTTTGACCCACAATGCTGGCCCCTAGAACCGTGAAGTAAGAGAGAGAGAGCAAAATGTAATTTGCCACTGGTTATTAAATATGAAAATATTTTTATCATGTTGTCATTTTTAATATCACTCACGTGGCCAAATATATTCGACGGCGTTAATATTTATGAGAGTCAATATATATTTTCGTGTCATTCAAAATTTTGCACATGGGTTGGGTAACCTTTATTTATCAGGACTAAATTATTAACCAATAGGCTTAGTGATGTAATGCCCTTCTAAAAGGGACTGGAGAAAATGTGTGGAATTAATACCAAATTTCAGACGTCATTACTAACACCGTAGATGGCGCAGGAAGTAGCGTAGAAGACAATTTCCGATAACTGCCTGCAAACAGTTTATGACTCCATGGAAATTACTGAAATTATACATCTTAATATTTATTTTATAATTTTACAGTTATACACCAATAGTTTTGCGGTTATAATGCATTTCAAATGTTTAGGTGGGCTAGAGGGGAATTACGATTTTCACTCCATTCTATAAAAAACTATCATTCCATTCCCATTACATTGTTGTGAGCCTCTGTGCTGTGTGCATTTTATTTTCGGTCTCAATGATCTACATATTTATACCGATTTCGAAAGGTTTTCATTTGAGATCCAGTTCCTTCATGGGACATTTTACTATTCTTTATCCTTTAAGAAACATTGTGATGGTTAATTTCATGATAGCGTCGGCCTCTGTAAGTGACCGTCAAAAGCGAGTTATTGATAAAAAAAACTTTTATTTACCTTATTTGATATAAAGTGTGTCTCAGTAAGGTTGCACTTTTTGAAATTTGGCAGCTGTCACATATGTTTATTCCGATTATTAAAAAAAACAATGAGTGTTCGAACTCACGGGCGATGTGTTAACACCTTTTTGTTACACGGTACCTGTTCGATTTCTATGAACACAGACCAGAACACAGAACACAGCAACAACAGAAGCTGTGCCTGCTCTCTGTTTTTCCTCCGATATTCTGCCATATATTTTCTTTTTTCTTTTAAAAGATGCACTCAAAATGAAAAAAATTAAACAGAAGTGCTAATGATTTCATTATTTTCTTGCTTAACCCGGCGCCGGGGGGGATGGGTCAAAATTACCCGTCACTTTTCGAATGGATTGTGGTTTTAAAACTGTACTTCTCTTCTCTACGCTCTTCTCAGTAGCTGGTGATATTGAATCTCTCTGAATGTTATAAATTTCAAATCAGTTGCATGACGATTGTGCTTCGAGTAACACGTGCTCAAAGTTAAAAAAGGTAAATATGACCCATAAGACTAATAACAAAATAAGTGTTTATTATATTTAAGCTAGAAGAAGCCTCCTTTGTTAACTTTTTTTATATGAAATGTTTTTTGTTTAAAAATAAAAGTAAATATGTTATTTTTTAACAAAGTCATGTTTTATTTCCTTAATAAGGTTAGATTCAATCTAAATTGTATATATTTTTTCGTAAATATAGCAAAAAACCTCGAGTTTAATAAGTGGGTCATTATGACCCAACCCCCATGTCCTTGTAGCTAAAATCCACCCCCCCGGCGCCGGGTTAATACTTTTTATTTATTTTATATTAAACCCACAAAAAACAAAGAGAATGCAAAGCAACAGACAAATGTACATACATACATTGTTATGTTTCTACATAAGCTACATACGTTGCTGTCTTGCTATCTCATTTTTATATATGTACGTATAACCACGTCACTATTCTCTTTGCTATGCATAAGACAAAACCGAAGATCAACCTAAAACACTTTTTTAATATTACTCCAAATTAATACTCCAAATTAAAACACTTAAATCTCGGCTCGCCGATATCGGATCGCCTTAATTTTTGGCCTAAACTCTTCGTCGAAACCCGCACTAGCTTTTTAATCCAAAAATTAATAAAATCGGCTATGAATTTCCGGAGAAAATCGCGTGGGAAAATTATATGAAAATCACCCAATAATCACTTTCAATTTCAACGAACAAACAAACGATGATTTACTCTTACATACCTAACACTTGCGTATGTATTAAAACTGATAGTTTACTGCCCTAGAGGCGCGCGTATAGATGTTAACACATCAAAAATGGAGCGCTTTACGAAAGAATAACGCGTTATAATTGTAAAAACTTATTGCTAACATTTGGAAAGTTATGCTGAGGCCGCTCGCAAACTTCGATGAAATTTCAGTCGACATTGCTGCTGTAACCGAGAGTGTCGCCAAAAACTCGAAACAACAATTCCCATCGATCTCAAAACTTCAAATTTCACGAAGTACTACGCAGCGAATTTTGACAAAAGACCTCCACCTTCATGCGTACAAAGTTCAGTTTACTCAGGAGCTCAAACCAGCAGACCATGGAGAGCGCCGGCAATTCGTTCAATGGGTAATGGAGCAACGTCAAGTCAATGCCAAATTTTCAAAAAAGTCATCTTTCCGATGAAGGTCATTTCCATCTTAATGGCTTCGTGATTACACAGCATTGTCGAATTTGGGGCTCAGAAAATCCTCATGCAATCCATGAGGAAAAAAGTAAACCCACAACGAACAACTGTGTGGTGCGGATTTTAGTCAGGCGGCGTGATTGGGCCTTTCTTTTTTTATGATGACACCGAAATTGCAGTGACTGTAAACGGCATTCGGTACAGGAACATGATATCAAAGTGCTTGTGGCTTAAACTGTACGGCATGGATCTGGACGACATGTGGTTTCAGCAAGACGGCGCCACCTGCCACACTGTGCATGAATCAATCGATTTATTACAGTAACGATTTCCACAACATATCGACACGTTCCCGGCAGAATGTATTAAGCGACATATTTAGCGACAGTGACTTTTTTCCATATTCTCAAAATTTATGCCAAGCTCCACATTTCGATATACAAGAGAATGTCCCTTGCATAACCACGTAATGAGTTATTAAGCAAATAAAATGGTAATAACCGAAAAATTAATACAAACCAGCTACTTGACAGAAAGTATTTTTCGTTTCCTGAACTATTTCCATTTTGTCGCTTAATACATTCTGCTGGGAACGTGTCGATATTATCTAAAGAAATTCTGATGTCAACTGGCCACCAAATTCATTCCAAATCTCGGGATTATGCGAATAAACCAGAAACAGTTCTTGGACTCAAATCCGATATCCAACGCGTCAACGCTACATCTCTGAGAAAAAGTCATAGAAAATTTCATGTATATTGATTTCTTTGAAATCTTTAGAATCAAGAAGGATTATCAGCTCTATCATGTTTCTGCTGATTGCACTGACTTACTGTCATATATTCGGTTTAATGCTCCTTCTCGCACATTGCGTCGTTTTGACATTTAACTAACTACGCCTCGAATGAACCTTTAGTTAGAGCCATGAGACATTATAATTCCATTTGTAACAATATTGATCTTTGTTTTCCTACTGTTAAAATTATGAAGTTATTATATGATCTGATTGTATAAAATTTTATTTTTGAATTGTTATGCTAGTCTGTAAGCTTTTTTTTCATAGACTATAATAAATGAAAATGAAAAGAACAATGGCCTGTCATCAGAGCCTTGGCGGCCGTTTAACGTAAATTTTATTCCATACTTAATCGGAAGATGTCCTCTTTACAGTCTAACAAAAAAATCACAACTATCTTAAAAAATACGTGTTTTTATTTTAAAATGAAAAAGTGCATTCTTACTGAGATCCCCTTTAGATTCAGCGAAATTAGTTATTGCAGAACATTGCAGGTCTCAGTAATAAAAAAGTTCAGGACGCATAACTCTATTTAGATCAAAATTTACAAAATGTACAAAGTCTCACTTTAGGAAATTCTATGGTTGATACTATTTTGATAAAAGGATATTAGTAAAAAATTGTTCTTCTGTGACCACCAATTCATAGCCTCTGCTAATGTGTTACAAACCCAACGAACAGAACACATTTTCCTAAACTCAACGCTGTATGAATTTACAGCATTCGAATATATGAAAATCCATATGTTTGCATTTACGACTGTACAACTACAAAGGATATCTCTAATGTAGTGGCAACAATGAATACTAACCAGCCCTCACTCTTGGTACATCATAAAGGCTCAACAATTTGCTACAGTTGCACACAAGATAAGACAAGGATAATAGGCACACAATCGATGTCTGTCTTTGCAAAAGCTGTGATGTGTGGAATATGAGGGCAGCAAATGTTGTCTTTTCGTCCAAATGTCACTTGTAAAACGTCAACAAATCTAGATTAGAAAGATATTTTGTATTTTGATGATGTGGAAAAATATCACAGCTTTACTCAGATATTGACTCTTCCTTGTAATTTATTTATGGCCAAAAGAAATGAATGGTTACGAGATTCTGCTAAAAATTGTATATTTGTGCTTTTGGATTTGGTGAGACGAAATGATGGTAGTCCATTAAAGCAATAGCCAATAGAGTCCTGTTTATAAAAACATACCGGCTTGCCTTAATAATATGGATTTGATTGTTACAAGTTTTGTCATATCCCTTCATGGGGTGTAATGACAAAATACGTACGTTTAATTGTATAAATACCGAAAAAAAAAACATTTTCTAAATTGAAGTTCAAAATTAACTCAAAAATTAAATTGTTCGAGCGTTTGGTCGTATTTTTATTTAATTTTGTTCTTCGATATTTCGCTGCCCTTTGGATACCAGCGACAGGAAGATAAACACAATTATTAATTAAAACGAAATAATTGATACGAAAGGTCGGATAAATCATCACTTGTTCAAAACTAACCTAAATTTATGTATTCACCATATGTATTCAGTTTTAGTTAATTTTGACTTAAAATTTCGAATTTTATTTAAACTTGAGTTCATTTGAATTGACCGGAATACACGCAAAAATTGTGTGAACTCATAATCAGTATCTTTGGATGAAATTCGTTTTGGGACTTCTTAAGGCGATTGAGCAATGACCGCCTGTCTGTAAATGTTTATCGATTACAACGAAATTTTGCCAGTGACTTTTATTTGTCCAAGGTTAGTTTGGGATTGAAAATGGACGTTTTGACCACGCCCTTTGTCGTACCTCCCATACAAATAGACACATACGAAAGTACGAAATCATGTTTCTTCTAAAACATTTTCCTGGTAGATTTTATTAGCTTCCACTCAAACATTGGTTAATAGTCTGTAATATCTACTTAACTGGAGAAAATTGGCGAGGTTGCCATGCCCATTCTGGTATCTCCCAAACAAAAGCTTGGTGGTCGTCCGCGTTGTCAATGCGATAAGTCACGTAAAACACTTTGATCTTAATGAAATTAGATTATAGGCTTCATATCATCAAACGCGAGTCACCAAGTAAGAAAAGGGTGATGTTGCTACACCCATGTTGGTACCTCCCATACATAAGTTGTTCGGCCGGCTGGTTGTTCCGCAAGATAACGCCCGCAAAGCCGAATCAATCTTTATGAAGTTTGGTACTAGACAAAATTTAGTCAATTCACCCAAAACTTGGGATAATGACCGGTTGACTATAGACATTTTCGTACCTCCCGTACAAAAGTTGGGCGGCTTTCCGGCTGGCAGACTCTATATCCCCCGTATACCACAACCGCACGTACCAAAATTTGGTACTTATCAATATTTTGCGTAATACTGTATAAAGACAGAAGAAAAACTTTGCCATGGCCATTTTTGTACCTTCCCTATAAATATTGGGTGGACAATTGGCTGGTAGTCACGATAACTCCTCATAATGACTTAGGATCGTAATTGAGTTGGGGTTTTAATAATAGTTAGCGCAATGCCACTCTGACAAATGTGCCAATATTCAATAGAACTCGGTCGCCATGGATGACTTCGGGTGAGGTTATGTTTAAGCCGGTTCACTCGACTGAAATTTCTGTACTGGTTGCTACAAAAATTTACTCAAATCTAGTGTATTGTTGGATTCTTTTGAACCATAAAATAATAAACATGAACTGACTCCAAGTTCAGACTATGAACTAATTCCACGGAAATTCATGACCTTACAATGAGTTAGGAATCTTTAATGCCGTACTAAGTTTAATTTATTGGTTTAGTTTTAGTTAATTTAAACTCCAAATTAGTTCAATTTGTTTTTGAGTGTACAAAACGCCTGCAAAGATACAAAAAACTTGTATTTCGGACGTTACTTAAAACAATTTTAAAACCTTTCGAAGTGTAAATTTCACCGAATGAGTGAAAACTGTAAAACACATCAGATTAATTTTTTAACATCTCTGTAAACGGCAATGTTGAAATTGATCCTAATCAAATCACGACCAAACCGCTAATTGTGTTAATTTCGTTTTGAAATCGAATCAATGTCAGTGCCAAAAACGAAACATCTTGTCAAATCTCACCAAGTATTGACTTCCAACAATTATAAACGTGAAGTCCCTATTTCGATATGCTGGGTATTCAACATCTCCATTGATTTGACATAAATTCTTCACATACTAATCTCTGCAGAAAACGAAATTTGCCAGCAAAACAAATCACATTTACTTGGATGGAAAATCATAACGATAAATCCAAATGTTCTCCAAATATGGAACTATCGCTAAAATTCCTCGATTTCATTGATGCGTTAAACCTTGAACAAATGTGAACAATAAATCAGATGAACCATAACTTGCGCCAACTCTATTGCCTGTAATTTATGTCCCTTTTATATCTCGTTATATCCTGGCGAAACAATTCTAAAGGTCAACAGTGTTATATGTTGTTAAATGTTGGTATATGTTTTTGTACATAGTGGATATCAGTCAGCCTACAAAGTACAAAGGGATGTGATTGGTAACTTAGTGGTAGTGGTAGTTAGTACATGATGGATATTCGTGCATATTTATGTGTGTGTATTGGTGACAGAACATTCTTTTTTATGTTGGAATTGATTGTAGGTGGTTAGATTTTTGGCCCTTATTCACAGTCAAAATTTATGGCTGTTATGTTTCTTAAATGGTAGTTTCATTATTATTTATCTTGAAGACGAGTTAATCGGTAAATAAAGTTACAATGTCAGTTTGTTGTAAGGGATAATAGAAATAACATTTTTAAGATATTCATAGTCGTGCCAAGGAAGTCACATTTGTAAATCTGGCTAAGAACGGTCCAAGGATGTGACTGGCATAAAGAAGGCTCTGGGATTTATATAACGTTGACACTAGCCAATAAACACATTTTGAAGGGCAGTTGACTGACTGTACATACCGGCAAAGGAAGACTATAAATGTGATGCCTCAACAGTTTCACATGTTTTTTTTTTGCACCAATTTTAGAGTGCCGTTTTTCGGGGGCCGCCGGTGGGGCAATGGTTTAGTGTACGCGGTTCTTGTATATGAGACGTGGGTTCGATTCCTGCTCTGATCGCTTTCCATTTCTTTCGACGACGGTCACCTCGTTTAGTGATGACGACACTATCGTGTACTGAGTCATGAATAAGCTTCTTAAAATATCGGTCTTAAAATACGGAACCGGTGTAAAATTGTAGGTCCTAATCGGTGAATGTAAAACTAAAAACCACACAGATCACTAGTTCGCCCCAATACCGTCATGGGATGTGATGGAAAACCATTGTTGTTATTTGTTTGTTTTTCGGATTCTTTGGATGAATATACTTAGTAGGGACATACATATTGTTACAATGCTCTATTGAAAACCAGACGTAGACTCTTTAGCAAGATTCTGCACCAGCTCATACGGGTAAAACGATACATACCTGGCTTCGAAATCATTCCAATCATTTACACTTAGCATCATACCATTTTTATAAAAGGCAAGAACATCTATAAGTCACAGGATATATATTCGCAAGAAGGTCTTCAAAGAGTCATCCACTACCATTAGTTCATGCCCATACATATGTATGTTTTACCAGTTGGTCGTATGCATGTTATTGGTACTGTCAAAGCTCTACAGAGATGTTACTTGAAATGTACAGACTTTTGTTATTGTAAGTCAATAGCAAATAGTAAAAAGGGCATAGTTCGTTTCGAGTATAATTTAAATGCCTCAATAAAGTTTATTAAAGTGTGTTTGATTTTATGACGCGTGCTATTGTTTAAGGCGACGGCAAATTCGCAATAAAAACAAATCAAATAAAGTGTTTTAATTTATGGACTTTTTGAGCCAGATGTGTATTTTGATTGGGTAAACATTTGTATTCATCAAAAGACACATTAAGAGGTCCTTGAGAGGACCGGGAAAATGTTTTTGTAATAAGCTAATGTTGAGCTTTCTACACTAACACTGACTTTTCGGGCACACAGTATTGCACCGATGCAAAACTTCTTTTGAGAAGAATCTTGTATCAAATGACAGTTAATCAATTTGTATGTATTACTCGCAGGAAATTTATTTAGCTATTTTAAACTTTTGCTATTTATCTTTAGGTATTTGACAATCTGAAATGAGTGCTTAAATTGTGTTGTGGATGAATTGCTAGTTTATTTCCAAGAAAGATATGTCAACTTCAGGAAATTTAGTTGAGCAAATATATAAGCATACTGTTTATACCACTCTATCCTGATTATATTGTCATATTAGTTTTGCGTAGTTTTGTCAAAATGCTTCCAGAAGAAATGTAATGGTCCTATCACATGTTACGTCTGTGCTGTATATTAATATGTAGTTATGGGTTTAGCTTACTATTGCAGTTAATAATATGAGCGTAGAAGTTAATGTACCAGAAATAGTAGATAAACTATTTAGTATATTTGCATTGTAACCACATCCAGCAACTGTCATGTAATTCACGTTAACGCAGATTCTGGCAGATGTGTCGGTAATGTACAAAAGTTAAGGCCATTAAAAAGTCTTGCAAGAATTCCTTCAAAGAAAGATAAAATGTTCGCATAAATAGTACAAGTCACTAACCTTCAAATAGACTTTTATTTAATTTAATAACAGAAATATGCAAGTAGGTAAAGTAACAAACGCTGCACTCAAAAATATTAATAATTGCGCGTTTTCAATGTAATAGAAATTTTAGGAAAGCCAATTCGCATTTAAAGCTTAATTTGATAGTGGATTTTATTTATTTTTACATCCACAAAAGTTCCTACATACTACATACTACTTCTACGCTCTATTAAAAAATGTTCGCCGAAGTTTAGCTACGATTGGCTTTAATATAAAATTACTGAACTTTTAACTCTATTTTTTAATTCAAAATTATATAAAGTGAAAAGGAAACATTTCGTAGCTAGAAAGGAAAAAAATATAAAGAGGCACCAAAAACTAATCTATTTAGATGGAGCCCCCATATGTTAGGAATATAACATTTTGTTATTAAATATATCTATTACTCAGTTAATGAGATATAGCTAAAAATAAAAGATAACCTCTCTTTCCAACCTAAAATGTGGTATTTTGTGAACATTTTAGCCTCATTAGCGGGGTTTTTCAAACCAAAAAAAAAGAGAATAATATTATTTTTTGGACAAACAACTTAAGTGAAGATAAGCTGTTCTTCCAAATGAAGTTTTAAATAATATTAAATCTTATCAGTATTTCAGTTGTTACTCCGTGTGAAGTAGTGACAGTTAATGAGATAAGTCAAAAGTCTCAGGGCTATAACTTCCGGAAATATCACCCGAATCATTTCAAAATTCGACAGGTGGTATTTTCGGTCAACGAGTTTATTGTGGTAGGCTTAACTCCGTGTCCACCTAACAGCCCTTAAGACGTTCTTCCGTTTGAACACAGAAATAACGCAGTCGTATGTGCCCTGATGATCCACAAACAGCAGTCGGAAGATGGTGATGGCAATTCAGAAATATATTCAAAGTTCAAGCACTTCATAAACTGACCACTGGGCTGACCACTGGGCAACACTTGGTTAGGAAAATCTAAATCAATAGAACCATTGCAGTAGCTTTTTATATGGTAAACACTTTAAGGTTTTATGTTATAGATATTAATTTAAACCGCATCCCTTCAACTTTTTATTTACACGATGAAAAATGTGCCTTTTTGTTTGTAGCTTATCACAAACACAGTTGACTTGTGTACAAACATATTGTGGTTGCTATTCACTGTTACATGTTAGAGACATAAAGAACCAAAAAGTAACAGCTTTTCAATTCATGAAACAATGCTTGCATGTAGGTATATGGAAGTTCCAAACATATACATGGTTCCTGCATAATATTACAGGAACCGTTGTTTTCAGCGTGTAGAAACTGTATATTCCGTATTTCTTGTGTTCGAATTTCATTTGTTGCGTTTTTGGTGACAGGTTAAAATGAAAATAAATACTTTAATATCGAAAGTCAAAGGACGCTGTTGGAACCTCAATTAGGTGTCAAAAAAATACTCTAGAGAGGACGATTCGTATATGATTCACAACTTAAAACAATTAGAGCCAAATTTTTTTTCAAAAGGAGGTCACGCCAGGCATTCAATTTTTGACAAATAATCGTAATCATGAATTTAAAAATTCTATTATGGATTTCTACATCTTTTTTAATCAACATTAAATCAATAAAATTCACCCAACTTTTCAGTAAAATATGTACTGGAAACAACCGCTCTTCGAGACCTTTTTCAAAATCTGTTATCCTTTTGATTTTTTTAGGCCCTAAATAAATGCATTATTATTAAATGTTTCATTATTGGTTGATCTTTAGATTTTCCATCTGCCAAGTACACAAGGGAACAATGTATTTGTTGATTAAGAACAGAATGTTGTTTTGAAGGTAATTTTGGGACGCTGAATCCTAATCTGCACTTGGTTTTTTTCTATCAGCTCGACTTTTCGCGATATACCGACAATTGAAGGCACATCCACTACATATATTGAAATAACTTGAAAACGGATCACCATATTCAGAAACTCGCCAAGAAAAAATTATCTCTAATCCGTGCCTACATTGTTTTTAATTTTACCCAGTAGTTTCAGAGATATCGTCGAAGCTTAAAAAAAAAAAACAATTTAATAAAAAAAATTTTGTTCTTTAAAAATTCATAAAAAAATAAATGAGATTAAAATTACAGTTTTGCTCTGAAAGCACTTAGTTCGATATATTTTGAATCAAATGAGCTTAAAATAAAAATGGTTTCCCATTACATCCCATGAAGGGACCGGGGGAGCTTCTCACAATCACTGAGCTGTGCGCTTTCCAGTTTTCACTCACTGATTGGGAGCTACTGTTTTACAACCGATTCCGAACGGTAATTTGAGAAGCTTTTTCATGGCTAAATACTCGATAGTGTCGCCGTCACTATGCGAGGTGACCGCCGCCGAAATAAATTTTATGGTGGTCTGAGTAGCGATCAAACCCAGGATCTCATGTACAAGAGGCACGCACACTGCCATTGCACCACCGACGGCCACCAATTTATTTCATTGAAATCGGTGCAAAATTTGTTATTTTGTCAACAATTTACTGGGAAAGCTGAATTGATAAAAATCGCGATTTCCATATAGAAATACAATTTATTAATTTGTTAATATGTTCGCTGCTGTTCTATTAAAGTAATTGTTTTTAGGCCACTGATGTCAGATATTAAGTCATATTTTTCTATCAGCTATACTTTTCAATTTATTAATAAAAGACCATTTTAAAGAAAATAAAAATTTTTAATGCAAATTAAAAAATAGTATAACACAGTGCAACACGAAAAAAAATAACCATATACGGACACCACTACGTGATAAAAGACTAAAAAAAAACGACCCGTGTCTCCCAATTTTTCCCAAAGTCATTCACTTTTTTTTTTATGGGCCGCCAAAGATTTGGGGCCTCGGTATCATTTTCGTAAAATGTGATCATTTTCTCAGGCTCATATCTTGCAAACCGTGCGTAATGAAATTAAAAAATTTTCGGCAAATTTTTCACTTTTGCGTGCTACCTAAACAGTGTTAAGAATCATCTCTAGGAAGTTTATATGTTCTAGAAATTTGTTTATTGAGATCTTAGGTAAATTTTTGTAGTTGATTGTTTCCTTGAATTTTGAACGGTTTGCTACCTATGCACCTGAACACGGGAAAAAAAGGTAAAAAAATCGAATTTTTTTAAGTTTTTTGCGATTTTGATCTGGAAGGTGAAGTTTTTTTGATTTTATATGTTCGCAATTTTTGTTCTTTGCTACAACTTTGCCTCAGAGAGTAAATCGAAATTCTGAACGGTTTGCAAGATATGAGCCTGAGAAAATGATCACATTTTTACGAAAATGATACCGAGGCCCCAAATCTTTGGCGGCCCATAAAAAAAAGTGCATGACTTTGGGAAAAATTGGGAAACACGGGTCTTTTTTTTTAGTCTTTTATCACGTAGTGGTGTCCGTATATGGTTATTTTGCCATGACTTAAAAAATTACGCACAGTGTAATTTAATTACAACTCATCGAAAAATTTTCTTTTATAAGATTTTCTTGATTTTTAATGCTCCAGCAATAGTCCACCATCATATGGGTATCCCAGTGACCCTGGCTCCGCTCCTAATATACGTGGTCCGAGTAGTGCTCATCCTTTTTGTTTCTCTGGAAATTGTGTACTACCCAAACAAATTCATTCCAGGCATTTCTTTCAATATCTGTCATGGATCATCCTTTTGATTTGGTTTGAGGGCCATCAAAAATGGCAGCTTTCAGTTTCTCACAACTCAAATTTTGCAAGTTTCTACTGATATATCTAAGACAATCACCGTCGTTGTTGAGAGCTTTGACAAATTGTTTCATAAGCTGTAGCTTGATATGGAGGCGTGGCAGTATTATGCGAATCTTAGGCACAAGTGGTTCATTAACTATATTCAGCTTTCGTGGAACCATAGCTTCCCTCGAAGGCCAATCTTTTTTACCCCAGTGTTGGGATCTGGCTCTGCTATTCCCCAAACAAATAAAACAGGGATGTTTTGTGTAGCCTCCTTGTTGGCCTAGAAGAAAATTCACCATTTTCAGATCCAAACAAATAAGCCACCGGTATTCGTTGTACTTTATATTATCTATAACCGAGGCAAGAGTAGAATATTCTTCTTTAGATTTAGATGAGGGTGCAATCGGCAATGAACCCAATTTAATACCGTTATACAGATGTACACATTTTAGGCTGCATTTAGAAGAATCTATAAATAGTCGCCATTCATTTGGATCATACTTCTCTAATCCCATCGCTGTTACTAAACCAGGAACATCTGAACAATAAACAAATTCATCGTCTTCTGAAAGGAATGGAAATAAGTTTTTCTCTCTGTTACGGTAGTATGAAATTCTTGTTGATTGGGTTTAAAATTTTTTTTTTTGATTTAATCGAGAAACTAGAATTTCGGATGCTTTTTTAGAGAGTCCAAGGTCTCTCACTAAATCACTAAGCTCCTCCTGATTAAATGGCTGGCATTCAGAAGAAATTTTTAATTAGAAGTCATCTGACCCACTTGCAGTACTTAGTGAAGTTGTAGATGTAGAATGTTATGGTTCTGAACCATCACTAGAGTACAGGACTGGTCGGATAATTGACAGCAAGTTAGGATAAATCCATTTAGACCGGTTAGATTTGTTAATGCCTGTTATGTCGACAACGAAATAATAATCAACATGATGATTCAAATGATCACGCCAGATCATTGGTGTTTGATACTTGAAATGGGTCCGTTTAATAATCTTAAATACTCTACACAGTTGTTACATACAGTATTAGGAATCCAGTACTTGTCAAGGGTTTCCATGGTAAATCCGAAGTAGTCAAAATATGATCTCTGAGGCACTTGTTCTATTATTTATAAACGTGTATTCGCCACGTATGTTACAGAGACAGTTGGGATTGATTTTACACGTGTTTCTTGAAGTAGCCATCGCACAATGTCGACGTATATATCATAGTAACACAGTTTTCAATAAATAAAAAGTGTTTGCGCAGAAAAATCCTCCTAAAACCAGGGTTCTGGCACGTGTAATAAAGTGCTTCCATTTCGTAGCATTTATGAGTTTGTTTACGAACTTGTGCGTTTCAAATTTTTCAAAACTTTCCAAACCAAATAATCGGAAAAACACATAGCAAAATATAAAACTGGACTTCTCCATTTCCCTTTAATTGACTTTAATAAGACTTGACACTTCTTTCCCTTTCGCAGTTTTCATGATTTGTAAAAATACAAAATTTAAATTTTTGTAGGTAGAATCAAAAAAAGGCGAACAATATGTTATCGCCGAACTTTGCATAACTCATTCAATTTTTAATCGATTTGTATGCACATACATACATGTTTTAGAAAGCTACTTTAATATGATTTTCAATTAAGCACAATTTCCTCCCAACCGATGAACTTTGAGCGTGAAGAAAATTAAAATGTGTATTTTTATACCCTCAGCCATAGGATGGGGGTATATATCATTTAATACGTAAAAAAATGTACAACATAGAAGGAACCATATTACACCCTTCGTATCTTAGGAGGATATTCGATTTATGACTGTTTGAGACGTTTGAGCCATGTCCGTCTGTCTGGCTGGCTGGTCAACACGATAACTGCCGTTAATATTTTATTTGCCAATATTGAGTTTGGGATTGAAAATGGGCGTTTTGACCACGCCCCTTCTGGTACCTCCCATACAAATCGACACATTTAGCACAAAATCATATTTCTTTCAAAACTTTCTTCTGGTAGATGTGATTTGCGTCAACTCCCACCCCGGTTAATAACCTGTAAACGCCTACTTAACTGAAATTAGGTATAAGGCTTCACGTTATCAAACGCCAATCACCGATTAAAACAAGGGTGATTTTGCCATGCCCATTGTGGTACCTCCCATACAAAAGTTGTTTGGGCGTCTGGTTGTTCGGCACGAGAAGTCTCGCAAAACCGCATTCCTATAGAAAATGAGCTGTTTTGCCACACACATTCTGGTACCTGCCATATAAAAGTTGGGCAATACAATTAAATACAATTCTATATTAGGCAAAATTTTGCTAAAAACTACTGTGTGCCACGCCCAGTTTCGTACCTCACATACAAAAGTTGGGCGTATTTGCGGTTTGCCCAAAAGTGCCCAAAATCAACAATTTATTCAAGAGTTGAAAAAGTATACCCTGACGTTATAGATTAAAAGTGAGGAACTTTTTTTATGCTCCTCACTTTTCCAAATGCTGAAAAGTATACTCTTTTGCAGCATGAAGATGTTGAAAAAATAAAAAATTTTTTTTTTTAAATTTGTATTTTTTTAAAAAAATTTTCTTTGTTTTAAAAATTTGTATTTTTTTTTTAAATTTGTGCTTATTATAAAAATTTTTATTTTTTTTTAAATTTGTATATGAATAACATAAAATAAAAAAACAAATTACATTACATACATTTAAACAAAAATCAATAATTCAGTCTCTTTTTTTTGTTTTTTATAAAATTAGTTAAAGTTGTGCTTTGGTTAAGGAATTCATTGTAACTATGTATTAATTACATTAAAAAAGGCAAATCAGTAATTTTCCAGTATTGCAAAATAGCGTTCTATTTCTTTTTATGGCTCTATTTCTAACATTCAAAATTAGTTCCTGGCCATATTGGAGATCACTAAAGCAGATGCAGTTTCCATTTATAATTTAATTAAAGACGTTTTTCTTCTTGCAATATTCGCGTAACAAATTTGATTGGTTTGGCAACAGATAGTGCGAATGTTATGGCTGGCGATATTGGCGGACTTAAAGCTTTGCTATGCAATGACGTAGATTTATTTGATAGGAAGTGCACATGCCAGTCATTACACCTGTGTTCAAGTTACGCTTGCAAACATTTACCAAAAACTATTGAAATACTTTTCAACATTTATAGCTTTTTCTCACATATTGGCCTAAACGCATAAATGAACAGTGATCAGTGAAACCTCAGAAAAGATTATGTATATGCCAAACTATATGGCTTTCACTGGAGGCAGTAATATTAAGAATTATTAAACAATGGGATAGTTTACAATTATTTTTTATTTCCTGCTTTTATGAAGTACAAGGCCTTCCACCTGCACATCTTGCGGAAAGAATGATCAATCAAGTAAAATGTTACTTTCAATCAAGTAAAATGTTACTTATCATACCTAAATATACTGTCGGAAAGTTCACATTTGCCGTATTTATATTCCAGCTTCAAAAAAATATTCTTCTGATTTTCTTCTGATTGATTAATAACAGTACTGATATCGATTATAAAAATAAAGATAATCAAATTTATGTTGCAAACATATATATTGGTACAAAAGCACAAACTTTTATAAAAAGCGACTTAACTCAGAATGAAGTGAAAATTAATATTTTAGAATTTTATGTTGAGTTATTACATCAAATTAACTCTAAATTTGACTTTAAACGTGATGGTGTAAAAACTATATGTTTACATGCACTAATTACAAAATACAAAATCAATAAGTTTGAATAAGTTTGGTGAACATCAAAGTGTAAAAACGCCAAACTGTAAAAAGCAAAAAAAAAACTCAATATGTCAAAACGGCAATGTGTAAAAAAAATAGGAAACAAAATTATCATTATGCCGCAAACAAAAAAATGCCCAAAATCCGCCCAACTCATAAATTTTACATGTTTTATGCCCACTTTTGGGCATAAATGCCCACTTTCAGCAACACTGATCATAGCCGATCTTAATTAAATTTGGTACTCATCAACATTTTGGCAACAACTTGCAATGCCCATTTTTTTTACCACGCATATAAATATTGGGAGGAAACTAATTTGGGTTTTCAATAATAATTAGCTCAATGTCAATCTGCTGTTGAATATGGTCACCTTTGGATATGGGCGTTTTTAACAGAACTCTCACGAAATGGATGACTTAGGCTGAGGGTATGATTAAGTCGGTTCACCCGACTGAAACTTATGTACTGGTTTTTTTTTACTAAAACAGCCATTACTCAGCCTTTTTTTGGTGATGTCAAAAGTTTTTATTTTTTTCAAAGGTAACAGTTACATCTTTAAAAAGAAAACAATTTTTAAAAACGGCTTATGAAGAGCAAATTTATGATTTTTTGAACTTTAAACTTTTAGAAAAATGTCGAAAAAAGATTAGGAACTTACAAATTCGAGCTGATGGAGAAAAATGGATATTGAACTTAAAATCAGGGACCTCAAATTAATAAAAAATTGCTATAAAATTCCAATCAACACTCAAAAAGTTGCGTTTTGTTCCCTTGTGTTATTATTTATTGGGAATGCATTATTTTTGCCCGATTCATGAACACTAAAATTTAGTTTTACAACAACCATTGTATTTAAATAATATTCGTAAATCCGCTTAGTTAACCCTGTAATAATTTTCATTCAACGCGGGCTGTGTGGGTGGTGGTGTAAACCTCAACCAACAGTTAAACATCAAGCGGAAACATAATCTAAATTTACTCGACACAAAGTGTACACTAAAAGTTTCTCGTAATTCTACGCCTGATTGAAAGCTTTATACACCTATCCAATGGTGACTATGGTTACGTTGATTGTAATCTGTAGTGTCTGACAAACAGCTGGCATCCATATCAAATTCCTAATAATTTTTCATAGAGATGTAACCATTAAAATATCCTCTTACCGAAATCCTATGTATTTTTTGGCATATTTATGGTTATGGGATTTCTTTGTTGATTTTCCCCGTTTGCTGGCATGGAAAACTTGACTTCCTGGTAATGTTTCACTTTTGGTCGTAACTTGAAATTAACACGACTATGTTCTCCCCAGTCCCTTTATGGGATGTAATGGGAAACTATTTATTTTTTTATTTATGTATTTTTCACACCGATGCTGTCGGTGGCAATTGCTGCTGTTGTTGATGTAGGTCGCGGTTCAGTTGCTGTGGTTGGTTTTGTTGTTTATGTTTGTTCAGGTGTCGTTAAGAACTCTTCTGTTTAGTCGTGTTGAGTTATTCAGTGTAATATTTTAAATTGTAAATTTTTACGATGCCATTTACGATTTTTACAATATACAGTTAAGTCACTGGTAAAAAGACATAATTATCACTCGCACAAGTAGATACACAAGGATGTTAATTGATTTGCCAGCTCGAAATTTTGAAAATATAGTACCAAACAAGGTCATTGCATTTAGATGTATAAATCTAAGTTTGGAGTGATTTTTTGTATGTAATTGTATTTTTTTTTTGTAATTGCAGTTTAAATTTTCCGTTTCCCTGATTTGAGTCGATTTCTGGGTTAAGAATTTAAAATGCATCAACGCATTAGATACTATGATTAAGCATTATCCCATATCTCAAAAACTGACTGATATGTGTAAGAGTACCAATTTATTCGATTGAATTTGTGACAAAGATATGAACATCAAATGCATTCTAGAAATAAAAAAAAGTATTTTATATTCTGTCGGCGATCAAAGTGACTTTTTTATAAATTGTTTATAGAATACAATCATACATCGTATCCAACATGCATGTTACATGAAAAATGTATTGTAAAATTTAAGCTTTAAACTGGCAGGTGACTACGTAAATTTTACCACACCAATGTATTGGACACCAAATGTTGAATATTATTACGATGTGTTTTACATATTTTTTTACTGCATGTTAATATTTTGTATAACCCCACACTATAACACTCCACCATAACACATTCACACACACCCTTGTGGGATTCCTCTATTTTAAATGATTTTTAGATTGTTCAGCATTTTAAATTCTTTCGCACAGAGATGACATAAAAGCAAAAACATAAATTACATGATTTAATATTTCTTGTTGGAACCATCATCTCATGTGAAAGTGTAAATTCATGCACCACACATATATGGGCATGCTACTATATGGGAATATCCAGAGAAAGCAAATCTACAATTTGAAAATTGTGCAGGAGATTTTTGTGCGTCCACAGTGTCACATCGGTTAAATCATTGTCAATTCGTTGTTTTTGATATGCAAGTGCAAGAAGTTTCACTACATTTTACGAATTTTCATTTGTACCTACAATGGAATTTTTTATGATACGTAACGCATTGTTTTTTCTTTAGTCCATTCATCCATACAGTGGCTTAAATTTATGTTTGACAAACGCAACGTTGTAATACTCGTCAAAATCTACACATGTCATAATGAAGATGGTGTTCCAAATATTTGTACTGTTGGGATAGTTTAGAAACAAAAAATATTTGTAACTGAAACGCTCATATATCAAAGTCCATATTATGGCTGCCTATTCAATTCATGGCTGTGGAGGGCTTGCAGCCTTTGTCCGTCTATATTCTCAGTTTTTTTTGGTTTTTTTTAAAACAGAATGCCATTAGGTTTCTTTGTAATACATAAAGTGGGACGTTTTTGCGTGACCAAGCGAAAAAGTTGTATTACATTTGTGTGAATCTATAAGTACTAAATAAGCCAAGTATTATAACATGATTAGTGTCTAAATTCAGAGTTTATTGTTTTTCCCTCCTTCCAAAATCGATCACTTGGGATTGAAACAACATTTTTTGATGTGTTAACATCTATACGCGCGCCTCTAGGGCAGTAAACTATAAATTTAATGCATACGCAAGTGTTAGGTTTGTAAGAGTAAATCATCGTTTGTTTGTTCGTTGCTTGGCAGTCGGTATTGAAAGTGATTATTGGGCGATTTTCATATAATTTTCCCACGCGATTTTCTCCGGAAATTCATAGCCGATTTTATTAATTTTTGGATGAAAAAGCTAGTGCGGGTTTCGACGAAGAGTTTAGGCCAAAAATTAAGGCGATCCGATATCGGCGAGCCGAGATTGAGGTGTTTTAATTTGGAGTAAGATTAAAAAAGTATTTTATGTTGATCTTCGGTTATATCGTACGAATATAACAATGTATGTATGTATGTACAAGTGTCTGTTGCTTTGCATTCTTTGACTTTTGTGGGAATAAAACAAAAAGTATTGAGCAAGAAAATAATGACACATGTGCTTGCACTGGGTCTTTAAATAATTTTAAGTATTAATATTATTTAACTGTAACGTCATCATATGATTGAACGCTGTTTTCTATTTTCCAATGTAACATTTACGAATGTGTTCATAGAAATCGAACAGGTACCGTGTAGCAAAAAGGTGTTAACACATCGCCCGTGAGTTCGAACACTCATTGGATTTTTTTTCATTATTCCTTGTTAACTCATTAAAAGCAAAAAATTTAAGCTACAGGGTTTGGCTGAAAAACAAGGCATTGAATGGGTCAAGTAAAATTCATACACAAAATTTCAGAAAAATCAATTAATCCTATAGATACCATTGCGCAATGCACTTGAAATAAAAACGAGCCAAAACTTAAATATTTTGGAAAATTCGAATACAATTCGGTTACATTTTCAAGACTGTTAAGATGGTGAAATATGGCATATGTCATGTAGATGTGCGTGTGCATAAACATTTTTTAAGAAAATCTTTGAAGTATGCTATAAATGCAGTTTACCTTTAATTTCAGAGTAGAAAATTTCCTTTTTGGTTGCTTAAGACTGTAGCAATAAAATTTTCAGAATTTTTAACAAATGGGTTATAAGATAGTGGTAACTGCCGATATAACGTGCTAAAGATGTCCGAAACCAAGTTTATATGGTACCTGCAGTCGGGATGGAAACTCAACAGTACCAACTTTTTTACATCAAGCGCAACTTTTTACATTAAAGTGCTAAATCAATTTTTTTATTGCAACTTATTGATCTTGTTGCTTGTAACTTCTGGAGGGTCATTATAGACGTTCAATTCAAAGTTGTATTGCAAAATTTGGGTAACGTCGAAATCCTGTCCCAACGGCAAAAACCCTGTAAAATTTTTAGAGATTGTTCTAAATACGCTTCATTCGCAATTACCTATTTTCTATAACCCATTTGTGCCAAGTTCTAAAAACGATGTTGATGCAGTTACCATATTTGGACTTCTTAAAAACCGCAAACAAATCGTGATATCACAGCGACAGCAACAGTTGTACATTAGCAAATTTTTTGATGTGTTAACATCTATACGCGCGCCTCTAGGGCAGTAAACTATAAATTTAATACATACGCAAGTGTTAGGTTTGTAAGAGTAAATCATCGTTTGTTTGTTCGTTGCATGGCAGTCGGTATTGAAAGTGATTATTGGGCGATTTTCATATAATTTTCCCACGCGATTTTCTCCGGAAATTCATAGCCGATTTTATTAATTTTTGGATCAAAAAGCTAGTCCGGGTTTCGACGAAGAGTTTAGGCCAAAAATTAAGGCGATCCGATATCGGCGAGCCGAGATTTAAGTGTTTTAATTTGGAGTTTTAATTTGGAGTAAGATTAAAAAAGTATTTTATGTTGATCTTCGGTTATATCGTACGAATATAACAATGTATGTATGTATGTACAAGTGTCTGTTGCTTTGCATTCTTTGACTTTTGTGGGAATAAAACAAAAAGTATTGAGCAAGAAAATAATGACACATGTGCTTGCACTGGGTCTTTAAATAATTTTAACTATTAATATTATTTAACTGTAACGTCATCATATGATTGAACGCTGTTTTTTATTTTCCAATGTAACATTTACTAATGTGTTCATAGAAATCGAACAGGTACCGTGTAGCAAAAAGGTGTTAACACATCGCCCGTGAGTTCGAACACTCATTGGATTTTTTTTTTGATTTTTATTTTAGAATTTTAACCGTCAAGTTTGAAATATATAGAATTATGTTGTGGTCATGGAATTGAAAAATAATTCGGTGGTACCTACAGAATTCATGAGAAATTTCGTTACAGCAACCCGAGGTTGCTTCAACCAAATTTTAGTTGTGGGGTCTAAATTCGGCCGTGACAAACTCAGTTCGATTGTGTCAACCTCAATTCTGTGGCAACAGCCGAATTTACAGTTGCGACGACCTCTTTTCAAACCAATAGTTGTTTGAGTGTGAATTCGAATTTTCATACTGATGAATTCAAATTATTAAGCGATCAAAAACGAATTCAAAAAATTATAAATTTCGCTAATATTATAGGATGGGGAATAATAAACGGAATAATGTAAAATTTTCTGTATTAAAAACTTGGATACTTTTGGATAAAGACTTCGAAATAACAGCTTTATACAACCTATTTTCCAGAAATTTTTTAAGGTCCAATAGTGAGACTCTTTAAATCCGATTTTTTAATTATGAAAACGTTTTGAACATGTATGTGCCCAATAAAATCGAATTGTTGTTTTTCCCTAAAGAATACGCTGTTGGTTCAAGAGGTGTTTGCTTAGCTTTGGGACATATTTGTATTTATATTGTTTAATTGTTTAAATTCATATTTTTAAATTTTGGATGAATTCGAAACTTGAGTAGGATTATATGGTGCTAAAGATGCCCATAATTTATTGTCCAAAAGCTAACCAAACCAAGATTGTACGGAAATTGTTGTCAATAAAACGATGACATATTATCCTGTTTACAATAATTGTAGGTAAACTACCAATATTTTTTTCTTTAATACCTCAGTTGGGAAATTTGTTTTGAAGAAGTTGTCAGGGGAATTTCCATAGGACACTGTCAGTAGGTGATGACGCTTATATAAGACATCTTCTTGACATGTCACTATTTTCGCATTAGGTTAATTGTGAAGGAGCTGATAATCTAAATAAGGCCGTTCGATTGACTTGTTGACTCTTACCTATTTCCAAGGCTGAATATAGATACGAGAAGTCTTTGTCGTTTGTCAATGGCGAGCCATGAGCATAGATTAGCGTTTCCAAGTTATTCAAAAATCGTGAAACTGAAAAATGAATACGATCTTTTAATTGTATGTCGCAAATTTTTAGAACTTAATTCAAAAATACTTGATAATGAATAAAAGAATATGCACGATTTCAGGGAATTATATGTTTGTATACATGTATGTATGTGCGTACATACAACATGTCTTTATGTACATACATACGTATGTGTCCATTTCACATTATGTCAAATGCTTGTATTTCAGATCAGCTGACCCACTAACGAGTAGTGACATAAGGAAGACTCGTGTACATTTCAGAAGGTGATCACCACCATTGACAAACCGCGGAAATTTTCTGCCGACTATTCGCTCAGTGCCGGCGACACTATCGAGTACTTAGCCATGAAAAGCTTCTCAAAATACCGGTCGGTCGGAATCGGTGTAAAAGCTGTAGGACCCAATCGGTGAGTATAAAACTAGAAAGCGCACAGCTCACCGGCTGTGAGAAGCTTTCCCCAATTCCTTCATGGGATGTAATGGGGAATCATTTATTTATTTATGGCATTGTCAGGGTGTCATTAAGTCTTTTGTCTGGGAACGTCTTGGCAAGTCAACAGGGACTCTGACATGTCAGTTTTTAGTCACTGATAATATCTTTAAGAAATTTCCAACTGCTACTAATTTTTCGGAGAATTGTGCTTGTGCCGTTTGGAGAAACTTGTTATCCTCATTTTGTAGGGCCCTTGACCTTTCTGGGGCCACCTAGTTACAGGTTTAAAAAACCTGGTTTATCTACTTTGTTAGAAAAAAGCTTTGAATTTAAATAGACTTCGGTTCACACAATCAATTATTACGCTTGAATGCTGAATTTTGCAACTGACAATATGAGCAATCCTACTGATTGAAAATGGTTTTCGTTCGCGGAATTTGTTATCATTCCAAAAAATGGAGCCTTTGGTTTGGTATTGATTTATTTCACAGTATCTGCCTACAGTGAAATTTTTCTAAATGCAAATATTTTCTTATTGAAACTCAAGGAGTGGTGGGCGGAATAGTATTACACTTGATGTGCAACTGTTATATACAACAAATGTAGAAGTTAGATAACGTTAAGACGTGGTGGCGTTCGAGGTCAAACTTCAATATTTAAAAAATGTTGACTACAAAAACTAGCGTTATTTTACTATTTAGCTGGTGAGAATTTGGAGTAAATCGGAAAACGTAACAGTTGGGGCTTCGAAGTTAAATTTCAAATTTAAGCAAACTGGTGATTTGCGGGAAATATAAGCACACTAGCTGCATCCTCGCCCACTCCTACAAGCAAAAAAAAATATTTTCCCAAAAATTTCAATAAAATTTAAACACTAACTGTTTTTCCAATAGTTTACACGTACTAAAAATTTTGCAAAAGTACTTTGTTTATTAAAAGGTGGTAAAAGGAAGTTGGTAGTTATGCTGTATTTCATATTTTGTTTTTTTTTTATCTCAAAATTACAATGAAGTGGGAAACTGCCCCGTAGAGCTTCAACAGGAAGGCTTTGTAAAATGGTTTCACCGAGAAAAATATCCTGAAAGGCCGCTTGTTCTTAAAAATTAAAAGTTGGATTTTATACTAGTGTGCCCTGAAAATCATTGTGTTGAAAATGGGAAAGCGGTGCTTATTACCGTAATGTAAATGATTTTACATTATACCTTCTACCAGTAGCTGAGGTTTCCATTGCTGGAGTATTTTTGCAAAAAGAAAAAGTTTTTTTGTGGTTAGTTTACGGCTCAGGCGACATATCGGTACATATATTTGGTGAAAAAACTGTTCTTCAAACTTCCACTTATTGTTCTTTAAATTGTTGTTGTTCTATTTTACATGTACCAATATTCTTTAAATTGTAAATTGCCCTTCAGTGAGCAGGCTTTTCAAATTTCCTCGCTAGAAAAGGGATGGCAAACTCTGAGTCTATTTGTGGGTATCTTAATTGCTTCGTTTATTAGGCATCACAAAAAACTTGTACACAAATACATATAATTGCATATAAATATATGCCAACACACAAAAACACACGTACACCGATTTTTTGTATGCGGTTGAAAGGATTAAGTTGTCTAAGGATCTATGTTTACATTTACTGAGTTCGTTTTCCATGCGTGAATGAGGAAATGTTTCCATGTGAATTAAGTGAGATTGTGCTTGTGTGTTTTCATACAAGCCTTTGCTTCCTTTGGGAAATGAAAGAAATTAAAGATAGTTACAATAGTCCTTTTCTCCTTAGTTTTCTTCAATGTGTTGATTCTGTCATTTATTTAAACATATTATGGTACTTTATGGTGAATGATGAACCGTAATATTTATGGATTCCTTCCTTTTTTCTTTTTTTTGTTAAAGGTTTTGTTAATGATTGAATTAATTATAGTCTAAAGCTGTCGACGAGTCCTTTTTCTGTAAAAATTTATATTCAGGTTTGTTCAAAAACATACTTTTGCAAACAACAGATATTGGCCAAATAACATGAAAACGTTCAGCTTGTAATCTGTCAGATATTTTCAGGTTTCATCGAGACTTAAGAAATGTAGATGTCCATTACGCCCCATTCAAGTATAGAAGGAGAGTTTTTCACAAAATGAGAGCTATATGCATTCTACATACTGGCACAAATGAACTGGTTGATATTTTTCCTGAATAGTACTATCCATTTTTAATATTTTTCCCCTTTACACTATCCACAAATTCGCTACGTGGAGTTTTCTATGATTTTTCAAACAAAAATCGACATGTTACAATTATTTCTGAGGTAAAGTCGTTTGAGCAACTAATTTTTTTTTTATCCCAATATTCGTTTAAGTTGTCAAACTCACATGTATTTTGGTTTGTTTTCTTTTTTTCAATTTTATTTTTTTCATTCGTTTAAGTTGTCAAACTCACATGTATTTTGTTTTTGCGCTTTTTTATACTTGTGTTGTTGGTATTAATGTGAGTAAAGTTTGACAACTTAAACGAATGAAACAAAAACAAATTGCCTGTTGTTTTTGCCTACAACAACAACAACGCATGCTGCTTTTACAATATGAATATAATTATACCATGAGTTTGTCAATAACACTTTAGAGTGTTAAGCTTTGTGGCACCTGTCAAATTGACAATTGCAATTAATTATTTGTAAGTGGCGATTTACACATTCAGTTCTCTTCTCATTTGCTTTGGCGAGGTTTCTTACATAGGCAAGAGGTGTAGAAAAGCAAACGGGTTAGACAGACACTCGCGCGCCATAATTTTGTGATTAATTATGCTTCGAGTATCAGTTAAAATAAGTAATACCATTCCAAACTTTTATCTACAACAATTTGAATCAGTTAGTTGTTGAAGCCAAAGCCAGCATTGACAAGAACACCAGATACTTACTCCACTTTGATGGTAGGATTTTTTTTGACAGAAATACTTGGAAGTACCGCGAGAGAAATTGCTATGTGCTAACCAAGTCAAACGAAAAATATGAGCTTGTTCTCGGAGTTCCCTTCCTACAAAACAAAACTGCATTATCAATTGTCAAAGAAGGGGTAAGAATTTGTACCGAATGGGATGTAATCGCTTTTATGAAGGGCTTAGGAATGGATACAACTTCTACAAATACCGGACGTTACAATGGCGCATGCGTTAAGTTTGAACAATACTCAACAAGAAACTGATATGGTTTGCTTTCCGCCATCACATCGCGGAATTGGTGCTTGGATCAATTTTAACTCTCTGGGAAGGGAATTAAAAGAGCCCTGAGATTCTGGTATTGCAAACACTTTAATTATTTATTATGAATTACTAACATTTTGGTTACAGGTGTTTGTTTATTTCAAGGACAAATGACTAAAAAATGAATTTAACAAAGATAATTTCCAACAATATTTTGATAGACAATACGAAAGACAATATGCGAAAAATTCAAAAATATATCAATATCAAAAACACTATATTCTTCATAAAAAACACAAATTAGAAATGATTATGAAGAACTTTTGAACCTAGCTTTAGTTTTCCTCGGTGAAGACTCTGCAAAAAAGATTGAAACGCCAGGATGCATGTCAAAATCGCGTTGGCTGCAAAAGGCAGTGCACGCTTTAAAAATGTATTTATATCGCAAGGAAGAGAATGTTGTTGATATAGAAAAGGTGCATCTTTTAGGTGATATTTGTTTATTTATTGTGTTTGTGTACATTCCTTATTGGTATGATTGTACCGCAGCTAATCATTGCCTTTTGAATGATATACATTTTATCAATAATATTAAATAATTAAAGAAATTAATTACTAAAGATCACTTGTGGTACATGGGCTACCACTTAAGCGCCCTTTAATTTTTTGACGAAAGAATTAGTCTGCTCGAGAAGAGGAGAATGGTAGCGAACTTGAATATTGAAAAGAGCACTGATGAAACATCGATTCGAAAGATGAACTACATCGAAAAAAGCATAAAACCTACTGATTGTACCAGTATAAGAACGCGGGAATTTTTTCAAATCATGGATTTGAATACTCCCTTTTTGGAAACAGATCCGGCAGTATGGGATAATGACGAGACTTACAATAAAGCTAAAAAAGAGATATCATATATTAAAATCATAAACGACCCTGCATTATATGTCGCATTAAAGATATAAATTTTAAAGATGAGGGAAAGATGCAAAATGCCATTTTATCGACATCATACCAGAAATTATTTTAAACTTTTCTTTTTTCAACATTTATATTGTTTTTTGATTATTATTAACCTTATTATTTGATAAATAAATATCAACTTGTGAATTCTTAATTTTTTAATATTTTTGAAAATTCGATTTTTGTTTGAAAAATCATAGAAAACTCTATGTAGCGAATTCTTGGGCAGTGTAAAGGACAAAGCTGTTAAAAATAGATAGTACTATTCAGGAAAAATATCAACTAGTTCATTTGCGCCAGTATGTGGTAACTCGTGTTCTTGAAAGTCAGAATTTCAGCATGTTTTATTTACTTTTTTGACTTTGAAGTCAATTTTCTCGATTTCTGTTAAGCCCTTGTCAAATTTCAACGTTAATTTTGAGTAAAAGTTTTTTTTACGGAATTGAAAAATGTTGAGCCTCTTAAAAGGTATGATTTTTTAAGTGAAAGTCTAAATTCAAAAATCTACGAAACAGACATGAAATCGAAATAGGCTCTGGCTACAGTTTTTTTAAATCCAAAAAAATTGGGAAAAATAGGTTCTAAGCTCAGAAAAGTCCCAAAAATTGAAATCCGAGTGTGTTTTTTGACGTTTCCAAAATTTGCAAAATTTTGGAACAGCCTACTGATAAGGATCTATGTACATTTTTACAGCGGCTCCCAACAGGTTCTGAGCTGTTTTTTTCGAAGTTAATCATTCGATAGGAATGGCACCTAAGTTCAAAGCAAAGATTAAAAAAAATCATTTCCTACAGATATTTGACATTCTCTTTTGGCACTGTGGTCCTAGTTGAGTATATTTTAACAATATTCAAAATGTTTGTTTATCTTGGTACACCAGTATACTTTGTAGGCGAAGTTGAGAAGATTAAAGTTCAAGTTTCAAAATGAATCAAGATGTGGGCAAAGAAAAATCTTGGTTTGCGTGACTTTGTGCACTTTACTAGTTGTAGGTTTAGAGCGATATTAAAGTATCATTCGGATTTAGAATGACAAATACTTTGCCTATTCAAGTATTATACTTAATTTCGCTAATTCGAAGTAGGTTTATAATTTGCATCATAGAATTGCGGTACAAATCTATATTCCGTGTGTCACAAAATTTTAAATTTTCATCCGATTTCAAAATGCAAAGGATCATATTACTCAAAACATAAATTAAATTAAATAAAAATAAATTAAAATAAATTAAAAATTTGAAACATTAAAACTTTCGAAAATGCTGCAACACGGGTTTCAATTATTTCGTATTACAACTCTGTTTTTTTTATGGTTTATCGATTGTTTAGAAATTGGGGTTGTAATCTTCTCAACTTGCCCTATAATATGCACTAGGAAATTTAAAATAACGGGTTTTTCAACAGTGACGCTACAAAAGTAAATCGATAGAGACAGCAAACGACGCCATATTTTTCCCGCTCTTTTGACATTTCTCTTCAGTAAGGTTTGCCATTTCATCATGGAAAGATATACGAGCCAACAAATTAAAATTTACTACCGAAATTTGGAGTCAGTGGCCTCAACTTTAAGAGCGCTACGTCCAATTTATGGTCGTCATATTCGTCCTATAAGATCAACAATTGAGCGTCTAGTGGAAAAATTTGAATCCACAGGCACAGTATAAAATGTTCCCGTACCAGTGAGACAAAGAAGTGCCCGTAGTGTCGAGAATATTGCTGCCGCTGAGGCTTTAGTTCAAGAAAGCCCAAATGTGTCTCTCACACGTCGTTCTCAAGCGTTGGGCATCTCTGTGACGTCGTTGTGGCGAATTTTGCGAAAAGATCTTGGCCTACATCCTTACAAGATCAAATTGACGCAAGAAAAGCCGCTTGACCACTTTGACCACCATAAGCGTCGTATGTTCGTGAATTGGGCTGAGCAACAACTTGAAAATGATTCGGATTTTCATCGGAAAATCATCTTCAGCGATGAGGCTCATTTCTGGCTGAATGGCTCCGTCAATAAGCAAAATATGCATTATTGGTCAGACAGCAATCCACACGTAATCCATGAGTCACCAATTGCATCCCGAAAAAATTACGGTTTGGTGCGGTTTATGGGCCGGCGGCGTCATTGGGCCGTACTTCTTCCGTGATGATCAAGACCGGCACATTACTGTGAATGCGAATCGCTACCGTTCAATGATAACTGAATATTTTTGGCACCAATTGGATAATATGGACTTGGAGGACATGTGGTTCCAACAGGACGGCGCCACAAGCCACACAGCGAATGCCGCAATCAATTTATTGGAAACCAAGTTTGGTGAACGTGTTATCTCGCGAAATGGCCCAGTCGATTGGCCGCCTCGGTTGTGCGATTTGACGCCGTTAGATTATTTCCTGTGGGGCTACGTCAAGTCTATGGCCTATGCCAATAAGCCAGCGACGATTAATGAACTTCCTACGAATATCGAACGTGAAAATGCAGCAGTATCGGCCGATTTATGCTTGAAAACCGTCGAAAATTGGGTTCAGCGTCTGGAATTCTGCAAGCGTGCCCGTGGTGGCCATGCAAAAGAAATCGAGTTCCATACATAATGGCATCGAACGTACTTGCACACGAATAAAGAATTTCATTGGTATCTAAAACCGGTTCTGTTTTATTTAAAAAAACTGTTGTAGCGCTCTTATTGAAAAACCCTTTATATATGACTGATAAGTTGCGTTTTTGACGTACGATCCTCCCCTTACCTTAATATAAAATTCAAACCATTTATATATATGTTTTGCTTTATTTACTTTCAGGGTCATTCAACATAACTTTCAGTGTACTGCTTTCTGTCGACGCTATACTTCCGAATAGTATGCGGTTCCACCAGAATATAAGCCAAATGTTGGTTATTTTTGTCGGATTGTCTAGCAAAACCCCTTGAAACGATGCCATAGTTGGCCGACAACGCATTGTATTGAACAAGTCAAAAATATTTCCAAGTGATCTATTTATAGAAATGTATTTGATTGGTCAATGAACATTTTAATTGTTGCATAAAATAACTGATGATATAAAACTGTTTGTTAATATTTCAATAATAAATACGTCATGTAGTTACTAGAAGTTAGGTATTGGAATTACATGAGTTTTACCACCTCTGCAGTCTGTCAACTTCTTAGAGCTAAAGCGTTATAACGGAAATTCAACTCTGAAATTTGATATCAGAATTTACTTATCGCTTCGTTAGTTTATAAACAGAATTTAGCGTTATTAATTTTGATTTTGCTTCTTCGATTAACTGATTGGTTTATTGAAGTCCAGTTTCAGAATTTTTAAGAGTAAATGGCCAATTGAGGACCTATTCCACTTTCCACCACTATATATATATGTCCTTTATTTATTAAAACAGAATATACAAATATAAAATAATATTACAATACAAAGTTTAAATAAAAGGTTCGCGAAGAATATAGTTCGTCCAAGAACATAGGGCGCCCTCCACTAAGTTTCCTGTCAGTTTCGTAGACGTATCGTCTTTATGTTAACCTATACTATGATATTTTCATAAGGGTTTAATGAAATATACGTTTTAGGTAAAAACACTTTTTAAAATCTTTAAATTTATTGACTTTTATATACAGTGGACAATACTTGAACCCATTAAATGGTCTTGTCAAAAATATGACATAAAGTACAATATAATTGAAAAAAGCATGAATATGAATAAAAAAAAATTATATAAAAAGAATGATTATTAGAAACTATAGGAAAAATCTCACGGAACCAAATGATAGGGCTTAGTTGCCAAAACATGGATTATGCCAATTCAAATATAATTTTTGTAATCTAATCTTTGTGATGTTTTTTGTTCAGTTCTCAAATTGAAATCAAATTCATCTGTAGTTCCAAATTTTACAATCTTTGATAGTATTTTGAAATATCCTCCTACATTAACATTTTGTAATATACTCCCTTTCTGTTGGCTGTTTTCGATTTAGCTTTATTTTTATCAGGTACTTTGTCATGAAATTAGTAACATTATAGTATAAAATGCGAAAAAAGATACCCGATCATTACTCGACATCTAAGTCGTACAGAACTTGGAATATTTGCTCTTTATTGTATTAATTTATTCCGGATACTATCACGATCCTATCCTTATATCCTTAACTATCCCAGTTTATTTGACAAAATAATGAAACTGGTATGAAACAAGTAAAATACTTACCATTTTAATTACTTATGCAGTACTAGCAAATGCTTCAGCAATTTCGGGCAGATCTCGCCTAATGATGTCTATTCATCAGCTTTTGACATCTACAACTAACCATTCTCTTATTTTCAAAGGTGTAATAATATTTGAACTTCTAAATTATTGGTCAGGTTTTGTTTACAATGTACTAGATAAGGAGTCTGGCTTTCAGAGTATGGTATTTAGAGGCATCTTGTTTCAGTGTACGTTTCGCAACAGTGGGTCAGAGTAAACCACCTTGGGGATGTTCAAACTTTAATTGCATGTTACATATAAACTTGTAATCCGATTTAAAAGATTATTTGTTTTACAGATTGCACTAAGCAGCGCAAACAAAAAGATTTTTGTGTCATGTGCCGTGCCTCTTGCTGTTACAAAGATATTTGGAATATAATTTTTCAAATGTAAATTTTTGCGCTCGATTTGTATAGTTCTTGGTAATAACTTGTTAATTTGAAGTTAAAATGTAGTTCTAGACACACGTCTCCCTGTTCTTGTAGCAGCTGCCAACCTAGCCTTTGTATGGGAGGTACCAAAATGGGCGTGGAAAAATCAAAGTTTTTCAGTAAATGATTGGCATTTGCCGTGATACATCCTAATACAAAAATTCATTCAGATTGGCTGAAATCATTCGTCAGTAGTTTATTGACGAGCATACTAGGTAGGGTACAGAAGCTCCAAATTCATTTGCATGGGTTACCTAAATATGTTGTAATACCGTAGGTAGACATATTATACTTATACATAGTTTGAATGGATATTTAATTTTCTACTAAGTTCTTATGTTTCGAACATTTCTTACACATTCTTGGGGAAAATACGAAAAAAGTGAAAAAATACTTTTTGAGAGATAGTTAAAGAAGTGAGAGATTTATTTTCCAAAAAAATCTCTTAAAAATTGAGCTCTCTTTACTAGGGATTTACCGTAGGATCAGAACTATTTTTCGCGGGTAGTTAATAACATTTCAGTCTAGAATTTTGATTTTAAAAAAGTATGGAAATCAACAAGAGTTACTTTCTCAAACTCAATAATTTAAAAGTTTGTTAAAAAGTCACCAATGTAAAAAACTTTTAAAATTCTATTTAATACCTTTGGCAAGGCCTTTGCTTTAGAAAAATTAAAAGTTTTTATATCTTTCTTCCAAAAACTGTACGAAACTATAGAAAGAGTGATGGTACCTTTTCGAACAAATCTCGTTTTTTCTCCGGTTGAAAAAATTTAACTTTGAGAATTTGTCGTTAAGTTTTTTCAACTTAAATTTTGTCTTGCTATTTTGACCGTGGTTTTAGAATTACATTTTGACTCAAAATGTCGAAAATATTCCCAAAAACTTAATAAAGACAGTGGAAAAATTTACATTTTGAACATTTGGTTTCAAATATTTTTGTAATTGCTGTTTGGTGAAATCTCATAAACAGAAAATATTTGAAATCGGGTTACAAGTTTAAAAGTTACTTGACATGAAAGTTTTATCATCACTAAAGTGGTATATTTTGGCACTCTTTAGCAAAAAGTACTCTGAAAGCCTGACTCCTCCTCTACAAATACCTACCATATTCTAAAACTATCTGTTCTAATATTATTATTTAGATGACTGTAATGAGCTCTTCTATACTTCAATTGACTATAGCATCTGCACCCTCTGTCAATTATATGTGACCTGCAGGTCAATTCTGTAATTCTCCTAGCTAAATCTCTAACTCTATCGCTAAAATGCTAAAAAAATTTCAAGGCAAATTTCTTAGAGATTTCTCTAAATCCGTATTCTGTAACTGCAATCTCTTAGCTAAATTTTCCTATTTTCGCCGTAGCTAATTTGCTCAACGTAGTCTATACTACTCACTCTGCTTTGATACAATGCTGAGAAAAAGAGACAAACATATTTCGCATACATTTGACACTTTATATTAGAGCTGCCAAGCTTCATATTTTGTTATCCTCAAAAACATAGAGAATTTTCCTTCATAAAATTGTAAAAAGATCTTGTAAATTGCTAATTTTTAAAGGTAAACTTGAAAGTTCTTGTCAAATTGTATTTAGGTTTTGCAACATACGTTTAGTATTTTGCCGAAAAACCACCAATTATTGATATCCCTCTAAAATTTTGCAAAACATGGCAGCTCTATAAAGGGTTAGTTTATTTTATGTAAAAAAGTAAACAAACAGTTTATAAAATTTGTGCTCCTCCATGTATTGAACTGAAATGAATTTCTGCTCCTTTGTTATTCTTTTGGTGGTTTCCTCCATTTTACTGCTGAAATTGCAATAATTTTAACAAATTTTTTTTCAATTTACAATTACTTACCTTTTAGCGGCTTCAATTTTTGCCAGCTAAAAATTCTTCATTTAAGAGACAATTAACAGCTGTTTATTGCGTACAGAATACAAAATAAGAGTATTTTAGAGATGAAGGTTAACGCTAAAATTACGGCGAATTCCATTTTTAAGAGATAGCTAAATTTAGATACACGTTACAGAATTGCATTTGATGCTAAAAATCTCTAAATTCATTTTAGAGTTTTTTAGCGATGGAGATTAAGCTTTAGCAACTTACAGAATCCAGCTGCTGGTCTACGAAAAGGGAGCTTACGTGCGAAAACTAGTTTCTCTGAAAAAGCTGTTAAAAGTAAGCAACTCGTTTCGTCAGTTTCTCATTATCTCGTTAATTGTTCTCCGCGCCGGACGTCCAGTAAGTGTTGTTGTTGGTCCAGTAAGTGTTGTTGTTGGTCGGAATATTATTATAGTTCATCGTGTAAGTTGCTAGTGTGGAACATTTAAAAAAGTAACACTGAAGAAGTGACGTTTACTGTTTCTGTTGATTATCGTCTTCGCATTTCGCATGAAATGAAACATGAGTGTTGATGAGGAGTTCAGTGCCGTATACGGACAATATTTCCATGAAAAGGATGATGAAAACGATGATGAAAACTATGAAGAGAGCGATGATGATGAAGACGAAGTATGTGTATCTCAGGCAGAAGATGATACCGAACAAGCTTTTGTTAACATGGACCTGTATGTTGTTGATGTAAAGGAGGAGGAGGTGGTAACAAAATTTCTGTCGAAAGATTGTTGTAATAATGAATGCCATACACTGATACCACGGGAAATGATCGAGAGTACGCGGAACAATTGTTTAGAGATGTCGAAAAATGAACTTGATTTAGTGATACTAAGTCACATCGAAGCTGGAATTATGAGTAACGAAAAGCTAGAAAGTGTATCCGCAAAGCTTGCTGGGCGGAAGAAATATGGACAGAAATATGGATCTTTGGAACGTCAGTGGTACATCTATCACAATCTTCGCAGTTTAGTTTCGAATATATCTAAAGTAGATGTTGTGGCTCCATTGCCGAAAGATTTGCCATCGAAGAAACGGAAGGCAAAAACTAGTGAAGATGTTCTCAAACCAGACGAGGAACCAGGTCCATCTTCCTCAGGATCAACACGTAAAAAGATCTCAAGGAAAACGACAACAAAGAAAAATACATAAACTACCCAGCATTATTATTTTTGGCCCATAATACGTTTTTCTACTGTAAAATCATGTCTTTATAGCTTATAATTCAATGTATTTTGTTCATTACCAATAAATTATATTTTGTCGTATTTTTCCTCTTCTTTCTCTACATTTTTAGTACACTTCTAAGCAAGTTAGGATTTTCTGCTTTTCACCACGTGCAAAAGCATCTCATCTTCCATCCGAATCAACCAAAAAGTGAAAATTGATTTTTTGACACCTAAGCCCCCTTTCCGTAGACCAGGTCACATATGTTTTCACCGTACCACAATTTTCGCCGAACAATTCAAATAGAACTATGGAATTTAATATAGGATCATCGTCGCCTAATGTGTAGATGCATTTGTGTCGATTTTTTTTGGATTATACCTGTTTAGTAGATCCCATCACAAGTTACTTCAAATAGTTGTTGTTTTGCAAACGTCATACTCGTAGCGAACCAACTGTTCAAATTTTTTAATATTGAATAATTCACTTCACTCTTAATAAAGTATGAGTTTGCTTTCAATTCAGAGTGTATTAGTCATTCTGATGGGTTTAGAAAATAAGGACATGACAACATATTTAGGTCATTTACTAACAGATATCATTAGTCATTGCAAAATAAAGTAATTCGAAAAATTTGAGTGGGTTTATTTAATTTAATAAATGGTCGCGTGTTCCTTTAAGATACCGAACCTGCTGAATTAAATGAAAAACAACACAACTGATATTAACTGAGAATGGTATCAAATACTGCAAAAATGTTTATCATAAATATCAAAGAACATCTTTTGTAATGGGATGTATGGTAATTTTTTAATGCCCCTAATATGAACAAATAAGGTACAAATTCATCCGGTTACTAAATAAAATATTACTGAATTGGATTGTAACAACTGACGAAGAGGAACAGCATTCAAGAAAATTTTATCAAATTTAAAGCCATTTAAAATTTCATTTCCATTTTAAAATTCTGCAATCGGTTACAAATTGCAAAAGATGCAGGCTGCTGAATATGGAATTTTTAGTGACTTCAAATAAGTGAGCCGGAGTGTTTGAACTAATTATCGTATTTATCAGTAATTGAATTTTGTTTTTTTGTGTCAGAAATTATAACAAGAAATAAAAATACGGCTTGATTTTTCTATACATAATGTATTATTGACACGTCAGTTGGAATTAAAGGTACATACTTCACTGCCGAGAAACTTATATGGTGCAATTTAAAAAAAATAAGTTTCAGTCGGGTGATCCGACTTAATCATACCCTCACCCTAAGTCATCCATTGCGTGGGAGTTCTGTTAAAAAACGCACATACTCAAAAGTGACATTTTCAATAGGAGATTGATGACATTTCGCTAAATATTATGGAATACCCAAATTAGTTAGTTTTTCTCCCAATATTTATATGCGAGGTACAAAAATGGGCATGGCAAGTTGTTGACAAAATTTTGATCAGTACCAACTTTTATTAATTGGAGATATGATTTATTGGAGATATCGAGTCGGCAACCCGGAAATACGCCCAACTTTTGTATGGGATGTACGAAACTGGGCGTGGCACAATAGTCAGGTATTAATTACACAGTAGCTTTTAGGAAAATATTGCCTAGTACCGAATTTTATTAAGATCGGTTGTTGTTTATGAGAATTATCTTGTGGATCAACCGCTCATCCGCCCAACTTTTATATGGGAGGTACCAGAATGGGTGTGACAAAACAGCTCATTTTCTATAGAAGAGCTTTATTTGGCTAAATACTGACTAGTACATACTTTCATAAAGATTGGTTTGGTTTTGCGGGACTTCGCATACCGAACAACCAGACGCCCAAACAACTTTCGTATGGGAGGTACCACAATGGACGTGGCAAAATCATCCTTGTTTTAATCGGTGATTAGTGTTTGATAACGTGAAGCCTTATACCTAATTTCATTAAGGTCGGAAGTGTTTCACACGACTTATCGGATTGACAATCCGGTCGAACACCCTGTTTTGTATGGGAGGTACCAGAATGGGCGTGACAATCTCGCCCATTTACTCCAGTTAAGTAGGCATTTACAGATTATTAACCGGTGTGAGAGTTGAAGCTAATCACATCTACCAGAAGAAAGGTTTGAAAGAAATATGATTTTGTGCTAAATGTGTCGATTTGTATGGGAGGTACCAGAAGGGGCGTGGTCAAAACGCCCATTTTCAATCCCAAACTCAATATTGGCAAATAATAGTCACTGACAAAGTTTCATTGTCATCTGTATAGAGTGTTGACCAGCCAGCCAGCCAGCCAGACAGACAGACCGACAGACAGACGGACATGGCTCAAACGTCTTAAAAAGTCCTAAAACGGATTTCGTCCAAAGATACTAAGGGTCTAATTTGGTTCCTTCTATGTGTTACATTTTTTTACGTATTAAATGATATATATCCCCATCCTATGGGGAGGGTATAAAGAAAATAAATGGTTTCCTTTACATCCCATGAAGGGACAGGGGAGAGTTTCTCACAATCACTGAGCTGTGCGCTTTCCAGTTTTCACTCACTGATTGGGACCTATAGATTTACACCGATTCCGAATGGTATTTTGAGAAGCTTTTTCATGGCTAAATACTTGATATTGTGGCCGTCACTATGCGAGGTGACCGCCGCCGAAAGAAATTTTTTTTTGAAGGTGGTCAGAGCAAGGATCGAACCCAGGATCTCATGTACAAGAGGCGCGCACACTATATATGGTGCCACATATGGTGCAACTTATCGGTTCCTAAATTGAATGTTAGTTTTCAAAGTTTGGAAATTTTACTTTCCAACTTGCACTTTAAGTGGAGGAAACTTCCACATATAAATTTATCTGCTTTGAAGCGCTTTAACTCTTCTCTCTTTCAGTTTTATTGCTTCTTTGCTGTCTACTATGCCTCGCCAGTCGCGGGCCGGCTGAAGCGGTTTTGCGTCACTTTAACTTTTAAGTGGAAGAAAGATAATAAGATGGAAAAAGAAAAAGAAAAACCAACAGACACTTTTTTAAAACAAAAAAAAATGTTGCGATATAAAAAGTTTGGTGTTCATGAAAATTTCATACTTCAGTTCATAGTTGGATGTTGTTGGTACAAAAGGTAATTCAGTAAAGCAAACTCCTGGCATAAATAGTTGTGAACTCCATGACGATTTCATCATCAGTTGCCCAACTACTCCAATGAACGATGCCCAAATACGCAGAGGGCTTTTTTCCTACACGGTTAAAAATGTTGGTGTAAATTTGAGTAAAATTTGACTTACATATAGAGTTACACCGAAATTGTATTAAATTTGAATACCAGCCAAATATTCAAATGTGATTTGAATAAAAATTGATATTCAAATTGAATGCTGAACCCATACTAGTTGCAAAGTCTACTTTGGATTCATTTTCAATCTTGTTTGTATTAATTTGTAATCTTTTTTGTATTAATTTTTAATCTTGTTTGAATTAAATTTTATTTCTTTCGAATTCATTTTTAATAGATTTTCCGACTAATTTTAAATCTAGTTTGTATTAAATTTTATTCCATTCGAATTAATTTTTAGTAGATTTTTGGATTTAGTTTTAATCTTGTTTGTATTAAATTTTATTCCTTACGAATTCATTTTTAATAGATTTTCCGACTAATTTTTAATCTAGTTTGTATTAAATTTTATTTAATTCGATTTCATTTTTAGTAGATTTTTGGATTAAGTTTTAATCTAGTTTGTATTCAATTTTATTCGATGCGAATTCATTTCAATAGATTTTTGGATTAGTTTTTAACCTAGTTTGTATTAAATTGCATTCCATCAAAATTTAATATAGAACCTTTATTAATTTTTCTTTACCTGTTACCTTTCTGAATCAAATAAAAAATCAAGAATTTCACAAATTATTGTATATATTTTTTATTTCCAATTCATTCGATAGATATAGTTATACATAAGTATACATTAGACAGTTCTTGTGTATACAAAAAAGATAATTTAAACATATATTGGTAATTAAGCCACCACTAACTTTTTTCATTTTATTCTTTTAACTTAAAATTATTTTAGTTTTATTTAGCTTGAAGAAATCAAAATAAGCAAAATTTTTACATCTTTCGTATACATTAGAGTGGACTTAAAAAATAAAATTTTTTGGTTATTGTTTCCTTTCTTATTATCACTTATTATTTAATTATTATATTTCAGTTCTTTTCCCTCAAATTTTGATTGACGATGCAAAAAAATTATTTCCAAAATTTGAGACAAATTGGTCAACGTTAAGAGGATTTCACACGGCCAAAATGGAAAAAACAAATGATGTATTTGAGTTCCAGTGTGGCAGGAGTTTTACTCGTCTTCAGGAGTTTTACTCCAATGACTTGAAAAAAAATCGCACATATTTTACCAACACTTATAAAAAACACTAATTTGACAATTGAAAAGTTTTACAAATTTTATTTATTTATTCAATAATTTATTCACTTACTTGGTGTCATAACACTTTCAGCATTTGATACATTTTCAAAAAATATACATCTTGTTACCGACGCGCTTTTAACGTTTATAAAAAAATTCGCACTTATTGCGTCCATATTAACACTTTTCTCTTTCACGTACATAAAGCAACTACGACAGATAAACAAACAGCTATCATTCTTGCATCGACAGGGTTGTATTAGAATACAAACATTATTCAATTGTAATACAGTGAGGCCTCAAATTTAATACGAAATTTACACCAAAAGTATTAAATTTACTGCAAAAGTATAAAATGTCATTTTAATATTAGAATTTATTAAAATTAAATACAGAATATATTCAAAAAATTTTTAATATATTGGGAAGTGTCAATTTTAATAAAAATTATATTCAAAATCGCTGTAATACATTGCTTGGATTAGAATTTACACCAAGATTTTTAACCGTGTACATGTTATTAACACACGTGCTATCTGGCATATGAGTCATCGCTTTCAAGGTGAGTTTTCATCACATTGCTGCAAATTTCTGAAGCTGAGTCTTAAGGCCGGTTGCATTTGAATACACTTTTGCATTACTGACTTGAGCAATATAATAGGGCTTAGAAAGATCCATCTATCCCAAAGACACAAATAAAATAATATTACAGCGGAGATAGAAAAGTCGAGGTAGCGTTGAACAAAATATTTTTTGATTTTTTTAAGCAAAAAATGCCATCATTTCTCAGCTGCATTATTTCGTAAAGTTGTAGCTCACAATATTATTGATAACTTTGTAAAATGTTCTAAGTATTAAAAGTGACATAAAAGATGCCAGTGTCATTAATGATTTGTTGCAAACTTATCTATTTTATTATGAGTTTTTGATCTATAGCTGTGACGTGGTCGAAAAAATTCTAATTTTCTTCTGTAAACTTGTGGATCGCAAGATTATTGAATGCCTTATAAGCTTGAAAGCTCTTTTTCAGTGAAATTGAATAAGATTTGACAGCATTGATCATTTCTTCCAACAAATTTCTTAGAAGTATTACAATGTTGCTCTATAAAGATACGAGTATTGATTGTATTTAGTCGATCAACTTACTCCGACAGTGGCTGAAATTGGTCGTCGATATTTCGCAGACATTTGTTTTGTGTGGAATCTTGACAAATTTTGCTTGAAGTGTTAAACTTGGTACAGGCTTTTATTTACATGAAAGTTATTTGCTTCCCTACTGAGATCCGGAAAACGTCAAACTGCTACCCTGTGCACTGCACGTTCAACGTTGGGACTCAAGGCATCGATGACAACTTTAACTATATATACAAAAACTCAATATGTAAGATTTCGTACTTAGGGAAAAATTATGTTCGAAATGCGACCCTAAGTATTTGTGTAATTAATATATGCAGTACCATGTACTTTTACTACTTACGAGTATCAAATATTCAATAAACTTTTCTTATTTCTGTAGCACAAACAAACGTGACGTTACTTGATAATATATTTATGATATCTATGTTACAACATCATCCAATATTAATTGTCCTGGCAACTATTTCAGCTAATGAAACACTGGATATCAATTTTATTGTAGAAAAAATGAAATCAATTTATGGAGTTGGAGAAAACAGTGATAGAAACAGATGATTTGTTTTTACTTCTTTCCCAGTTCCAGTTAATGAGTTGCTTTAATAGATTTAATAAATTCGCAGAATAAAAGGTTATGCATTTTAATAACATTATGACAAATGTTAGATCCGACCCAGAAGATATTAAAGGAATTTTGAAAATGTAATTTCCACCACTCGCCAATTTAATGTAAATTGAATGGTTATGGCAAAGTTTGGTTGTGGATGTTTTCGCACAAGTAGGAGTTTGGGCAATTTTCGTTTAGTTGAGATTTGTGTATGCCTTTAATGTGTAATGACATACCTAAATAGTTGTGGAGAAGGGAGATGATGATATGCCTTGGTGGACATTGAAATAGCTATATTCCCAACCATCCACCATAATAATCAATTTCACAGCATAGCTTTTGAAATATTTTCTATTAAAAAGTACTTTTTAATACAAAAATTACTTTTTCGTAGAAATTGATTTTGAGCCGAAAAATTATTAAAGAACGTAAAATTAATATTTTTATATTGAGAAGTTGTTGTACCCAGTTGGAAATTTCCTAAAGACATCATGTCAGAGTCCCTATTGACTTGCCGATCCGCTCCCATATAAAAAACATCATGACACCACCTGATATTTTCATACATTTGGTAAAAAGTCAGCAGGAATTTTCCGCAGTTTGTCAGTAGTGGCGATTACCTTATGACATGTATACAAGTCGTCCTTAAGTCACAATTAATCAGAGAGTCAGTTGGCCACGACCTCTCCAAATCTGGTGTCCTTGTGTCATTTCCTATATATGTATATAATTATTATATTAGAGTCTTTGAGATGGATGACCTCTAATTTAAAAAAACCTGAAATAAATATTATATTGAAAATATAAATATACAGGGTGATTCAGGAAGTTCCGGAAAAATGTCTCCAGCGTATTCCTTGGCTCATTTCATGAAGAAAAGTCCACTAGGACCAAGTCCGAAAATGCAAGGGTGCGAAATGGCAGCGGGTTCAAAATATTCGGATTGGTGGTCGAAGGGTAGTAGGGTAAAGTTGACAACTGCTGAGCCAGAGGTCGGATTTTTATGTTTGTGGTCTTGTTGGAAAGGTCTATCTTTCAACAGAAAAAAAACATAAGTTACCTGCCATCCGGCTGAGCAAATTGAGGTTCTATGAATTTTTTTATATTTTTTTTCCGAAAGCTCTGTATCTCGGCGATTTGACTTTTTTCTACTAGACCTTTCCAACAAGCCCAAAAACAAAAAAACCGACCTCCGACCCTCCGACCCTTAAATTTTCGGACATGGTCCTAGTGGACTTTTCTTCATGAAATGAGCCAAGAAATACGCTGGAGAAATATATGGATAATAAGAAATGGGTACATTCATGTCCATATACTCATATGTACATATAATTCCCTGAAAATGTGCATATTCTTGAAAAAAGTTTTCAAATATTTTTGAAATTATTTCTGAAAATGTATGACATACAATTGAAATATAAATTTTTCAGTATTATGTTTTCTGAATATCTTGAAATTTTATACGCATGACTTGCTGTTGACAAAAGGTAAAGACTTCCTCTATCGATATTCAGCATTGGCATTAGTGAGAGTCAGTCATGCCACAATGCTGACGAGTCAATAGGAAAGTCTTACATAAATTGTCAGCCCGTTCTAATTTTATGTCACAAAAGGCAAAACTAGTGACATGTGAACATGTCTGTTATAAAGTGTCAGCACCTGCTGTTATTGTCCTAAGGAAATTCTACTGACAATATCTTCAAGACAAATTTTCCAACTGGGTAGTTAAAATATATAACGATTATTGTAAATGTAATTCTTTTTATTGCGACTTCATATTGTATGACATTGGGATTAATTAGTTGTTACTACTTTATTAATACTCTGTGTGTATTATCTTATATTTAGTATCAGTCTATAAACGTAAGTAGCATAAAATTAGAACCACTACAATTCTGTATTTGAAAGCGATCCCAATGCGGTCTTTAAAACTAAATTAAAAATGTGACTATAATTTGAACAGAAACCACGTAATAAACATTTTACCTGGAATTCCTTTGCGATATGTGTAATTACATCGGCATCATATTACATGATTTTCATAGTCTATGGCTATGGCAGATACAGCTGCCAATGCCACATTATTGATCATAAGGACATTTCCGGTGGAACGTCACATAGCCATTTCACTCCTAGGTTAGTAGTTCCATGTGGTAGAGCTGGATTTGTATTGAAACTGAAATAAACTTTAGTATAAATGTTTTCAGCTCGAAATTCTGTAAACTATTTTGTTTGGTTTGGAATGCCATCGATGCAAGACCAAACCGTATTCCGTGTGCAATGATCTTGGATAGTATTTGGAAATTGCTTTACTATGCTACGATAGAGAAAAGTAAATCAGCAAGAGCAAACACCAAATGCGAAAAAAAGAAACGAAGTAGTATGATTACAAGCCTAGTCACATTATTCAAACTTTGCCAATGCTGCTTTCGACTGCGAAAACTACTAAGAAGATAAACAAAAGCAACGCGAGTACAAACAATATCCGACAGCTTGCAGTAACAGCAGTTCTGTGAAAACCTATTGCTTCGCTTGACCGCGTATAAACACCCAACCAATTGATTTCCTTTGTCATGTGTTTTTGAATCAAAGGATGTGTACTGAAGATTGAACAGTACGAGAATTTGAAACTTTTTTATACGGGGGTACTAGTAGTCCCCTAGCGGCCGATGCATTTTTCATTCCAAGTGCAAAAACATTATTTGCTGACCCAATATGGAGCTCACAAATTGAAAAATATATCTACAAAATTGACAGAGTAATTTTTTGCACAATAGCATTTTGTGATCTTGATCAAGCATATTTTTCGCGTACTTCTCAATTTTTATTTAATTTTCGCAAACTGATTTGTCTGGTTGTACGGCCGGCCAGTTAATGGATACAATAATTCCCGTATTTTTTCATTAGATTTTTGTTGCACGAAACCTGCACAACTTTAACGGGTCCCATCGACTCCTAAGCAATAGAACTGCAGAAACTCGGAGGTGAACAATGTTATTTAATAATGATTTGCCACCAATTTGAGTTTTCTGCATAACCACAAATTTGAAAGATACTTGGTCATAAGTTATCAGTTACTTTTTGTACAGAAATGTTACAATGAAAATGGCGTTGATTTCAGTTTGTTCGCAAATGACAGCGCATTCGAAATATACAAATATTACGTTATAGTTTGACTTGAAATGCAAAAATAGTGGAACTCAGATTAAATTTATTTTGACCAGAATATGACCGAAAGCTTTCGTAACTGATCAGGCAGTCAAATCCCTAACTAGACATTCCATTTCGAACCATCCGTATAGAAATGTACATATCCCTCATTACTAGTAACTCCTTAGATCGAGGAAAACTGTTGCGAGAAGTATGGGATCTCCAATCGAATAGCACTGCTCCCACCCCCGCCGTATATATCCAGTGAAAAATTTTCGGGTAAAGTCTACATGTTCTGTCGGTGCCTTTAATAAATATGGAGGGCTATACCAGCCATTTTCATCTATTTTGGCTCGACCTTAAGCTTGCTTGACTGTGTTTAAATTCGTACGACCTTCACCTAACATCCCTACATCGAATACCCGTTCAATTCTTGACAACCAATTCAAACTTGCATCCCATATTTATAAAAGTGCATTGAGGTAATTGAGGTCCTTATATGACATTGATGCGATAATTTTTGAAACCTTAACTTCGTACGAACATATTTATATTTTACACAGATTAAGGAAATTTTAAAGTATTTCGCTTTTGTGTGAATAGTGACCATCGTTCACTGGGCTGCACTTTTTGAACAGGTGTTGCAGTCTCATGCCAACTATACATCTGCAACCAAATCAATGCAGTTTTCGTAACAGCTGCAGATGTCACAGATATATTTTTATACATCTATGTAAACTGGACATTGCTCAGTCCATCGCTTATAATTTTCGGGGACATCCGCCAGTTGAGAAATTGCTTCAAGTCTGTAAAAACTTCTTACATTCATGGTGTATATCCTTTTCGGGGTTTTGTATTTTACCTACTGCCAGATAATATAGTGCAGACATCCCTCATGAATATACTAATGGTCTGTGTCTGTGCCTAGCCCGGATTCTCAAATTCCTTTTTGTTTTTATTCATCGTAATGTGGGTTTACCCGCCTTCTAAGGACTGATGAATATTACAATTTGTTTCCCAATATTTGTTTGTTGCTTTAATTTTGTTCATGAGAATATTATTTAGAAATTATTTTTAAAATGTACTTTGTTTGTATTCTCCCAAAAGTATTTTCACTCCAATTATGATATATTGTTTTTTATTTATTTTTAAAATATTTTTTATATTAAAATTGTTTAGGTTTTGCCCAATACAGTATGTTAAAGAATTGAGTCTTTGTGGAATCGGATAGTATTCCTATTTTGTCACAATTATCGTGATTGAAGCCCATTAAAATATTATTTACAGTATTGCCTTTGCGAAATTGTGGTGACATATGAGTCTATTTTCATGTTGTTGACCAATTTGTTAACAGAACACGCCACTAACCTAAAAGTAAAAATCATAAAGGATGAACTGCTGTAGTTGATTTTCATCTCGGGTCAATGAAAAAGTCCAAAACTTACCAAAATGTAATTTTGATATTGGTTTATTATGAGAGATGTAATTGCAACCACCTATATACATACGAAGAAAATTAAAAAAACCTAATAATAAACGGAACTAAAGCTCATTCCATTTCTTACTTCAAAAATGAAGTAATGCAGTACAAATATTCTGATAAATGAAAAGGGGGCTGAAATTACCCGTATAAAAAACAAGAAGGGATACTGTTTCCGTAGAGACCTACATGAAATTTTTAAAATTCACCAAAAAAAGTTGCAGAAAAACAATCTGTGGTGTGTATGAACGGCAGATTAAGGGCGAGTTTCACACTCTCCATTTAAAAGCTCAATTTAAAAGCTTTCAGAAAATGTTCATATTAAATGACAAGCTTGGGGTATTTAAAGTACATTTAAATGGAGAATTTTCAACTGTGAAACTGGCCATAAATAAAGATGTTCAAAAAATATCATAAAATATTTTAAAAACCCAGTTCAGGTACAGAATTATGTTTGAAACATCATTTGCCGATATCTAAATATAATTTTTAAACAAAACTGATTTCTATAATGAAGTGGATGGCAACAAATTACATCAACCTTTATTTTTAATTAGATAAAGATAATTTTGAAATATTGTGTAATTGAATTCTATTAATACAATCCGCATTTGGCTGCTATTATAGCGTTCGTGTCTAATTCCTACGTCCTATTACACTGAATCCACTTGAAGTATCCAAAATTAATTTAATGATGTTTGCATATATATTTTTATAAAACCGATTTACGTATCATCCCATACCAGTGGAATGTACGCACAATTTTGCTGGCTTGTCAAGAATTTATTATTTGACACACACATCATGCACAGTATCCAATGGCAGACAAACACGTGCAAGTGAAAAATTCCTGTAAGAGAAGTCAAGCTGTTTTGAATGACAATAAAACAGTTTGACAGGAATCCACTACGTTAAGTGCAGGAGGGCTAAGTAACCGGATAAATTTGGGCACATAATGACCTGAGTTTCATGATGGACAACATGAGGGAGTTTGATGACACAATGACCTCGTAGTTCGAGGAGAATGAGTGTAAGCGAATTGAAAAAAAAAACTGTTTTTAAATTGCATTTTGTTGAAATATATGAGTTATGTGCTACAAATTGGTATTGAATTGAGCGAATACAACAAATTTCTTTTATTTCTATTCATATTACGACCAAATTCTGAAATAAATTCAAATCGTATCAAGACTCAAATTAGTCCAGCGACTTTAGGCGAGAATTTGTTGGTACTGAAACACTAATGCATACTCTGTAAACATGATACTCTATGAGCAGAATAAATACAGGTCAAAAATTCTACCCATTGTCAGATGTTTCCATTCGGAAGTGTCCTGAAAAGTGGGGGTAACTAAATCTGTATTCTTAAGAGTCGAGATAGCTGAAGTGTGAGAGAGCCAACTTTCCAGGTCCAAATGTGGATACAAGGTTGTCGTCATCTTAAATCCCAAACTACTACCAACAAACTTCGACAATTGTGCGACAAAAGTGCCGGGTTTCAAAATTTCTACGCCCACCGTCTTGGTTGACGAACTTCGAATTTTTATCGAACAATTTTTTTCTTTAGTTTGATTGAAATTATGTTACCTCAGTTGTCATTTTAGTTGAGGATATAAAACGTGTTTTTTTATATTTTCAAATATTATCTCTGTACTCATGTGGCCGTCGGTGGTGCAATGGTTAGTGTGCGCGGCTCTTGTACATGAGATCCTGGGTTCGAACCCTGCTCTGACCACCTTAAAATTTCTTTCGGCGGCGGTCACCTTGCATAGTGACGGCGACACTATCGAGTATCTAGCCATGAAAAAGCTTCTCAAATTACCGTTCGGAATCGGTGTAAAACTGTAGGTCCCAATCAGTGAGTGAAAACTGGAAAGCGCACAGCTCAGTGATTGTGAGAAGTTCTCCCCAGTCCCTTCATGGGATGTAATGGGAAACCATTTATTTTTATTTTATCTCTGTACTCATATTCTTCGTAAATTATCCACGATTGTTCTTGAAAATTTCAAAAAAATATTAGCAAAAATTAGTTTCGACTACAAATACTTTTACACATGAAATCTCACAAAAAATTGATGCTAAATCGACATTATTTGTTAATATTGTTCGTTCGTTTTCATGACAATTATCATCTGCTTCAATTTGATTTTTTGTCTAAAAGAGAACAAATCCGTATTAAGCTGCATGGGAGGTATTTTGAGGTTTATGCTTCAGGTATGGGTAAAGAAATTCATGGTATTCCTACAACACGTTTAACAAGTGTTCACAAAGTAAAGCAAACATGTTGAAGAATGTATCACATGTCAAAGTGATTGTCCTTTTTCATTTTGCTCATGTTGTACAAATACAGATGTTGTTTACGGTTACGGTCGGGTTTGTTTATTGCTATGACAATTTGAAGTATATTAGCTTTGTTCCGGTACGTCCGTAGTATTTTCACCATTTCTACAAATTTTGAAAGAAGATTTTTTGAGACATTAGTCAAACAAAAATCGTAATATAATCACAAATATTAAGAACGGGAAGTGAGTTGCTAAGTGTACTGTTGTCACTAGCTAAAGAACGTCAATGTGCAAATAAAACTAATACCCTGATGTTCAAACAGTTCAAAGGCTCAGTAGAGGAAATGGTTTCGCCTCGTTCTAGCCATAAGAGAGCTCTGTCTTTCTGTTAAACTCTTTCAGTACGTACAATTTAAAATTTTAAAAATTTCTTAAGCAGCGCAGACCGTAGTTGAAACATAAATATAGTCTGGCATTGCTGCCAGGTGTTGCAAACATTGTATAAATTGTAATTTCATCATTTCCCTTATGGGAATTTAAATTGTAATTTTAAAAAGCACCATGCAACCGTGTTTGATACTTTTACCCTTTGACTTTATATTATACTGGACTTTATATTTATATTATACTGAAAAATCCCATGTAATACCGACAAAGACATGTAGAGTTGGGAGTTCATGAAATGTATAGTTGTTTCAGTCAGACCAGGAATAACCCTCACCAACTTAGACTACTCATTCGATATGGCGATTATGTTCGCCATTGTTATATTGAAGTTATTGTCTTTATAGTTAACAATTATTATTTTATGTAACAATCATGTTAGTTTGGAATATGCGTTTGAGCATGTCTAGATTGTTCAGTCGCTTTAATAAAAAGTTTTTGAACTTAATATGTCAAACCCAAGCTCCTTAATTAATCAAGTTCAACCACTCGTCAACGAGTTCGACTCAACTCTCTTTAACTTTACTCCAACTGAGAATTCTGTCAATCTCTGGTTTTCAAACGAACAATTCAACGATTTTGTGTTATTACACTTAAGATACGAACCATTTCATTTGCAATGTAATCGATATCTTGAATACTAAGAATTGTTGAAAGTTCTCAGCTGTGAACAGTCTGTGTGTTGTAACTTTCAAAACTAAACGAATTCTATCCAATATACCATCATACTTACCAAATGTCTGACTCCAAACATACCTTTCTTCGGCCACAGTAGTGCACTCACTTGAAATGTTGAATTTTCTGAATTTAATTTTTTTTTGTTTTTATTTACATTTCCACTCAGTTCTGAAGCATATACAAGCTGGCGCAAAAGTAATCCTCCTATCAGAAAATGCTATAAATTTTGCGATTGGCCCCTAATGTCAGTTCTGTTCTGTTGACATTTGTGTAGTAAACACATGCGAAATACACGTTAATAAACAATGTTACGCTACACTGCTCCAGAACGCGGAATATTGCTGACTATTTATTTGACCAATAATCGGTCGGTGACTTTGGCACAACGTGAATTTCGTCACAGATTTCCTGGCCGTCCAACGCCTACTGGTGAAACACTGCGACGTTTAGCCGCTCGCCTCGAAGAGACTGGCACAACACGAGATGCTGCCAGGCGTGGCAGACCCCAGATTAGCCGTTCTGCAGAGAATATTGCTGCTGTAGCCGAGGATGTCATGGATGCGCCGTCGACATCGACCAGACGACGTGCCACGCAAATGGCTATCAGTCGACGGTCTTTACAGCGAATTTTGGTACAAGATTTGAAGATGTTTCCGTACAAAGTCCAGACGGGGCATCAGCTGTTAGCTGCTGACCGCCAATCGCGTCTAACATACGCTCAAGCCATCCTTAATCACCACCAAGAGGAAGATGGTTTTTCATCAAAAATAATCATGAGTGATGAGGCCCATTTCCATCTTAGCGGGTACGTAAGTAAGCAAAATCTACGCTTCTGGGGCACTGAAAATCCGCGTGTAACCCACGAAGAGCCATTACACCCGCTCAAAGTCACTGTATGGTGTGCTGTTTTCGCTGGAGGAGTCATCGGACCTTTTTTCTTCGAAGACGTCGCGGGCCAAACGGTTACTGTGAATGGAGAGCGCTACAGAGCAATGATCAACGAGTTCTTTTTGCCGCAACTTGATGAACTGGGATTGGAAAACATGTGGTTCCAACAGGACGGTGCAACGGCACACACTGCACGTGCCACAACCGATGTGATGAAGGATGCATTTCCCGGGCGCCTAATCTCCCGTTTTGGCGATTTGCACTGGCCAGCAAGATCGCCTGATTTGACTGCTCCAGACTTCTTTTTGTGGGGCTTTTTGAAGTCGCGGGTTTATGTCAACAAGCCTCAGACTCTTGCAGCAGTTTTGGCCAAAGTGATGGAAAATGCCATAAAAAGGGCTCAAATGACAATCAACTGTGGCGGCGGCCATTTACATGACATCATATTCTCGACTTGATGTAAAAAAATTAAAAGACCAAATAAAAATAATCCACAAGAAGAATCAAAGTTTTTCATTTTTTTTTAAATTACAGCCAAAAAACATCGGAAGTTTACTTTTGCGCCACCTTGTATATAGTTTTGTTTTATATATATTTAATTAATGAATGAGTGAAAGGCAAAAGTCTTATTTTGAAAATATTTTCCACATAAAGAATATTGAAGTGAAATAACAAATTACTGCTTATGAAATTTATATTCAGTTCGGCTAAACATCGCCCTAGTCTTTCCAAATTAATTTATATTCTGTGGGTTAGCTTTTACTGCAATGCTCTCAACAAATTGTATTTTTTTATTACAACTCCACTATTGCACAATGATACAAGGAATCTCCGTATTTTCGCGCAGGAAGTAAGCAATTTTTTTTACTTGAAATGCACTGCTTAATATTTTGTTTTTATTGCTCATTCATTCAGCCGAGAACTACGAAGTTATTACATTCGGCACAATTGTACGTTAGTTTTGTGTTGTTAGTAGTTATACAAGCTGTAAACGACAATGTAGCGATTCCATATTTATACCCTTCACCATGGGATGGGAGAAGATTCACTTATTTATTCCGTTTGTAACACCTGGACTATTTAAATTATTTATTGTATGTATATATTTATGTATGTTTAGTTATTTAAAATTGTGATGTTTTTAATTCACTCTTACATTATAGAGATGGTTCATAAAACTTTAGATCTAGAATATTTGTATTAGTTTAATTTAGGGGTACAAATAATACAGTGGAAGGAAACTTTCTTTAAAAACCTTCGTTAGGAAAATTTATGTTTTAACTGCAAGCTAAGATATTAAAATCTGGTAATAATTTGTTTTTCTTAATATTATCTATTGTACAGGGTTGATAGTAGTGAATTCTCTCTATTACCACAAGATGTTTCGAACTTTAGAGTATTTATGTACATTCTGTTAGAAATGAGTTCAACACTGCCGAGCTGGTGTAGTCTAGTAGTACTAAAGTGTGACGCGTAAGTTAATTTTATTTTGCCAGATTTGATATTTCTTGATATATATTTTTGCACATTTTTCCCAAACAGGGCACGCATATGTCGCAATTGATTGAAATTGATCTATGGATTACATGACATAGTAATTTGATTGTGATATTAACATTTTCCATACTGTGCGCAATATGATCATTAATGGCCATACAAATATTCAAAAATATACCTAAATATCTAAATGAATTAGACCAGTTAATTTCCCTGTTATTCAGTGTAAGATTTGTTGCAGGAATATAGCAAGACTTTGTTTTTTTTTCGTAACTGAAAATACGACTGAAATAACGAGAATGTTTAAAACGTGGGCAACAAAAAACACAAATCAACAATTGAAAGGCAGTGAAACCAACAACAATGGCAGGTCTTAATTGTCGTCAACATGTCGTTGTGTTCGATTACCAATATATAATTAGCAACAAACTAAAATATTTGCAGAATCAAGTACACTTCCACCGGCGAGTGCTATGGATCTGTTCATTGCATTTCTGTTGACCACCAAAGATTTGTCATAAAATTTGAAATTTTTGAATTTTTTCAATGGTGGCAATATTTGATAGCAAAAATTTGTATTAAAGGCAAACATAGGTTCAGCGACAATTGTAGACAATGATAAGGACAACAGCCTCAGGACCTCTCAGAAGTAGTTGAACAAACAACCAAATCCCTACGGACAGGAAAGAGGGAAGGAAAAGAAGGAACCAGCGGAGTTCAAGCCTGGACGTTCATGCTCTGACTAAATACTTTCGTTGGTCGCTATGGGACTCAAACGACGTGGTTTGACGAGCATAAATAGAAAAACATTTTCAAAATTTTGACGGATAATTTTTTTCACTCGAGCATTTTTATTCATTTTCTTCCTAATTTTTCAATTGAATTTGAAATTTACTGTATTTTGTATTTTGCATGAACATACTATCGAAGATATACAATAGATATAATTAAAGGGTAATTAGCGGAAAAATCTGAAAAAATGTGCTGCTTGACGAGGACTTTAAAATGCCACATTGAAAAAAAATTTTTCTGTCAAAATTTTTAAAATATATTTTTTCAATTATGCTAATCACGACGCGTCGTTTGAGCCCCATATTGACCAGACACCCTTCTGTTCAAAAATTCGATATATAAAGTTCCTTACGAATAAAAGGAAGCCAATCTTTCACCCCATCTTGCCCACACGTTATTTATTCCACATAAGAACGAAGTAGTTAATGCAAGAGCAGCGTTCGACGTTCAGTGGAATGTGTACGAACACCTACATGGCATCGACTACATCGACGATATGTACGTTATGGTCCATAAAATTGATGACATTAATGCCAAGTTGCAAAAGGCTCTTCGAAAATGCTTCGAAATGTGGGACTGAGATTGATAGTTAAGACGACAAAGTGAGTATTCCTATTGCACGGAATACTCTCCTAACAGTTGGTGGTTCCATCATTGAAGACATGGACTCAATTAGCTATTTGAGGTGCAAGATAACCAAAGATGTAACTGATATAAAGTTTGAAGTCTCTACAGTTATTCGGTTGTATGATAGAGATGATATATCGTTTTCTGAGGCAAAAAGATGTCTGGCAATAAACGAATAACAGCCCTATCGAATTGGACACATGTATGTATATATAGTGTGCCATAATATCCCATGAAGGGATTGAGGAGAGCTTCTCACAATCAGTGAGATGTACGCTTCCTAGTTTTGAACTCACTAATTGGGACCTACAGTTTTACACCGGTTCCGAACGGTATTTTGAGAAGTTTTTTCATGGCTAAACACTCGATAGTGTCGCCGTCACTAAGAGAGGTGACCGTCGTCGAAGGAAATGCAAGGTGGTCAAAGCAGGGATCGAACCCACGTTCTCATGCACAAGAGCCCGCGCACACTACCATTGCACCCCCGACGCGTCGGCCATAAGTATTTATGTATGCACGCATGAGAACAATGATTGAGATCGGTCGTATACCTAGGCGCCTAATTATATGTAGGTATTTGCCCAACATCATATGGTGCTAGAGCCACAATAGTGTATGGTAGGCCAGGATGATCACCAAATACATGGAAACTTTGCCGGGAAAAGGAGAAACCAACTCAACCACTATAGAATCAAATGGTATGACTTGCCAGAGGCAAAAGTTGACTTCCTATGTTCTTCGTGTACAGTTTATTTAAACTCTGTGTTTTTATAGTTTGAATAAATAAAGGACATAATCAGATATTGTATTTTTTGTCAAAACCCTGAATCTAGATATATGCAATTTAGGAAACTGTTCCAAATTGAAAAATGAAGGGAGTGAAAATATCTAGTGTGTAGTCGTAAATCTGGGTAATCAATGTCAAATGTCAAAATTAAAATGTCGGTACCTTACAAACTTGCAGCCTGTTCCTTAATCTCGAACAAAAGCTTTTCTTCATGTTCTAATCGAAAGAATCTTGATTTGGGTTCAACATTTCTCTGTCATTTCAAGTCAAATGAAAAGATACAATTTTCAATATTAATTTTGGTTCATCTGTTTCGAATGTACTGTAATTTGTCATCAAACATAGAGTCAGTTGAACGAATGCGAATGTATGGCTTTGTTCACTTAGCGTTTCGCTAGAGATCGGAGGACAGGCCATTACTGTAGTGGTTTTTAATTTTTTTTGGTGCTATTTCATCGTCTATTTATGATTTGAATATGTAATTTTAAAAACCTTCATAAGCACAGATGATACAAATAGGAATGGCAGAAGTAAAACAATAAGCATGAATCATTTATGATTAAAATGGCCTTGTACAAAATTGTGTGCAAATCCTTGAACAGTACGATTGATGAACAAGTGACAGCTAAATCTATGAGTATCTGTTGAAGTAACATTACACCAGCATTACACAGAGTATCAGGAAGTGTGAATCAAATCTGGTGGGGGAAAAATTTAATATTCTCAAATAAGACATTTTTATGTAATCTGGAACCAAATTCAATTCCTTATTTGCCACAGCCCACAAATAACACATATATTTTGAGTTGATTCGAAAATGTATATCTGAACTTTGTTTAACACACTTTGTCCCACATACCTTCTTTAATTTCCAAGTCGGCCCATAATGAATCCTTTAATAAATTTCCCTCATTATCATTGAAATAATCAATGATATGTATTTTTGTATTACAATTAAATATGTATGTATGTGTAATAGAATATTTCAATGTTTATCGTTTCAAATAATCTTTCCCCATTTAAATTGTCCAGCCATTATAGATTGGTTCTGACACAATGGCTGTTGGAGTCAGACTGCGCCCATTTGTGGTCAGCGTCTTTTTGGGTACAATTGGAAAGGGATCGGCTGTATGTCAGCGATCCAGTGATAGAAATTAAAGCACAGCTGACGATTCCATATCCATTCTACTGCGTTGACATATGATGTCTTAGGAATTTGTTTGGTTTATATAAGCAATGTGAGAATTGTTTGCTTTAGACAAATGAAAAAAAAGCTAAAGATGTAATGTTTGCTTGGCACAAAGGCGTAGAGAATATACAGATGTGTCGAGCGCCAAAGAAATATTTACAATTAGTTACCTAATTATTAGATAGTATTGAACAAATTAGCGACATAATAACATGAACAAGTACCCAGAATAATTTTGCAGACATATAGATTTTTGCTTTTCGTTTTATTTGTTGTGGAAACTCTGTTTACCCAGTTTCACTTGTGAGCAATATGTCTATTTATCATCTGATGTCAACACCACCCTTGGCAGTTTGTTGTGATTGCCACTTTCTTCATGTTCTCTTTATATGTGGGAAATAACATGTGAATAATTGCTGAAAGTCGGTTTGAAGTAAGAAAAGTCTGCTAAATATAATAGATAATGTCAATAATTATCCCTGATGAATAAGGTTGATTATTTTAAACATCATTGGAATGGGTGAACATGTTCTTGTTACATTTTAAACTGCTATACATATATCATGGCATCTTGCAACTATATGTAAAAATGGAAATTAGACTGGCTTGCTCCAGGGATTTGTGTTTATTCTACAGTGCATTGGCTTTAATTAGTCGGCACAAAGCCGATATTTGCCAGGTAACATGTATTCACTAGTATTTTTACAGGACTGTTGCAACTGCATTTGTGTTGGGAGCGAGGTTAGGTTAATCTTTGGACTTTTGGGCCCTAGGTCGACTTTTGTGTTTCATACTTGAGCTAACCGATCACACGGAACCCCATTAGTTTCGATCCTAGGCTGGCGACCAGCGTTATACTAGTAGCTTGGCGTGCCCACGTGTACGAAATTGTTCCTAACAAAAGAAATTCTACTTTATTGAAACAATTTACTTAGTCATCCCGCCAGACAATCTTCAACAGAATTCCCATCTTGAAGACTTCGTAAAAAACTCTGCAAACTAAATGTCTTGCGATATTTAGTCGCAGCATTCAATTTGCGTAATTGCGAAGAAGAAGGCTTCGGGAGTGGTTATTGGGCACGACTACTGTACAGGCAGCTTACTTATTACTTATTATGCCAGCAATAGCCGCACCGTATGGTATGGACTTTGGAATCGAGTAACCAGTAGAAGACGAACAACTGAAACCGATCGGGAATCGTTTGTGTCTAGTCTTACACTGTCATGTAAGTATAGAACTGGAAAGCGCATTGAACAGAGATTGCGGATTAAAGATATCGAATTCCTCTAATAATTTTGCGGGTCATTTCGCTTGATTTAAACCTTAAACCAAATTAACTAAGTAACACTCCACAGCAAGAACACCCTGTATGCTCAAACATCGCGTACTTTTAATTTTTGTTTTCAAATGTTAGTACTTTCATAAAGGGTTTTTCAACAGAGACGCTACAAAAGTAAATCGATAGGGTCAACAAACTACGCCTAATTTTTTCCCGCTCTTTTGACATTTCTCTTCAGTAAGGTTTGTCATTTCATCATGGAAAGATATACGGGCCAACAACGAGTCGAAATTATTAAAATTTACTACCGAAATTTGGAGTCAGTGGCCTCAACTTTAAGAGCGCTACGTCCAATTTATGGTCGTCATAATTGTCCTATCAGATCAACAATTGAGCGTCTAGTGGAAAAATTTGAATCCACAGGCACGGTACAAAATGTTCCCGTACCAGTGTGAGAAAGAAGTGCCCGTAGTGTCGAGAATATTGCTGCCGCTGAGGCTTCAGTTCAAGAAAGCCCAAATGTGTCTCTCACACTTCGTTCTCAAGCGTTGGGCATCTCTGTGACGTCGTTGTGGCGAATTTTGCGAAAAGATCTTGGCCTACATCCTTACAAGATCAAATTGATGCAAGAACTGAAACTAAGCGTCCTATGTTCGTGAATTGGGCTGAGCAACAACTTGAAAATGATTCGGATTTTCATCGGAAAATCATTTTCAGCGATGAGGCTCATTTCTGGCTGAATGGCTTCGTCAATAAGCAAAATATGCGTTATTGGTCAGACAGCAATCCGCACGTAATCCATGAGTCATCATTGCATCCCGAAAAAATTACAGTTTGATGCGGTTTATGGGCCGGCGGCGTCATTAGGCCGTACTTCTTCCGTGATGATCAAGACCGGCACTTTACTCTGAATGCGAATCGCTACCGTTCAATGATAACCGAATATTTTTGGCCCCAATTGGATAATATGGACTTGGAGGACATGTGGTTCCAACAGGAGGGCGCCACAAGCCACACAGCGAATGCCGCAATCAATTTATTAGAAACCAAGTTTGGTGAACGTGTTGTCTCACGAAATGGCCTAGTCGATTGGCGGCCTCGGTCGTGCGATTTGACGCCGTTAGATTATTTCCTGTGGGGCTACGTCAAGTCTATGGTCTATGCCAACAAGCCAGCGACGATTGACGAACTTCGTACGAATATCGAACGTGAAATTGCAGCAGTATCGGCCGATTTATGCTTGAAAACCGTCAAAAATTGGGTTCAGCGTCTGGACTTCTGCAAGCGTGCCCGTGGTGGCCATGCAAAAGAAATCGAGTTCCATACATAATGGCATCGAACGTACTTTCACAGGAATAAAGAATTTCATTGGTATTTAACACCGGTTTTGTTTTATTTAAAAAAACTTTTGTAGCGCTCTTATTGAAAAACCCGATATGAATGAATGACGGTACCACATATTCAGCACAAAAGTTTACACATTTAGTTGTAGAACATTACGTATCTATGTACTGGATACATGTGCAAAGCGGATTATGGGTTTAAAAACACTGGTCTGCAATAAGTTCGTAGGTAGACTATTAAATGTTTATTCTACATATGTCGGATCTACAAAAATTAAGCAAGTCTGCCCAGCCTTCTAGAAGTGTAAAGGAGAACTACTGAGTAATGCCCGGACAGTAAAAACATCAATAAAATATAAAGTGTTATTATTTCCAAATCAAGTAATATCCACTCCGAGATTCGTTATATAGAATAATTCATTGTCAAAATGCATTTCTTCGAACTAAACTCTAATATCGCCTTTTTGTCACTCATTGTAGATTCTTGTTGTACTTTTTATGCCAATTTCCTGTTACTTTGTTATATAATACGGCGTAAGAGTTGGCAGCTTTGTCAGTGTTTTGTGGTAAACTTTTTTTCTGCTAATGGTTTTAATGTTTGGGATGTTTTTAATTATTTCCTTAATGATGCGATTTAGTCCTTTACATTTGAGAGTGTGTAAGTTGCAAGGGATATTCATTCTGTCCCTCACATTCTGCTAGGGATAATAATTTGCTTTTCTCTACCATTTTGTTAATATTTTAGTGTAATTAACTTAAACGTTCCCTTTTTGTGACCTGATATAATCTGCTGCAATTTACGCTTTAGGCAACTTGTGATTTTTCATAATTTTTGGGATGAATATATATTTGTTTTAGACGAATGTCAAGTAAAATAATTTTAAAAGTTTGTAGTTCCACTGGATTCAGCATACAACACTGACGCTAAAAACGAGAACAATTTAGATATCAAAATTCATTTATATGAAAGATTATTTATGAGTGAACTTATATTGCGGCACTCAGTTTAAATATTGGAAAATTCTTGTACCAAAAGATCTATCTTTGCTTTGTGTACATTTGAGTATGATGTTTGCCAAATTCTATTGAAAGCTACAGAAAAATACAAGCAGTATTAGCAGTATTTTTTTTTGAAACACAAATTTTTTCCCAATTATGGTTTCACAAATTGTGTAGTGAGATACTTGTTGCGAAAGATTATTTAAATTCCGGTAGAATAAATTTCATAGACCACACGTTACAGTCAGACATCCGGAACAAGCCATCTAAAAAATATATTTATTTGCTTTTATTGATCTATTCGGAACTGCTCTACCCTATGCTTCGTCTATCCTACAAATGAGATTTGCTTCTTGGTATGCTCTTAGCAATGGTTATAGAAATAACATAGATGGTAAAATATAAGTAGTGGATTTGAAAGTCAAGGGAAATTTGCTCGATGGCGCAGGAATGACGGATATATTTAGTTTTCAAATTCAAATAACAGAATCGAAATAAATTTTCGTTGAATGTACTTCGGCGAGTATATGAAAACACATTAAACAACCCTAATTCTTCCACTTACCTATCGTTCGATTCACTATATTCTCTACCAGTACTCAAACTTCCAACTCGAAAGCTCATGGAAAACACCTATTCATTGATATGTGCACTTTGTCCTCGCTAAGCTAACTGTTCTACATTTGTGTGTCGGAAGCTAATGGATTTTAAGCGGCTTCAGCTAAAATCGCCTAAAAGTGTGGAAAAGTGGTTTTCCTTGGACCGGAAACTTTTGACAGCCACTGGAGTATTTTGAGTTCTCATAGAAGGCGACTATTAAATGGCATAACAAGCAACAGCAAATCGTTTTGTGACTTTCATAGATTTCCGGTACCAACAGAACATCTGTTGCCACACAAAGTGGTCGAAAAATTAGTTTCAGCCGATAATATTTCGACAAGTTCCTACGGAGAATTGCTGCAAACTGGTCGAATTAATTATTCTAGAGGGATATATAAAACGTGCATATAAAGCCAAAAAGAGATGAGAAATTTGTGAAAATGCAGTATTTCTTTGTTCTACTCACACCCCAAAAAAGGTTCAAATTTAACGAAGAGAATGTGTGCGGTCGGTGGTGCAATGGTAAGTGTGCGCGACTCTTGTACATGAGAATGTGGGTTCGATTCCTGCTCAGACCACCTTACATTTCTTTCGACGACGGTCAGCTCGCTTTTAGTGATGACGACACTATCGAGTACTTAGCCTTGATAAAGCTTCTCAAAATACTGTTCGGAACCGGTGTAAAACTGTAGGTCCCAATCAGCGAGTTTAAAACTGAAAAGCGCACATCTCACTGATTGGGAGAAGCTTTCCCCAATCCCTTCATGGAATGTTATGGGACACCATGTTTTATGTTGAATAGTAAATCTTGTTAATATTACCTTAAACGATGGCAACATTACTTTTCCAAAACGAAAGAACAATAAGTGAAATATTTCAGGATAATAGTTATTTAAAATAATTCTATTCAATTTAGTGTCAATTCAGTCATCAATTATAGGGGTCAAAATTGACTACACGTTTTCCACTTTATACTGAAATCGATTTTGACACCGGTTAATAGAAATGTTCTCATGACCAAATAGATTTTCGGTGGAAAAAACTGTTGAATACATGAAAAACTTTCATCGTTTCGTAAGGTGGACACTGTGTAATCGTTTAAGAGGAACCATATAATAAAGATAAGGATGACCTGTAAAAGTCAGTTGGTTGATTTTGGCAAAACCAGCCCATCGGCGATTTGCAATTTTACCTTCAACCAGGATTCGTAGTGCAGGCACCAATTATGTAAATTCATCATAATGTTACACAACTATTCTATTCGATTCCAACTGTGAAGTTCATTTGAAAATGTATATAAAGTGTATCATCTCTGCCTATAAATATAAAGGGTCCGCCATCTAACGTTTTTTTTTCAACTAGTGCTTATTTCGTGAATGGTAACACTTAGGTCATGTCTGATTTGACAGATAATTAGTTTCATCCTTCCGCTGAACGAATATGGTTCTGTATACGCTTGAACAACGCTGGGAAATATTGCGACATTACTTTGAAAATCATGGTAATGTTGCAGAATGTGTGCGAAAATTGCGTACGGATTTTGGAAGAAGAGAAGCACCGTCAGCTCCGTATGTTCGTTATCTTGTGAAAAAGTTAAAGAAACTGGCATCCTCATCGATAAACCAAAGCGTGGAAAGCCAAAAATAAAAAATAAAAAGAGCGTGAAAAGTCGACAAGCCAGAGACAATTGACGCTTTAAAGGACAATATTCGTGACGCCATTGGTGAAATACAGCTGCACACAATCGATAATGTGCTTAAAAATTGGACCGATCGTGTAGGCTACTGCATGGCCAGCCGAGGCAGCCATTTGAATGAAACTATTTTCCATTATTAACCGGAAGGATTGTACTTTCACATAAAAAAGAAATTTGAGAAAATATTCAGTAGTTTTTTTTTATAGCATTTTCAAAAAAACCGCCAACCGTTATAAAATATTTGTCATTCATCACTACTTGTTGTATAAGTGCTGGCTTCCTTAGATATTGCTTATACACCCAGGTGGTCGTGTTGTATAAAATGCAAATTATAAAATTAAATCGCAACCGGATCCCAGAATACAATAAACATTTGACAGTTTTATGACAAAAATAAAGATGTTTTGTATAATTAGGAGCAAATGGGGGAAGCAGGGAATGCATACGCAGCTCTCGCTTCTGCATTCCTATGCATGTATCATTCAGTCATTATGGAGAAATTTATGAATGTTCATCATTGAAATGCTCTAAATTATTTCCGCCTATGTTGTATAGCCAATTCATGGAGAGGATAATTAAGATAAATAAGATAATTATTTCATTTAATTTGATATTCAAACGCTTCAGAGATTGAGCTCCTCCCAGGTTTAACTATAATTCAAAATGCGACTCAATTGAATATCTGTGTATTTTACGTTTCAACAAGTAGTAGTAGCTTTGAGAACCTTTTTCGTGCCTAATAGCTTGACTATGCAGAGTATCGCTGGAAAAAGGATGTGCCAGGACATGGTTTGAAATTTTTTTGATATTCCGTTGGACACACCTTAAAAAACCATTCCTATAATACTAATATTGTATACATTGTCCTTAGTTAAAGCACAAAAATATTCGAAAACTAAAAAAATACCTTTATTAAAACTGGTCCAGCTCACAGGATTTTCACACTAGATACGAAATATTTTGGGAATCATCATACAACAAACCAAGGTACATTTTGAGGGTTGGACAAAATTAACTTTGTTTGATGAGTCTGTCTAATATGTATTAATTAAATTTAATTATTAAATTGTACAGCGAATTAATGACCCTAATACATCCTAATTGGTTCCATTTCTTTATAGAATATTATAAAAATAAAGATATCGAAAGACCTAAGAATCTGACAAAGTAACTCTGTCAAATGATGTATCGTTATTGACCAAATGTACAGTGATGCAAATATAACAACAATGTTCTGTATACCCAGTGCATTCACCGCACCAGTCAACCTCATATGACTTAAGATCCTTAAAACATTTTTCCATTCTATCTGTACGTCTGATAATCAACAAAAATTTCGGTATTTTGATTTACTTTGTGCCAGCAATCCATCCGTTTTAGTCACTGCAACCAGTGGATGGCGACCATCCTATCAAAGCACAACAGTCATGGTACACTACTTCTCCTCCTCTCTTTGCTGTATTATTGTTACTTAGATTCGTCTGTGTTTGGGAACTTGTCAATTATGCGACTTTACAGAACTGCTACAGGATTTAAAACTGAGGATTAGTTAGTACTTTAAGTTGAAACAATAACTAAAAATAGTTATTATTTTTCGACAAGCCAATGTCTTTGACTATAAAAACACTTAACTAAATTGTTTGTTTTCTCACTATTAGAAACAGCAAGAAAAAATAGAAAAAGGTTGGTAGGTCATTGACCCGAGAGATATTTTTTTCTATATTATTTATCAATTGTGATTGAATGGGAAGGCATAAGAGTTTGTCAGCACTTACTTATATTAGAATCTCCATCAAGACACATAATTTTCAACTGAACTTTAGTGTACAAATTTAAATAAATGAAATTAAATACCTAAAATTTTATTTACGCGTGGGGGTACCAGGATACGTTAACACGAGACATATACATCATGTTGTATATTATCACCCAGCAGCGGTCTTATCATGGCTGTCGTGATCGAAAGAGTTTTAGCGAAATATTGACTATTTGGATGCTAACATTCGCTATTGCTATCAAATGTGCGAAATGTTACTCGATATGTTTGCTGTTGTCCAGGAGTCAATTGTATATAGTTTTTTGATGACCAGATGCACACACAAAATGTAAATTTATTCCGGGTCCTATTTGTGAGTTTTATATATTTTGCGAGTTTGTATATTATATGCATTAACAAAACAATGTTCATGTACTTCACAATTTCTGCCAATGGTAAACATCGGCAGAGGAACTTATCAGAGATGCGACAAGATGTATATGTTGTGACGTTTTTTCTTCAGAAACTTCGTCTGCATTGTTAAATTCTTTCACGATGCATCGAGGGTGTATTCACTGGGAAGAAATGTACATAAATAAGTATGCTCATCGAACAACTATACTCGAAATTTCGATCGATAAAATGGATAGCCACCCAAATTAAGGCATTTGTATTACAACAGTAACCATAACACACAGTCTGTTGTTAGTGGTTGTTCTTACTTATGTAGGTCGCCGACATTAAATGAGTATAATGGCTTTGAATTAGTGCAAAATCTCTAAAAGTCAAATTGTTAGCTTTCGTATTTTGTTAAATATTAATCTATAAACGGAAAATTAATGCCACTTCTGACAAACCCAGTCAATTGATTCTAAATTTTGGTCTATTCGTCTGTCGTTCATCACCTATAAATGCATTTGAAATAATAATATGGGCACTTCCTTTCAAATTTTAAATTGTGCTGATTTATAATTCTAAAACATGAACGAAATAACAACAATGTTTGTCACATATGGAACATATTGTTTTATTTTTCTAAATTTGCATGTGAATCGCTGAATATTGACACATCGGGGGATGTGTTTCATCCCAAAACATCGGTACAAGAAGCTACTTCAAAACTACATCCGATAGTATATCTGTTATCTAGAGTTTTATCATGTCCATCGAATTTACAGGTTGGTGGTGGTGTCAGCATTCAATTGGCCCCTGTCAATGATGAGTGTCAGTAATACATGTTGCAAATGTCGCTACGAATTAAGAGGATGACAACCAACCAACTGCCATGGAAGTAATATATGTACGTTTTGGACTAATTTATGTTCGTTGAATATCTTCCTTTCAAAAGCTGTTGGAACATCGAGTTTTGTCAATACTATTACGTCATACAGGTATACAAAAACATTTGAACGCATGCATTTATAATACAGTTGCATTCTGTTCACGAAATATTGGGTGCCAGTGTTCTGCCCTGCAGATTTAAGGATTTTCTCCGTGTTGTTTCCTAACTCGTTATGGTTTTCATGAATGTCGTTATGGTGTATTTCGCGCAACTGCTGCTAGTGAAGTATTGAAGATTTTCTGTTGGACAAAGGATTTAGTAATTTCAATGCTTGAGATTATTTTTTTACACTTAAGGTGGCTCTTATTTTTGCAAACTGCGTCAGCTGCATTTCTGAAGAACCCGGATATGAAATACATGCAAACAAGCCATGGAGCGGTGTGCCCCTCAATAACGCGGTACAACGAAGAAGACGAGTCCTGACTGGAAATTATTATGAACATTGGGTCTAGGTCATCTCAAGTGATGCACGGAAAATCATTTCATACTCTCAAGGACTCTGTCTGATGCGGCATTTGGGGGCAAAATATGATTGGCCCATATATTTATGATGGCGCTACACTTTTGTGAGCACTATAGAAATATGTTAAGCGTGTTTTTGGTGTCCAATTGCAAAGAATTTGATTTAGAGAATACGTGGTTCCAATGGGACGGAGCGATTCACTGGTGGCTTAATTTCTCGTTTTGATGATTTGAATTGACATCCAGATTGCACCGATTTGACTGATCTCGGTTATGAGGCAAAAAATGGCAATTCAAGTGGTTGAGGTAATATGAAAAGTGATTGAAAATTGTATACACAGTGCACCCAAATCTGCATCAATTCTGGTGATGGCCACTTGGCAGTTATTATAGGGTTTTTCTATAGCAACATAACAATGTTGTCTATGTATATCTATACTAATACACTTAATTCTGTTTTTACGCGAATTTGATTTAACGCGATTCCAAAAGAATATTGCATTCTCTTTTTACGCGATTTGATTTGATATAACGCGATCTGTATTTTTATCCGAAAAACGTATGCTTTTACCGGATTTGGAGGATTTTAAAGTAAATACGTAGTTGGCAACACTATTGTGATGCAACAAACCGTGTGGTACGAACAATTTTCTACAATCAAAGCAGGGGATTTCCCTTTTGTGTTTCAAATAAGTTCTGGTGAATGTATAGTATATGACTGCAGTCAACTTTAAACGTTGAAGGTGAAAATATATATTAACAAATCAAATAATACACAGAATATAGAAAATATTTATTCTCATATAAATGTTTCTGAATTCAATAAACGGTAATTAATGCATACATATTCGTCTATGCATCAGGTTAACTAATCAGAATTTAGAGTGTCCGGTACAAAACAAACCAAAAGAAAATCTATTTCTTTGGAAGACAAAATCAAAGTTTTAGATCGTCTAGCGGCTGGAGAAGGTGCCACTTCAGTAGAAAAAAGTTTTAGTTGAAAGAATCAATCATAAGAACGATAATAAATTAAGAATCTATTAGACAATCTGTGATTGCTGAAACAAAATTAAATGTTCATACATCATCATACACAAGAGACATTGTAAAAGAGAAAATGGAGAAGGCTCTTGTAATATGGATCGAGGATAGGTCACAAAAACGTATACAAGTTGACGGAAATACCATAAAATAGATGGCGTTAAGATTCTATAACCATATAAAAGATAAGGAACCGCAACCATTAGTCCAGAAAGATAAGAAATTTGAATTTTCTGTTAGTACTGGTTGCATGACAGGTTTTTTGCAAAGACACGCACTTTATAATATTAAAATTAAGGGCGAAATAGCATCTGCTGATGAGCCGGCAGCTAAAGAATTTCCTGCAAAACTGGATGAAATAATTGACGATGGTGGTTATACTCCGGACCGGGAATGGAATGCGGATGAAACAGGCCTTTCTGGAAATGAATGCCGAGTCGAACATATGTAGCAAAAACCCAGAAAACCGCTAGTGGGTTTAAAGTAGCCAAAGATCGTGTGACATTTTTATTCCGCTCCCACGCTTCAGGCAATCGGATGTTAATACCCGTGCTTGTAAATCGAGCTCTAACACCACGGCCTATTAAAGGCGTAAATGTGGACACATTACCCGTTCACTGGGCAGCTAATAAAAAGGCCTGGGTAACAACTGAGCTTTTTACCGAATGGTTTCTGAAATATTTTGTACCGGAAATTCGGCGCTATATGAGTGATAAAGGTCTGGATTTTAAAGTTCTGTTGATTATAGACAACGCAGCAGGTCATCCACATTTAGAGCATCCAAATGTCCAAATATGTTTTCTGCCTCCAAATACAACATCGTTAATACAGCCGCTGGATCAAGGAATTATTGCCACTTTGAAAATCTACTATGTGAAGCAAACACTCAGGTAAATTTTAGATGAATTAATAAATGATGAAAATTTAAAAGTCACAGACGCGTGGAAGAGGTTTTTTATTAACGACTGTATCAAACATGCTGGAATAGCGCTATCAGAATTAAAGGAATCAACATTAAACGCATGTTGGAGAGCAGTCTGGCCAGAAAGCGTTAAAATCAATAGCCCAGTTCCTTCTAATGCGGTTATTCCAACATCATAACCCTATCTTATGATGTAGGTGGAGAAGGCTTTGATGATTTATCGTCTGCAGATATCGACGAATTACTATTGCCAGATAAGGCACGTAGAGATGATGAAATCATTGATTTTGCGCTTGAGATATCCGATGCCAAAGAAATTAGTGACAATGACGAAGAGGTTCCTACCTTCACTGCATCCCTAGTTAAAGAAGGACTCCAAATGGCAGCGAAATTGGGCGATCATTTTCGCAAGCATGATCCTAATGAGGAGGGAGCCGCGAAATTTCAACGTGAGGTTAAATTATTAATGGGCAATTATCGTGAATTACATAACAGTCTTATCAAAACTGGAAGTCAACGATTGATAACAGAATTTGTGGCTAAAACCACTGAATCGACGCCACCCATTGAGCATGACTTTGAAAATGTTTCCAGCGATGAAAGTGATGTTGGAGTCAATCGTAAACGAATGCGTTTATCAGAAAGTGATACTGATTAAAAATGTTTTATGAATTTTATCACTTGCTTTTCTAACTGCACTGTGTTTTCTATTATTTTTAGTTATTTTTTGTTAAAACAAAATATGTGTATTGAGCAACATGAATTTGAATTATATTTTATTTATCTTATTTCAAGTATTTCAAATACTTTCACCAGTATAACGCTGCGTTATCACTGAGTGATATAGGTTATTTTTATTTCCCCCCCCCCCCTCTACAAAAGTTCATGACGAAGTCTGGAAGCTTTGCTAGTATTTAAATAAAACACAGAGTAATTGAGAAATTTATTACAGAGGTTGTCAGTATATTACATTTAATTATGGAATTATATTTCTTTCGTATGACCACGGCATGAACGTTTGCAGCAATCGATTCTTTGCAGACAATTTTCCACCGCTCTTCCACACATAAATATATGCCGGAAAGTTGGCAGTTTTGAGTTCGATATTGTTCCTGAGCTCCTCTAACATTTTGTGAATAAATTTTTGCTGACCTAAAGCTCACATTTTGATTTCGAGAAAGCCATTCAGCCAGAATTGGGCTTAATCGCTGACGATGATTTTTCGATGATATTCATTATTTTCTTCAAATATAAAGGTACGACTACCGACTGAGAATTTTTTAATAATTTCCAAACTTTGCTCGTTCGTGAACTTTCACCACGATAGAAACGTACACATTAACCAATGTTTCAACATTGCCAGATCATAAAACAAAATTTTAGAGTGCGTTCACATCAAAATACAACATTGTTATTTTCCTACTGAAAACCCTTTTGTTTTCTTCCCTTCCCAAGGAATACATTATTGGTGCATATAAACCTTCTTCATAAACGGAATTGAAATGTCTTCTTTACAAAGGTGGTTATTGCTTTAGGGATGATTTTTTAATTTATTCGGCCTTTTTATTGGTACTGTTTTATTCTATTTTTTAAGCTCAAGACTATTCCATAACTCTATAAGTAGAGATATAGTCTTTTGAAAAAGGAGATTTTTTGCAAATGCATCCTCATGATTCCCGGAAAATCGTCTGGCTGTTTCAAATCTCGCCACGGATCTTCATCAGCGATTTTTTGGAATGCTGCTTTTTATAAATTCATCAAACTAAATGCAAACGAAAACTCAATTTAGTAAATCCGATGATTACTTGTGTGCCACCTTGAATTGACCTCTTAGTATTCGTAAAGTAACTAACATTGAGTGATATCAGTTGTTTTGTTGCACTTAACGCCTTATCTATCAATTGACCTTCACCATCACCCATATTCATGTCATCTCAGCCCCAAATAATGATGATATCGCTATCAGTCTGTTGTGTGTTATTTCATAAAGTGTTTTATTTTTGCTTGTTTCGTCCTCGTTTATTTTTACCCTAGCTACCTATTTCCATGGCAATTGATGGAAGGACATTTACCATTGTCCACTTAATAATTCGTTACATTCTGTTTTGTTTATACTCGTGTGTGATGGAATATGAACAACCGGTAAGCGTCTGCCCAAATATGTGACTTTTGTTTTGCTTTAGTAAATGTCAATACTGCTCAACAAATATTTCCGAAATTTAGATTAAAACTTAAATAATAGTTACGGACATAACACAGTAAATAATTTTTCGGGTTTAGTACCCTACATCATACAATGGGCACGTACTCTCTATAAAAGATAACAGATATTGAAGTGAAAAAGTAACTTAATATAATCAGTGGACAGTGTGCTTTATGTCGTTACTACAGTCACTGGTGTGACCAACTATTTTACACCGATTGCGAAGAAGTATGCTATAAAAACATCATTACACGCTGAAAAATCTGTCGTTTTTTATTGTAAGGATGCAAATATAAGGTGTGTATGGAGTTTTTCGCATATATAGTATATTGTGGTTAATGTTTAAAATGTTATAATGTATGTGTTTGCGATCCAAATATATCAGTGTTTGTGATACAAATACAGCTATCTTTGTTGCACTGTTTATGCTCTCTCAAAAGCAAGAGAATAAAAGTGGGACAGCGATATATTAATCACAGTCTACCTTGAAAGTGTGTATCTTTATACTTGCATTATTCTTTCAGTCACGGTTTTATAAATATTCCAGAATGTGTGTGCAAATTGGAGATGAAGTGAGTGTTTCTTATTTTGTCTCATGTATTTCATTTTCGATTCATAAACTCAGTCGTCAATGTTTCATCGGACAGAGGATATCAAAAGCGCTTGGTCGGGTAAGAAAGTATGCTGCGGAAAAAAAATTATATTAGTTGAAAATATTTGTGATCAGTGAAAACAGAATTAACAAAGGCGTGGACGGTTAAAGAATTTGTAATGTTGGTTTGGGTTTTGTGTATGTGCTTGAAAAACTATGTGCTATGTGAGGAACGATTTTGGGGAAAGACACTGAAAAGAGCAACAACGTGAAGCCCTTTGTCTGCCCTAGCCTTCACTGAGAAAATCGAAGACGCAGACCGTTTGTGAAATTTAATAAAGCACAAGCATTTAAACCATGCTTGGCTTGCCTGAACTAGCTTTGTGTTCCAAGACATAGTGATTATCATGTTTGATACTGCTCCAGCGCCTGTCGAATTTTGAAACCCTCTGAAAAGAAAATCGTGGGAGAGAACAAAGAAATGGGAGACAAAAGAGTTAAAATTTTTAAATTATGTATTACTTGGATATAAATGTAGATTCATAATGATAAAAATTATTTTTTAAAACAATATATACATATATGTATATTGAAAAAAAAAAAATATTATTTTCTAAATATTATTATGTTTGGGAGGAAATATGCACATGTTTCCACGTAAGTGTATGTATGTTTGGGGTGAAGCACGCATATGTTTCCACACAAAGGCATACATTTTTGTTAAACAAAATTCCAGTTTCCAGTTTTGAAATAATTGTTTTTCAGCTAAAACAGTTTTTGGCGAGAAATTCACAGGTTTTTTTTTTAAATATATATGTGATGACACTTTACATAAACAACTTGATTTCCTATAAAATTTTATGGAACGATTAGGAGGAGCTTCTCTCAACCTGTGTGTTGTGTATTTCTTTTAGATTCACTTATCAAGGTATACACTTTTACACCTATTTTGTATAAGGGAAGGACGAACTATAATGTTGGGACCAACTATATGTTGGAAATCAGAATTTATCCTATTGGATGCAAATTGGAGATCAACTTTTATGGAGGGATGTACCGGGAAGTTGTTGCTTTCAAAGAAGTTTGTATGGTACACTACTTATATATAAAGGATATCTAAAGGGGTTTTCAATAAGGACTTGACAATTTTTTTTAAATAAAACGCAAACCATTTGAGATATTTCTAAAATTTTATGATTGATTTGAAATACAATCATAACATTTATGAATGGAACTCGACTTCGTCCATATGGTCACCTCGGACACGTCGGCAGCGGTCGATTCGTTGGGCCCAATTTTCGATGACTCGGTCACACATTTCGGGCGTAACGGCCGCTATTTCGAGTTCAATGTTGGCTCTGAGTTCTTTCAACATCGCCGGCTTGTTGGCGTAGACCACTGATTTGACGTAGCCCCAAAGGAATAAGTCTAGAGGCGTTAAATCGCATGAACGAGGTGGCCAATTCACTGGTCCATTTCTTGAGATAACACGCTCACCAAACTTAGTCTTCAATAAATCGATTTAGCGTGTGCTGTGTGGCTTGTGACACCGGCCTGTTGAAACAACATTTCGTCCAAGTTCATGTTTCCCAATTCGGGCCAAAAATAATCGGTAATAATCGTTAACGATCGTTATTGTCGTCGAAAAAATATGGCCCAATGACGCCGCCAGCATGCAAACCGCACCAATCAGTTATTTTTTGTAGATGAAGTGGTGATTCCAAACCAAACCAATAACGCATATTTTGCTTATTGACGAACCCATTGAGCCAAAAGTGAGCTTCGTCACTGCAGATAATTTTCCGATGAAATTCATCATCTTGGCGCATCTTCTCCAGAGCCCAATCGGAGAAGGTATCGCGTCAAATGGTCCATCGGCTTCAATTCTTGAGTCACCTTGACCTTGTATGGGTCGCAAAAATCGCGATAAAATTCTATTGGAAAACCCATTACATACTTATGAGATTAGTCTTCGTAGTCATGCCAGTGAGTGTGCTTAACTGAATTGTCTGTTATTTCCAACAAAAAACCAACCATTTTTCAATTAGGAAAATTGTCCTGACCTTGTAACCTTGTGGTATGAATTTATCATATATTAACTAAAAACTAACAAAATCGGTCATAAAATTGTAATTGAAATAAAAGTAACTAAAAATGTGACTCTGTTATATGGATTAAAACTCACCTCAAAGCACTGCAACAATGCGAGAACGCATGAGGAAAAGAAAAACATGGTGGAAAAAATCTGTATTTTCTTCTTGTTGCAATTATAGGCCTTTCTGTTTATTGTGATACTTAGGGATCTTCGATCGATACTAATTCGCACATGTGAATTGCAGAATTGAGTATGTATATATACGATTAATGGTATCAATTCAGGTACAGTAGTTAGGCATCTGGTGATGAACTTGTCACGGAGTTCGAAACTAGTCATGCCAGTGAGTGTGTGTTGAACTGAATTATCTATTATTTCCAACAAAAACCAACCATTTCTCAATTTCACATAAGTAAATTTCCCAGTTTTTGATGTGTTAACATCTATACGCGCGCCTCTAGGGCAGTAAACTATAAATTTAATACATACACAAGTGTTAGGTTTGTAAGAGTAAATAATCGTTTGTTTGTTCGTTGCTTGGCAGTCGGTATTGAAAGTGATTATTGGGCGATTTTCATATAATTTTCCCACGCGATTTTCTCCGGAAATTTATAGCCGATTTTATTAATTTTTGGATTAAAAAGCTAGTGAGGGTTTCGACGAAGAGTTTATTCCAATAATTAAGACGATCCGATATCAGCGAGCCGAGATTGAAGTGTTTTAATTTGGAGTAATATTAAAAAAGTATTTTATGTTGATCTTCGGTTATATCGTACGAATATAACAATGTATGTATGTATGTACGAGTGTCTGTTGCTTTGCATTCTTTGACTTTTGTGGGAATAAAACAAAAAGTATTGAGCAAGAAAATAATGACACATGTGCTTGCACTGGGTCTTTAAATAATTTTAAGTATTAATATTATTTAACTGTAACGTCATCATATGATTGAACGCTGTTTTTTATTTTCCAATGTAACATTTACGAATGTGTTCATAGAAATCGAACAGGTACCGTGTAGCAAAAAGGTGTTAACACATCGCTCGTGAGTTCGAACACTCATTGGATTTTTTATTGGTCTATATCACAGAACAAAAATCCAGTAAACTATAAATGAACCAGGAATTAGTGTTGGTAGGTGCATTTGTATATCATGTCTTTGCTTATTATCTGAACTAGAAGACAACATATTCAAACTACAGTATTTTGTCATATTAAATTGTATGTGCAAAAATACCATGGAATCGATTCCGGTATAAATCTTGCGCTTTGGTTTTAAGAACAAATGGCGAAATAGTTTCATAATGTAATTCTATGTCGCTCGCTTATAATTATTTGATATAATTAATTATGTTGCGTTCGTACATAATACTAATACCGGTACACACGTCATTTATGATTAACTCATTTTGGCGTCGCAAATTATCACTGGCATGAATACCATATGTGTGAGAGTATGTAAATGGTGTGTATGACTTCCTATAAAGTCGTAGAGATACAAACATATACATACATATCATCAGAGAAAGAAAATTATATTCACATGAAATATATCTAATTAAAAACCAACAACAAACCACAGCAGGAAATTAATTTTCAACAATTTTGCACTGTAACATATTGCTCATAGCGTGTGTGTGTGTAAGTGCCAAACAGCAACACATCGGGGGAAACATGGCTTTGGCCAGGCATGTATTTCCAGTTTATAGACCTTCGGCTACATTCAATTTTTCATTCAAAACAAACATGTTGAGAATTGCAGGCCCGCTAGAAATATGCCACTTTTGAGCCTTAAAACAAATATTATCTATAAACATGTGGCTTTTGTATCTGGTGATGTATATCCTTGAAACTTATTTCAATGGTAAATTACATTTTTATTTGCCTATTTAATCCAATCGTGTGATAGATTTCTTTCGACTACAAAATGTCAATGTTAAAATGCAAATTCTTATTTTTGTTTATTTATTTATAATCTTAGTAAAGAAAAGCTAACACAATTGTTGTCAATTTGTACTTCTGGGTCTATATTAACATGAAAAAAGGTATGAGCTTAAAATTAGGCACCAAATTTCAACAATTTTTGTACAAAAACTTTCCTAAATTAATACAATTGTACTGAAATAAAAGAAAATTGTACTTAGTTCTCGAACTTTAGTTCACAAGTTGCAGAAAATAAATTGTATAGACGAAAGTTTTCAAAGACCATATTGGTACTCTTAATGGTAAAATGGCTTTCCCCGTTTTATTTTAATTAAATTCATATCCCACCCTATTTATAGAATACACAATTTTCAGATTGTCAACTTTTGCTTAAAAACAATAACCAAGGACCTTTTGTATCCACACTGAAAGAATAACGATTCGTCGCATGGATGAAACATTTTCGTTAATATTTTTACGTTGCTATAATGAAAAGTATCGTGTATCCGGCAATTTGGTAGTCGCTGCCAACGAAAAATTGCATACATGATTTCTTTGAAAATTTTTGATTTCGTTGCTGCAATAACTTAATTTTCGTTCCTGTAACAATTTTATTTAATTTCAATTTTGTAGAAAAATGGGTTGAAAATTAAAAAAAAAAATAGTAAAGCATGATATTTAAAATACGCACATTTGGTTTATCTCTTACTTTTTATAGTTTATTTTTATTATTTATGCATGTATGTTGGAGTTTTGCCAACATTTATAGTTGACGAAACAATTTCGTTATTGTAAGGAAACTAATTTTTATGAAAGTAAAAGAGAAAATCAGTCGAAAAAATGAGGGCGTGGTGGGTCACGTACACATCTTAACTCAGTTCCTTTGCAACAACCGAAAGTGGTAGACATATTTCTCCGCCGGAATAATTTAAATACATTTATGAAAAAAGGCTAATTAGTTATACTTAGTAATAATCTTTTATTGTGAAAAACAAATTGTGTGAACTTATGTGTTTGCTGTAATCGTTTGTGTAAATTGAAAGCAAAGAAAGTGACGCATCGAAAGCAGAAAGCAGAAAAGCCTTTACAGTTATGGTACAAAATCAAATGAGCAATGACTTGTCAGTGCCTAATGTCAAGAACTTGGTTAAGGATATGCTTACATACCATATGTATGTATGGATATTAAGTCGCTTCTATTTGTGTGGACCAAAAAAATCAAGTTGCTAATGCTATGGGGAACATTATTTTTTTTTTTACAAATATTTCAGTTTTACCTGTAAGCATTCCTGAGCTAGACCAATTACAGAGCACATCTAAAGTGGTGGGTTTATGGTATGAATAATATATTATATATATTGACCATAAATAACACAATGATGGCAGTTCTGAAACTTCTCGTGGAATGAATTTTAAAATTATTATTTTTATGCTCCAAATATTTTTATTGAATTTTGGTAGGTATTTTCATCAGATTTTTTTGTAATGTTAAATGTCTCAATTGTTATCCGATAGATTGCATTTTCGATGTGAGCGGTCCTGTTTTAATTGGTAACCTGTAGAGCCCTTGTTGCCATATTACGGACATTATTGGATATGCCAAAATTTTCACTTGTGGCGCGTGAATGGGTTACTGTAAACATGAGGAGAACGATTTACAAAAAAATATTTGACAGACGCTTAATATCATATTATCCCTTATGATAAAAATTGGAAACACACATCTTCTATGTAATAACACCCTGTACATGAGTCATAACAGAACATTTGAAGAGGCATATGTATGAAAAATTCCCATAAAAAGTGTTATATCGGGCATGGACGATATTTAGCAAATGTTATTCCATTTTGCTTTGAGCCATTTTTTATGCCACCATGCCACTTGCCCTCTAGCATTATATTTATATCATCCAGACGTATAAAAATACACGGATTTCACGGTAACGATCTATAATATTGGGCATTATATTTCATGCGGACAAGGGAAAAGAGGAATGAGTTGCTATAATATATTGATAAGCTTAGCTGTATCACTGAAAATCGCGGCATCTAGTGTAACTAAAACAATTTATTAGTCTGGCTCACATTAGTACACACTGTTGCCTTAACATTGTACCTTTAACTTTTTAATAATGATTTACTTTTTAAGTTTCCATCTAGAATGACGAACCAGGGTGTCTGTCGCAATGATAAAAAAGGATAATTGCATTTATGATGGTGTTTTTTCTGAACTTATGTTTTGTTTGTATAAAATTTGGTGCTGGCGAAGTTTGCAGTATATTTCATAGAATATTTTACAGTCAGCTTAAGTAAATAAGACTATGAAGACATTCCATTTGAATGTAGCGAGACCTCATCTATCAAACGATCTTCATTTTTGTAAATCAAGATTTCTACTCCGAATTGTTCACATCTAAACTGCTCTACGTGATGTTAAGTATTGAATAGCTAAGGTGGAATAGCTGTTTATGGTCCAATTGATTTGGAGCTCTCCAATCTGTTATGATGGCTATGACTTCCGTCTGTAAATTGTTGGTTGATTTGAAATCGTAAGACATGTAAGACATGGTTGATTTGAAATCGTAAGACATATCGTATTAATACTGAAATTAGCCGATTTCCTGTACAAAATAAATGAAACGAAATCCTTTCCCTTTACAAATAAAAGTTACCAAAATTTCAATGATAACCGGAAAAAGTTCTAATAAATTTACGTACTCAGCTTTTAGTACTAGAATGTCTCTGAACTTTATGATGATTTACTAGTTATTACGGCCCGTTGTTTTCGTATAAAATATCATAAGATTCGCGAACTTAGCGCCTTGTGGACCAAAAGAATTTTATGTAAATCAAAAGCTTCATCTGAATTTATTTACCATAAGAGTTCATTGATCCGACTAAATCTGTTTGTTTTGCTTCTTTTAATTTATTCGTACAAATTTGCCAAAGCCTTTCCACACAACATTCAATGGAAATTAGAGCAGATGGAGACAAATACGAAATCTGCCAAATATGAATAATAAAATATGGGTAACAGTGGAAAGTAACAGTGCTTGTGGGGTTTGAAGCCAATCATTTCATTGAGCAATCGGTGGCCTAAATGGCGAATTGTCGTCATAGTCTTCGTCATTACAATCAAAATTATAACCATCATCATTAGTAAATAATATTGTGTATGTCCTCGTAACTTTCCACACAGTGTTAATAATTAATTGTTTGTGTTTACTGGTGACGTTTTGGTTTCAATTGAAAATAAATTAGTCTTTTTGTCATGGAATACATAATGGGCAAAAATTTTTTACCGCAATTGACGGCAGCTTTATTGTCAACAAACAGGCGATAACTGCTGAACTGCTGTTCGTTGTAGTTTCCACGATTACACAAGAAAATGGACTATTCAAATTCCCTACTTGGTAAATACCACGATTTTAAATTAAACTAAATGGTTTCCCATTACATCCCATGAAGGAATTGGGGAGAGCTTCACACAACTTTCTAGTTTTGTATTCACTGATTGGGACCTACAGTTTTACACCTGTTCCAAACGGTATTTTGAGATTATTTTTCATGTATAAATACTCGATATACTCGTCAGCGTCACTAAGTGAGGTGACCTCCGTCGAAAGAAATGTAACTGTAAATGTTGTATAAAGGCCGCACCACCGACTGCCACATTAACGGTTACGATTACAGATGCAATTTAACTATCCAACTGACGGATATCTTTTTCTGATACATCGTTAATGATTTTCTCTATTAGATTCGATTAAACTATTCAAATTAATATTAATGGAGAAATTGTGAACATTTAGTAAATACTTTATCCTGTATATAAATGCCAAAGCTCGAAAACATAAATAAATACATACATGTGTGCATGGTATGCATATAATTTGTCGCTTTATCCTTGGTAATCGTGTTTAACAATATGTAATACGAAGGTTGCTGGAATGAAAACACTTTGTTACAAAATAGATTGGAAATGACCTTGAATTCGTTCAATGGCTACTTAGGAACAATAAAACACCATTTTCATAAAATTCGGTGCAGCTCAAAAGAATTGTGTTATGGCCAAATTTACCGTTTTAAAAAGGATTATTACGAGAAACGTGAGATTTTTAGCTAAGTGTGCCATTTGATATTTCAAACATTTTCTCCATTGACTCCTCTTCCTTCAAATATTTTCTTCAATGCATTAAAATTCCCTGCTACAGGATCAAATTACATTGTTTTCTAGACAACAATATGGCGGTTAAAACTGTCATAATTGCAAGGGCATTTCGAAATGATGCTGACAATATTACACGTATCGATTCTCATCTAAAATTTTAAATTAAATGTAGGCTATGATTCCATTTCATCATGAATTGATAAACAACAAAAAACGCTTGGAAGTTGCGGAGATTTATTTCAAAAATCATGGTCCATTTTGGGAATGTTCGGGAATTTTGTGGTAGACATAATCGCCCATCTGAGCGACTACTCAATAAGCAAAATTACAGACTTGGAGTGAAGAGCATCCACAAGCACCTGTTTGGTCTACTTTATAAGCTGGTGAAATCGTTGGTCTAAGTTCTTTAAAAATAAAAATGGCGAGCACATTACCATCCATGGCGAGCGGTATAGGTCCACGATTGCCGATTTTTTGGGGTTCCAATTGAATGGAGTGTTGGATATGTTTTCCCAACAGGACTCAAGTTTTGATAAAAGCTTATATTTCACTTAGGGTTGTGCGTAATCTCTTTGCCAAATCTCAATATTAACTAATATTTTCCAAACACAGAATGTTTCGTAACAATTTCCATGTGTTGAATTAAATGGTTCTTCGGGCTGTCAAATACTATTTTCATATGAGATTGTAAATAAACATAACATTTCTTGCTGACGATGCGATTTGTATGTTCGTTTCATTTGATTCATCGTGACATCATTTTCTCCGTTTGCAAATTATTTATGTTTAACGATAACATCAGAAACTAAATATTTACTGGAATATTTGTTTGTCTACAATAGATGAAACTGCAAAATGTGGCAAATTTTCCTTCAAGAATTGATCATACATAAGTTGTACATAAACAGTTGTGCAACAGAAACGTACAATGGTTTAGTTTAAAGTTACAATTATAGCATTGAATAAAACATTCTAAAAATAGAAATTTCTGATAAAAAAAAAATACAAGTTATATTAATACATTTCTTGAGAATATCACATCACATCCTTGGACTGCAACAAGTTGATAAAATTAAACTGCCTAATGCTGAGGTCATCGAACTATAATGGGAAAAGTTGGATTTGCCAATAATACTACATATTGAATTCTTGCAAAGAAAATACGACCCACGTAAAATTCTGCACATGAATGATAAGAACAAATTTTCTCCTTTGGGCATTTTTCCTCCCACATCAAATCATTGAAGATGATGGTGACGAGAAAAGTATTTTATAGTAAATAATGGAAAAATCTGGCACATCAGGCATATATGTATGTAAATCGTCGATAACATGGATTATGAAGAGCGAAATATTCAATGTTTTGTCAAAATACATGTGAGTGTAAAGACCAGGATAATATAATCTTTTTATACGAATGTTAATGGAAAATATCAATATTTTGTTTGCGTCTTTTATTGGAAACCATTTCTCTGGCTTTTCGCTTAAAGGTTTACGATGGTGGTTCAATAAGTCTGTGCAAATGTAATAAAATCCGGCCTATCTGGCTCTTTTCTCCACAAGTCTATCTGGATTGTGTATTATCTTTCTGGATTCCTTGACCATTAAATCGACTTCATTTTCAGCATTCTGATAAAACACGGAAGATATTTTATTTACCTGACGCAATAAAGCCTTCGTGAGGTTTCTGTAATCCGGCTGCAAGTTAGGAAAAGTACTGCAGGATACCATACTTGAAATTCAAATTCAAATATGTCGCCCTGAATTTTTTTAATAACTAAGTCATTGGGTGGGTATGATGTACAGTAGCTCATTGACAAATGAATATATCCAATGGATTATCTTGACTTGTAGGACAATTTTAAGCCTTCGCATTAGAGAATACGAGCCGGAATTTTCTGGAGTTCCATTAGTTTTCAATTCCCGCTTTCTCAGGAATTTTATCCGAGAATCCCGGGAATACAATGGTAATATTTAGGAAAAAAGCGTAGTCTGGCAAGTCCTTCTTGCGCTTGGGTATTCTAAAAAATATTATTAATTAAAATATTACTATCAGTTCACTGAAATAATAATTGGTTTATAATGCTACAATGAAAAGTTTCACACACCCCACGATTGTATTGTTGCTGAAATAAAATATGTTGTACAAGATTTTTTGAATATTCATCGTTGCGTTGGTTCAGCAACTCAATTGATGTTGTTGCAACGAATATATCATTTTAAGGAAAAGGATTAATAACGTTATGGTTAAGCTCTGTAGTTAAGGTTTAGACATTTTTTTTAATATTTCATTTGTTTAGTTAGCAACAATGTTATCAAAATAAATTTAAATTTTTCCATGAAATGGCATTTGGAAAATATTATAAAATGGGTAAAAGAAGGGGGATTGACGTTAAGGTGATTACTTCTTCAAACCAGCTTCTTACATCAATGAGCCATATTAATCGCAAAATATATTTCACAGTAATGAAACGTATTGTTCGCAGTGACGAAAGTTTGCAGGATAGTAGAATCATTTTCAGTGCGTCGATATATCTTCGAATACGGCTAATCAATATCAAAATTTTACAAAAAATATTAAAAAACATTTTGTCAAATTCTGAAATAATTAAAACCAATTTCCAAATCATTTCTAAATCATTTCAACTTAATCTTCTGCGTAGGAAATATTTCAGTTCAGTATGTGTCACAAAGCCGTCGAAGTTCAAAATGGGTTTATCGCTGATAAACAATTGCCGGCTGAATATAAAACATAGCGTGCTGTATGTCATGGGACAGATGAAGTGCTAATGAATAAAAAATGCTTTAGTTTTATCCACATCACTGATAGATTCATATATGGTTGGTGTGAAAGTTAAAGGCCTAATTTGATTTGCCTATAACAGGGCCATTTATATTTTACCGATAAAATTTTTATCGAATACTCCCAGGTATTTTTCATCCGGTTGTGAAATGACCCAAGTTTCGGAGTTACGGATTTTTGTCTATCGAGGGAGGGCTTTATTTCTTGCTGAGCTTCTATTTGCGAGCACAATTCTCCTATGTATCTCCAGGCTGACGTTGTTGTCCTTGTTCATGGCGGTTCCAAGATAGATAAGTTCATAGACCACTTCAAAATTAAGTCCGTTGTCGACGGTTGAGTGCGGACCCAGGGCTTATCTAGTCGTTAACACCGTACATTTTGTCTTGTTCTCATTAACAGCAAAACCCACCTTCTCTGATTCCTTTTCGATTCTTGAAAATACTGTAGTAACCGCTCAGAAATTTCGCCCAAAGATGTCTATGTCGTCCGCACATGCCAGCAACATATGGCTTTTAATGTTAATGGCCTTGTTCGTATTTACTGCAGCCTTTCTCACTAATATCTCCATTAAGATTGCACGAAAGTCTTGTCTCAGTCCTCGCTTGGTACAGAAAGGCGAGGTCCTTCCCCACCTTCGCTGCTGATTTGGTGTTGGTCAGCGTCATTCTACTGAGGCGGATTAGTTTTGCCGGAATCCAGGCATAGCTTCGTACACTTTTTCCCGTATGGGGCTATCGAAAGCAGCTTTGTAATCGGCGAAAAGATGGCATGTATCGATTTGCTTTTCGTAGGTCTTTTCCAGGATTTAGCTCAGCTTGAATATTTCGTCAGTTGTGGACTTCCTTGGTCTAAAACTACACTCATAAGGTCCAATCAGGTTTTCAACAATTGGTTTTGGACTTTTACATAATACTCTCGACAAGACCTTATAGCGATGGAAAAAGGAGTGATACCGCGATAGTTGGAACATACACGTGGATAAAGGATATAGGACATAATACCCTGAGACTCCAATCGTCAGGCATAGATTCCCCCAACCATATACCGCGTATAAGTTAATGTATATGGGCTAGAAGTCCTTCGCTACCGGCCTTATAATGTTCAGCAGGTAGCCCATCCCCACCAGCGGATTTATTATTCTTAAGCCGGGAGATTGCCGTCCTAATCACGCCTTAGCAGAGATTGTCTCCCACAATCATTACCTCCTGATATTCAGTGGAATAATCTGAGTGAAGTAGTGCTGAAAAGTGGTCTCTCCACATTTTAAACACACACTGCTTATCTGTCACCGGATTGACATTCTCGTCCTTGCAGGAGGGAAGCCCATTATTCGGCCCGTTACTCGATCTGCTTACCCTCTTTCTGAATCAGTAACCATTAATGTGCAATGCTTGACTGAGTTTCTCGTTCATGTTTATCATTACCATTTTGATGTTTATATCATTTATCATTAGCATTATCTTTAAATTTCTCGAAATATTTTGTCATGCTTCATTCAGTTTAAAGTATAAAAAATGTTTATCTATTATTTGTTGTTTGTGAATGACAAGTACATTACAATTTCGATTTATCTACAATCAATACTGGTACTCACAATTGGTTGTATTTGTTTTTGTATTTTATATATTTGATATATGTCACATTTACACAAAAAGAAAATACACGGCATTTCAAATACAATGGACACCTATACAACTGCCAGTTGTATTGTATATTTCTGTTAATGATTCCCGCTAAAAACTCTGTCTTTTTTTTGTCTTTTTTTTTGTTGGAATGCAAACATAATGTGTGTTTGGAGCATGTCACAAACATGGTAGTAGACTTGTGTTCAATCGCATTGTGTTTCCTATTCAATAAGATATAAAATATGTTTTTGAGACTAAAAACGAAAACGTAACAGACAACAAAGAAATAAAAGATTCATGAAATTAATTTTGCAAACATGTACATATTTCTCGCAATATGTTGCTGGGGCCATTTTTTTCAGCATGTTTGTAAATATATATATTTCTTATTATAATTAATGTTACTAATTCTATCAATTTAAAAAAAAAACGTAAAAGATTTAATCGAGCCAGAAAAGTAAACATGCTACTGTTTACATTTGAAAATAAACCAGGTTGGCCTGTGCAAATATATGAATTTTTGTTAGTGAGTTCCGTTTTTTCAGTGTAAAGAGATCACAACAATTTCAATAGAAAAACAACTGCGACGATAATTAGGCTGGTTACGGGCTGGACGAATATGAATATTTGCGGGTATAATTATTTTTGTTTTGTGGACTTCTAAAGAGACAACTGGCTAAAACTCAAAAAATAGTTTTGTGTTTATGAGGGGTTAGTCAACAATACATTTTGTATCAAATTGTATACCGGTGAGTTCATAGTCTGTAGTAAAGAATTGTTTTTCGTTATTGTACAAATTCACTACGAAAACAGTAGATTGTGAATACCGCTAATGAATATTGACAGAGATGTGTTAAGGATATTGTTAAATGCAAACAAAAGCATGAGTGACTTAGTCACACATGAACTCCTTTGAACGCAATAGAAAGCGGCTGATTTGCTGTCATTATTAAATGGCATAATTATGGAATCCGTTGGCATAAATTAAAGAGAAGAAGAAGCGAGTAAAATGTTTAGGAACAGTATAGAGAAAACATTTCTGTTCCCTCAAGGAAGTATCTTTTTAGGGTCAGTTAATGTGAGTTCTATTTTGACTTTCTTACGCTCACAGGGCCGGTTTTAGGGCTTATGCCCTTAAGGTGAGCCTGTGGTGCGGACATTGGCTTAAAAATAATCTGTGTAATATAAAAATCGTAAAGTTTTAAATACTCGAAGTCATCGCCTGCCACCGTTTTCAAAAACGTTTGTGTCTGTGGTGTTGTCATTACCTTTTCCCCCTCCCGGTCTCTTTTGAGTAACACCGATAGCAAGATAGTTCTCTTTGATATCATTTCTTATGAATGAAATTTTTATCAGGAATTAGAGACTCAAGAAAATAAGTTTGTAAAAAGCGCATGGTAGAATTATCTATCAGGTAAAGCCGTTTGAACAGGTCAATACATTTGTTCCATATCATTTTTCGTTTCACTTGCCAAACTTTGTACTTTTTTGTATTCTTGTACTGTTGGGACACATTTGTTTAGAGTGAAACTAATGAAACTAGTGAATGAAAATAAATTGTCTGTTGTTGCTACCTACAACGACAACAAAACTTGCTGCAACTACTACTTATTTGTTGGCACTAACTACTAAAGTTTTGCCTAATCGCATATTATTAAATGTGGATCGCTTTTTTTAGTCATAGAATAAAAACAGCCCCAATGCCATGATGGCATTGATTGCTAAATCGCATTGCCTTCATGAGATATTGACAGCAATAACTTTAAATACTTCTCTTGACAACACATTAGGCCTGTTTTCTAATTCCCTGCTAAACTAATTTTTCGAGCATCTCAAAAATTTGTTTACCGGAAAAACACGCTTATTGTTTTTTATTGAGTTCCACTTATTAAATGTCAGGGATGACAAAATATAGGTTAATTTTTCAGTTAGACTTAAAAAAGTTCACCTTGATTTGATGTAAATTTCCCATCAATTAAATACAAATCGTCAATAATTTAAAATGTGACTGATTCTAAAAGGTTAAAAAGGCGGTGGTGCAATGGTTAGTGTGCGCGGCTCTTGTACATGAGATCCTGGGTTCGAACCCGGCTCTGACCACCTTAAAATTTCTTTCGGCGGCGGTCACCTCGCATAGTGACGGCGACACTATCGAGTATCTAGCCATGAAAAAGCTTCTCAAATTACCTTTCGGAATCGGTGTAAAACTGTAGGTCCCAATCACTGAGTGAAAACTGGAAAGCGCACAGCTCAGTGATTGTGAGAAGTTCTCCCCAGTCCCTTCATGGGATGTAATGGGAAACCATTTATTTATTTATTTTATAAAAAGGCGGCAAACGAAGAAGAGGAGTTCTAGTTAGTTCTTGATGTTTTTAAATTAAAGTTCAGTTGGGGCCACAGGTCGAAAGACGACACAAGTAGAGTAAAGTGAACAAACGTACAAAATTGCCATTGATTTGATGAAGCGTTGATGCAACTTTGAAGTGGAATTGGTTTAGTGTTTCTACTTTAGGTTAAATAAATCATTATAATTTATGACACTTAACAATTTCTGCTATTAGGGAGACAAAGACTTCTGCAGGCGAAAGGAAAACATATTCTGATCGGAAAATTCTTTCATGCTCAGTTCTCTAGAAATAAACCCAATTCGATTTTATTAAATTTCTGGAGAAATACATAAGAGTGTTATGTGGCTGTCGGTGGTGCAATGGTATATTCGACTCCCCTACATAGGAATGTGGATTGGGTCCGTATTCTGACAACATCGCTTAATCACGCCAACAATAGCCATGAAACAGCTTCCCAAAAACACGTACAGAAAATGTGTTAAACTGTGAGTTCCAAGTAGTGGGTGTAAAACTAGAAAGCGTATAGCGCACTCCCCTGTTCTTTCATGGAATGTAATGCGAAAAAATTTATTTATTTATTTATACGAGCGTTAGCGGATGCTTTATTTTAGATACATATATCCTATATGGAAGGAATATACTTTTGCGTTACAATGGGCAAGGGTGTTGGTAGATCCTGCCACAAATAACAGGCATATGTACGTACTTAAATGTGTTTTGCACATATACATATTATGTATATAAACATTCCAATAGTCATACAAACAAATTGTTTCCGAAATTCGATTTGGGAATTCAAAGAAATTCAAGTGCAAACGTTTGTTGATTTAGAATTTTTCCGACGTATTTCAACAGAATGTTTACACGCGTGTCTATACACAAAAATAACAGCAAATTAAATTAATCAAATCATACATGAATACAAAGTGTTTAAAATAAGTGAATCCTGATGGTGGCTGACTTTATATTCAAATGATACTCGTATATGCAACTCATCAGCTTACATAGGTCTGTTAACAAGTTAAATTATTTTATAAAATAAATAGATATGTCCCATTATAATCCATAAAGGGGCAGATGAGAGTTTTGTACAACAAGTGAGATGTGCGCTTTCTTGTTTTACATCCACTTATTGCGAGCTGCAGCTTCATACCGATTACATTTGTTTCAAAAGCTTTTCCATGGCATATTGCTTTACGATAAGCGTCGCCGATAAAAATCTTAGATTGTAGATTATAATTGTATTTTACTATCAAATGTAATAAAATACAATGGTTCATACAAAGTTTTATTCAATCAATCTTCAATCGCATTCTCAAAATATTCCTTTTATACACCATTGGAAACAACAGCTTATCGCTTTTTGATCTCAGATACACTTGTTTGCATTCATACAGTCTTAAAGCGTATTTCAAACTGATTTGATATACCTTTTAGCTCTGTGGTAAAAATGTTAAATTTGTTGAGCATTTCTCAAAATATAAAAGTGTTTATGTAATACGTATACGAGTATTTTGACATTATTTGGAATAAAATCAAAAATGGGGATTAATGTTGAGTGCGCCAAAGGCCCCAGTAAAAATGATGCGAAGGATTGCAATTTTGAAATATAATGTGTTTCTATGCTGCTCTGCTATTGGAAGTTAATATAGCAGTCCCCGAAGTAATTTTAAGGTTGTACGATATATTTCCAACAGAGATTTTCTAGAAATTTTGAAGTGTTAGAATCAGCGAGTATTACGGCCTTATTCGTAAAAAGTTATGAGACGTTTGAGCTATGATTTCTCACACAAAACACATGTCTCAACTATCTCACAACTCTTTATGAATATGATAAAGAAATTGAATGCCTTGGGCTCAGAATCAGTTCTTCGGTAACGAAATTAAGAGTTTGGCCTCAAATACACATTTCCGTAAGAGGATGGTTGTTCCATCAGGATTATGTACAACATCCATCGGTCCACTTTGATTTTATTTCTAGTAGGTACACATACATACACATATACACTACTGGACTACATATTTTTTTTTGCATGATTCGTTCGTCAATATTCGGTGTCGTTCGTGGCAATCGGTAGTTAAATATAAATTGTTGTGTCATTTTCAGCCACTGTTAGCAATGTTTAAGGTTTTCGAATGCATTTACATATTTTTATAAAGTTTTTGTCTCTGCAAGGGCAAATCCTTTTCTTTAAAATATGTATGACCCATTTAGGAATGAATCGACAAAATGAACAAATTATACTTTAAAGTTATATGTATATCTAAAAATATATATCTGAATCGTCTTCAATTATATTAACTGTTTCCATCCAACATTTCAAAATGGGTCATCCGTGGGAACTGAGTATTTTGACTTGTACTTTTACAACAAAATATTTTACATAAAAAATTCAACTTTTTAAAAACTTGTAAAAGAAAAAATAAATTTATTGCCCCAAAATATGCTCACTCCGATTTTGTTCGAATTTTGTTTTATATTTTCCATGTCAAATACAGCGTGGCTAATTTCAAGGATATTCATAAAGTTTTCCCATTATGTAAGGACTATATTTTCATAACGTCTAGTTCAGTATTGGAGTTTTTGGTCTCAATTAAAACTTAACGTACTCTATATATTACAAATGTTCCTTTTAACCAACGGTACCAGAACGTATAAAATGTTCTTACTCCCTAAATATACTGAAAAAATATTTTTAATTTTCTTACCATCTGTTTTCTATAAGGTGTCGGAAAATATGGGTGTACGAAATAAAGAAAGATGAATTACAAGCCAAAGCAAAATGGACAACCACATAAACAATTTCCATTAAATTTTGGTTGTTACTGTAAACGAAATAACATGGAATTTTTTGGGGTTTCCTTCATTTTGTTGGAGATTTTCTTCAGTTTTTCATTCGGCTTTATATCATTAAGAAATTACTTCCAATGAAACAAAGGCCAATAATATTTTTCTTGGGGGTTATTTCAGTTAGTATTATAATTTGGGTGTTACACTTTGGCTTTATTTAATTTTTAGTAATTGGGGGTTATTTCATTTCATTCAATTGACAAAATTTTATGTGCATTTTACAAAAGAATTGGGGATTCCAAAATACATGTTTCATATTATACTAGCTGACCCGGCATACTTCGTCCTGCCTTCAAAAGTATTTATAGCATCAGATGGTAAAGAATGATTAATATCTCGACGTGGGCGCCATCTATTTTATCACGGTGCAAAAACCCAAAAAAAACTAAATACTGCGCCATCTGTCGGACGAACTTCAAACTACACAGAAACAGTACTCACGGCCCATAGAGCATGCATATAAAATTTGGTCAAAATCGGTCCAGTAGTTTTTGAGTTTAGCGATCACGAACATACACGTAATTTTTATATATGTAGAGATATAATTTATATGTATAATTTTTTGTAGACAGGTTTTTGTAGACGAGGCAAACAAAAATTGAGATATATGATTTGGTTGGCCCCTTACCTAGGAAGCGAAGATATGTACTTATTGGGTCATAAATGGGTTTACAGGTATTAGACGCCCACCCGGCAGCACACCCCTTACTCGTTCATGCAGTTTTGGTCGGTACCGCACACAATACACATATGAACGGAAAATGCGGCGACCTAAATCCCTGGCGCTGACGATCACAATTTGAAGTTGAATAAGCGTAACCAATGCCTTCGGTCCAGCTTGATAGTTACGTAAGTGCAAATTGCGAATAATTTTCGTGACGAGCGGTGCCTTGCTCGGCAGCAGCGACGGGTGTTTCTGTTCAATTGGCATATCAGCATTTTCAAGTTCATCACCAACTTTGATGATCACAACTGCTGGAATTATCTAGAGATGGGCAAAGAAATTTGAGATTATTTTGAAGTGGTGTTCGTTTTTTCAGCAATCGATTTTTTTTTGCCGAAAACTAATGTTGAATATTCCACACGATGCAATTAAATGCGTGACTCATTTCTTCTGGCAATGGTGATGTAGAAAGTGAATTGGAAGATTTCACAAAACGAAATATATATGCAACAAATTTGTTTCAAGTAAATAATTGACTTCGATAGTTGCAGTAAGAAATCCTTGTCACTGGCGTCCATATCAAGTTCTATGTGCCCTTGCCTTCAAGATGAAATACAGGGCCGGTGAACCAATTTGAAATTATTAATTCGGCGGTTTTACATCCACGAGAAACGATGTTTGCAAGATTATTGTATGTAGGCACATATTTCCATTAACCATTGTTGGTAATTTCTTGTATTTCGGATACTCGATTTCCAACAAAGGCTGACAGAGCCACAGAGTGTTATAGCCAGTGCAATACAATCTGCGAGTCTGACCAAAGGTAGACTGTTATGGGATTGCCAGCAAAAATGTCTCTAACTGTGTCATAGAGTTTGGCTAAAAGATGAACTCCACATAGTTGCCACCCTGGACTTTGACGTGAGCAATTGCACCTGAAGGCGACCATACAAATCATATATGCGCGCGTGTATAGCGCAGCCATATGCACGAATATATGCGTAAAGTTTGTGTATCAGTTTGCAAGCAGTAAAGCGAGGAAATCGAATTAAGAGACGAAATTCAGCTGACCCATCCACATTATATATGCTGAGGTACAGATCCGTCCCAATTATGTTTAAGGTGCCAGATCCTGTAGAATTATTTTTTAGACGATTACAATTAGCTAGGGCATTCCGAGCGGGTCAAACAATGATGATACAATTGACAAAATTGTTCTCTTCGTAATGTTAGACGCAGTTTGGTACCTAATTCCTTGGTACATTGTTCATCCATAAAGTTGGGGTGATTGGAGTGCAATTTTCATTTCGTTGAAGTTAATTTTTTTTAAAAAGAACTTGGCATAGCATAGAGGGCATGACAGGTCATCTTGAAAAGGTCCTACTAACGGTAGATCATTCAACGAACGTTATGAAGAAGTTCGACAAGACGCGTCAAATACGTCCCTTAGCTTTGTTGATACACTACTGGGCTGGAAGACACAATGGTGGGGTATGTAGTAGTGTGATACCGACGACTTAGGTGTAGCCACTTACGACATTGTCCGAGATTCTCATATCTTTGTCCAAACGATGTGTACTGCAAACGTATAGTAGGTGAACATATGAGACGACGTTCTAAGGCACTAAATCGACGATGAGCTGTATCATGTGGGTTTCTAAGAAATCAAGGGTTACCTTGAAATGACAAACTTGCAACGATGCGACCGTCCGCTTGTTGGTAAGTTGTCGTTGTATATTGTGTTCACAGATTCGGTGTTAAAATTGCAACGATTTCGTTGGTGTGCCGACTGCGTCAATCTCCCACAAATGGTGCAGGCTGTTATCGATAGACTCTTCATGTGACATCAAGCTTGAATGTGATCTGCCAGACTCAGACCCAGACCCAAGTAATGTCTTCTGAAGAGTTGGCAAATTTTCCTCCCAGTCCCAGACAGAAGGTCTAAAACGCCTTTGTGCCGATCAAAACATCTTTACATTTTTTGATTGTAGAATTTGCCAAAAAAAAAAAAAATACATGTGGTGTCAGGGGACACCCGGTTGGAACGAATTTCCTTTCGCTGTATATTATGTAGTAGTTAGTTCCAACACGCCTAAGATAATTTAATTGGATCTTTAAGAAAAGACACTTTTTGTAAAATGATAAAATTTTTTTAAGACAATTTTTTTTTTATAGAATGTATTCTTTTTAGAAGTATATTTTTTGATCCTGTTTGTAAGAATATGTATTATTTTTTCCCGAAAAGTTCCTTTTTTAAAGAGAAGTACTTCTTTAATTAAAAGCTAATGTTTTTTTTAAGAAAAGGTACTTCTTGTAAGAAAAAGCCATGAGTATGCGTTTTTTATAAGAGAATGTATTTTTTTAAAGAAATGGTAACTTTTTTAGAATTGGTCCTTTTTTCAAGAATAGGTAAACTTTTAAGGGTAGATACTTTTCTCAAAAAATTTTATTTTGTTTCACAAAAAAGGTACTCTTTAAAGAAAAGGTAGTTTTATAAGAAAAGGCAATTTGTTGTAGGAAAATTCACTTTTTTAAGAAAAGATACTTTAAAAAAAATGTTGTTTTTAAGAAGAGTTACTTTTTGTAAGAAAATTTACTTTGTTTAAGCAAAGGTACTTCTTTAAGATATGTTACTTTGTATTTGTTTTTGAGAAAATATTCTTTTTTTAAGAAAAGGCAGTTATTTAATAAAATTTTCTTTTTTAAACTTCTTTCACTTTGGGTTTTCTAAATTTACTTTTTATTGGGTTCAAAACTACAACATATACTAAATTAGCTGGACCCGGCAAACTTCGTTTTGCCTTCAAAATTTTCATTCAAGTGAAATCGTCCCTTTGTGGCAGCTTTCTTCCAAATAGCCAGTTCGTATCTGTAGGCCAACGGTAATATACTGTGAAATTTACAGGATGATCAAACTATTTTTATGACTGATATAACGGTTTCTTTTCAAAGGGGCGTGGCACATCCCACTTCCACCCTGGCAGTAATTCATACTGTTCAATAATATATGTACCAAATTGTATCTTCATATTTCTGATAGCTCAAGAGATATAGCGATTTTAAATTTCAAGTTGTATGGCGGTGCCAACCCCTTTATCCAATCACTACCAAGTATAACTAATGACTATCAGTAGCTCATCAGTACCACATTGTAAAGTTTCCATAATAATCGGTCTATTAGAATCTCCGTCACAGCGATTTTTGAAAAGGGGGCGTGGCACATCCCACTTTCACCCTAGCTGTAATTCGAACTGTACGAACAACTTATATACCCAATCTCATCTTCATACCTCTGATAGTTGATATATAATTATTTTAAATTTGAAGTTGTATGGACGGTGCCACGCCCCTTTTTCCAATCTTTTCCAAGTATATCCAAGGTCTATCAGCAGGTCATCGGTACCTTATTGTGCAATTTTCATAACAATTGGTCTATTAGAAAAGGCATCAGATCGATTTTTTAAAAGGGGCGTGGCACCGCCCACTTACGACCTGACTGTAATTCGCACTGAACGAACAACTTATATACCAAATATCATATTCATACCTCTGATAGTTCATGAGGTACAGCCGTACAAAGTTTCAAGATGAATGCCACGCCCACTATTGCGATCCCGCCCATTTTATGTTGGATCAAGAATTTTGCTGCCAAATGCATTCACACCAATTTTCAAGGCGATTGGTGAAACAGTTCTCCAGATATTGCGTTTTCAAAAATAGAGTCCAATGGGCGGGACCACGCCCACTTAATATATCTAAAATTCAAGTACCCTATTTTCACCACTGACTACACAGCTAAATTCAGTGGAGTTTTCAAAAAGATCAGTCCAACCGTTTTATAATACATATTCCTCAAAATTAATCACTACCATTGAAAAAGGTCTTTAAAACTCATAATATAATCATTAATATATGTATGTCATAATGATTACGGTCCCTTACTTCAGTGGATGAAGGAACAACAGACGACGACGGCTTCGGAGATAAGAGAAGACTGCCAAAATTATCCAAGTTAGGAGTTACTGGCACAATTAAATTACGTCACTAGAAGCTTTTTTTCGTCTTGGAGAGGACGAGATGTCTTCAGGCCATTTCCTCCAACGATTTAAGTTTCAAACTAATAGAGATAAAATCAATATTTAAAATTTGAAATCCTTTCTTTGCTTCCTTACATAGCTTAGCTCCAGCTTTCCTTTGCTGTAATTATATCATAATGCCTTCCATTGAAGCCAGCAACACTTCACATGTGCATGACTATCACAAAGCCAACATTGAAGAAATCAACCCTCATATAACTAGCAATATGTCAAAAAAAGTGGTTTTTCCAATTTAAAGATATATGTACCAAATTATATGTACTGATTTGGGGATACATTCGGCTATCTGAAATGCTCATTAGGGTGGCCCTCAATTACATGATATGTGAATTATAGGGGGTTCTTGTTGTCATTGATTTTTCAACTGATTACGAATTTTTTCCTGTAATTTTATTAATATTATTAAAAAAAGTTTTTTTTTTTTTTAAATTAATTTTTTTAATTTTTAAGCCCACGAAAATGGTTAAACTGTGTTATATTTTGTAATACAACTAATTTTTAAAAAAAACTCGTGGAATAAATATTGTTTCTGAGTCCCCAAAAATTCATATTCAACAACAAAAAAGTTCTTTTTCGCAAAAAGTCGTTTTTGACATATTGCTACATATAACTATGTCCCTGACTGTACAAATCCTTAATCCTAAAAGTATGCAAAATAATAATGGGTTGTATACAGGGTTATATCATAATACGGTTAAACAATAGTTGTTTAAAATTTTTTCATTTAGCCCCCATCCCGCAACGTGCGATAAGGAACTTCGCTCCAAAACATATCCTAATATGTCACAACCCAAGATAACCCATTGAATGTGGTTTATCGAATTACACATGAATTTCTAAGAAACGTCAACCCTAAAAATGTTAACAATAACAATTTTACAACTTTTGCTCTCTTGCCGGTATACTAAAGGCTAATGTCAAAAACATTTCCTATGGTTTCAATCCTACCTCCCATTTGCTGGCTCAAACGGATTTCAGGAATCTTCAAAAGTTTTGTCAAAGTTTTTGACGGGCATGTGCAATTTAGTGTCTTTTATTGTCATCAATCAAAAAGTTTTAAACTATGTGATTAATGACATGATTCATGGCACAGAAGCCGATACATTGAAATCTAACACAATTCGACGAAATTGAAAAAGTTTTGAAACCATTGAAATTAGATGAGGTGCGAGTCACATATGACCTGGAATTCGCATCATACCATAACTTACATCAACTTTTGTTTGATTATTTTGTGCGCTCTATTCGCTTCCATTAACACTTGTCACGTAAATTGATATTGGTATGATTATTAAACTAATATGATTAAAGGAATTGTGTTTAGTTGCCAGAAAAATAAAATGTTTTTTTTGGATTTCTTGTGAATATTTGGATTATTCAACAGCACTTTGGCTTTCGACTTTTATCTCTAATCCATACTTCAACATATTCAAACGATATAATGGTAAAATTAATATCCAGCGGAGTGTTTCACACTACTATCTGCCGTAATTTGTGTGAGTTTAAATAATAAAAATTATAAATGAATATTAGTTTTCAGTTGTTTCGGCTTAAGGTCATAAGAATAAAAAGAAAACACTTCAAGTATTTCTTATTACAATTTTATTAATATTTCGTTGATCATTTTCAAGGATCGGATAAAACAAGAATAAACAAAGTATTCATAAACATTATTGAACAACTCAAACAAGAATCTACATAAAAATATATATTAGTTTCCCCAAAGGGCGAATGTTTAATTTTAATTACATTTTGAGATAACCAAGAGCGCGTCCAAGTTTTTCCGCAGGCTTATGTCAACTGATTTGTTCTTCTCTTGAATTTGGCAATTGTGTGCCTATACACATACGCACATTGATCTGTATCTCGTTTGACATTAAGCCTTTTCTCCGATGGAACGTCAGTTATATGCAGCATTTCCTCGAAGAGGCGTCTTGAGTAATTTTTCTTTTCAGTCAGAATTTCCACTTCGTCAAAATTTGGTTTGTGTCCAGTTACAGTACAGTGGGCTGCTAGTGCTGTCTTTTGTTCTATCGGCTTAAAATGAGCTTTTTGGTCCGACTTATGAGCAGATATTCTAGTTTTCAATTTATTCATTGTAGTGCCAACATATACTTTCTGGCATATGCTGGACTTGTCACCATTACATGGAATTTTATACACAACGTTTGGCTTGTAATTTTTGTCAATAATAGACTTTGTCCTACTAAATAAACTATTCACGGTAAAAATTCGATTTCAACGCCAATTCATATTTTCCGTTGTCATATATATTGGAATGTTTCAATCTTTCAGAGAAACCCGGAACATGCGTTGTGGTTTTATAAATTCTGTCAGATTCAGTACGGCGTTCAGTCGGCTTGCTCGTCTCTGCCCGTGGTATCAGATTGTCTGTAATTTTCCTGGGGAAACTATTCAATTTAAGGAATTCCACCATTTTCCCCTTATTCGTCTTGTGGAATTCAGAGTCACTTATCTTCAAAACTCTCTTAATGAAGTTGCTCGCAGTGTTAATAATTGTCCTTCTTGGGTGTTTGGATTGATAATTTATAAATCGTCCCGACGCTGTAGGTTTTTGGTACCAGTCCGTTTTGAGACCATTTCCTTGTCTGATAACCAAACTGTCCAAATATGGTAGCCTATTGTCCCTTTCCTCTTCGAGCGTGAATTGTAGTTGCCCATTAAAAGAATTCAATGCTGTCATCATGTTGGTCACTTCAGTTCTTCTGATAACAACAAATAAATCGTCCACATATTTCGTCAAGATTTTCGGCTTCTCTCCCAATGTGTCGAGTACTGTATCCAACAATACCTCCATGATGATGTCAGATATAATTGGTGATGCTGGGGATCCCATGGGCATACCCCACTGGGATCCCCAGCACTGTTCGTAGAATCTATCTTCATACTGGAAATAGCGTGTGTCCTTGATGCAGAATGTCAAAATTTCCATAAAATCCTTAGGTGGTATATTCGTGTACTGTCCAATTTCGTCCCAGTTATCCTCTATAGTCCTTAGAGCTAGATTAATTGGTATGCTGGGAGAAAAGTTAACCACGCGAAATGAAACTATTATTTCATCCTCATCAATGCTTATGTTCCGAATCCTCGTCTTGAAGTCCACTGCGTCCTTTACGTTGTATTTTGAATTCATTGTCACGTTCTTAAGTATATCCAACACAAACTTGCATAGCCCATAATCCGGTGCGTCAATTGACGAACATTTGGGTCTCAAAGGATTACCATCTTTGTGGATCTTAGGTAATCCGTATATTCTGGGTGCAGTGGTAGTTTTCGTGGTCAATTTCCAGTGAAATAGTACACAATGACACGATATTAAATGAGTTGGCTGCCGCCAAGACTTGATTTATGCAAAATTGTTCTACAACCGGAGGTGACTAAATCCTTCACTGGGTGTTGCAAATTTAGCGACACAGCAGATTTAAATACGTTTTTAAATTTAAGCTAAACAGAGTTTGTTTTAAAATCATGTTTGCAACTTTCGATCAGTAACTCGTTAACGGTCAATAATAGGATCTTACTGCATAAAGCAATACTGTACCCAAGAGTACGAAAATCCAATTTTGGGAAAAAACTTTATTGAAAAGTAACCACTTGTAAGGAGTTTTCTCTAATTGATCATACAAAATGTTTTAATTGTTTGACTTACAAACGATTGGGTACATCATTATAATCTGTTGGTTACAGTCTAGATCAATACTGCAAGAGAAAGTCCAATAAATACATCTGAAGAACAACAAGAAACACAAAATAGTATAAAACCAGATAATAACGGAGACACTACACCGAACGGAGAAATCTTCATCAGAAGTCTAACAATGTTCGTCGCCGCAACAACTTTTGTCACTGAAAGTGAGGTAACGTACTTTTGCATTTCCGCTACGAAAATGTGTCCATTAACTAAAAAAGTTTCGTTACTGTGATTGTTGCTGCAATGCTCTAAAGCATTTGTTTCGTTGCTGCAGTGCATTCAGTCATTCATTACAGTATGGATTTTTATATAATTTCAAATACTTTTTAAATTGTTTCAAAAACTCATTATGAGATTGTACTAAGACAATATGCGTGTTTTGGTTACACCGGTTGCTTATATAATCGCTTGTTTTGTATGAAGCACTTAGCGGAGACTTAGCGAAGACTTCGCGAAAACTTAGCGACACGAATCATTTTCGCTAAGTTTATAATTTTTGTTTTTTAATATCTTTTGCCATATTCAATCCTTTGTCATATTTTTGAATAATATGACTTTTCGCTAAATACCCGTTTTCTTTGCAACTTAGCAAGCGATAATCGCTTGCTTGTAACCAAAACACGGCTAATGTATTTTATCAGTTGCTGTTATTATAGTTTAAGGGTAATCAGATTTTTAAAAAGCCTACCAATATCGCCAGCAAAACACACAAGAAAAAATATGCAAACAACTTCGTTCCATCTCCAGAGAACCATAGGTCCCCATTAGAACCATAGGTTTTTGTTGTTGCTTCAAACACAACACACTGATTCCGACCATACGTACGGTCGGTTTGCCAGGAATCATGAGGATGCATTTGCAGACATCTTCTTATTTAAAAGACTATATCTCTCTTTATGTTGATATAGAATGGTCTTGAGCTTGAACAGAAAGATGAAAAAGAAAAAAATTAAAATAAATTTCTTTTTGATTTAAGAGTTTAAGTTCTGCTTCAACTTTCGAATGACAGCGCCAGGATTTTTATTAATGAATTGATTTTTTAATGACCGAATGTGTTGTGGAGCTGTTTGGTGGAAAACAATGGTTATATTTTATGAATATGTTTCATATTGATATTTTCTTATTGATAATTTCTGAGCTGCTTTATAGTACCACACTTGTGAACCATGTGAACCATGGACCGAATACTCATTGTGTGCAAGGTGAAATTATTCCTGAAATTCAAGTGTGACGTGGATTGATTTTAATGCGAATGAGATAGGTACAATATAAGAATTGAGTGCAGCCCTACAACCACCAAACAGATTGTCCAAAGATTTTGCCACGTTAATGCATGTGGATGAAATCTACATATTTATTCTGAAATAGATTCTTCAGCTCGCTCATGGTTTCATGCTACAGAATAGCCAGATAGAATAGTAACAGGATTCAGAAACACCCTGCTGTATAACAACTGAACAAAAAACAGATTAAATTAATTTGTGGTTTATTTGCAATAAACTTTTTCATATGTGAAACTTTATAAAACATTCTAACATTCGCGCTGAAAATCGGCCCCTGTAAAGTTATGCACGAACCATATACTTAGAACATCCATATACTTACTTAGGAACATCCATACACTTACGTGCAAGTATTGAGTTCATGACTTGCGTATCTGCCACATTTTGTTTCTGGCGTGATAAATATTGGCTAGTACCAAATTTCAATAAGATCAGTTGTGACTTACGGGAGATATCTAGCCGACCAACTTTTGTATAGGAGATACAAATGGGTGTGTCAAAATTGTCCATTTTTAGTTGCAAAATAGCTTTTGACAAGCTATTGCCCAGAACCCAATTTTGTTAATATTGTTTGTGGTTTACGGAGGATAGCAATCGGACACCCGATTATTTTTTGTATGGGAGGTACCAGATTGCAAGTGGCAAAATCACGCATTTTTCACAGCAGATTGGCGTTTGACTAAATATTGCCTAATACCAAATTACATATAGCTTGGTTGTGTATCCCCACAACTTTTGAGTCAAAGGTTCCAAGGATGGTGTGGCAAAATCACCCGTCTGTACTTGGCTGGCCTTTGGTAAAATTAATTAATTTCATTATAATCGGCAATATTTTATGCGATTTATCGTATCGGCAAACAGGACGAACGCCAGCTTTTGTATGGGAGGTACTAGAATGGAGGTTGCAACCTTGTTTACATTTACAGATTATTGTCCATTACCGGAGTTGAAGCTAATCCAATGTACTAGGAAAATGTTTTAGAAGAAACATTATTTTGTGATACGTGTGTCGATTTGTATGTGAGTTACCAGCAGAGGCATGACCACAACGGATATTTTCAATTCCAAACTAAGGTTAGACAAACAATACTTACAAAACAACATTGTGATCGGTAAAGATTTACGGCAGTTATCGTGCTGACCAGCCAGACAGACAGACAGACGGACATGGCTCAATCATCTTAAAAAGTGATAAAACGAATTTCGTCCAAAGATGCCGAGGGTCTAATGTGGCTCATTCTATGCGTTACATTTTCTTCCGTATTAAATGATATATACTGCATCCTTATGGGCGAGGGTATACAAAGACAAAAATAATATAGAAGTCAGGTGAGATTTTTCTTCGAAACGATATGTCTTTTTTAACTTCGAAAATAAAAATAAAAAAACCGGGTTTCTTCACTTGGTTTGAAAAAACCTAAATGCACGAATAACTCGAGAACCGGGTTTCTGAAAAATGTGAGTATTTGATCACTCTAGTAACGTCCGAAATCGCTGCCGTTGCGTTGACTTTGTACAGAAATAAGCAATGTGTTTAAAAATATGCCGACTATATATATTTACCATATGTCCCACAACATTTTTCCATTACTTTCAGGGGAGTTTTTAACTCTGTTTGGGAATATTTAATATTTTACATTGGGCTTTATTTTGCTATGGAATAGACGCTAATGAAAAAAACAAAACTATTTTTATCTTGGCGTTTTTACTGAGAGCATTGTGAGTTATTCCTTTGTTTATTGGGTTTTATTTTAATGAATGTAGTTGTGTTAGGTGTTATTTAATATCGGGGAACCGACGAATCCTGAAAACTGAAAATGAGTATAAATTGTTTCTTCTGTTTTGTTTTACATACAAATGCATAAACAAAACACTTGCGGCACAAGAAGATGCAAAATTTTTTGCTCGAAGAAAGAACCAACAATAAGCACTATGTTAGCTTTATGCTCCTGCTTTAATGGCTTCGTGATTTGTCATTGGTGATGCTGCCAGCAACAGCACTTCAAGTAAAACTATTAATGGTTTCACAGTAAAGTTGGAACAATTGAATATGTGTGTTTAGATATAACGCAAATACAATTGAATTTTATATGCAGATTGTAGCCTACAACAAATTGCCAGTCAGGCGACTGGGAATGGAGCATGGAATACAAAACGAATTGCAAAAGCCTTAAGAGTGAGTAGGAAAAACCATAATTACAATATCTAAGTCGAACAATTGAGATGAAGTGTGGTAATGTAATAAAAGATCTGACATTTTGTGTTTGCATTTTCATCTGAGCTCAGTTGAAACTAGAACTGGTCCCTGTTTCACTTGCATGCCAACTGAGATTTGGCTGTCAAGTCGCTGATGTTGCCGGACTCCTTGGTCGTAGTTATTCTTTTTAATTTATTTTATTTTAGTTTGTATTGGTTTTTAATTTTTATTCTAATTGTAGAACAACCAATGTATAGCTACGTTATCCGTATGAGGTTGGCAATAAAGTATCTGCGGCTTTCTCATATAGTTGGTGCTTGTGTTATTTTTAAATGCTTTTGACCAGCTTACTAAATTCTCTGTTAGACCGGGTCCAGATTATGGTTTTTCCGGATAATGAAAAACTGTAAATGCCGCAGGTGAGATTCAAACTTACATTCGCTGGACAATCATTTCGATGTTTGTGAAGCATGAAGCATCATCTTCAGTAGCGTCGAGCCCCATTTCGTCATTTACAACAACGAACATTTTAGATGTTTCTTTATATGCGTACACATTAATTTTGGCACGTACGACTATTTTGTGACTAGTTTTTTTCCTAGAATTTGCCCGAAAAAAGTAATCATTGGCTTATACGTACAAAGTCGTGGCTTAGCTTTAAATTGTTTGAAAGCCATTAAAGCCGGATTTAGGAACCTGGAGGAACCAAGGGGAATACTCGTATTTAAGACAATATTCTTTACATTTAATTATAATCTTTGGATTAAAATGTATTTTTATAACTTAGTATATCATATAGATATCACATCACTATTTACAACCAAAGAATACTCGATATTTAAATTTATCTTAGCATTGAATTGTTGGTTTAAATAAGAGTTAACTGTTATTCTTTAATTAAAACTAATTTAATTATTGTTATATTCTGGAATGATACTCTTTGTGTTATAAACTCATTAAGGCTCGAATGATTAATAATAAGAAATTACCTATGGCTACTATTACAGTGCATACAAATAATTCGCAAACAAAACAAAACTAATTAAATGGATATACATAAGTCTATAATTTTACAGTCAAGTTCTTTTTGCCAGTGGCATTTAACAAAATTACTACTGAATCATTTGATTGGTTGAGAATTAGGCAGGAACTTCAGGCAGTGATCTTGAAATAACGTTTGCATTATCTAAAGATTATTGTCATGATATGGTTACTAATATTGTCCAGAGATCATAAAGTACCAGAAAAGGATTGGGAATTACTTGTGATTTTATAACCAGTGAGTTGTGCGCTTTCTGTGTTTACTTATACTTCACTACAAGTGTGGACATTGACAGGGCCTTTCCATCTTGTTATCATATCTGGACAAACTCTTATTGCGGATGGAACACAACAATTTGAACATGGATTTGTATCTGCAAGTACAGTTATAGGGACTTGTACGCCTCGCATTTATTTAGGAAAATTACTGAATCCCAGAAAAGTAACATTAAACATTAACATTAAATAAAATCGACGAAGATATTCCCAAAATTTAGTAAATATATACTATAAAAATTAAATATTTCTTCTAAGTGAAGAAAGAAAATGTGAAAATGTGAAATGTGTGTGTTCCAGAAAATTTTATGGAAAAAGCTGTACTTATGAGATTTTAGACCAAAAATTTTAGATTTCTCTAGCGGGAGTTAAAACATCTTGTAAAACGTAGTTCAAGAAACACATTCAAGAAAACTTGTATTATCCCACCTCATTAGGACGACCTTCCTTGGAGCTATGGTTAGTGTGCATGAGAGCATGCGTTCGATCCCTGCTCTAACACCCTTACATTTTTTCCAAATTTTGCTGAAGTCAATTTTTCTTTGTAACGTCTGAAGCTGACAGTACCAAGCTGGGATAGTACGCAGACGATGGCTCAGTTTCTGTTCAATTACAATATAGAACAAAATGAAAATTTTTCGTAAATAACAAGGTTCTGACAACGGACTCTTGTAGAGATAAAAAATATGCGTGTATCGGCGTTTTGAAAGTTTAAATCAGATTTTTTTTAGGGGGTGGGGGTGAAATTTTCCCCTTTTGCACATAAACTATGTTATCCTCATATTTTAGGTATAGGATGTGTTCAGAAATTTTATGTCAAAATTTACGGCAAACTTTTTTGTGGAATACTTTAAGCCTCTACCGCCTCATAATATGGATCTTTTTTGTCCTTTTTGTGGAAAAAGGTAAAAAACACTCCTAAAACAGGGGTGTTAAAATTTTCCACAAAAATATTCCTCATAGAATTCCACATAACATATCAAAGTTCAGGCAAAACTCAACTTGAATGCCAAAAATAAGTTGAAACTGAAAATCCATTTAAGGAATAATTTCGTAGTTATTCCGAATTTGCGCTAAAATGTCCCACAAAACTGCGTTTTAGGGGGTTGGTGTGGATATTCTACGTACAATTTCACTACAAGTCACCAAACAAAAGCAGGCTCTAGATATAATATCTATAGATAAAAAAAAATAAGAGACAATATTTTAATTTATTCACACTGCGCTAATTTAACGCGCCATACTTTTTGCCAACTGCACTTTGGCTGCAGCCAAAGTCCGCCTGCAACAAAAAACTACAAAGAGAAGCATATTCAAATTCAGACGTAAATTTTCAAAACGCCGATTCACGTATTTTTTTTTTGCACTCTCTACCAGAATCCGTTGTCAGAACCTTGTTTTGTGTTCCACAGTGTCATTTTGCGTAACTCATATGCAGCCATACTTGGACGGAGTCTTATCAGTTTTAAAAAACTGCGAAATTTATGCATTTATACAAATATAACCAATTTTAGATTTTAGATGTAGAATGGTAAGATGCTTAATAATAAAAATTCCTGTATCCCGGGACGGGAAATTTGAAAAACCTTGTCCCGATTGGCATTAACAGCATGTTAGGTGTGTACCCATCCAATGTACCCTGAAATCTTCGGTACAATAGTTCAGGATCACATCAACAAACAATTGTAGAAGACAGATATGCAAACTGAGTAGACGCAGTTTGATGACGTCATGGGCATGTCTGGCGGTGTTGTTGACTTCGGAGGCTCATCATCTCAGTTATTGATGTTGGTTGATATAATATTAGTGGGTAGCAATCAAATGAACAAATGCAATTGCCTGATTCTGTGAGTGCTAAAACTAAAAACAATGGTGTCCCAAGCTCCTTTTTTACGAAACGCACTGTAGTAATTCAATACTGTGGCTTTAAAACCTTATCACATTTGAAACTTTGATTATCACCAATACACACAAGCAGAGGGCATTTTGACAGCGCAATAACGTAAACGTCTGTAACTACAATTTCAAACTCCGTCTTTTACTGCGTCTCGATTTGTCATTAATGAAAAAGCATTTGTACTTCGAGTACAAAGTGTCTGCGTGTTCACAGTAACTCAAATAGCTCGGAAGTGCCCTCGAGATATTTGGAAATATCTGAATATATATCGACTATGTGACTATGACAGGCATACGGAGTACATTTAATGCCGTCACTGTATCTGGAAAAAGCTAAATGAGATTGTTTGCAAATGAGAGGGATGCTAGAGCTGGCACCTTAGTGAAACTCGCAATGGGCGGAGGAAGTTAGTGGACGGAATTACAAAATAGAAGGTACGTCTAATCTAATATACTCTCATTGTGCTGTGCATTGTAGATTTTCTAAGAGTTTCATTTAACTCTTTTAATAATTAGAAAATATAATTTACATTACCGAAAAAATGCAATGGGAGCACTCCACAGTGTCACGTACAGACAAATTCAACTACACTCACAGAAAAATTCGGTTGAGTCAGCCGAATTAGCCGTAACCGAATTAAGAGGTTGTCACAACCTCGTTAGAGGTTGACGCAACCTCATTGGTGGTTGGCACAGCCGAATTAGAGTTCGTTAGAACCGAAGGTAGATAGTGTCACAAACGAATTATTAATGTTTTTTTTTATTATTAAGTGATGATTTATATTCCTGTATTCTTATAAAAAAAAAATATAATTAAAAAACGAGAAAATAAAGTCATATATATGGGGTCATTCACAGGGTAATAAATTTGTTTTACATGCCTCTTCCGACGTTTTTGGAAGTCCCGGCCATCATGGGACACCGAACTAATTCTAACGTGTTGTATCGATTGATTTAAGTCCTAAACCGTGAAGATTGCAACATATCTCACATGGCCGACCTTGATAAACTTCAAAACTATTGATGTCTTCTTGAATAATTTCTGCAAACGTATTTTACTTACATTTCTTAAAAACCACTTTTGCCAATTTTGCAATTCATTAATTGATTTTGACATAATATTACATTATAGAATTTTAAACGTCAGATTTTAAATACATGGAATTATGTTGTGGAAACCGAGTTGAAAATAAATTCGGTTGTACCTACAGAATTCATGAAAAATTCGGTTACAGCAACCGAATTGACGCCAAATTGATACCAAATTTGATAGTTAGAACCGAATTAATGCCAACTTCGGTCACTACAACCGAATTGATGCCAGATTCGGTTACTGCAACCGAATTTGGTACCAATTTCGGTTGTTGCATCCGAACTAATTTCAAATTCGGTTGTGGCAACCCAGAATTTGGTGGTAACAGCTGAATTTACGGTTGCTACAAACTCTTCCATACAACTATTTCTCTGGATGTATTTTGAGTGTGTATATTACACCTAGTTCTGAACTGATTCGTCAGATATCTAATGTAGACTTCTAGACTTTAATCCTATATAAAAACTTATTACATAATTTATGACATACGGATGAAAAAAAAAAAAAAATAAACAAACCCGTCACGTACCGGTCGTTTCCAGTCAACCAACATTCGAAAATGTTTGAGTGGAATCAAAATTTAAGCAAAACTAGTACACTTGGAGAAAAAGTGTCTTCGAACCAAATCATAATTAAGAATTAGGCTTGCTGCTGAATAAAAAATATTTAATAATAACACATATTTATAATTAAAAATGGGTTTTTAAGTTTTTCCACGTACAGACAAATCATGTCACGTAAATTAAATTAATAATAATCCATAGTTAAATACTGATGTCTAGGTATTAGCTAAGTTTACTGCACTCATTTAAAAAAAAAAAATTTGAAATCCCCTTTATCGCGTTGGTATTTTCACTTTGCGATGTAGACCTAATTTGTTTTAAAATTTGAGTAAAATAATACAATAATAATAAGTCGCATAATTCAGTCGATCTCTGACTTTTGATTTGTGCAGCCGCGATGTCAATTGATCCACCTAAAACGTTGTGTGCTTTCTGTTTTAAGTCTTTACAATCCGAGAAATACGTAAAGTGCAATATTTGCAATGGCAAATTTCATTATTTTTGTACGGGTGTTGCTGATTTAAATCTGTTGGAGTCGTTAAAAAGAAATAAAAACATTATTTATAATTGTGATGACTGCCTTAATGCATTTACTGATTTGGTTGCTGTTGTTTCTCAATTGTCCAATGAAGTGAGAGAGCTGGCTGAAAATATTGCTTCATGAGCTTCTCAATAAGCCAACAACACTTAACGATGTTTCTAATACACATTCTGCTCAAACCGTCTCTTCGAATTCTGCTGCTAACTCTCTGACGTCGCATGCTGCCATTGTTAAGTCATCAGTGATACTGCCTACAAATGCTGCTTCAGTCGCCAAAACTCTCACTCCGTCTGTTTCACCCGCCAGTTTACACAGTTCTGATGATACGCACACTATTGCAACTCATGCTTCTGAGAGTGATAACTGTCTCAGAGATAACTTTCGTGTTAGCTATGTTTCTGCGCTTGCTAACGAAGGTAATGGTGCTCCTTGCTCTACTGGCAACAGTGTTTCTGTCCCCCTTGCGCAGACAAATAATGTTGTTAATCTTTCGGATGTAAATCGTAACCCAGCACACAATTCAGATTGGACGCGAGTAACATCCCGTAAAAATCGCCAAAGACCTATCATTATTGGGGAGAATGATGATGTTGAACTTGAAGTTATTGTGAAGAAGAAGTGGATACATTTGTCCTCCTTTAAATCAAACATTACGGAGGATCAAATCATGGCCTATATTGAAAAGCATACCGACATCAGTAAGGCTCATATGGCTTGTTTTAAATTAGTAAAGAAGGACGTTAATGTGGCTGATTTAAAAAGTGTTAATTTAAAGCTGGGTATTGCACCGGATTTTTACAAGGAACTGTTTAACCCCTCTCTTTGGCCTAATAACGTTAATGTTCGTCCATTTCGAAATTTTCCCAACGCCCATCCTGCAAGAACTCAATCCTAGTTGATAATGACTCATATAAGCTCAAAATTTATTATCAAAATATGGCTGGCATCAGAACTAAGCATAGATCTATTTTTTTGGAGACATCGCAACGTGATTACGATATCATTGTTTTTGTTGAAACCTGACTTAATATTGATTTCCATGATGGAGAGTTTTTTGATACTAAAAAGTATGCTGTTTTCCGTAAGCAAAGGGATTGTGTGAAAACTTGCTGTTCCCGTGGAGGAGGTGTTTTGGTTGCTGTAAAGAAGTCTTTGAAGTCTACGTCTTTAGTGTTGCCTAATAGTGACACCTTGCTTGATCAAATTTGCGTACGCTTGGAAGGATTGAATAGATTGTTTGTTATGGTGTCCTACATACCGCCAAATAGCAGTCGAAGCTTATATGTTTCGCATATCCATAATATCTCTGAAATGGCTCCTGATAACGAAAAAGATGGTTATTTGGTTCTGGGTGACTTCAATTTTTGTAATATAGTTTGGTCTTTCCTGCCTAATTGTAATACCGTGTATCCCGGCAATGTTAATTTAACGCATGAAATCAATTGCATTGGTACAATTCTTGGTTTGTCTTTAGTCCAAATTAATTCATTTTTTAATTTTCTTGGTCGATTATTAGATCTTGTATTTATCTCCAATAATATTAAATTTTCTATTGAAAAATGTGATAAGCCCTTCAGTACTCCAGACATGCATCACGTGCTATTAAATGTAAATGTTGATTTTTATAAGTTTCCCTGCTCTAATATTGATTATTTACGTTACGATTTTAGTAGATGTAATTTTGAGGTTTTAAATCAGCATATTTGGAATATTGTTTGGTTGGATGTGTTTAAAAGCAAAACCATCGATGATTGTTATTATGAATTTGTTTGTAAGATTAATGAAATACTTCATTCTGTGGTGCCTAAGGTTAAGCCAGATTGTTATAAATTGCCTTGGTATACCCCTGGCTTAAAAAAACTTAAAAATTTGAGAAATAAGTTTCACAACGTCTACAAATCTACAAATTGTGCTGAAAGTAAGAGGATTTTTGAGCATTATTCTAGGGAATATGATTTTCTAAATAAATTTCTGTACAGCAATTACATTGTGCAATTTGAAAATTAAATAGTTACTAATCCACAGTCATTTTGGCACTTCATAAAAGCTAAACGTAGAAGCAGTGAACAAGCAAACTTATTTGCCGATTTCTTCAAATCCAACTTTGAATTTGGGGTACCAAGTATTGCTTCAAGTTTTTTGGATGGTGTTTACTCAATCACAAATTTATCTTTCTTTCAGTTTGATGAATCTGATATACTCGCTGCCTTATCTGATCTCAAGGATTCACCTAAACCTGATATAGATGGGCTTCCTACGTTGTTTCTTAGGAAATGTAGTGTATCTATTTGCGGTCCGCTAAAATTGATTTTTAATAATTCCCTTAAAGCTGGTACGTTCTTAACCCAATGGAAAGTTTCCACTGTAATGCCTATTCATAAATCAAAAAATGATATTAGCAATTATAGACCGATATCTAAATTATCTAACGTATCGAAACTCTTGGAACATTTAGTTTATGATAAAATTTATCATTCTATTTTCCAATTTTTACCTGAATCGCAGCACGGTTTCATAAAACATCGTTCAACAATTACTAACCTATTAGTCTTTACTAATTTCTGTATCAAGTCTTTTGAGTCAGGATTTCAACTTGATACACTCTATTTTGACTTTTGCAAAGCCTTTGATAAGGTATCGCACAGTTTACTTTTAATGAAATTGGCTAAAATTGGATTTCATTCGTGTCTTTTACAGTGGTTTGAATCGTATTTAAGTAATAGAGTGTGTCGTGTGTGTGTTGATAATGTTTACTCTAATAGGTATTCCGCAACCTCTGCTATACCGCAAGGTAGTATTTTAGGACCTCTTCTTTTTATATTATTTGTTAATGATATTGAATCATGTTTCAAACATTCTAAATTTCTCATGCATGCTGACGATTTAAAACTTTTTACTAAAATTTCTTGTCTTCAAGACTCTATTTTACTTCAGGAAGACATCAATCGATTAGTCATTTGGAGTGAATGTAATCATATAAAACTAAATCTTCCATTTGCAAGGCGTATAAATGTATTTACCTCCATCTGTTTCATTGGGTCTTATTTAATACAAGTTAGTAAAATTTTAGATTTGGGCATTGTTTTTGATCCAAAACTGGTATTTAACTTGCATGTGGATTATATAATGCCTAAAGCGTACTCCATCCTTGCTTTTGTGAAAAGAAATAGTAAAGACTTTCGGAACCCTTACACACGAAAATTACTATGCACCGCTTTTGTTAGCTGCATAAATATTAATACTCCCTTACGGTGTCTTAGAAATAATGAATTTTTTAATATATCTGTTCATGGAAATAATTACTCTTCTTTTGAGCCTATATTGAGGTGTCTTAAGGAATATAATACTATTAATATGAATTGTTTAATTGATTTTTCGTTTTCACTTAATAAATTTAAAAATATTTTGGATTTATATTACTTTTAGTTAAGCTAGTCTGTAAGGATTGTAATCCATAGACATAAATAAATAAATAAAAAAGCAATCTTGCTAATTTCTGCACAATTTCATTTCACATGGTTATAATATAAAAAGCCTTACAGGCCAATTAAGCTATATTACATATGACATACAAAAATTTAAATAAATTCTTATAAATTATTTTATAAATTCACAATTGTAATAAAAAAACACAATTTTGGAAATGACTATTAATTCCACTTTTTTATGAGCACAGGATCAATTTGGGTATTACCTTATCAGATATTCTTCTAAAATTATTTTTTATATAGATAGAGTATGTTACCAATATTGAAACGAAAGGCTTCTCAATCGGTTGAAACGATATTAAAAACATTCTTGCGGGAAGGAAATTAGTGTATTATAATAACCGATTTTATAAAGTTCTATCGATTTTTCAGATACACGTAAACGATACCAAGTTGTAAAGATCTAAAAGTTACTGCTACAATATTTCAAAATTAACGTGGCATTAACCCCATCGGATGGCCTTTCAAGCTGAGCGGATTTTCGATAGCGTAATATCCACATTTGTCAATGGAAAAATTTGTAATACTTTTCTAAAGGTTACTTCGCCAAATTTCTCAAATTCTATGATGACCTTAAATTAACATTTCATATTGTTTTGAATGTTGCATATGTTGTTGCAAATGTATGTTGCAAATGTTGTGGCATATGCAGATGACAGAGACATCATTGGGCGAAATTTACGATAGGTTACTGGAGAATTTTCAAGAATCGAAAAAGAGTCAGCGAAGGTGGGTCTTGCTGTTAATGAGGGCAAGACCAAATTGATGGTGTCAACGACTAGAGAAACCTCTCGACTTTGTCCGCACTTGAACGTTGACAACCGATTTAATTTTGCAGTGGCAGATGAATTGGTTTACATTGGATACATCGTGAACAAGGACAAGAACGTCAGCCTGGAGCTAAATGGGAGAATTGTGCTTGCAAATAGGTGTTATTTTGGGCTCAGTAAGAAGTTTAGGAACAAAGCCCTCTGCCGACAGACAAAAATCCAGCCATACCAGACTCTCATTTTACCTGTCTTGACATATGGCTCCGAAACGTGGGTCATGTCGCAAGCGGATGAAAAACACCTGGAAGTATTAGAGAGAAAAATTCTCCGTCAAATATATTTTCCTGTTAGGGAAAACTGCGAGTACCGACGTCGCTGGCACCTAGAGTTATATCACTTGTATTCTGACATGGACATAGCTAGGCGAATAAAATTAGGCCAATTCCGTTGGCTAGGCCGTGTTATCAGAATGGATGAAGATGAATGAGCGCGAAAGGTTTTCGATAACCAAGACTCCGGTGGAAAGACCAGGCAGAAGAATCCCTCCGTATCCTGTTAGAAAATGTTGAAATTTGTTTGTTTAAATAATTTACCTAGTGATTAATTAATTAATGTGACCTCATTAATTTAATCTTATCTCATGAGGTTGTAAAATAGTCAATAAAAGTTTTGTTTAGAATGGCCCTTACAGCTTTGTTTTATTTATCGTTAATGACATGAGGTTCAATATAAATAACAATCATGACAATTGTTTGTGATCAGTATGTTAAATATGATAAATATTTTTGTATATAAAACCCTAAGAATGATTAGGGATGCCGAGCGAATACTGGGAATGACAGCAAGTCAAACTAATTGAACACAGATGATAAAAATCGCCAACAATCAACATCATAATAATCATTACAATTATAAAATAAAATTTACAATTATACAATGCTTTTGTGTTGCTCCGCGATGTATACTTGTCGTGGTCTCAATTCAGACTGAATCTGAAAGCGTTGCCACCGGTCTGCGGTCGATAGTTCAATGGTAAGTGTGCGTATCTATTCTATATGAGAACGTGAGTTTCGTACTCTGGCCACCTCATAGTTCTTTGGATGACGGCCCCCTCGCTTAGTGACGGCAACACTATCGAGTACTTAGTCATGAAAATGCTTCTCAAAATACCGTTTGTATCCGGTGTAAAACTGTAGGTCCCAATCAGTGAGTATACAACTAGAAAGCGCACAGCTCACTGGTTGTGAGAAGCTCTCCCCAATCCCTTCATGGAGTGCAATGGAAACCAGTTTGTTAAGAATCCACAACATGCCACCTAGTTGCTCACATAAGAATCCAGTCAATGCCAGAACAGTCTGTCTTTTTTGTGGATGTAACCACAACGCCATCTATATTATTTAACAACTATCTTCAATTATTCTTGTTGTAAGACTGATGTGATATCTCGACAGACTGTTTTCCATGGTAAATTTGGAACACTAGTTGCATTCGCTACAACCAAAAAGAAAAAGTATGCGACAGCAATGGTACTTATTGTCAGTACGCACACGTTGACACTACATTTCACTAACATGACCAAACTATTAGAAAGACATTTGACACACACGTGTTAGTTTAAACTAAGTGCAATACAATTTACATTCGAATATTCTTAGTAGATCCCATCACCCCAAGTGAATTCTGTTAGTAATCACTTGCTCTTCTTCTGTACAACTGGGTAAGAAGTTCAACCCTTTGGGGTATTTTGTCAAAAAACCCATTAAAATTTCAATTTATTTATTAATAAAACAAACTGTCGTCTTATATTTGTGAATATTTATAAAAAAAATTTATATTTGAATTTGAATATTGCAAATGTAATAGAATAGAATTTAATAAATTTCAACTGTTGAATATATTTCAAAAAATATCTTGTTATTGAAACCACAAATGCAATGAAAATCATACAAAACAATGCAGTTTTTAAAGAATAGAGGAATTTATATAAATGTATAAATTCTTTACAAATATTGAATAGAATTTTTGGTTCATTCAGAAAAATATGTAGTGTGGCTTTAGCAAATAATATTGCCAGTGGTATTCCAATTCTCGTACAGAAATGTTGGTATTGATTTTTTTGTTTACCTCAATGTCTTTGTCAGCTAAGAACATTTAAAAATAAGTAATAAAATTTGAGTCTTTTTTCAATGCAAATTACATTCATTTAATACTCAAGTCGCTTCTATTAATTGTTAAAGTCTGCTCTTTGTTATAATTTTGTATCGTTATTTTTACATGATAATTCTACTTTTTATAACATTCTTAAAGAGTAACGAAAATAAAAGCAGTTAAGTGCTGCTTAATTTCTTCTGTCGGAGTAATAATACCACGAATTAATTAATGGAAACTATAAACACAACTTCATTTGAGGGTTGTCTTCATATGCATAACTTGTTGCATTTAGAGCAGTGTAGGACAAAATCTGAAAATCGTATCACCGGTGATAGGAAAGAAAAATGCTGCCGACGCTCTGCTTACACACAAATAGTATAAACAAATCAACGACTAAGTCGATTTCGTTGTACCAAAGAACGCATCGTGGCAATTGAATTCAATTCAGTTGCTCGTCAGCATTCATGCAAGTCGCTGTTTCACTTAACACTTGTCTGCAAAAAAAACCTTGTTTCATGAAGAGTGGGAGAATGATTATTTTGTTTATGAAAATGTTGAGGGTGAAGCACAATGTTTGATATGCCACAGCATTTTCACGAGCTTTAATATGGTTTCCGTAATAAAGCGCCATTATTTTTATTTGCATTCATATTATGCTTCTTTAGGGGGAAGGGAGAGATATTTAAAACTTTTGGAATTAAAAGCACTTTTTTTCTTAAATTTATTGCTGATGAAATGCCCGGAGTTAGCGATCAAGTTACAATACTAAATGCATCAACACATAAAGCAGGCATCGTTTGTTATATCTTTACCTTTGGCAAAAAAAATGTCGACCATTTGATGACGGCATTTTTATAAAGAATTTACTCAAGGATGTTCTAAATGTGTTTGAAGCTAAAGGGAAGGAGATGGGGAAGATAATGGAACAAATACCGTTATCCAGGCGAACTGTTGCTCGCAGAACTGAAATTATTAGTACTTTTCTATACTCATGCACAAAAAGTAGATTATTGGATTGTGTTTTTCATTCTTTGTGTCTTGATGAAAATACGGATATTAATGATTTGAGTCAACTAATCGTGTGTGTAAAATCTGTTTGTCAGAATTTGGACACAACTGAGGAAATGTTATTACTTGAATCAATCAATGCATGGTCACGTCACAGGAAAAAATTTGTATAAAATTATAAATGAAAAAGTATTTTTGATTTTTGATAAGAACAAATGCTCTTCTATTTGCACTGACGGAGCGAAAGTTATGACAGGTAAAACCCGAGGACTAAGGGGTTGCTTAATGAAGAATGGTGTTGAAATTCCAACATTTCGTTGCATTATTCATCAGCAATCTCTTTTTTCAAAGCAATTGAAACTGTCATATGTCATGGAAATAGCTACTGAAATAATAATAAATTAAAAAAGGGGAGGTCACCACTCACTACGTCACAGGAAATTTAAAGTGCTTCTTGAAGAACCTGATGCTGATTACGGTGATTTGCTCCTCCATACGGAAGTGCGATGGCTTAGTCGTGGTAGGTCCCTAGGAAGACTTTTTGATTTAAGACAGGAGGTTTTAGTCTTTTTTGAGAAAAATACATATTCCGATTCGGCAGAAGTCATTGATAATCTTAATAATAAAGATTTTCTGTTAGCTTTGGCATTTTTATGTGAGATTTGTAATATCTTAAACCAATTTAACCTCTCACTTCAGGGTAGAAATAAATCCATTCTTCAATTATTATCTTCTGTGCAATATTTTGAAAGAAAACTTCAAGTTATAATAACCCAGTTAAAAAATTTTGATATACCCAAAAAAATATTCAATGATCTTTACGATAGAAATAAATTGACAGAATATAGTGGTATTATAACAGACTTATTTAATAGTTATAATAGAAGATTTCAAGATTTTAAATTAATAGAGAATCTACGATGGAGCTTCACAATTACCCTTTGAATTGTGATATTAATAAACAACCTCCACATTTTCATAATGAACTACAGTTGTTAAGAAACGATTTGTCGCTTCCACCGGAAATGGGAAACGTTTTTTGGAAAGCGGTTTCTGAGAAAAAATATCCTATTCTCAAACAAGAAATTTATAAAATTTATTCAATGTTTGGCACTACTTATAATTGTGAAGCATCATTTTCGACTTTAAAAATAATTCTAACCAATCTGAGAAATCGAGTTTCGGATATTCAAATATCAGATTTAATGCGCATGAAATGCTGCGAAACTGATATAAACATTGACGAGGTAATAACTTTTGAGGGAAAAAACTAAAACAATTTTGATGGCTTAAAATTTTTTTTCAAATTTTAAATTTTTTGTTTGATAGTGTAATGTGCGGTGAAGTCAGCTATGTGGCACTCACAGAATGAGTATGAGTGGTGCCCACCACTAAGTGGATTTAGAGCCATATAAAGTCAGTAAAAGGAATTTGCTAATGCCGGAGTTGTTTATATCAAAGGTGCCTTGCTTCAATGCACTGCTTATCCATGACCTATTTTGTGACTATTAAGAATTTAAATTTAAAAATTTGCCGAAAGTGGCAGCTTCAGGTGAAAACTGAAAACTCATCAGTAACACAGCGGCATTACGATAAACACATGGGAAATTATGGGCTACAATTATGAGCGGATGATTAAATTTGCTATTGATGACAGCATGAATTGTAACAGAATCAACACTTCAACTTTGAAGAATTGGGTTATGGTCTCCACTAGTGAAGTGAATTAAGAAAAAAAATAAAAAAAAAGGTTTGTCCATTATGTCCAATGAAAAAATTAGGGAGTACTTCCAACAATCAGTGAGCTTTGCGCTTTCTACTTTTGCACTCACTAATTGGGACCTACAGTTTTACACCGGTTCCCAGCTAACATCTACAAAAGATGGTGATGTGTTTGACATACGCCTAATAAATTCGACCGTTCGGAATCGGTGTGAAACTGTTATTCCCATTCAGTGAGTGTAGAACAAGAAATCATTCTCGCTTGTTGTGAACACCCTTGTTGTCGCCATTGCAACACATGACGCATTTGAATGCATCGAAGGATTTAAGGCGTCGAGTAAGTATTCGTTTCCCACTAGTGTACCATAAAATATTTTCAGTCTCTCAGAACAACGCCCTTTTGTCGGTTAGTAGAAAAGTCCGTAATCCAAATGGATCAAATATTTACAAACAAAATTTTAACAAAACAAAATGAAAATTAGATGTTGTCTACTATATATTTCCAGTTGCTCACATAAGAATGTTACTCTGCGAACCAGTTAGCTGAGGCTTACGATCTTATCGATCCTGTCACCTCAGCTCTTAGAAGAATACAGGGTGGAGCGCGGTACTTTGCTTTTTTGCACTGCAGGCTGTGGCGGCACTGCTGGTCGAAGAGAGTGGAGAGTGTGCGTGGCTTATAGTGGCTGACGGGAGATTTGTATTCCATCATGCATTGGACACGTGCGGAGAGGACATTTTCTGTTGAAGCGTATTTTTCAAATGCGCACTCGATCATTGTAGTATAGGGTGCTTTTCGTTCACGATTTCGTTTAAGTTGTGATGAGGCACATTTTCACTTCAGTGGGTGTGCAAACAAACAAAATATGCGGTACTGGAGTGAAACAAACCCCAGAGAACTTCACTAGTCGACATGCTTGTTAGAGTTCATGAAAACTTAAGAAAACGTATGCAGCAGTATGTACACTATTTAAAACCATGTAATTTAAAAATTCCCTTACTGTTCAATATAATTAAAATATAAAATAAATTTTTCTAAGGTTCATAGTTTTTTTATTTCATTCCCAAATAAGACAATTACCGCGCTCCACCCTGTACATGCGACCACCCTTACAACAACGGGAAATCTACGAAAGCACGCTCTATTTGAGTTTGTTTAGTTTAGTGCTGACCGGGAGATCAGTAATTTAATCTATGGATTACACTCAAATTTGATTAGAGGATCAGGTTGTAGGGTCGTAGTATACGCTAGTAACCTGGAAATTGCAATACAAGGAAATTGAATTGTGCAAGTGGAGCTGTGATCCAGGCCTTAATCACGAAACTCTCCAAGTGCGCCACGTTGAATATGCTGGGCGTAAGTGCCTGGAATGAAAGTTCATCGCTGCAAGAAATACTCAGCTGGCAAGGTTATGGACCACCGTACCTGTTTCACTAGATATGGAGCATGTGGGTATTCCCCTTCCTACCTTCAACCTCACGATTAGAACCGAAACAATAAGACGAAAGAGGTATGAAATCACCAGGCAAATACGGCCCAGTCATGACTTGAATTTTACGCACGGTGAATTTGATACCCAGTCTGAGACAGGATATCTCTTTGCTAGAAGCTGTGATGACTGGGTACTGTTTACAAGACAGACACGCGTCTTAGCTTGTCATCTCATTCCCACGCGTATTGAAGAAGCTGTGGGATGATGAGGACGAGAGCGTCGAAAATCTAATACTACACTCCCAATACATTTATGTGTGTAGTCCATATATATGATCTTACTTCTGCTGGGTACATCGGACATTAAGCCAGGTAAACTGAATGATATTAAGATGCTCCTGTATAGCACAAATTGAAGTAGCGGGATGGGGTATCACATATATTGAACGGCCCCCTTTGTGAAACATAAAGTTCAATTTACAGATAGAGAAAACCATCATTACTAAAGATGAGCCTGTGATACCGTGAATATAATTTTACTTGATCTCAATGCCAACATTTTGCCCACTCATGTGATACAATTTATTCCTACGACACACGTTTCATTGATTTCTTATTTAAATAAAAACATAAATGTTATTTTTCAGGCTTTACTGCTTCTTAACTTACTCGATTGTTGATTTTGTTGTTACACCATAGTGTATTCCTCATCGTAGGCATATTCCATTGTTGTTGCTTTCAATTTATGAAACATAATGTAATCCATCAAAATCCATGAAGTATGAATGTGTGATAAATCATTACTATTAGAAATTGTTGGCTGTGGCACAAAAGTGTACGGGTTGAATGTAAAATGTACAAAAAAAAAAAATTAAATATGCTTAGTTATATTTCAATATATACATAGTTCTTAAAAACTATGGTGTTCCCCGTTATTGTTGTTTATTCTTTTATATTTCTCATAAGTTGTTCTATTCCGAGTATGTGAAAATTGTTCAAGCGAATATTAAATCATATATATTAGATGTTGTCTACTTTGTTTTTCAATACCCACCACAAATATTTTCTGATTTCCACGAATAGGTCTGATTTAGATATCATCGAATTCCCTACACATCTCACATGATTTTCCGATTGGTTAAACCGTCAAAGTAGTCGAACTTTCCTTTTAACTACCAGTGCTCATGAAATGTATAAACAACTTGCCATTAAATTACACAAAGTTAATTTGTTTCCATTTGTCCCTAACAAAGAGAGCAATCCCACTGGTGTATCCAAGTTAAATTATACGATTTCTTACGTTTTTTGAGAAGGTCCCTAATCCGTTTATATCAAACAGATATTAAAACATACACACACTTTTTTCCACATTTTTGTCACTGCGTGGATCTGACCCCCTCGGACTATGTTTAGATGTGTGTTGAAGAATTATCATGAAATTTGTGATAAACAACTGAAAGACCTTCAAAGAATGTATCAGGAATTTTTATTTCAGCTGCTCAGCTGCTCATCAGTTCATCCCCATATAAATATAATTCTGTATATTATGTTGCGTCGGTGTCTGATATTTCTGGTATTTACTATCAGCAGCATATAAATGCAAAATACCCGTAACAACTATGTGGTGTTGGGAACAACAAGTTGCTTCTCATTCTATTCCAAGCACGTAGTTGTTTAACTTGTTTTCAATTTGAATTTTGCACTATTGAAATGGTTTCAATTGTGGAGGTGGTAGGTGAAGTGTTTGGTTACCCATGATCATAAGTAAATAAGTGAATCAAAATTGACCCTCCTACGATATTCTGCATTTATTTTGGTTGTTTAAATGAAGACAAGAATTTCATAATTTGTACGCCCGCTCAGAAATTTTTTTTTGTTAATTTAATATTCAACTAAATATTTCCTCAGGGTCAAACGATCGTCGTCCTTTGGGAAAGTCGTCCATTTGAGAAACAATGCTGTACAACTCAAACTGTATACAATTTTAATCTATTCACATTCATTTTTGTGGTACACTGCAAGAAAAACGCTTCGTCGCATAGTTGAAGCATTTTCGTTAATGTTTTTACGTGAAAAGTGTTGAAAAGTGTCGTATATCCGACAATTTGGTAGTCACTGCAACGAAAAAATTCATACATCATTTCTTTGAAAATTTTTCATTTTGTTACTGCAACAATTTACTTTTCGTTCCAGCAACAATTTTATTTAATTAGAATTTGGTAGAAAAATGGGTTAAAAATTAAAAAAAAACAGTAAAGGCCTGATAGTTAACCTACTGATATTTTCGTAGTTTATTTCTATTATTTATTTATTTTGGGGGTTTGTCAATATTTATAGTTGACGAAACAATTTCGTCATTGTAAATGGAACTAATTTTTATTAGGATAAAGCATGGTAGAAATATAATGGTAGATGCAGTACAACAAATACAACAAGCCAAAAACAACAGGCATTTTGGTTTTGCTCAGTGTCTATGTTGTGTCAAGTCAGCTGATAGAAAAATGAAGAAAATGTAAACAAATTTGCAAAAAGTGCCATTTAGAAAGTGATTGAGTGTTATTTGATATATTGAAATTGTTTAAGTGTAAAAATTAAAACGTTTCTATGTAATTTTTGCAGAGAAATATTTCAAAAACAGCAGTTGCTGGCGAACGGGGGTTGCAGACAAACAAATGTAAACAAACTTTGACATAAGAGAAAAACTTACTCACACTCAGTCCAGAAAAAAGTTCAAATCAGCTGGGCTAGTGCTTCTACCATTTCTTTGTACCATGGGATAAAGAGAGAAAAGTAGTGGAAAAAATGAGCGAGCGTAAACACAGGTCAGCAAGAGAAAACGGTGAGCGTGAGTGGTGGGTCACGTACACATCTTAAATCAGTTCTTTGGTAACAGCCGAAAGTGGTAGACATATTTCTCCGCCGGAATAATCTAAATAAATTTAGTAAAACAGACTAATTAGTTATACTTAGTAATGATATTTTTTTATGAAAACTAAATTATGTGAATTTATGTGTTTGCTGTGATCGTTTGTGTAACTTGCGAATCTATAAACCAAATAGATAAATAAACAGAATGCAAGAAGCAACACAACAGTAATGAAAGTGACGCATCGATGGCAGAAAAACAACCCCGAAATGTGTCATTGAACATTTGTGTGTGTGTTTATGTTCGCGACATAACAAATCGCAACACAATGTTCTGGTTTTTACAAATCGAAAAAATCGTGTTTTAACCATAACTCGGTCGCGCTTGTGTCGTTGCATTGGTGTTTGGATTCAGGAAAAAACGAAGACATACATTTGTGGGGACAGTCGAATTCAATGAAAACGGGAAGTAAAAGACACAATGTGTTTAAAGCAAGACTTCTTTTATTGAAATGAATTCAGTCGAAATTTTAGAATTTGGTTAAATAAATGAAAGTGAGGGGTTGAAGAACAAAATACTTGCAGAGCGATTACTGGCTTAATCTGGATGAGATTTGGCGCTGTAATTGAATGACAGAACCCTAAACACAACAGCACTTGCATGATTTAAGAGGCCAAAGATATGGTTCTATGTTAAAGGAAGTTTTTAACGTAGATCAGCTGCTCTGATGAAACCCCTTGGAGAGTACAGCTTATGTTCATGGTAAGTAAAGACATTGATATGTACATGTTTCTACACTTGCTATTTAAATATAAATCTTAATATTAAATTCCTCATATTTGTTTTTAATTGCAGGACCTGAATTCGACGGCCACAGTAACACTCAACCCCTTGACTACCACAATCTTTCTCCAGACGAGTGTTGCAATATGGCATGGATGTAACATATCTAGCAAACTAAGTACATTTTCGAAACAAAAATAAATTTTTTTTTTATCAAAATAGACGAAAACACCAGCAATGGAATACTAACCGTTTATTTATGTAGAATTGACAATAAATGATTTCAAACAGTTCAAAACATTCATTGCAACAGTGAAAAAAATACATTCCAGCAATGGAACAAAATCACTGCATTGATGAAACAATTTCATGGCAACAATGACTCAAATTCGTTGTATCATTGAAACCAATTCATAGCTGCTATGAAACAAATTCATTGCAGCATTGAAATAAATTTATTGCAACAATGAAATAAATTCATTGCAAGAATGAAACTTATTCATTGCAACAATGAAACAAATTCATTGTAGCTTTCATAACAGTGACGAACAATTTGCAGTTGATGAACGCATTTTCTTAGCGAAGATGAAACTGTACGTTAGCTCACTTTCGATGACAAAAGTTGTTGGGGTGATGAACATTTTCATCCCTGTGACGAAGCTTTTCCGTTCAGTGTAGTTGTATTTTTCTATGGAAATTGTCTCCTTGCTGTCTCATAATTTTCATCACTGCTCAGCTTTCTTGCCAACTATTTCTCATTAGGTCGTTATATATTTTTCGCATTTTTGAGTTTTCCTACGCTGGTGAAAGGCTGTGTACAATAGCTTTTTTAATTTATCTTGATATTTTTCGTGTTCATTAAGATATTATTGGTCTAACCACATAGCATTTTCAAAGCAGTTTTAATTGAATTCTCGCCACAACACATGCATTCATTTGCGCAATGCGAATTAGATAATGCTTATTTGGACCTTTACGTTGTTTTCTGTTACGTCGAGAAACTGTTATCTCCAAGTACCCATCACAAGTTTCCATCACTTTTCTCAACAGTTTATGCGGTCGATTTGGTATTTCTTCTTCAATGCCAACTTTTGGCGCCGCCTTGTTCACATGTGTATCTTGTTCACGTAGCCTCCAAACTCCAGCGAAATAAGTCTGAAGCATTAAAATAGGCCTTTCGTCTAAAATAAATTTCTGTGTTAAATCCACTGACCGATTATTGCTCAGAAATATAGACAGCTATAACAGATTTTAAAATTAAGAGCGTCTTCCACACCCACAGTAGAGTTTAAACAAATATGGATTTCAGAAGAGAGTTTAAAGTCAAAAATTGTTATACAATTCAAATTGAGATCTTAAATACACAGATAAAATATTAGTTATATACAGAATATATTTTCAAATTAAAAATACTAAATATAGGCCACTCTATATACTCTACTCTGTATAATTTAATTTGGGCACAATAGAAAATAAATGTATAAATAGAACAGATGTTGGTGGTTGCTTCGTTTACTTATATACTTTTCCGTTTGACATTTAATTTGAAAATATCAGTATTCCTTCTGGACAAATGTGGATAATTTGTTCTGTGTTCCCTGTTGTTAATTGTAATTATGGAATAGTCAATTGCATTTTCCTTTCTTTGTTAAAGGCATTCATATTTGACGGGCAATATTATTCCAAATACCTTCTGTACATTATTTAGTACTTTATACTTGTACCCGTCATGGTGCAATTGTTAGGATGTGCGTCTAAACCCGCTATGTGGTGAGTATCCCTACGGGAAATTTAACTGGGTCCAAAACACAGTTAATCGGAATTAACACCGTACGCCTTTTTCGGTCTCAGTTCAATAGTTCTAGTCCTTACATTTTTATATGATTCAGTCATTTCCTTCCTTCTTCGTAACATTGCTTGAGCGTCGCCCCACCATTTGCAGTTTTGTATCTTCCGGAAATTTCGATTTGATGATCAATTTTACAAACTTACATCAAATTAAGCCAAACAAATTACATAAAATTTTTCGAAAACTTCCTAAGTTAACGCAAAATAAATATGAAAAATAAATGTAAAAAGAAATTTCTATCGCCTTTTCTGATTATAGAAAATCACAATTTTTTACGTAAAGCTTGTATTTAATTTAAGCGGCCACACTTCCTTCTTTCTATGACGACTGGTTTCTTATCTATTTGGTCATCCTCCAATTAATTTTTTTAGTCCCACCCTACCAACTGCAGTTTACACTTCTTTTGTACTTTGTAACAAGTTTGGGAGATATGTATGTCCCTCTTCACATATGTCAGGATAAATACTTTTAGCCAATTGACACCACATTTCTCGTAGGGATGTGCAAGTCATGGAATGACTTCTACTCTATCTGCTAGGTATTTTCTATTATTCTATGACATTTGATTATCTCGTACTTTTGCAGGAACTCAATTGTATTAAATATTACGAAAGGCGAAGGTTGTATAATAACACTGTGTGTAATTTTTTAAGTCATGGCAAAATAACCATATACGGACACCACTACGTGATAAAAGACTAAAAAAACAAAGACCCGTGTTTCCCAATTTTTCCCAAAGTCATGCACTTTTTTTTTATGGGCCGCCAAAAATTTGGGGCCTCGGTATCATTTTCGTAAAAATGTGATCATTTTCTCAGGCTCATATCTTGCAAACCGTTCAGAATTTCGATTTACTCTCTGAGGAAAAGTTGTAGCTCTTGTCATAAAGAAGAAATTGCGAACATATAAAATCAAAAAAAACTTCACCTTCCAGATCAAAATCGATTTTTTTACCTTTTTTCCAGTGTTCAGGTCCATAGGTAGCAAACCGTTCAAAATTCAAGGAAACAATCAACTACAAAAATTTACCTAAGATCTCAATAAACAAATTTCTAGAACATATAAACTTCCTAGAGATGATTCTTAACACTGTTTAGGTAGCACGCAAAAGTGAAAAATTTGCCGAAAATTTTTTAATTTAATTTTTTTTTACCTTTTTCTCCTGTTCAGGTCCATAGGTAGCAAAAAATGAAATATGCCTGGCCAGAACCATGTCCATTCTTCAGTCTATGTTGTTGTATTTGTTCATCCACACTTCCTCTTGGCCTCCAGGAGTTACATTGGAATTGATTCAGAGGTGAGCGTGAATCCCAATTACAAAGAAAACAAAAGAATTTTGGGAAGCCGCCCTTATCGATGATATCTTGCAAAATGTTGATGACCTTCAAATCACAGCAAATCTTCCATTTATTTTCGTAATATTTGATTTTTTCCATTATATCTTTCAATGTTTCATAGCTTTCTTTCATGTTGATACCCATTGCTAGCGGAATGAAAGGTTTTCGGTTCGACACATGCAACAACACTGCTTTCAAGCTTGAAACAGAACCATCAATAAATAATCTCCACTCACTAGCGATGTAGTTCATTCCCATTTTTACCACCAAAGCTTTTATATCGTTGCAGTAAGCGAACGAATTGTCATCATTTAGAGTGTAGAGCATCTGAAATTCAGCTTGTCGTTTGCGGTACGCCGTAGAGTTAACATTAGCATGTGTGAGTTTTCTTTGCTTTAAAAAAGCTGTCAAAAATATTGCAAGTCGCTGCGATAATCCCAATATGGCCACAATGAAATCCATTTCCATTTGTGTTATTAGTTGTGGTCCATCTCTTCCCTGTTGGGGCTCATAATCGGTATCAAATGGATCTTCATAAGTAACACCACTTGCTGTACTCATTGCTGTAAATTCTGTAGTAGGTACGATCTGGAGTTGGCGGCCTTGGTGATACAAAATTTTCAGGTGCAAGCACTGGTAGTGTGGCTGTTGCAGTTGCTTTATAAATTTTGTTCTTCTCAGAATGTCGATTTAGACGACATGTGTAATTTACGCATGCATAGCAACTGGTTGCATCATGATCACCTGGGCGATTAATCCAGTTTACCGGCTTACAATACTTCATAGTACCTCTGCATCCACTCAACCATGCCATGAGACTGTTATAACATTGGCGACACACTGTATTAGGTGTGTAATTTTCACCGGTCAAGTCCACTTCGTCGAAAATCAATGTATGTGCTCTTTTGAATTCACTAGTTAAAAGATTATTTTCCTTCTGAAATCTTGTAGATGTTTTTTTCTGGTTTGATGACCGCAAACGTAGCAAAATAAATCAATATTTTCACACTGCATATTGAAATTGTCAGTTTCCAATGTTGTGTGCGAATTATACTGTAGCACTTTCACTCTTTTGACGTAGAATACGTCTTACCTTACGGTATGAGGAGTCATGTCAGGTTTTTATTGTTGTAATCTTTATTTCATTGAATTTGAGGAAACGGCTAGATGCATTTTTTTAAAATTTTTTTTGTAGGTAAATGAAGATGTTATCTTTCGTTTGATATACATTTCATATTGGTTGATATATTTCTAGTATTTTAATTTCTCAAATGAAAATTGTTTAAACACATACACTCAAACATATGTGTGGTGTTTGGTTGAGTGTTTTTGGTTGCTCAACATTGCTTAGGAACATGTATCTAGTAAAAAGTGAAACGAACAGCACGCTAATGTTGCTTGGCAACATGTATCTAGTAAAAAGTGAAACAAACAGTAAGCTAACGTAATAAAGCTTTTTTGCGAAAGCTTCAATAAAGCTGTTGTAACATTAGTTTTGATTTGTAAAGCGTAAAGCTTTCACACAACGCTCGAATGCTAATGCGAAGACTCGATAAGGTAAACCTTTTTTAATATTAGGGCGGCCCTCTCAACATTCGCAGAACTTATTTCAATAAAAATATTAATTAAAATACATAAATTAAATTAAGTTTAAAAAAATTTAACATAATATTTTTTTTTTTTAAACGGACTTGAATCAAATGCCGTTGGTAAATATAAAAATTACAGCAGACAGTTGTCCGAGGCCTTCGGCCACGGACTGTCCCTGCAAAACTGATCACATTTTTACGAAAATGATACCGAGGCCCCAAATCTTTGGCGGCCCATAAAAAAAAAGTGCATGACTTTGGGAAAAATTGGGAGACACGGGTCTTTTTTTTTAGTCTTTTATCACGTAGTGGTGTCCGTATATGGTTATTTTTTTTCGTGTTGCACTGTGTAATCGAATACAATATTACAAATTTAGTTGTGATTCTGTGATATAATGATCAAGGTATAACAAACCTTTTATTGTCTAGTTACATTGATCTGTTATCCAATATGTTATCGGTTAATCAGAAAGTTTAATGTGTGTATCTTCACCTATAGGATGGGGTTTCGTTCACTTTGTCATTTCGTTTGTAAATAATATTCTTGATAGTCATACCTTTTTAAATTGATCTATTCATGTCCGCCTGTCCGCCGTCGAAACTAACAGCCGCAGATGTGTGACATATTCCAGTAATATATCTTCCCATATTGAAATACTAAAAACGGCAAAATACGGTATAAAGGGTATCTCAGTAGTGGCGTTCTCGTTTGTAAAAAATTATGTCGCCCTTGTATGAGGCGACATTTAAAAATTGTTACCATCGCCCCTACAAAGATCTGCCGTTTTTGGGGTGAGACACCAAATATAAATAGTAATGTTACATATTCTCACAACTGTATTTGTTTATTTAAAATATGCGGTCAGTATAAATGGAGACCTACGCGATATTAAGCCGTTTTAGGGGACTTTTCATACAAACTGGTCGAAAGGGTTCCATTACAATTGGTATTTTTTGTTATTCACGTATGGGGGAAAATTCGACCACTTTGATTGCGAAGGAAAGGGCTTTTACCCGGGGCCGCTTAAATTAGCTTATGCCCTAAAAAACCAAATTAGTTTAGCGAGGCCAAATAACACAAAAAAAGTGACGGAAAGTGTGCGTTTTTATCGGGGAACATTCTCCCCCTTGACTCGCTGAGAGGCCAGAAAATTCAATGTTTTTGCACTTTTTGAGAGCAACATTCTCAAAAACGAACACAAAACCTTGGAGTAGGGTTGAAGTTGTTTCACAAATGAACACAAAAAGGCACTTTTAGGGCAAGGGGCAGGAAGAATGTTGATTTTTTCTCAGAAACGCCATAAAATTGCCCTTTTTAAATTTAGTGTAATTTTTTGTGCAAGTGGCAACTTTGAAATTTGGCACCTGTCACATATGTTTATTCCGATTATGAATAATGGAGCGGTTTACGAAAGAAGACTGATTTTGAAAACTTGTTACAAAAATTTAGAAATTTCTCCTGAGACCGCTCGCAAACTTCGAAGGTCTTTCAGTCGAGAAAGTGGATCTAATGTGCACAATTGAAAGAAACTTGGTCGGTTACGGGCAGCTCAAACCAGCAGACAATGGAAAGCGACGGCAATTCGTTGAATGAGTAATGGACAATGTGAAGTCAATGCAAATTTTAAAAAAAAGTCAACTTCTCCGATGAAGAGCAGTTCCATCTGAATGACTTCGTAAATGCACAAAATTGTTAAATTTTGGGTGCCCAAAATCGTTATGCAATCCAAGTGAGACAAATGTACCCACAACAAGCAACTGTTTGGTGCGGATTTTGGTCAGACGGCGTGATTAAAGTGACTGTGAGCGGCATTCGTTACAGGAACATGATAACGGCATTCTTGTCTTATCAATGGGACGGCATGGATCTGAACGAAATGTGGTTTCAGCATGACGGCGCCACCTGCTACACCGCGCATGAAACAATCGATTTATTGCAGCAATGATTTCCCGAACAAATTATTTCAAGAAATTAAGATGTAAACTGGCCACCATTTAACGCCGTGCGAATAAACGAGAAACAATTCCTGAGGTCAAATCCGAGGTTCAATAATCGTTTCAATGATAATGACTAAACCAACGTCGACAAAAATAATATTTTTACAGCTGGTTTTATAAAACTTATTAATTAGAGAATATTAAAGGTGAATACATTTGTTATTATTTTGATGCACCTAAACCTGTTTGAATTGTGTCGCCCTATAATTGGGTGTGGTGGTAGTAAACTTAGGAAATCAAGTTTGTGGAATTTCTGCCACTAATTTAGGTTTGAGGATGATGTTTTAAGCATGACTTATTGGTGTAGAGGAAAATTTACTTTATGCGAGAAATGGATGGTATTACGCCCATTTGTAGAATTTTTCATTTGCCAAAATGTTGGCCTGAGGAGTTAAAAATTGTAACTGTACATAACTACGTGCCTTATGGGCATAATTTCTAGTCATATAATATTGTGACCAGCGCTGCTCCCATTCTCAGGAAAGCTAAAAATCGAAAACATATTTTCCACACTACATTATTATGGCCTCAATCATAGGTATAAGTATTATGCATAGAAGGCACCATATAAGCTCTAGGTATATCTGAATCAACTTCGTTTTAACACTTTGTAGAACCTTCAAAGAAAATTTACGTTTTTGTTCTAAGATATTCTCTGGTTGGTCAGCATGATCTACCACAACTCCTTAAGGCTCGTTTCTGCATACACCGTAGTCGTCGACGAAAACTGATACTGAAAAACGTTGTTGTGCGGCACCGTTTCGTTGCTAATCGTTTTCGTTTCAGTTGGGAGCGTTGCGGCATAAAACAGAAACTGAACGGAATTTTTTTTAGTTGTCATTATGAAGTGGAATATTGTGCCTCTCAAATATATTCATTAAATACTAAAAATATGGAAAATTACAGTGTAGATGAAATTAACGACGCAAATCGTCGACTTGCAGCGTATAACATGGCACAGCAGCAATATGGTCGTACCGGAGTTATCTGCTCATACTCCCAAAAAGTTTTTTTTTGGGAAATTGAATTTAAAGTTTCAGAAAGGTATATCAACAAAATGGTACGAAAAAAGTGGTCCAATATTTATTTTAGATATAATGGTGGGGATTCTTCATTGTTGTATGGAATAATATCAATGGTCATGGAGAACATTTTTTGCGAGAAATTGGTCAAAATGTGGGATATGCGTGGCAATGAACTAAAAGAAACATGTTAAAAAATGGTTACTTATACTTTTGTTTTTTAAAAACACTAAGATTTGTATTTATGTTGGTGCTATTTGATTTGCTTTTTTATTCGAAATTAACCCTCAGTAGGTATTTAGTATTACTGACGTTACAGTGCTTTGGGTAAGATATGACCCAGTAGTAGAATCTTACTAAAAATTTCTGAATTGATTATTATAGTTAAAAAGTTCAGATGTTGAATAATTCAAACATTTTTAATAATATTATTTCAAAAATATGTATATAAAAACAATTAATTAAAAGTCAATATACATCGCCTATTTGCTGAAAAATTACCAACCAATCTTTTTGAAATTGAGTTTGACAATTCAGTCCGAAATAAAATTTCATTACAGAAAAAAAAGACATTGAAAGTCTGTATAATTCATCTTCCGGAAGAAGCTGTTAAATACTTTTCTCACTTAATATCTGGTTAGTAAGAGAAAAAATTGGTTTTTATTTTTTTTATTATTTATATTCAGCCGAATTTTCATAATGAAAACTTGTATTCGGGTGATATAAATTTTTCGTTATATTTTATTTTTTTAACCATTTTAGTTTATAAAAATTATTGTTCTATGGAGTATTGAAATTGAAAAAATAATTAAGTTTATGATTAGAATTCAGTTTTTTTTTTAAATTTATAATAAAGTCGTTAAAATAGTTTTTTATTTGCACATACGTGGAGATAACGTAGCAATTTTTGAATTCGCAAATTTCATATATTTTTCATTGTATATCCACAAAATTGTTATATACGATGATATAACCCATTTTATTTTTTGTTTTTATGGATATACAATTATAAAGCGCCTAAATATTTCATAATCTGTAAGAGGTAGCGACCAGGGGACTAGACTGATTGATAGATCTTGCAATATTACCATAGAAAGTGTTCTTATCTCAATTTTGTGGATTTTGTGGTATACGTGCAGATAACTCCGTGCAGAACGACGATATGAAGAAGATTTGTTATTGCTGTTATTATTGAAAGTAAGGGAAAAAATTCACGTGATGTACAAACAGCGGCCAATATCTATAAAGAATATTTTCGTTTGAACCGTCACCTTTTTGAATCTGTGCTGGAAATTATCAAATCTGATTTGGAAGAAATTCCTACTGCCTGTAATAGAGAAACATTGAATGAAACAATAAAGCATCAATAATTAGCGAAAAATTCAAAGCTTATTTCAATGGAATTGGAGCGGTTGAATGGCAGGACCGATCAGTATAATCATTTTGGTTACTCTGTACAAATGTTTTACCATGCTTTATTTTAAGAAAATAAAATGAAATAAACATACCTTCTGCGTTTAATTCATCTGCCAATTTTAACCACAATTGGTTCTTTCCTGCACTTGCACGATATTTTGGATGACGAACATTGAACAAAATTTCATTATTTTTGACAAAATCAATTATTCTTTCCTCGTCGCACAAAGAGAATTTATTCTTTTTGTTCATTTTGCAATTGTAATTTATGTTTGATTAATTAATATGCTTTAACAACAACTCTGAACACAATGAAGTTATATGTCAAAATATCACATTTCGTTGCTACTTGAAGTTGTTTTCGTTCCGTTGCCAAATGTCTAGTTTTTCGTTGCTGATCGGCGCCGTTACGTTCTTAATTTTCGTCGCCCATTTCTGGAACGAACTTTTTTTCGTTGCAAATGTATGGAATTTCGTTTTCGTCGACGTTTACGGTGTATGCGGAAACGAGCCCTTACCGACTACAACGAATTTTTTCCAGAAATTATTATTTTCCAAACTTTAGTTCGTAATTCAAAATGGGGTTATAGGCAAAAAATGTTTGTTACCTCCCTAAAACTTTTTTTCGTTACATGTCATTAACTTCAACTCATATCTTTTACATACTTATGTTAAGTATAATTAATTTATCAAAACTATTTTAGTTAAATTCCTGGTGAACAGTACATAAAGTTCTTTTTGTTTTTACTTATTTCTTGTTGTTTTAGCACAACGTGTTTTAGTTTTAAATACATTTACAGGACCTGGAGTTAAATTTGTTTTTATGATCTTTCAAAAGAGTCAACCAGCACATGCTCCGGAGGCATAAATAATCACAATACGCATATGACCAATGAATAAGATGTTTATAATTACACCTCGTGAAGTGAGGCTGATGCCCATTGCCATTTGGGCCGGCCACCAATTCTTACGTGACCGTTGGTGGTAGAATTGTTAGTGTGCGCGCCTCTTGTACATGAGATCCTGGGTTCGATGCCCGCTCTGACTTCGCATAATGAAGAATTCTCAAAATACCTTTCGGAATTGGTGTAAAACTGTTTGCGCCAAACTAGAAGGCGCATTGCTCATTGGTTGTGAAAAGCCCTCCCCAATTCCTTTATAGGATATAAGGAAACCATTTACTTTATTTTGTTTATTATTCAAAGTTACGACGCTTGGGCACAATTTACCTTCTTTAATTAACCCTAAGTTAGCCTCGCATGTAGGACTACAAAATATCATGGTCTGCTCTGTTAAGATACATTCAATAATAACAATTTAAGTAGCACCCTTAGGTTATCCAAAACGATATCAATTGAAGTTCCAGATAAGGAAAATCTCTCCGAAGTCACAGTATACTATAACAGGACTTAGTTCCTGCCTCGCAGATTGTTGTAAATAATGTATGTTTTAGTCACCAATGAAAATGTGTGGAAAAAGACCGACATCATATACTTTAATAAACCTTCCATAAATTCAGAAAGACAACGAGGTATTTTGTGGTATATAAAATTACCTTTCTCTTTGTAATCAAGCTACTTTTCTCTGGCTATCAGCTACTTCGGTGGTGCAATGGTTAGTGTGCGTGGCTATTGTACATGAGAACCTGGGTTCAAACCCTGCTCTGTCCACCTTCAAATTTCTTTCAGCGGCGGTCACCTCGCATAGTGACGGCGACACTGTCGAGTATATAGCCATGAAAAAGCTTCTCAAAATACCGTTCGGAATCGGTGTAAAACTGTAGGTTCCAATCAGTGAGTGAAAACTGGAAAGCGCACAGCTCAGTGGTTGTGAGAAGTTCTCCCCGGTCCCTTCATGGGATGTAATGGAAAACCATTTATTTATTTATTTATCAGCTATTTGTATTAATTCCTCATCAAAGTGCTGTGATGTAAACGATGTTTGGCCAAACATTGTAAGCTATATATGTTTAATATACTGTGTTAGCCTTTTTTACATTCCCACCATATTGGGTGCTTATTTGACAAAACACATTCTTCTTCGTCTTGGTTAGAATTATTTTAACAGAGCACTTGGTAATATGCTGTTCACCCTTCACGGACTGTCGGTCTTCCAAGAATTGTTTATGGAATCAAATTGTTAAGAGGATAATACTGCAATTTGTTATTACTATGTTTTCTACACGTTGACATTACGCAATCGAATGTAAAAGGAGTAGAAGGTCTATCAAATACCTTTTTGATATTGGTTAAACTAACTGCTCTATAAACATAATAATGACTTGATATTATAGGACAAGCCGCTTTATACTACTACTTTGTTATTCAATTTTAACGTATTCACCCACGTAAAGTCTGTCCTCACAATGCATCCTATTGAAATTGGTAACAAATTGTGAGGAAACAAGACAGACAATATTACATTGCATTATTTAATTAATATTAACCACTGTAGAACGCCGGTGCTGTCATTCGGATAATCTAAATATGTATTTCAGTTTCATTATCACCAGCAAGCATTTACAAAATTCACTTTCCCTGACCAATTTATGATCATGTGACTATTAAATCTCTGAAATATCATTAAAATCCAGCATTATAATTAAGCAGGGAACGTAATAAAACAACATGTTATGGTATATTATGATTTACTTAGATTGACGCTTAGAGGATAATTAAAACGGATGCCGTATTTATCGACAAATAACCAACAGCTCTATCGTCTATACATACGAATTACGTATTACGCCTTTACCATATTTGTTTATTATCCGAAAAATAATAATTTCCGAATACCTTGGCTCACATTAACTAGACGTCTAGTAGTTCAGCATCAGTGGAAATTCAATATTATTCTTACGTAGCAGGATGTTATACAGCAAATTCCTATACGACGTTGTATGTATATGTGTGCTTCTCTGTAAAACGGATATAAATAACATCATTTTTGCCATGATTTTGACGTATGTCAAATATGTCATTGACACTATATACAGTGAATAATATAGGTTACTCTGATACATCGTTTCTCCTCTACGCAGGTGGAGCTTTCAGGTGAGCTTCATCGGTTTCAAAATTCCATTACTACATTTAAAATTATGTTTTGTTTGTGCATTTCTAGTTCAGACATTGCCAGGAGGAGTGTTTAAGGGCATGGGCATGGTTAGAAGCTTTAATCCGTCTTATTGCTATGGAATGGATTTGGTGCAGTAACTAACAGGGTAGCTAGTATTACAAATATTATGGTTACGAAAAGTACTAGAAATGCCAAGGCAACAGATTTATCTTTTGATAATCGAGGAAACTCCTCTGATAAAAACACAGGATTCGAACAATTATCTGGTTATTTTAAGGTAAACATGTTGATTGTCCTATTGCTCCAATCATAATTTTACGAGGTAGATTTTGCAAGTCACTTCTAGAATAGACATGTAACGGGAGATAGGTGGCATTGCCATCTAATCATGGAACAACGCGAGTAAATTGTTTAATTTTATTGTCGAAATTCGTGCCCGGTGAGAAATGTTTCTCGGTCACTTCCACCATTGTATGGTAGTCACTGTTGAAGTTCACTTTTGATTGAATGAGAATGATTATAGAAAAATTGTCGCATTCGGTCTGATGAGAAAGGAATAAAAAAACTGTTAATTCATCCGGCAATATTCACTGTTTAGTGACGGAGTGTTATTGGACGGAGGAATCATCGATTCAATATTACGATATCCTCACCATAACCATCAATGGCGCCAGCTGTCATTCAATGATTTCGAACAATTTTCCCATATTTTTCAACAAATCTAACTATGTGGCGTACATCACGTGAAACAGTGGGCCTGTAGAGAGATGAGTTTCGTGAACAATTTATGTCAAGTTAAGGACCAGTCAGTTGGCTTCGCTTTGACACCTCTAGACAGTTTTTGTGGGATTACGTGAAGTCACCTACATATGCGGTTAGATCAATGTCAATTGGAACCTTGAAATATAATAAACCTTAGCGATATGGCAGCCGTTATGATCGAAAAGGGGTTCAGAATTGGACTTATCGCAAATATGGAGTATAATGTGTGGCCTTTTTCAACGAAATTTGCTTAAATTCGTTTACTGTTAAAGTGGAATGAACCACAGGATAACAGCAAAGCTGCAAATGGTGATCCTAAGTATCGCAGCAGCTTTTTATAATGATCACCAACCGATTCACAAAACTCATTCAAGGACTTAAATACGACAGAATAACTGTAAAAAAAGTTAGTTTTGATATCAAAAGTGGGTTCGTTCCTAACAAGCTTTATGGAACATTATGGACTGTTCACTGAAGAAACAATTCAGATCAATGAAATAGTTTCAATAACGTGAGTTCAAATCCTGGTTCCGACTGTTTACATTTTTGCTAATTGCAGGAAAACCATGATCTTTATATCTCAAAGGAAATTGAAGAATATTTTTCTAAGTAAAAATGTCAGATCGAATCATATATAATAAAAATCAAGTGGTAGAGCCCAGCCAAAAAAACGTACAACACTGACAAAAATATATACAGTTATATTCTATAAATTGATTAATTTCAAAATCTTCAAAAACTTCAGCGTTAGACTAGTGCGTATAAGTAATAAAATAAGGAAGACAGCCGTTCACACGAGAGATATTAAGAGGAGAGAAGCCCCGACAATGACAACAGCCATTAATGAGAATGTGTACAAGACGGTTACTGGCTGCTAAGAGGCTGAAGAGAAGGGTCACAAATTTCAATCGTCCGTGAATGTGAGTTCAAATCCTGGTTCCGACTGTTTTCATTTTTCCTAATTGCAGATAAAACCCATTACTGTATAGCTCAAAGGAAATCGAAAAATATTTTTGTAAATTGATGTAAAACTTCATTGATGCAATAAAAATGTTCCTTTGCTTAATGATCATGATTTTTTTTAAATTTTTATCATAATTAAACTGAAGATTTTTTTAAAATCGTTTTGAAGAATTTTTGTGCACATATATTTTAAATTTTCTATAAAAATAGGTTGATAGCCTCCTATTACTTTACAACGTCTCGTCGAAATTATATTAAATAATTCGTTGACGCACTTTATTCGTTGTTCTATGGAACGTACCCAATCTTCGGATTCTCATGCCTGGAAAAAACTAAGCAGGGGTGCCCGATGGCTGGTATTATGATCGGCTTTCTTTTCGAGTTTTGTCGTTTATTGCGCCCAAGATGTATCTATACCAGGTGACACCATTAGAATAGCTGATTTAATGTTCTTCCATGCCGTTGTGACATAACCTGTCAAATTCAAATGTATTGTGTTTTTGTACTTTTTTGCCCAGTTTAATGCTGTAATTAATACGTTGGATTAAATTAAAGTTTTAATATTATTAATGTTCCACCATTTTAATTCAGTGACATGCATTACATCAAGTAAATGTAAAAAATCATAAAATTTATGGCAGATATTCCTGCAAATAATGCTGAATTTTCATTTGAAATACATTTCACCAATGTACACTTTACATCAACTCAATAAATATCATGCATTAAATTTGATACAAGATTGCATCAGACTGATGCATTATTTCCATTTAATTGATAGACGAATCGGAAAAATAATTGATGTACGGTTTAACATGTAAATGTATCATAGGTTGGAAATTGATGAAATTTTACACAAATTCATCATTTTCCTGTACGGGTTTCTTTCAGTGTGTGTGTATTTCTCTACCAATAACAATTCAGCTTCAATTTAGTATTTGCAATGTCGTCACAAATTGCTATCAGTTTGTAATTATAGAATTATAGAATAGAATTTCAATACTGATTCCAGGAATACCGCAATAAACGTCATCAATCATCTAAACTTTGTTAAAATTTAAACGAAATTGCATGTTTCAATCTCTTTCTTAACTTTGTTTGTTATTATTCATGTAAGGACACTAAATACAAATATTTTATTGTGTGTTTTGATTGCGATATTTTTGGATTAAGAAGGGTTGTCGTTTGGATTTAGTTTTGATGATTAATTTGATTAAACAAAATTAATTTTACCCGTTATTTGAGTACAAGTAACAACAAAACTGAAACATGGATTGTTCATTTTCAGAGAAATTATTAAAGTTTTGACTTGATAATTATATTTAACTTGTGTGTTTTTTTTTGTTGGAACAACAATTCCTCATTTTCCGATCCTGGCCAATCCACCACTAAAGACAAAATGCGCATTGAAATCTAAAAATAAATGAAAAAATCAATATTTATTTGTTTGGTTTTAATAAATTTAATATATAAATATATATCATCCATCAGAGTTAAATGTGTTTAGCTTCGTAAATATTTACCAAAAACCGCATGAGCGTCGTACAATGACTGCCAGCTACATACATTCATAAAAGTATCGCATGTCAAATGTTATTTTCAGTCGTTGGTTTAATAGGTCGCAGACAGAAGTACAATTAGATGGCAACTAACAACGACAAGTAAAATTAAAACCAAGCAACTTATAATTCTGTGTAATAAAGCAAGTGGGAAGTCTATTTAAAAATACGTTAGAAAATATTTGATTAACTTTAACGGATGTACAATGAATTTAAATTCAACACATTCACGAATGCAAACATATCATTTAAATTCAATCTGATTTTTGGTTAGTGAATCAGTCGTGAGTACTAATGATTTGAACGCTTTTCACAATTACATATGCATGTCGCTTCAATTGATTCTATTAATTCAACCGGTGCACTATGGATAGATAAAAAAATACCGCCAAAATCCTTAACTACTTGTATTGAAGTTTAAATATTGTCCTTGTAACAAAATATCCATTATTCTGAAACAGGTTGCATTTTAAAATTATTTACTTAATAAAGACGAACAAAAATAGGGACATTACATGCGAATTTTCTGTAAAGGAATGTGTCAGGTTCAAAGTGATGTAAGTGTATATGTTTTGTTTGTTGACAGTGTTTGTTTGTCCCTTTTCTAGGTTAGAATAGGAATTAAATTTTTTAAGTCATTTTGATTCCTCGATTACCCGCTTGAATTATTGAAGTACATTTTGGGAATTTGTATGAGATATACATATATTTTTTGTACAAAAAGGAAACGAATTGTTAAATTAGGACCTTTAGTGTTCTATAACAATTGCAGTATAATGTATACAATATGTTCGCCTCAATATCCTTAGTATAATATGTTTTTAATAATGTTTTGATCAAAGATACGTTTCGGAAAATAGTCTGAAACCCTTTGATTGTATTAACATGAATATTTAGATTATTCAAATGTACCTGGCACATCCAATGGTGCGAAACACAGTAACATTAATAATTTGAATTACAAAACCAACAAAATCATGACACTATCATGACTGGAAATGGTAAACTGTCGAAAAGCTTGTACAGAAATTCCAGTGGGTTCAGCCGACTTATTGATAGCCCTTCCCTTAGTCTTCAATTGAGTTCGATTGCCATTCATGATCTTTGATTCAAATTTTAGATAGATTTTTTTCTTATGGCCAGCTTTTATGTTTCTTTATGTACGTAGGCTTGGTAAATTCATCCACATTAAACAACGGTGGGGTAGTGGGCAAAATATGTTTAATGTTATATTTAAGGAAATAGTGTAGATTTTGCGATTTAAGGAGTATTTGTTCGAAATGAGGTAGTCACAACTGAATTTAGTCCCCAAAACTGCAGCTACGTTGAAGCAAGCTGATTTGACGCAAGCTGATTTCATAATTGATTGGATTGTAACAAGTGAATCTTCAATTATATTCGTTGTGTCAAATTAAATTTTTATAATTTTGGTTGCAACAACCGAAGTTGGAAGTAATTAGAATGCAACAACCAAACCGGGTTCAAATTCGGTTGCAACAACCGTATGTGGTATAATTTCAAGTGCACCCAACTGAATTTGGCATCAATTCGGTTGCAATTATCGAATTTGACCTTAAGTCGGCTTCAGCGACCAAATTTGAAACTTACTCAGTTTCTGTAATGGAATTGAAAATGAATTCGGTTGTACTCCAACATAATTCTAGATGTGAACCTGTTTAAGAAAACCTACGTAGTGTGTCAAATTTCACGAATTCAGAGAAACACTTGGCTCGTTGAGCCACAAACAAATTAATTAAATGAAACAGTTTTAAATTTCAATATTATAGATCACAATAGTTATTCTATTAAATATAAAGTAGTCTTATTGAGTATGTATATGTTATTAATGTCACGATTAACTTTACGTTTTTTTACTATTCAGAGACAGGTCACTGTCAAAAGTTTAAATATGGTTGTTAACAGCACTGCTGTTAAACCGTTATTCGCGTTGACTTATTTTTCCAGAGATTCAAAAGGGTCACAAAGTAAGTCATTTCATTTACTTGCATATCCCCAATAATCTCAATACCCAAATTGCAACAACAACAATAATCGCAAACAGAAAATACATAGGTGCAGCTGACGTATTAGATAAAGGTCAATAACTATCTTAGGAAAAGACAATGCAAAAATACATACATACGCACATATACAACGACTGACGGGACAACCAAATGATAGTTGGGACCGACGACTAGTGAAGACAAAACAACAACAGCATCACTTAGTGGATCGACGACTGATGAAGGAAAGACGCCAACAGTTCGCGGATCGATAGAAGTAGTTATGTTATTATTGTGATGTCGTAAAAGAATATTTGTACGTTAGGGTGGCCCAATATTTTGGGATTTTAAATGATAAATCAAATAATAACTTATAAGAATGAGAAAATCAACCAAATTATAGAATATGATGTAAAAAGTAAATAAACTAACTAAATCAGAAATAATTATACAAAAAAATCCCCAACCTATGCGAAAAACCTTAAATTTTCATATGTTTCATATATGCTCGCAAGTCTCAAAAACATCGGAAAGTAATGTTAAAATGCAATTATATAAAATAGTAAACTATGAAAATGCAACACAGAGGGGGAATTTTAATTGCGTTTTACTCAAAAACTTGTTTTGACACACTGGGTGGGATATACAAACCTGCCGTTGAAAATTCCAAAAACATGTATTACAATTGTATTGCGTGGTTAGATGTACGCAATAAAAACACTTTAAGGGCCATTATGACAATGTTGGGTTAGAGCTAACTAACAGTTATAATTTTTATATTCAATACAAACTGACAGCTGCAATTTTTATTTAGTCGTAGAATATATTGAAGTGGTGATAATGGGGTAATACTGATTTCCCCATTACATCGCATAAACAGTTTGTTGAGAACTGTACTTAATCAGCGAACTATTTAATTGTAGACACTCAGATTGGGATTCATACTTTGGCACGTATTCAAAACAGTTTCAGTGAAACGGTTTTTTATACCCTCATCCATAGGATGGATATATCATTTAATACGGAAAAAAATTTAACACACAGAAGGCGCTGTATTAGACCCTCAGTCTCTTTGGACCAAATTCGTTATGGGACTTTATAAGACGAATGAGCCATATTCGTTTGCCTGTCTGTTTGCCAGTCTGTTTGTCTGGCTGGCTGGCTGGTCAACACGATTAGTGCCGTAAACCTTTATTGATCAAAACGAAATTTTTTTCAGTGACTATTATTTGTTCATGGTTAGTTTGGGATTGAAAATGAGCATTTTGGCCACGCCCCTTCTGGTACCTCCCATACAAATCGACACATTTAGTACGAAATCGTATTTCTTCTAAAACCTTTTCCTGGTGGATGTAATTGGCTTCTACTCAAACATTGGTTAAAAAAAATAAATAGTTTTCGTTACATCCCATGTAGGGATTAGGGAGGGCTTCTCACAACCAGTCAGCTGTGCGCGTTCTAGTTTTAAACTCACTGATTGGGACCTACAGTTTTACACCGGTTCCGAACGGTATTTTGGCAAGCTTTCTCATGGCTTAATACTCGATAGTGTCGCCGTCACTAAGCGAGGTGACCGCCGTCGAAAGAAATTTAAGGTGGTCAGAGCAGGGATCGAACCCAGGATCTCATGTACAAGAGCCGCGCACACTACCATTGCACCACCGACGGCCACACATTGGTTAATAATCTCTAAATATCTTCTAAATTGAAGAAAATGGGCGAAATCTGTTACCTCCCATTAAAAAGCTTGGTGATCGTCCGGGCTGTCAATGCGACAAGTCGCGTGAAAGACTTCTGATCTTAATGAAATTAGGTTATAGGCTTCGTGTCATAAAACACCAGTCAGCGATTAAGACAAGGGTGATGTTGCCACGTCGTACCAACATAATTTGTGCGGCCGGCTGGTTGTTTGGCAAGATAACTCCCGCAAAACCGAACCAATCTTTTTGAAGTTTGGTACAAGACAAAATTTAGTCAAATGCATACAAAAGTTGGGCGGATGGCAGTTGATCGACAAGATTACTCTCGTAGACTACAAGCGATCTTAATGAAATTCGGTACTCGGCAATGTTTTCTAAAAATTACAGATTATCTTTTGTCCACGCCAATTTTCTTACCTCGTATACAAAAGTTCGGCGGGTTTCCGGCTGCATCGAATCGATATCTCCCTTATACCACAACTGATTTCAACAAAATTTGGTACTGATCAATATTTTGTGTAATATTGTGGCCTTCGGTGGTGCAATGGTAGTGTACGCGGCTCTTGTGCATGAGGACGTGGGTTCGATCCCTACTCTGACCACCTTAAAAAAAGGTGACGGCGGTCACCTTGCTTAGTGACGGCGACACTGTCGAGTATTTAGCCATGAATAAGCTTCTCAAAGTACCGTTCGGAACCGGTGTAAAATTGTAGGTCCCAATCAGTGAGTGTAAAAGTAAAACGCGCACAGCTCACTGGTTGTGAGAAGCTCTACCTAATCTCTTCATGGGATGTAACGGGAAACAATTTATTTTTTTATTGTGTAAAACAGATGAACAACTTCGCCATGCCCATATTTGTAGCACCCATATAAATATTGGGCGGACAATTGGCTGGTAACTCCCCTTAAATCACTTAGGATCGTAATTAAGTTGGGTATTGAATAATATTTAGCGCAATGCAACCCTGCAAATTGGCAAATGTGTCAATATTCAATAGAACTCGGTCGCAATGTATGACTCCGGATGAAGGTTTGTTTAAGTCGGTTCACCCGACTGAAATTTCTTGCTAGATTTTGTTAAGTTTTCGATGGAGTCGCCGCCACTACACAAGGCGTCGCTGCTGAAAGAAATGATAGGTGACTTGTGCTGGAATTGAACTTGCTTTCGTATATCCAAGGTATGCGAACGTTAACCGTTGATCCACATACCGTCAGATCCCAAAGTACATTCTGCTAAAAATTACATAAACAATAAGTAATTTAAAAATGCTTTGAGGGACCACATGTATTATATACTCCGAACTGCGTTATAAATTTCATGCGATTTCTCGTCCTTCAGTAGGTGGTCGATTATACATTGCATAAATTAATATATTTGAACGACACATTCATATATACTAAGTTCATGCATTCTTAATTCATCGCCCAGTTTAGATGATAAGGATGTTGCCATTAAATCGAATCTTTATCTCGGTTCTTATTCTCCTGGCATCACTCTTCGCATTCTGGTTTCAGTTTCAAGGAATTGCGGCGTAGTGAAACCAGCCAAACAAAATGTCCGTCAACGTTTCTCTTCTTCTGAAATTAACGCACATACCAGTATGCTTATTCAATAACTGGCAATTACTTAAAGGGCAGCTTAGTTAAAAAAAAATAATTGGTTCGCACTTTGGTGCCCTCAACCTCAATGCGACCAATTGCAAAAAAAAAAACAGGTCAATGGGGCTGGAATTAATTAAGTTCCTTTAATGGCATTGAAATTCAATTTTATTTGGTTCCCAGAAATTTGAGATTATAAGAACAAATTTACCCAAAGTCCATTTGTTCTTGTGATTTGTATGGTATTGCAATAAAGTCAGTATAGAAGTAAGACTGCAGTCATCTCTGGTCATACTAATGAGGTGGACAATAAACTTCCAAATACTTTCAAAGAAACGAGCACTAATAAAAAAATTATAAATCCGTGCCATTTATGTTTGATCGTTAGGAATGAGTGTACGTGATCTGTTTGATGTGATTGAATTTCATATATAAAAACGAATTATTTATCATTCAGGTTGACTGAAATAAACAAGTGGAAATTCGAATAACCATCTTAAATTTCTTGCGACGTCGGTCCCCCCGCTTAGTAACGCCACACAATTGAATAATTAAGCATGGAAAGAGTCACAAACAAAATCTCTCCTGACCGGTGTACAACTTTAATTAATATACATTTTAAATTGTGTTTTGTAGAAAAGAATTATTTATAAAATAACCAGTTTATGTGAATCCAATAGATATATATGGGACATTCTTCGTTAATGGCCAAGCAGGGTCCAAACCAATATCGGTGAAGATATAATACCTAAGCATGATACTGTCAAATATCTCGGAAGAAATTTAGACTCCATCTATAAGACGATAGTAAAACCTGTGTAGACTTATGGAATACAGCTGTGGGAAACAGCTAGCAGATCCAACATAGATATCATTGAAAGATATCAGTCGAAAATGGTAAGAATGATAACGGATGCTGCTTGGTTTGTAAAACACAAAAGTATCCGGCATGATCGTTGTATGATGACAGTCAAACATGTAATACACAGATATAGTGAGACATACTTACAAAGACTTAGTGACCATTGCAACCAATTGGCGATCGCTCTGCTCGATGAAACAAATGTTAGAAGGCGACTTAAACGTCTGCATGTTTTAGATCAACCATTTATAAATCGTACACAATGTAATGTAAATAATTTATATAAAATAATTTAATGAACGAAATGGTGTGTTATGGCAAAGTACTATTGTGGATGTTTTCGCACAACTAGGAGTTTATGCAATTGTCGCATACTTGAGACTTGTTTCGCCCTATAATGTCTGATGAGTTACCTAAATACTTGTGAAGAAGGGGGCTGATGATATGCCTTGGTGAGCTTTGAAATATCTATATTCCCAACCGTCCACCATAATAATCAATTTCACATATTTCTTTTATATATTTCTTTTAAAATTTACTTTTTTCATAGAAAAAGTACTTTTTAATAGTTACTGATCTTGAACCGAACAATAATTAAAAAACGTAACGACTGAAAAATCAAATAATATAAACATAAACGGATATAATTTATATGAATGTAAGTTAAAAATGTGAATGTGAAAATTATATACATATATGACCGAGAATTTAATTTTGACCTCATACAAATAAATATGTCGTAAATGGAGTGTTATGCAGTCCATTGGGTCTGTTTGACTTCTCTAATATGTAATTATAATCAAGTTAGCTTATTGTCGATAGATAGATCCGATAGAATTAATTCCGAAGTTGGAGTCGCTGAATTCGAGTCTGATATTGAACTTTCCAAAATTAAAGTATAATTAGTCTTTCGCTTACGGTGAAAAATTTGCAAAATTTAAATATTTGAATACCGAAAACCTTAGGATTTTTGATTTATTAGCCTCACATTTGTAATGAAAATTGTCGTGGGTTAGTAATAATACCATTAATATTTTTGACTACTTAATCTGTTTTCCTAGCTTATCTTTAAACTAGTTTTTATATCTAAATGCCTGTAGTACAGAACTGTTGGGGTTCCATTTTCCATAATAAATGTTGTTTGTCACGAAATAAAATTAATGCGATTATTTAACATTATTATATTTGAAACTTTTTTTGTGAGACTACTAATACTGTATACGAGTAGTTTGTTGTTATTGTTTGTACTTCCCCCTAGACAGAACAATCATAAAAATGATTTATTGTGCAAATTGATAAAAAGCCATGAGTATATTTGGAATGGTGATGTGCGTGAAAGATACCTTCGCGCTGAATGAGAAAGAGGTAGATTTCCTTGACATATTTCCCTTTTCGTTTTAGAGAAATAGTAAAATGTTAAAATATTTTATTTTAGTTTTAGTCTATAAGAATGATTATTATTTAATTATTTCGTGATCCATTTGGCGAAGTAAACTTATACAGTCGAATTATATTAATTATATTATTAACTATAAAGGATAAAAGCCAGTTTCCTTAATCGAGGTTCTGTCAAACCCGTAACTGGCAACACATACAACGCAAATATTTATAACAAATTACTTGCCTTCTACTAAATGACGCCACCATATAAACTGTTAACTGCTGTTTCATTTATGTAACTTCATACTTGGGCAAATGTTGGTTTAAACTAACACATTAAAATAATACGCAAATCATTGTAACCCAATAATGATTAATGGGATCCAACTAAATATATGATAAAAATTTGTTATTTAGGGTCCAGTAAAAACAAATCGTCTGTTTGAGCTTTTTTTCTGTGGCCTGTTGCAATTTACTGATATTAAATTTCAAACTGTGTTTTTTTAGTTGGAATATTTGATAAACATTTGTTAACACAAACCCGCTGATTTAAAACAGGCAAAGGCTGGGAAAATGTAAAAAAACGAATGAATCATTTCAACTTTACAAAATATTCGATCTTATAACGAATACTTAGTTTTAATATGAATTGAAACCAATCCCAAATTGGAAAAGGGTCGAAGGTTTGAAAACAGATAAGCAGATGTTGGAAAAATCGACTTATAAAGTTGGGTTAATGCTTAGGGATTTTCGATCAATACTAAGTTGCGTATGTAAATTGCACTTTATAGTTTATATATTTACGGGTGTTTAACCTACCGGTGGTACAAATTCAGGCACATTATTCACGAAATTTATGATGAACTTGTCACGGAGTTCACAAGTAGTCATGCCGGTGAGTGTGTTTACCTGAATTGTCTTTATTCTAACAAAACCCATCCATTTTTCACATAAATACAAAATTTCTGAACTAACATAATCGGTAATAAAAATAATTCAAGAAATCCGTGTATTGAATTTGTAAACATTTGAAAAAATTAAGCAATTGACTTTGTAAACAAGTAACACGAATATTCAACTTTTATCGATTCAAATACTTCAAACTATTTCAAATTAAGCTCCAGACTATACGGGCCAAAGTCATAAACTTCAAAAACTGATGACGTCGACCTACACCCTCCTTTATTTCATACTCACGTACGTAGAAGTTAGAGTGTATGAAGATTTTGGCGATAGTTTTATTACTTCCCGCGTCTTCAAAGTTAACAAATGTTGAAAAACTGCTTGAAGATTTCTAGTTTTTTTTATGTTCTTCTTTCATTTGCATATGCGTAGTTCGTAATATTTTCGATGGGAATATCGTGTGCCTTATCCAATGGACAATAATTCACACAATTTACAAAGAATTGTAACTAACCCCTGAAAATTATGAAAACGACAAAAATTGAAATTAAAATTGTTATGCAGAACCTGCAACTTTCTCTGGGGGTAATGATAGGAACATTTTATGTACACTGGGTTAATATCCAGAATTAAATTTAGAGTAAACAAATTCATCGAAGTTTCAAGCTAATTTTTAAGATTTTAATTCTGACTTAATCGAAGTACAAACTAAATTGGCAACTGAAATAAATCTCAAGCATTTTAACAATTTTGGTTTATTTATGTGTTTAAATATATGTTTGCTACTTCTTTCAAGAAATTCAACAAGTACATCCAATCCATTCAGCTTTTGATAGACAATAGTTAGCTAACCTAGAAATTCTAGTTTGCCTGAAGAAAAGTTTAAGTCTGCTTCGGTTTGTCCCACAATTTCGACAATGATTGCTAAAAATACTTTGACGTTTTAAGCACCTTAATGTGGCATGATAAGCGTCGTTCTTTGAACATTGACTGAATTATACTTTGTCTTCATATTTTCTCCTGGAAACATTCGTCGTAGAACGACATTCCGTCATCTAAAGCAAAGCAAATGCTGTTGTTTCGGATTCATGTGGCTCATATCATGTTCCCAGCAAAACAAAACATCAATTTGTAGCATCAGTCAATGGCTGGTGGTTTTTTATAACAACTGAGTTCATTCATGCGTTCTTTCTCGTCGTTTTATGACACCAAAAAAGCAGATGCCATGCTATCACTCCATAATCGTGCTACTGCGCCATGACGGTTTGCCCCCTCTGATGAATTCTTTTGTTTGCTTGACTTTGGTGGTGGAGTTCACTTTGAGGTAGGAGTCTACCTGCCACTTATTAAACCATATTTGCTGGCCCTGTAGTCGTTATTTCCACACAGTATTGAAGGCGTTTTCCATTCCCTTCATTCACTTCGTCGTTGATTGATTACTGTAAAGAGCACGGAAAGTCCAGAGATCAAATGTGAGTTTAATCGCTATTGTCTTTGTCGAGTCGCGACTCCTTCGTTTCTCGCCGCTGGAGGGATGAGAATCCTGTAGTGATTGAAACAACAAAGAATGTTTTCCAGTACTTTGCTCTTTGCTAATCTGTATGTTTGTTCTGAGTTTATACGTATCTTGTATGGAAAACTATGACAAAAATTTTAAAAAATGTAGTTCAAACAATATGGTTGGATAATATTAAAAATCTTCCAAATAACATTAGTCAAAAAAACGAAACGAAATTAATGAACGTGAAATATTTCTAAATACAAATTAAGTTTTTGTTAAATCCTTTTTTATAACCTTTTATAAAAAACCTGTTTCATCTGCAAAAAAACTTCGTATTACGACAGAAGCAAATTCTCCAAACAAGATAATGCGAAATCTGTATCTCATATGGATAGTGTCCGCAGATTCGTCACGCCTAACTTAGCAAATATGAACCTGTTTTGCCTCAGTTCACTACGTTTTGATGTGCCTCGTCCCAATACTTTTCACCATTCGATGCGAAAGAAGGTGTTTTTGGTTTTTTTCAGTTCATAAAAATGTTCGCTCCATGGATGAAGGATATTCCACTTAAGTGAAAAATAGAACGTGTGTACTTACCCTTGCTTTTGGTAATATCCTCCACATCCTGTGTTGATGTTTTCTCCTGCAAAAAGTGACATTGTGATAATCCTTAAGGTATAAAAAAATGGCGAAGAAAAAATTGATTTATTGCTCGCATCTACGGTTTAGTTTTTTGTTTTTAATCGGCTCGAAAATAACACGCACGTATATCAATGATGTGAACCGCTAGTTGTAAGGATGCTGGCGTTGAACTCATTCGTACTTATGGTCGCTTTGAACTTTGCCTCGGAGGCACTGGACATCATTCCGTAATTTATGTTTTGTTTGGAGATGAAAATGAAAATAAACATTTTAACACGAATCAATGACTTCATTTTATGTTGCATTGTTTTCTATAATTGGGACGATATGAAGGGCATTGAGAAATGTGTAGCGATTATGTGATTATGTTGGTCGAAATCAATTTAGACTTATGGGACTTATGCTAGTCTGCCAAAGTAGTTAAATACAATTATTAGCAATTCGATTACATTATCTAATGCAATTACCGAATAATAACCACTGAGGCAATGACGAACAAAATCTTTTGAAAATTGCTCAGGGAATGCAAATAGAGGTTGTGTTATCGGATGTCAATTATAATGAAATATGGAAATACTTTCAATTATCTTAAATTTGGTTGACTGCTGGGAATTATATTTTTTAGGTAGAGGTTTGTGGCTTCGATTGGTATTGCCTCGCAGCACTGGGTGGACCAAATTCGACTGACAGATTTGAAATGCTTATAATATTGTGTCTGTCGCGGTATGAACTGACTTTCCATCTTGCTGGAACCAAATGTCAGGATTATTGAGAACTACGGCCGCTTTCAAGGCCGTATACATCCAAACATTTCCTTTCTAAGTTTCTAATTATTTTTACTGTTAAAATCATCTTTATTTTTCCATACAAAATATTAATAACAGTTTTATTGGCTTTGCCGTCATAACTAATTTAGTTTTATATGAAATTTAATAAAATACAATTCAAGGTGTTTCAAAAGAAGCCATCCGATGTTGTTTGGCTCTCTTTTTTCTTCTAAATGAAAAACTTCGATTCTGTTTTTTGATTATGTTTATTAGAACCTTTAGAATTTTAGTGGATAAGTTGAGTAGATGATATCGGTTAAATGGGCACCGTCACAATTGATTACCATACGGTCTCGTTTTGTGGCATTTTTTCGTCATTTCGGCAAGAACTTCGGGCGACAGATTCTCGCACTCTTGTCGAATGTTGACCTTGAGGGCTTCCAGGGTCTCGGGCTTGTTCACGTAAACACGTGACTTCAAAAAGCCCCACAAAAAAAGTCTGGAACGGTTAAATCGGGCGATCTTGCGGGCCAGTGCAAATCGCCAAAACGAGAGATGAGGCGACCCGGGAACGCCGCCTTCAGAATATCGGTTGTGGCTCGCTCAGTGTGTGCCGTTGCTCCGTCCTGTCGGTTAACATGGCCCTATAGCGCGCACCGTACACTGTTGTCTTTTGACCAGCGGCGTTCTCGAAAAAAATTACATGTCTCCTCCAGCGTGAACAGCGCACCATGCAGTCACTTCGAGCGGGTATAATGGCTCCTCGTGCATCACTCGTGGATTTTTGGTGCCGCAGAGCGAAAGTTTTGCTTGTTCAATTACCCGCTGAAGTGGTAATCGAAGTTTTCCATTTAGAAAAAAATGAGAGCCAAACACCATCGGATGACTTCTTTTGAAACACCTTGTACATTGTCTATTGGACTTGTAAACCTACATTATAAATAATAGTTATATCTATTCGAAAATTTAATTTGTCAATCGATATTGTTAAATAAATTTTATGAAATGTACAAAATTCACTAATTTAAAAATTTTTCTTTCAGACAATTGGGATTTCTCATCCGTGACGCGAACAATTGAAAGCAGGTCAACGAAGACTGCGGTATTAAAATGCTAAGTACTTCTTCTATAACGAATAACGTTTGTATATCTAATGCCGGATTACTGCACGACTATCGATTGAACCACAATCCGCTTAAGTTAGCCCTCTGAGACGATTTTTAAAGAATGGACTAAATTGGTTGAGACGTTATTAGAGTAAGATGCGCAAATAATCATCATACTGGCCGACCACATAAAATAACAACAGCGAATAATACCCAGGATCGAATATAAAATCTAGGCCTTATACAAGGTGTAAGACATTTGGTGGTGGAAATTAGGCGTGACAGATTCTGACTGTATGTTTGGCACTCCTAATGACATTTTAATCATTTCATTTACTTATAATTATTAAATTACTAAATAAAATATAGGTATTTTGCTTTTGCAAGAAACATTTTCTTTAGACGATTGTTAATCAATTCAGACCAAAATGGGCTTTTAGCTGTAGAAAGTAGCAAATTTATCAAATTATTATTAGCAAATTCAATCTATGGTAGCCATTTTGCCAAAAGTTGTAAGGAGTTTTCCGAACAGAGAAATCTGCAAGCAAATTGATTTTAGTACCGAGACTTTTTCTAAAATGGGGTTCAACCCCGAAAGCCTGACTACAGGTCCATGCGTTTTTCCAGAGAGTTTGATTTTTAACTTCCAAACATTTTAATTTGATTAGTATTCTTATTTTTAATATTATTAAATTGTAATTTTTGAATTTAAATGTTGTAATGCCCGATTTGGTGTAATTTGAGAAGTTCATTCTACAAACTGACAATGAATTGTCGGTTTAGCTGTATTAATTATTTTTCGGTTTGTTCTTTTTATTTTTCTCATTAGGTTAGAGACAAATTTCTTTCGGTACTTTAGTTGAAACTGGCTTCATTCTTGCCTGGAGCTTACTTTTGTCAGCCAAAGTTTTAATTAAAAGCAAAAAACTGACCTTCTATCATTAGTTTCCCTACATTATCTTCGATACTGCTGCAAGAAAGAAGAACGTTGCTCCTGGATTCATCATGGGCATTCCACAAAATCTGGAGGACGTTAAACCAAACAATAAAATAATAATGCAACGTAGAATTAACATCATCAAACATTTCTAAAAGGGACTAGTTTGGTTAACAGCTTTTTGGCGTAACTACTGTCACATGTGGATTCACGTATACAGGATTAATGTTGCCCGTCAAAATTGAACATTTGTGTCGAATCCTACAACCAGACAAAGATATCATGAACAGTTATTGCCTGTTGAAACATTGTTCGTATTACCCGTGTTTGTAGGGTGAACTGCACTAAAAACGATATGAGAAAAGAAAAACTTAATATTAAAATAAAACGCCTACAATGGATCCAAATTCGGGTTCTAATGGTTTTATACGCAATTTGAGATATGCCACAAGGATAATTGCTTTATCTCTGCCTTAGTGTAATGTATTTCTGTGCTGAGTGGAGTTTAAGAGATTTCCGACTTAAGGGGGTTATCTGAATGTAGGCAAGATACAGTGTTTATGATTGAACGGTGTGAATAAGGTGGTGTATTAAAGGTGCGGTTTGACCGGATGAACCTTGACTTCGGATGGAATAGTCACTACTTTTTAAATGTTATGTGGTTAAAGACAGTGAATTGTAAGCCACATAAAAAAAACAGTTGTTTTCCAAATTGTGTCAGACAAACAACTGAATTTAGGCGAGGACGAAACTTCATTGACGTTGTTATACCAAATATAAAACTCTTTGTTATTGACAATGGCTTTAATGCAAACAGAACAGTAGCGATGTTACCTCACACTAAAATGACTACTGTCACTGTTGTGACATCAATGACCAATTGGTAATTTTTATCTGCTGCTTTTCAAGTAATAAAACAACAATAATATTTGTAGGACATCATCTCATCTAGTGAAATCAATACAAAGGAGAAAATAGAACAGCCAAAGCTATATAACTTCCTACTCACCAAGATAGTGACGAACTAAAATAGTTGGAAATTGGATGTGAAATGTATTTACAATGTATATTTTTCTTATTTTCATTGAAGCCATGCAATAATTGAAATCTTTATTGATCAAACAATGATTACTATATATAGATTGAAATATAAAAATATTATATTTGAAATTTAGTCGTAGATGCAATTCCTAAGCGTTTCTCCGGTAACATGTCATAATGGCCCGGAACATAATGTCCGTGGATATTATGATATCACAAAAAGTCACATAAGGTTCATGGACATTGCGAAATTTTCAAAAGTGTCACAACGCCTATGGAGACTTATGACACTTTAAAAAGTGTCACTATGTCCATGGACGAAGTGGTACTGATTTTGTGGACATTGCGACACTTTTGCAAGTGCCGTAATATCCATGACCCTTACGACACTTTTTGTGGTATCATAATGTATTTGGACGTCATTTGAAGCATTTATTCTCACATTTCCGTGGTGTTATATTTTTACTTTATATTGAAGCTTTGACACACATTATTCCCACATATACCTTTGCAAAAGCAATATCCTCGGGCCATAAATTCTGGCATAGTTTTCATTCAAGAGAACAGAAACACATTTTTTTTATATTTTTATTATATATTTTTTTATGATTTTCGCTGTTCCACTCATCACGAAGCTACACTTCTCACATGTAGCTGCAGCTGTTGCTAATGGGCCAAATTCAGCTCCTTCTTTTGTCAGTATCGATGTCGGTGGCAATGTTGGCTTCAGTGCCGGCACGAGCGGATGAACAGCTGACAGATATATGCCAATGAGATGTCATGGTGAAGCATTCGAAATTTATCTGATTTTGTAATGTCTTTGCGATATGTGTGATAGGTGGGATGCCCACGAACAGTTTGCTGTGAATAGAGGGAAATGGTGATGGATACTGGAATCAAGGATGGGCGAATGTTAATGGCCTCTGTGAAAGCGTTAACTGATTTAATGTCTTTTGATATATTTCTTAAGGTACGGTCAGGTTGGACAAATATTTGATCAAAATATGTTTCATCATATTTGCTCAAAATGTTGTCAAATCAATACAGGGTTGATTTTGTGTTCACACTGTGCACATTTATTTGCCTCTTTTTGTTTGATCAAACAGGTATCAAATAGCATCAAATAAACAGTAGGGCAAATACATTTGCCCTGTGGTCACACTTGAACAAATATTTGCAAAAAATAATTGTTTGATCAACCTGCCAGAAAATACAAATTTGTTTTCTCAAAAATTTTAAGCAAGCTGTCAGAAAACGCAAATTTGTTTTCTGGAAAGTTTTAAAGAAATTGGCAGTAAATACGTATTTGTTTTTTCAAAAGTTTTAAACAAACTGCAAAAAATATTTTAAATAACTATGATGCATGAATGTTTTCTTGTTTTATGCTGTGGAGATGCGACGGAGTTAGTTTTGGATGAGGAGAAATCTTAAAAGCAAATTTGGGCAAGTTTAGCTCCCACTGGCATAGCCAAAAAAGCTCACTGGTTTGAGGTAGAACTCATTGTTTTAAGCAAAAAATTTCAAATGCCAATTTTGGTGACGGTTCCTATTTCCGGAGTTATGGGCCTCCAAAGTTCGGATATACGGGAAGATATTATGCTGAATGAGCCACCTTAAGCGATTTATGTGGCATCTAATATAGCTTTGTTATAAACGAAGGTAAAATAAACAATACAAAATTAAATACAATTTTTTGATAACTCGCTTAGTTATCGATATATCCTATGTTGTAATTTTGAAATATTGTCGACTATTATTTAATTTCTTTTTTTCGAGTTTGACAATTTTGCTCTAAAATCACCTGACATAATTGAAAGGTCTGACGGAGGAGATTAGAACACCATTTTCAACAATTTCAGTAGCTTCAAAATTCTAAATATGGGCAAATTATCCTAATTAGTCGCAGCTTAGTCGGTTTAGATCCGATTGTAAAAGTTAGTACAGATCAACAAAGCTAAAACTATGTCCTTTTAACTATGTATGTACACAGTTTTATAGCCGTTGAACAAAATTATCAAAATATTTTAAAAAATGTTTATAATATTTAGCAATTGTTCTTTTTAGTTTAATGTTGGTGATTTTTTTTTTCATTTTATAATTTGAGTCGTAAAAGCTGACAACACTGCTTATACCACATGTTATTTACCGTTGTTTGATCAAATAAATAAAATAAATGTTTGCTCAAAAAAGAGAAAACTATTTGCTCGGTAGTGGTCACACTGTGGTCACATTGAGCACATTTTTATTTGATGGCAAATAATTTTGTTTGAAAAAAATCAGCTGTTTTGTTGTTTGCCACACAAAAATATTTCGTGGTCAGACTGGGGCCAAGAAATATTTGACGTTTTTCGTCAAATATTTGCCCAGTCTTTAGTCTCCATCGCTGTGAAATTAATTTAATTGCCCACAAAAAGATTCAGTTTTAATCGCAGTTACGATTTTGATTTGTTTTAAATATGAAACTTGTATTCTATTTTCTTTCGCTTGATACTCGTTACTGATGAAGGCATAGTTTTACCCACGGAATTTTCATTAAATTTGAGCAGATGAATAGCGACTTCATGTACTAACTGACAGCATAGTACTACAACTATTGTAATATATGAAAACATTGAAAAAGTTTAGGAAGTTGGAAAAACAGTTTCTAAATAAATTAAAACAAACTGCAACATTATTAATTAAATTTGTGCGCGCAAAGTAATGGCGCATCTTGAAATTGTAAACTTTGTCTAACAAATATTGTGATACATGAAAACAGAGGACAAGTTTCGAATACGATCGTTAAAAAAATGTAATGGCAAATTCATTAACACTTTTTTCAAAAATTTGTAGTTTCTTTATGTGAGTTTTAGAACATATACCCCCGGTAGGGCACGCATATAATAAAATGGACTGAAATATTGATTATTATTTAACTAATATTATTTTGTTGGAGCTAGTTGAACAATTTTTAGACCAACAGTGAACTTTGCTATTATAATAATATGATCTTAATATGACTTTTATCTAATATACCTCCTAAATATTTAACTTTGTTGGATGCTGTCTTTTTCTTGTGAAGAAGATGGCTTGTGATTTTCCAGCGTTAACTTTTATCTTCCATTTATTGGAGAGAAGTTCCTTAATGCACGCTGCGGGATGGGGGTAAAATGGAAACAAATTAAAGAACTTGTTTTAACACTATTATGCTACATCCCACTATTAACAACCACAATTTTGTACTTTTGCTTTGGTGTGTGTCTAGACTAACATATGTTGGAAAATTTCTTGTTTAAGGGGAAGTTTTCTAGCTCGTGCCTGTAACCAATATTTAATGTATATTGTAGTTCTAAACCCAATAAAAATTTATTTAGAAAAGTCAAAGTGAAAGAAGTTTAACAAAATAGCATTTTCTTAAATAAGTGCCTTTTCTTAAAAAAATGTAAATTTCTTAAAAAAAAAAAAAAATTCTAAACAAATTACTTTTTCTTAAAAAAGTACATTTGCTTAAAAAAAAGTAAAATTTCTTACAAAAAGTACCTTTTCATAAAAAAAAATAAATTTTTTTAAAATAAACGTTTTCTTGAAAAAAATACCTTCTCTTAAAAAATACGTTTCTTACAAAAAATGTTTTTCTTGTAAATCAAATAATTTCTTTTCTTTTATCTTCTTGAAATAAGAACCTTTCTGAAAATAAGTACATTTTCTTAAAAAAATAACTTTTCCTAAAAAGAGTACCACTTCTTTTAAAAGTACCTTTTCTTAACTAACTACTTTGTAAAAAACATTATACTCTTATGGGTTTTTCTTACAGAAAGTACTTCTTCTTAAAAAGAGTACATTTAAAAAAAAAAAATATTAGCTTTTAATAAAAGAAGTATCTCTCTTTGAAAAAGAACCTTTTCGGGAAAATATAATACATATTCCTGCAAAAAGAACCTTAAAATAATGACTTTTTTAAACAAATAAATACACTCTACAAAACAAAAAATTTGTAACGATCCGTCTGTACGAGGTGTACTACCTTGGGAACGGGGCTACCTACTGGATCAGCCGTGCTCGTTGTTGTGAGGGTTGTGATAAGTTCCCAGACATGCTCGATCGTACAAGATTTTAATTCAATTTAGGTAGCAATAAAGTGAAACAAAAGGCGGTACATATGAATGCAAGTACAATAAAAAAATTGGACAGATTTAGCCGTTCCTGATTGAAATGTACCTTAAGCTGTTGTACGCAACACTGATCCTAAGCCCACCCTCCATACTGACTACTAATGACGTTAAGTTAGTCAGCCCACTTAAGAAAAAGAAAAAAAGAAAAATGGGGGGGGGGAAAAAAATTAAAATATATATATTAAATTTTACCTACTATCCCATACCTCCAACTTCACTTTTCGTAATAACATAAAAAAAATTAAAATTCCATGTTTAAACCAGAAACGTTACAAACTCCATTTATTAACAGATTTCAGGACACGATAATATATGGTCATAAAAATTAAGCTATATTATGATATCGGTCAAATATGTAATAACTGAATTGAGAACATATTTGAACTAATTTTTTTATATGTTGTTATATCTTGTTACATCAATGAAATGTTACGTTTAACAAAAAAAATTAATAAAAAACTTAATTTGAAATTATATTGAAATTATACATAGAAGATAATTTGTGTTATTTTCGTTATGGATTGGGCATAACAAATAGAGTATATGTATGTGCAAAAGTCTGATGTACGCAGTGCATATTTCGATATTTACAACATAATTTGTACTCACCACTTAATGATTTCCCACGTAGACAGCAGGCCTGTTGTCGCAATAGGGTGATAGGTGTTTTAAAAAGGGTTGTTAAGAGATATTCACTGACGTAAAGTTAAAATTGTCGGTGTATTGTTCTGATGTATCGAGATGTAATATTACACATATGCTATTTTACATAAAAACTCTTGCGAATTGATCCAATTATTCTGAGATTTAGTTCATGAAAGTGATTGTGCAAAATGGGTCCTCTGTATTCATTGATGGATTTGATGATACAACGACAAATAACAGAAATAGATGACCCTCGTTGCAATCTGCGACAGATTATGACGGACAACCAAATTTTTACGTCAGTTGCTTGCACCAGATCAACGACCGAAATGGTTCATTGGCCTCTTTTCCGTATGTGGCAATTGAAGATATATTTCGTCCAGAAATTCGGAATTTACGATCTTTGTTATAGACGACAATAATATAAAATCTGGAACTTGGCTATCCACAAGTTTGCCCAGGTGCCCCCAGGGTCGATCAAAACAAATTCGACTTGCAGAATTAAATTGCAAAGTTGTAAACTTCAATTCTTTGCCAAGGGTTCACAATTTTTCGTTTTTCAACTCCCCAATCCTTCAGTCTCGAAATCAATCAATTTTTTACAAAAAATCTGACAACCCCAAAAAATTTAAAAATCAAAAGTAATTTGATTTCCATACCAAAAATTCGAAAACTATAAGCAATTCAACGAAGTCAAAGTAACTTACACCCAAAGTAAAATGTGCATACAAGAGTAAGAAAAGGTCCACGAATTTAGGTGAGTTGTATTAAACATTAAACTAAGAATCTACAATAAAGAAATTGAAACGACAAATTTTCTTAAAAAATTCCCCTTTTTCATTTTACAAAAGCATATTTTTTTAAAGATCCATTTAAAATATCGTATTTTTCAACGGGCGCCTTAGGCGTGTTGGAACTAACTAGTACATAGTTTATAGCGAAAGGAACTTCGTTCCAACCGGGTGTCCCTCATGTGATTTTTTATTGTGTCTTTGGTCAAGGTAGCTTTGTTTCCATGCTATTACCTATAGACGCCTGGTCTGCCCACTCAATTAATATAGCATTTTTGATTGGTTAAACGTGGTTTAAACATGTGCTGTGGACCCCGAGTTGGAGTGGCAGTCTGGGAAATTTGCCTGGAGTCGGAGTTGGTTTAGCACTGGTTTCGCAAGTTTAGAATTTCGATCAAAAGTCAAAATTTTCGAAAAGAATAATTTTCCAAATTCGAAAAGAATAAAACCTTATAAAATGGTGTTATTTAATGTTGGTTTATGAGTGGCGTCGTGCAGTTTGAAAATACTGGAGTCGGATTTGTCCAATTTTGGACAGACTCCACAGGCCTGGTTTAGACTAAGAATTATATTTTTGAGATTTGGTTTATTTTGTTTTAATTCTTTGTAGCTCTATAATTGTTGGATAGTCAAGCATAAGTTGCTATTACCAACCAATTTCAATACACAGCCAAAAAGCAAGCATTCTGTTAACTTTGTTTTCTATGGCATTCAATGGCAGATGGAAGAGACCTGATCAAAGCCATTCAGGTTTGTGCTTTTAATTTTTGTCTGAACCTACAGTTTTACACTGATTTCGAATAGGAGTGTGTTGAGAAGTCTTTACATGCCTAATCGTACCACAAGGTTCCGTCCTCTCTCCTACTCTTTTTCTTATCTTTATTAACGACCTCTTGAGTCATACTTCGAGTCCAATGTACTCATTTGCGGACGACAGTAGTATATGTTATTCACATTCATTTGATAGTCGGCCAAGTCCTTCCACGGTGAATGAGAGGAGACGGATGATGAATGACTCACTTAACCAGGACATTCTCCCGGTAACTGAGTGGGGTAGGTCGAATCGGGTCGAATTTGATGAGCGTAAGACCCAGTGCTGCATATTATCGCACAAGCGCACGAATGCCATATCCCTGTCAGCTATTTCTATGAATGGTGTGGACATTGAGGAATCAGATGCTCTTGAAGTTCTTGGCATGAAAATACAGTGTGATGTTCGGTGGAATGACCACGTATTTAACGTGCCCAAAGAAGCTTTCAAGTGTTTAGGCTTTTTAAAGCGGTGTAAGAAATTTTTCACCTCATCTGATCTCCTCAATATATACATTTCATATATTAGGCCGAAAATGGAGTACAACTCTCATATTTGGGCTGGTGCCCCTAGGTCCACATTGGAGCTTCTGGACCGCGTACAACGGATAGCGATGATGCTTATAGGAGACAGCAGGGTAACCAACTCTGTTGCTCACTTCGAGCATCGTCGAAACGTGAGTTGCGTATCACTTTGTATCGGGATTTTCACGGTAAGGGTTCATATGAGATATACGCCTCTATTCCGGAGGTAAGAGTATTTAATCGCTCAACGCGCTTTTCCAGTAGTTTACATCCATTTGTTATTTCTTGGCATGTGGATAGAACTACTCACTACAGGGAGAATTCGTTTTTTAGCCGTGCAGTTCGTATGTGGAATATACTTCCGGCGGGTGTATTCCCTAATTCTTTCAATATCGAGAGATTCAAATGAAACATTAACAAACATTATACCCACCTCTATCCCTACTTCCTAAGTCCAATACAATGCACGGCATTTATAGGGGGCATCCGCTAAGTATTTGTCAATGTGAAAAAAAGGTGATAGTCGCCCAAAATATGTTTTCATATAAATACAAATGTCGCCCACGCTACCATTGCACCACCGACAGTCACTATCGGTAAATTAGCTCTTTGTGTATTAAATTTTGTAGTTGAATTCGCTAGTTGGTCTTTTCTGTTCTACTGTAGGTTAACACGTAGGTACTTACTTTCACTGATTTTGTTACCTTAGGTTTCACATGCCACGTGTTCGCCAGGATCTTTCAACTTTGTAAAGACTGTGACTAACTAAAATTAGTTTCGTTTTTATTTACACAAACACAACTCATATTTGAAAGAGTTTGTTTGAGTTTTGTTAGGTTAGAACAATTTTGATCAAATAGCAACAGGAAATTGACTGAAATTAAAAACACGGTATTATTATTGTTGTCAATGTGACATAATTAATGAGTTCACCCAAAGTGATTAAAGTGAATTTTAACAACTAAAAATCACAACAAATGCAATTGCATTAACCCTCTAACCGGCCAATTTTTTTTCGATTAAAAAAAATTATTTATTGATTGTTTTTGGATAAATAAAACATACGGTATTGTTAAAAGATGAAAAAAATTTAAACCTTACCTTCCAGGTGAGAAAATATGTTGACCGCCAAAAGGCGGACCTGCCTGGTAACATAATAAAACATTTTAATTAAGGAATGATTTTACTTGAAATTTTATTCAGTTTTTTTATTGTTTTGTGTGATAAATTTGGAAACATTTTTTATTGTTTGATAAGCATAGATTTAATTTACATTTAGTACAATACATTTGTGTTTCGGACTTACATCCCTGTAGTTTGCATACTTTTTTACCACTTCGGTCCAAAATATCAGGCATATGTCCAACTCCATCAAAACGAATGTCATCTGGTGGACCATACGATTTCTTTGGGTTTTGTATTTTTGGGCTTTGGCTCTGAGGTCTACCAACAGCTCTTTTGGCGTTAGCGTTCTCATAACGACAGAGTACATCAGCCACCTCAATACGAAAATCTGGCAATTTTTTATGAGTAACATCTTTAGAGTCAATACCATGAATACGCTGGAAAAGGAGGTATGAATTCACTAACGCCATATCAATTAGGTGATAAAATAAACGCAAAGTCCATTTCTTTGTTTTCATTCTGATGTGATCGCGATCAAGTAAACAATGTCTACCCCAAAGGCACCGCCAACAAACTCTTCTGAGTGTCCACGTTCTTTATCTTTTAATTCCACTTCCTTTGTCACCTTGCAGTTGGGTATCCTGTTACATCGGACGGTTCCTAATGTATAAATTCCTCTGCTCCGTAAATAAACAGAAGTGGCAGAGGTATTAAAATTAACGAAGTACAGGATATGATTTTTGAAATCTGGGATTGTGTTTGACAGTCTTATGACCACATTGGCTGTTGCTCCTAATTCAGGGGTGTTGGGTAATACTTCATTATCGCCAGCTCCTTTGTATACTTCAAATTTGTACGAAAAGTCATGCGAGTCACAAAGGACAAATAGTTTCATGCCATATTTGTGGGGCCTTGCGGGCATATGCGGGTTTTGGGAAGAAATATCTTTTACATTTCCTCTAAACCCCCCCGCATTGGACACTACTGCACTTCTCCAGCTTCAACTTCTGGTAGAGGAGATCTTGCTCTCTTTGTTTTTGTTTTCCCAGTTTTTGATGGTAAAGACTCTTCATAATGCTCCACGTTGTTGTTCACTTCTGGCAGAAGTTTTTCTGAGTTTTGAGAGATATTGATGATATCAGAAAGAAAATCATTGTTGTCTACATTATCCCACTCTTCTTCTAATGTGGCAAAGTCTACGTTTGGTAGTTGAAAGTCTGGGTTCTCCAAATCATTTTCGTTGTCAAAGTCGAAATCGTCTTCTGAATCTGCGCCATCCACTGATTCAGCCATGAGTGCTTCAATTTCCTCATCACTTAATTTTGAAAAATTAGAACTTTTTCTCTGTGAAAACATTTTCAAATGGTTAATTCGTTCCTACAATGTTTAAAACCGAACAATGGTTACAGAAAAATGAAACGAAAAAACACTAGGAACTAGAGCAATGTGTATGCAAAAGTTCCTTGTAACCGGCAGGTCCGCCTTTAGACGGTGTCCAATTTTCACCGGCTAAAAGCTAAGTTTTGGTAAAACCTTCATATTAAAAACATAGAACACGATAGAATATATATTTACCTGTATGAAAATAATTTTTTTACTCGCAAATTATGAATTAATAGGATTTTATACTTTTTTCAAAATTCCACTTGATACACAAATAATTAATTTACACACTTTGTGAAAAAAATGACTTTAGCACTCAACAGTTTGCAATCAAATCAGAAATGCTTGCTGCTATTGTTCTCAACAAGAGAATTGTTTGTTTCTCTGCTGATATTTCCCGTTAGAACAGAAAAAACAGAAATAGAGCTGCATATTAACGTATTTATATACCCCGTCTAAAGGCAGGCTCGCCGGTTAGAGGGTTAAATAACTTAAATTACCGATATTGATGATGACGGCACAAGTCTATACTTATCGTGGTAATTGTAACAGATATATCTTTGTAAATGTAGGTTTGCACTATTGGGACTATGGGAAACTTTTGTCTAGGAAGTTAGAAATTCTTGGACTTCTATAACAATAAGTTTTTCAAAGTTTGCATTGATGCTTTTTCTGCGTTTGGTGATAAAAGAGCTACATCACTAAAAGCTGTATCACAGAAACATTTAACTGATGATATAGACTAAAACTCACCTCAAAGCACTGCAACAATGCGAGGAAAATGCTTACAGTTCTTGCGTTGGAATTATCGATTTTTCAGTGTATGTTGGTACTTGGGGACTGTCGATCGATACTAATTCGCACATGTGAATTACATATTTGAGTTTGTATATACGATTGCTGATCTACCGGTGGTATTAATTCAGGCACAGTAGATATGAATCTGTCACCGAGTGCGAAACTAGTTATGCCACTGACTGCGCTTAACTGAATTGTCTATTACCAGATTCCAGCAACAATTTTCCATTTAGAAAAATATTCGTGACCTTGTAAACTTGGAGTATGAACTTTTAATATTCAAACTAGGTTTGTTTTAGCTACCAGACTATTTATATATTGCGGATCAAATAGAATATTGTCACAAACATCGAAACGATCACCCAGCGAATATCAGATGGAATACTACCTGCGACTGTGTCGCAATTTCTTCACTAACCAAAAAACTTATCTGTTCCAGTGTCCTCAACTTCAAGTTGTCATACACTTTAATTTTGGCCATACTCTATAACTATCTGTAGTTTGTAACCTAAAATGGAAAGTGCACACAACGACATCTCCGCTAATAACGAGAGAGGAAATTGGTTCTATTTCATAACCGTTTTGAATTTACTTCAACAAGTACAATTTCATCAGAAAGTGTGTCCTAGCCCATGTACACTTTTCAGAGAGATATTAGGGACATTTAAAAGACGTACACAGTTTCAGTTTTAAGAAAACCTATAATATTTAATATAAAGCTGCTATCTGTTTCAATATAGTTTCAGTTTCCTTATATATAAGGATGTAACTTTAAGTTTTTACAAATCAAAATTATAAGAAAGGCATAGCAACCATGCGTCTATTCCTATGCCATCATTTGTTCTTTGGCGTTGTACGTAAAATCGATGAATTTAATAATTAGTCATCAACATTATTACATTTTCGAAAAGGAATTTAATTAATTGATTTGTGGTTGCTAAAACACAACCAAATAGGGGATTAAAATGATACAAAACCCCTAATAATTCAAATGCCGAAAAAATGTACCGGTGAGATTAACAAAGATGTTGTATAATTATATATTCTGAGCAATTAATTTTCAAAAAGAAACTTTTTCATTTTCTCAGAGTGGATGTTTCTGCAAATGAGTGAACACGTTCTGGATCCCATAATACGAGTGAACAAATGACGCTTCTGTTTTTATTTAATGCGCCGTGAAACTCTTTAAGTAGTAGCTTCCGAGTTTTATAAGCTATGTTGATGTTATAGAAGTTGTTGTTACTTTGTTCGTTCATCTCCTCCATAATTACGTTTTAAAGTGCAAGAAGCTGTGGAAAATGTTTTATCGTAATGCCTACACTCTTGAATATATGAACCCTTAAACTTCTTACTCGCTCCTCCCAGCGAAATGAGTTTAATCTGTTTTCCATGTAATTTATTGCTACATCCTCTGCTGCCCACATATACTCCGTTTCACTTATTTAAAGGCGCTAAAAATTCCAAATTCAGCAGCCTGTATCTATTACAATTTGTAACCGATTGCAGAATTTGAAAAGCTAGATATCTTGAGATATAAAAAAAATTATGACAATAGTAGTCTCTTGACTAAACTAGTTTTTTGAGCAATTTATAAAAAAAGTCAAACAATGTGCTATTTTTTTGGTTTACTTTAATATAGGCATTTTAACTAATATTAATGAAAAACAGTTTTCACAGTTTTTAATTTATTTTACTTTATTTAAGAACTAAAGGGTCCGCCAAATAACTTTTTTTTTTTGAAAATGCTATAAAAAAAACTACTGAATATTTTCTCAAATTTCTTTTTTATTTGAAAGTACAATCCTTCCGGTTAATAATGGAAAATAACTTCATTCAAATGGCTGCCTCGGCTGGCCATGCAATAGCCTACACGATCGGTCCAATTTTTAAGCACATTATCAATTATGTGCAGCTGTATTTCACCAATGGCTTCACGAATATTGTCCTTTAAAGCGTCAATTGTCTCTGGCTTGTCGGCGTAACACTTATCTTTGAGGGCACCCCACAAATAATAGTCCAACGGTGTCAAATCGCAGCACCGAGGTGGCCAAACGACATCAGCTCTGCGGCTGATAATGCGATCTTCAAAAACAGGGCGCAAAACATCGAGTGTAGCTTAGGCTGTGTGGCACGTAGCGCCGTCCTGTTGAAACCAAATGTTGCCAATATCCTCCTCTTCAATTTTTGTGAACAAAAATTCGTTCAACATGGCCCCATAACGATCACCATTGACTATAACGGCCACTCCTTGCCCATTTTCGAAGAAAAGTGGCCCAATTATGCTTCTGGACCAAAATCCGCACCAAACACTGACTCGTTTTGGGTGCATCAAATGCGACAATTTTGCTTGTTTACATACCCGCCAAGATCAATATGAGCTTCATCTAAAAATATGATTTTTTTTGGCAAAATCGGCATCTTCCACTTAGCGAAGCGAAAACGCATTGGATGGTCATTTGGCTTCAACTCCTGCACCAATTGGTCTTTATGCAAAATTCGTCTCAATGATGTCTCCGAAATGTTCAATTATTGAGAACGACGGTGAATTGATGTTGATGGCGCTTCACGCACACTTTCTGCCACACCAGCAATATTCTCGGGTGTACGCATTATTTATCGTTTTTCACGTTTTGGTTTATCGATGAGGATGCCAGTTTCTTTCAATTTTTTCACAAGATAACGAACATACGGAGCTGACGGTGCTTCTCTTCTTCCAAATACTTACGCAATTTTCGCATACATTCTGCAACATTACCATGATTTTCAAAGTAATGTCGCAATATTTCCCAGCGTTGTTCAAGCGTATACACAACCATATTCGTTCAGCGGATGGATACAACTAATTATATGTCAAATCATTCATGAGCTAAGTATTACCATTCACGAAATAAGCACTAGTTGAAAAAAAAAACGTTAGACGGCGGACCCTTTACTAGTAATGGGTACAACCCCCATTGTTTTTAATAACTTCAAATATACGGGTTTTCATTGAGAGATAAAGGGAATTTATATAATCCAACGAAATTTGATTCCAAGCATCCTTAATGGCGTGAATTAGTGACTGCTTGTCATCAAATTGTCTACCTCCTTCATAGGTCTTACGAGATAACCAACGCCAGACATTTTCGATAATGTTTAGATCTGGCGGATTAGGTGGCCAGTCAACAATATTAACATTTTGGCTTGCAATGGACACCTTTACTACTCTGGCGTTGTGTATAGGGGCATTATCCTGTTGCAATATCCGAGATATGGGACCAAATAGTTCAATAAACTTCGGAAAAGCCGATTCCAATAACGTTTTGTAGCTTGCACCAGTCATTTTTTCACTTTGAAATTCAAGATCGATGGTGCAATAGTACGTATTTGCACCACAAACCATAACGCCGCCCTATCGGCTGTGATGACAGTTCAAAAAACGCTTTTCTTTGCGCAGATCATGGAAATAACAGTTGTAGCCATTAGTCCCATCCAAATTAAACTTCTTCTCATCCGTAAATACAACGGTTCTCCAGTCATTTACATCACCTCTAAAGGCATAATTAGAAGCAATTTTGATGATTTTTGTTTTCTCATACGTAGATAAAGGCAATGAAACCCTTCCTTTAACATTTTTTCTATACCCCTCGGGGTCCTTGATGTAATTGTCGACACCTGTTGGGCTCCGTCCAAGATGTAATAAATTGTAATAAACAAACGCTCCCTACAAAAAATCATCGCTTACTTTAAAAATAATAATAAAAAAATAATAAAGTGTCAGTATTCAAGTGAACCAAAAAAATAGCACATTTTTGGACTTTCTATATAAATTGCTCAAAAAAAGTTATTTAGTTAAGAAACCACTATTGTCATGATTTTTTTTCTATCTCAAGAGGACTAGCTTCCATTTCCATTGTAAAATTCTGCAATCGGTTACAAATTGTAAAAGATACAGGCTGCTGAATATGGAATTTTTAGTGACTTTAAATAAGTGAACCGGACTGTATGTACACGAGTGTGTCTAAGACGCCAGGAACAATAAATGTGCGCCTTCCTTTTCGTGATATTGTGCGTTTGCTTATTAACAGATATTGCTGCTTGTACAAGAATTTTAGTACACAGTTACAAACAGACATGCGAACATTCTACGTTTAAAATTACCCATAAATTTTAGTTCGTTGTTAGTTCGCATGTACATTTTGTAGGAGTAGACTTGTTGGCATTGGGGTATTGCTGTCACTATTCCATTCGAAGTTGTTGTTAAATGAATTTTATTTTGTTCTGAATCTGATAAGTAAATTATAACAGGGTTATTCCCAACTGAAGTAGTAGAGGAACTAATGCATTTTATGCAGACCTTTTTTATTTTAATGAAATGTGACACATTTATAACCACGCTCAGCTCAACTAAAATTTTCATAGAAACCAAAGTAATTTTGAATTTTGAATTTTCTGACCGACTTTCGTTAGTTTTTAGTTAATGTATGTGAAGTTCATAGTACAAGGTTAGGAACATTTTTCTAAATGAAAAGTGATTACTTTTGGTTGGAATAATAGACAATTCAGTTAAGCACACTTAACAGTTTCGAATATAATTTATAATTTAATAATTTATATTTACACGGATGTTTTTCAAAGAGTTGCAGACTATCTCTGCTTTACCTTACAAATATCCTATGAATAATTGCGTTTCATATTCTATTTTTATTTTACTGGTTGCCAAAATAACGTAATGCCAAAATATCGCCACAAAAATTACACCAGACAACACTATTTTTGATCCTTAATTGCCACTTTGAGTTTTTTTTGGTGTAGTTTAAACACGAAGATCAACATAATATAATTTGGAATTTGAATATTTTTTCGTCGATATTTCTAAACTAACCGGACGTGCAATGGTTAGTTACGAGAACGAGAGTTCGTTTCATACTTTGATCACCTTAGATTTCTTTCGACGACCGTCCCCTCGCTTAATGATGGTCACACTATAAAGATTGGTTCGGTTTTGCGGGTGCAGAACAACCAGACGGTCAAACAACTTTTGTATGCAAGGTACAAAAATGAGCGTGGCAAAATCACCCTTGTCTTAATCGGTGATTGGCAATTGATGACGTGAAGCCTTGTACGTAATTTCATTAACGTCGGAAGTGGTTCACGCGATTTATCGGATTGGCAACCCGGATGACCTCCAAGTTTTTGTATGGGTGGTACCAGAGTGGTACCAGACTATCCATTTACTCCTGTTAAGTAGATATTTACAGATGTGTGAGGTGAAGCTAATCACATCTACCAGAAAAAAGTTTTAAATGTGTTGATTTGTATGGGAGGTACCTGAAAGGGCGTGGTCGAAACGCCCATTTTCAATCCCAACTAAGTTTAAGCAAATAATAGTCACTGCCTATATTTCATTGTGATCGGTGAAGATTTACGACAGTTAACGTATCGAGGGCAGGCAGACTGACGGATTTGGCTTAATCGTCTTAAAAAGTCCTTAAACGAGTTTTGTCCAAAAATACTAAGGGTCTAATGTGGCTCCTTTTATGCGTTACATTTTTCCCTATTAAAGGATATATAAGGGGTATGTATATATGCTACGGGTGTGGCTATACAATTCAAGATAACTAAATGAACCCCAATACATCAATGTTATGAAGAAACATATATTTGGAAACACCGTTTAGTCCAATTTGCTGATTTTTTTGTATAAGTATATCTTAGGCTTTTGGGTTTGCCTTTAGCTGATTTAAGTTCAATATAACATGAATAAATTTCTACACGTTTTGGCGTCTTGGAGTGACAACTGATTTCTTAAACACATATCAGTTTTTTTCTCGAGCATTTTCAAAACATAGGAAACAAAAGTTATACACAAGGGAGTCTTTGTTCTTGACATCAAATGAGAGATATTTATGTTCCCTTTCAAGGAAACCATTGTCAAGTAAAATATCAACTGACAGACGCTTTGAAGACCTGTCAAATGGTTTCTTTAACAACCCAGAATATGCCCACACTCATCAACAAGGCAAAAAGCTGCCATTTACTTGCTGAAGTGTCGCATCAATTACGTGGAACTGTTCATTTCTAATGGAAAATGTAACATCACGTTAAAAACGTTTTCGTGAATATTGACATCAATATGAAAACAACATTGATTTGAATGAAATACCATCAAGAACATTTTTCGGCATTTAGCAAGCACATGGTGTTTATCATTGCTAAATTTTGAAAATGTAACCAAATTATATTTATTTTAAAATTTTCACAAATGTGAAGTTGCACCTCTGCACTTGAACATTGCGGGAGGCCCATAGAACGATTTCTGTAGCTTAAATTTTATGTCGGTCTGGTCTAGTTGTGGTTAATATATTATTGTGTCGCTTAATAAAATTGGAGTTTCTTTTTGAGTCTCTTTTTTGTGTCGCCCAAGTACGCATTGTATCTTCTAATCTCAGTCCCATTTTCATCTCCGTAAACCTATACGACAGTGTTTACACTGTTTGATTTATGAAGACACTATATATGCTGTACCATTATTATGATAGTACCTTGCTAATATCTACAGTGTAAGAAAACATCAGTTTCAAATTAGTTTCTAAAATATTCTAGCGGATTGATTTTCTCATATTATATACAATTGTACAATTATAATAGAGTGTTAACAATTGACCGATCTTGACAAACGAACAATAATATCGCGTTTGTAAATCTACTTTCCTACATTTGGTTGTAATTAAAAGAGGAGATACACGCTGAAAACCCGGTTGTTGTTGATGTTTGTATGCAAATATAACGTTCGTTTAGAGCTTGTCGCAAATATAGTAGTATTCGTATATTCAAACACATTGTGTTTGCTACTCAATATTAAATATTTGCAACATAACGATTAGTATTTTATAATATACGTCTTTGTGGCTCAAATATATCTGTGTTTGTGGAACAAATACAGCTGTGTTTGTTTAGCGTGTGGTAAAATGTTGCAGCGATTGGTGAGCGTGGTGCAAAACCCATGGGAAACAGTAGAGAATGGAGTAACTGAAAAGCAGCAGATTTTAGTTTCATGAAAATTAGTTTTTGGTTAACAATTTTTATTCGTCTTGGTAAATTGAATTAAAATAAAATGGTCCAAGTACAAGTACCTACTTAGCAGTTTAATAAAACCAAATTAACTTAATTTCTTTTGGTATATTATGGCTTTATTAGAAAAAGCAAATATTCCAATTATTTATGGAATACCACTTCGATCATGTGACTCCCGCGGCAGGTTTCGCAGTAGCTCATTCTGTCAGCCCCATTTTCCAAGACTTTGTTGACGGTTTCTGGATTTACCTACCTAATGGCTCGGACGATATTAGCCTTAAGGGTGTGGATCATATCCGGATTATTTTCATATCTATATAAAAAAACAAAACCAAAATGCATTCTCATGACATCCCATAAATAAATTGAGGAGAGCTTTTCACAACCAGTGAACTGTGCGTTTTCTAGATTTATACTCACTGATTGGGACCTACAGTTTTTACACCGATTCCGAACGGTGTTTTGAGAAGCCTTTTCATGGCTAAATACTCGATAGTGTCGCTGTCACTATGCGAGGTAACCGCCGCCGTAAGATATTTAAGGTGGCCACATCAGACCCCAAGATCTCATGTACAAGAGGCGCGCACACTAACCATTGCACCACCGACGGTCACGGTGCATATCATCGGCCTTTAAAGGCACCCCACAAGGATAGTCTAAATGGGTCAAATTGCAGCTCCGAGGTAGCCAACTGAAATCGCCAACACGGCTGATAAAACGACTGCCGAACTTAAGCGAACCACAAACTTGTCAGTCCGGAGCATGTGGTTGGTGGATAACTTCTTGGCTGGCTGATGAATTAGAAAAGTATTACCAAAAAATTGTGCATACATGATAGAGATGCAGACAACTTTGATTACATTTTTCGTTGGTATAAAGAAGGCCGGTTAACCGAAAATAACCGTCAATGATAGCTGATGATCATGCACATGAATGGTAAGTCTGTGGTTCGTTTTAGAGTCCAAAAGATTGATTGTTTGATAAGCTGTAGGTATGATATGGTACGCCATCCTGATGAAACCAAAGATTATCCAAGTTCACATCTCCCATTTCAGCCCATAGAAAGTTCGTACTCCAGCAGCATTTCCGAAAAAAGTGAGCCTGTGATGCCACCACTCCAAAACCAACACCAAACTGTCTCTGTGGATCCATTAGCTCTCTCTGTGGATGCATTGGCTTCTCGGGTGTAACTCTCACCGTCGACTAGCAAGTCCGTCTCATGAACTTTTTGCACACTTGCTTGCAGCTCGCGCGCTGGGTGCTTCATTGCGGCCAAAACTTCTTTGCAACAAACCTGCAGTTCTCGCAACAAATCACTGACTTTAGAAATATGTTTAGGATATTTCACAACACTTTGCAAGAGTGGGGAGTCTCACATTTTTTCTCGGAGGTATGATACTGAGTTATAGTCAATATTTCTAACAAAAAACATGCTATCAGTGAGAAAATAACGATATAAAATACCTATATTTGCACCACCCGCCATATATATTGATGAAAAACTAAATTACTTCTAAATATTATTCTGCTTAAAGGGAATATGCATATGCATCTATGTCAGTAACCGCGTGTTTGGGACAAAGTACGCACATTCGTCCGCGTAAGTTTGTGGAAGTATGGATATTTGGGTTGAAACACGCTTATCGTTCCCCGTAAAAGTATACATGCTAATGTCTGCATTTAATTATAAGTGAGATTGCGCCTGACAAACGTATACACGGTTCCTGCAGAATCTGTTTGGGCTAATACGTTATAGAGGCCGATTTTTTCGTAGTGTGTAATTTGATTGACCCCAATTTAATTTTGGCAATCATTGGAGGCGAATGGTAGTTTCAAAACTAATCCGGTTTGAGTCATTGTCAATAGAATTTCCTTTGCTTTTGTGACCTTCACTGCATCACACATAAGACTAATTTAGATTTCATAACCAATCAAAAATAAGAGCCAATGGGAAATACGCATGTAACAATAAAATACCATATATAAAAGGCACCCTAGTGATAATATATAAAATGTTCATAACTTTCGACAAAACTTTCTTCCTGCCAAAAGTGTTAAATACAGTGAAATACATAGTTGAAATTCTTTGCTTGCACTGACCGAAGAAGCAACAACAAGTTTTCATAGAATTTTGTAGCAAATTTCCATATTTCATCCCTCCCCAGCCTACCAGTTAGAAGGAACTGCTATTTATGGCCCTAGATAAGAATGAGCCAAACATTAACACTTGCTGGGTTTTACGCTCTGCCTTATTGCGAGTAATGTTTATAGAGGGGCAGCATCTCTTCAAGAAATATCATCGGCTTCAATCTTGAGGTTACGTCTCAAGAAAAAGGATGTTTGCCATGTGTGTAAATACAAATAATTTTAAATCTCCAAAAGAAACTGCAACAAGTAGAAAGTCAAGATAGTGCAAAATAAATTGAATCATGTACGAATCTACAGTAAACTCAGTTGAAAGCAAAAACCACACGATTTAAAGATTTAAACTTTGTATGGGTGTCAGATTGAATATGCAATGCAAGAATTAGAATATGTAATATTTTATTTTTTATTTGACTATTTTGAAAACTTTGACTTTAAAGTGTGGATAACTAAACGACTATTTGTCTCAATTGAGTATTACATTTTTTATACAATTTTTTTGCAACTTATCCCGGTGAATTAGTCAATCCTTTAGGACCCTCAGCAACGTGAGTTGCAAACCAGCCAGCAAATATTATTGATTTTGACTCCGCTCTATTTGTTTGTTTTGTATTTCTATATATGTACTTGGATCTAGGTTGTAATTTACCTTAAATGGATACCTTCAAATCAAATAAGTTCTTCCTACGTCAGTAAGTAGGTGCTGATGAAGAAAATTAATGCAAGATATTTTTAAATTAATTAATAAAAAAGTTTACCACATCCTGAAAAAGCATTGAGTTCATCAGTTCAAGATCTGCTGCTTTCTTGTTCCTTAGTTGTCTGTTCATTTGGGGCAGAAAACCATATAATATAACCAATAAATCGTTGTGTCTCCAACATGTAATATTGAACAGCAAACACAGTGTGTTTGGACACACGTATACTATATTTGCGACAAACTACCATCACGTTATATTCGCATCGAAACAACAATTTTCAGCCTACACCCTTTAGCCGGCTAAACAACTTAATGAGGTTTGTTGCAAAAGTTCCATACTCCAGTTTATTTCAACAGTGTTACTCAAATGTAGGAAACATTCCTGTGGCAAGCGAAAAATTTGCTATAATAAATTAACAACAGCAACATCAACAATGAGCAACAGTGCATATACTTGAAACTGTGGCATATAATTATAATTTGTGTATGCATAATCAACAAAATAGTACAGGTAATACTTAACAAACATCTGCAAATCTCTTAAGCATGATTGAAAATGGTTTCAAAAACTTAGCTAAATTTTATCCCTCCTTGATCGCCGCTTGGAAGATTTGTATACACGTGCCCATTTTCATTGTTGACGCAACTCCCACACGGTAAATCATGGTGTTCTCGAACATATAAGGGGTTCTCTCAGATTGCACTTTTTAAATAACTCTGAAATTTGGCAGCTGTCAAATATGTTTATTCCGATTATTAAAAATGGACCGCTTTACGAAAAACCAACGCGTTATAATTATAAAAAGTTATTTTAAGTACAAAAATTTGGAAAGTTATGCTGAGGCCGCTCGCAAACTTCGAAGAATTTTCAGTCGAGGAAGCGCACCTAATGTGTCAACCATTCGAAGAGTGATCAAAAAACCGGGTCGGCTATGAACTGTAAGACTCCAGTGTGTCAACATACCGGTCGGTCTCTTGAAAACATTGCTACTGTAAACGAGAGTGTCGCCGAAAACCCGAAAACATCAATTGTTACTACGCAGCGAATTTTGACACCATCAAGCGTACAAAATTCAGATTGCTCAGGAGCTTATACCAGCAGACCATGGAAAACCATGTTCTCTGATAAAGCGCATTTCCATCTGAATGACTTCGTGAATAGACGAAATTCTCGAATTTTAGGCTCTGAATATCGTCATGCAATCCATGACAAAGAAATGCACCCACAATGAGCAATTGTCTGGTCAGGCGGCGTGATTGGACCTTTTTTTTTGGAGATGAGGACGAAATTGCCGTGCGTGTAAACAGCACTCGTTACAGGAATATGACAACGGAATATTACAGGAATATTTATTGCAGCAACGATTTCCAGAACAAATTATCTAAAACAATTATTTCAAACAATTTAGTCTTTTGAGAGCGCGATATTGGTGAACATCTGACACTAGATTATGGAGGTAGACTTCAATGGGGTGTTTAAGGTTGCCTAGAACACCTAACGTTGCCTTGTCTAAGAACACACTTTGATTGATTTTTCCGGGGTGTTCCAATGGCACAGCTGATCGACCTCCTAGCTGCAAATTTGATACAGAAGAGAATGTGACTTGATTTTAAATTTGATTTTTTTGGCACTTATGTCTTTTCAAATGGGTTTGTATGCAATGCACCAGATTTGATTTGAAGAAAACTACAATTTTCTACGTCAATTTTTTACATTACGTCCAAATTATGACAAAAAAAATTGGCATGCAAAAATTTATCAAAACTATCGTTAGCCCAGTGACGCTCGACCCAAATGTGGTAGAGCTGAAACACACCTGCACACTCTTTATATCTTACTCTATGGCATTTTCTGTTTTTTCTTTAACTCTTTTCATAAATATTGGGAATATGGTAATTTCCACTCACCTTAGGCGAACAAAATGTGGGTCATACATATGTAGAGATAGATTATAACAAGACTTTTAGAGTATCGAGGAGTTCATTACTTACAATTCACTACTGTCACATTAAATGACTTCCGGTTTCAGATGGATATACCGCCTTGTCATAGTTACCCCAAAACTAAAACTGTTTTCTTTTTAATCGTTACCTCCTAGTTAGTCTGAGTGCGTAATAGCACTAAACAAAAAGGTAATTTTAATAAGACTGGATCCTTGTAAAATGCGGTTCACTTCAACTGTAACGCCGCAATTTCTGTAGTTTGTTCTGCTTAAAACATTGAACGTTCAGAGAGAGGTTCATAGTAGGTACAAGTATTCACTGAAATTAAAGTATCTAAGAAATCACACACCTGTTATTGTGTAGCCTTGTGTGTTGTTTATTGGAGCTGTATTCCTTACAACGTCCTTCAAAGTTGCTGACTTTTTTCCACAAAGTGGCGTTAAAACAAACACTTTTCCGAATCGAATTGGCTTCCTTGCTACCTTCATTGTCATCGAAATTGGAAAGAACAGAAAGGAAAAAGTAGTACAGTATAAAATAGCTGCAAATTAACTCCGCTTCTTATAAATAGCAAACCGATGCCACTTTAAATCTTAAATGATATCAAAAACGAAATCATTTCGAATTCGATTGGAATGAAGTGTGTTTTTTAGCTGGCAGGAATGTTATTGGCACGCTTTTCTTATTCACTACTGTTTTCGTATCAATAACACTGTGCAACAGAAAATTGTATCCAATGGAAAATTACAGAAGACTATCAGTTCAGGCTTTGAAAACTGAAATCTATCTATTTACAGTCCCTTGGACTTTGGCAAGTTTTTACCGTTTTTCTCAAGTTAGCCATATGCACCTGAGAGCGCGGTTGATTCCAATTATTTTCAAAATTATTCCTTAGCCAGTGTGTAGCAAATACCCGCAGTGTGCAATTCTCTACACAAATAAAAATATATTAGTGGACATTAAATAGGGCTACAACAACAATGCTCAATAATTTATAAACTTTCTCATAATATGCGTAAGTTGGTTTTGTAGTCTCCCTTATAAATTACGCATATGAATGTCAGTTATCTGAATTGACTGATGGTGTGCAAATCCCACAGGGTCTTGAATTGTTTATAATAGTTTTAACAGCATTCCTGAATTTGCAGCGACTAATTCAATTAAAGTCCGTTTTCATTAACGTGATTGATATTGGTTCACAATATTGGACACACGTTTTGAACTTGTGTTCACTTTAGCAAAATAATTGGATCTAAATGTCATACTATTGTAAATCGTAATCAAGAAACTGAATGAACCCAATGGTAATGTACACTGCGAATCACATGAATAAGGAATCGATTTGTACACACTTTAGATGAATTCAGCATCTCAGTAAATTGTACGATATTATTATACATTTTGTATAATAAATGTCAAACCTAAGTTTATATTCTAGCAACTAAACTTTAATAATAATAAAAAAAAATTGTCAAAAAAGCGTTATTGGAATCACTTGAAAAAACGTCCAACGATTAGAATTTGTAAGAAACGTTATGACTGAGACTATGATAAATGGTTCAAAGTTGTGTTTCCGTCAAAAGAAAATTTAATCTCGATGAAAGATATACAAAGCAGACATAGCAGGGAGGGTGGTGTTTTGGTTTGGGATGGTGTATTGTATTACGGTATCATCGATTTAGTATTTGAAACAGAAAAATTACCGGAGCATCATATAAAACGAAATTGGAATTGGATAAAGTTCGGTAATTTATGTGGCCCCATTGAATGGACTCACCAAGAAGATAATGTTCCAATCCAAACTGCCAGAACTGTGAAGTATTATATTCTTGAGGAGAATATGGATCTTTTGAATTGGCAGCCCTTTCCAACAGATATGACTATAGTAGAAAATGAAAGGGGGTAGATGTCAAGCAACCAACAACCAATTTGATGCCTTGAAAAATGCTATAAAGTAAGCCTGGAGTTAGACATCCCTAAAATAATTGGAGTCGTTATACCGATCTATGCCCAATCACATTTTTTTTCTTTAATGATTCCTTATAAAAGTGATGCATATTAAATGGTAAATGTATGAGACATTAATAAAAATTTAATATTTTTAAATTAAAATGTAAAAAAATTGTTTATAACCTTGGGTGATTATTATAGAAAGTTTCTGTATTTCTCCTGATAGCCTAATAACTCCGTTAACATACTCCCTTAAATTTTGGAACCTTCGATTCATTAATCATGTGATTCGGAGTGTACAACATCAGTATCAATGACAAATCAGAGGTTTTGGTTTCTGAAACTTTACTACCCACAACCTGTTTGTTCCCACGAGATAGTTAGCAGAATGTCATATGCCCACGAAGAAAATTAAATCAAATCTGATCTAAAAGAATCACGAATTTTTGAAACTGTGTTCGCATTATTTGCTTACACAAAAACAACACTTCCTTCCTATTTTTCCTAGTTTTGTAAATTTTTGTGATCATTTGCTGGAGTGTCTGTAGATTCATAGAGTTATTTAGACCTAATGTAACAGGTAGATTGAATGGATTCAAAGTTCTATGATTAAAACTATTGAATATACACAATTAATAAATAGTAATAGTAATTAGTAAATACTTACTACTATTAGTAATATTAATAATTGGTAAATAGCAACTAACTGTAAACACAAGGGGTTTGCGTTCAGTTTTTAACTGCATAAAATGTTTTCCCATTACTCGAACGGGCTGGGGAGTTTTCTAGTTTTACACTCACTGATTGGGTATATTTTTAAAGCTTTTTCGTGGCTAAATTCTAGACACTGTCGCCGTCACTAAGCGAGGTGACCACAATCGAAAGAAATGTAAGAAGGTCTGAGAAGGGATCGAACGCTCGTACTCGTGTACAGCGGCCGTGCACACTACCATTGCACTAGAGATGGAAAATGTAGAACAAACAGTCATTTGACTACGGTGTTTCAGCAATTACTCACGCGTGCTAAAACTTACACGTATTCTTATTTTAATTCACGTTTTGTCGTCTGATTGAATTCTTTTTCCTTGACCTACCAACTAGTCAGATTTAGATGTAATTCATGTAAATTTGTTTCCTTGTAGATATTCATATTCATATATTTCAAGATATTCAACAAGCTTCCTTTTGTATTTTATTCTTGTCTAGGAACACTGGTTAGGTTAGACTTTTTCAATTAGCGCGGGCCCCACACCACTGGGAGTCAAACAAATCTTTTAGCGGCTCCTCTTTTATGTTGAATTACTTTATCCTTTTGTGTTTGTAATCAGGATTTTATACATATTCAAACATTTTTACTGAACGGACAGCTGTAATGAGGGTTTTGAATGGACAATCATTTGAAAATCCACTAAAGCAAAAAGTTTAATATTCGCTGAAATTGATTAGAATTGTCACACAATATTGGAAAAGTAATTAGTCATAATCCAAAGTAGAATATGGAAAATACGACATACACTTTTTTAAATAGGTATGTTCTACAAATATCAAAAAAAAATGTTGAGAGAAATATTATCGAGCTTCGTGAACTAGGCACTATAGACCGACAGCGAAAGAGTTTTAGGCTGTTATGTTGATATTTCGTTAAATCCACTGCACATTCGCGCTTGAACTTCATATTGATAATGCGGATACAACAATCCTATGACTTTAACTCTATTGCTGATTAAAACCTAGACACAATCAAGACAAACAGCCTTCGCTAAAAAAAAACTTGTTGAAAACCTGTTCGCTTCATTTCAATCATTTAAATAGATTCGCTGTATATTTTTGATATAGATCTCGGCATATGATTATCGTGTTCAAATTCAATTCTTTTGTAGGCATTTCCTTCTGTTGTCCTTTACATATTTGGAGTTTCAAAAGGCCAGAGTAATTTACTAAATCAAATATAAAGTTTGACAAAATGCCTTTATATTCGATCGCCATCATTTATAGCATTGCTTTGTCTCAACGTATTTAATTCAATTTTATCCTTGGAATTCTCAAATGGAGAAGCTATCAAAAGCATTTTGTTGGCATATGGAATATTGGTATTAATTCATTACATTTGTAGCCTATTGCCTTTTGCTCTAATGTAAATATGTTGTGTGAATTCTTGTAAAATTATGGAGATATAACATAACTCATAGGCACAAGAACAATGCTGAGCATATTTATATTATCCTTGTCATGTGGAATTGCTGATGTCTCTATAGTCCGCGTTTACACGTGCAATTCTGCTGCAATTCTTATGTTCTTAGGAGAGAGAGGTAAGACGAACGGAACGGGGAAAAAGCTACCGAGTGCTTTTCTGTAGAATAATTTGACGTTTCTCTTTTATCGTTTGTTTCTTTTTGATCGTTGAAACAATGCGGTTTAAAGAAATAAAAAAGTTATTTGTTAAAAAAAGTGTAAAAAGTGTATTTTCACTTATTTACGTCCACAACAATTTTAGTCTGAATGCGTCTCATATTTATAGGAGTGACAGAAACAACAATATTATAATCAAAAATTACAGCAATTCAAACGCGAACTAATTGCGCATGTAAACGCAAGTGGCAATTTCGAAAGAGAATCGTAAAGAATTATTGCAATCAAAATTGTAGGAGTAAACGCGGACATAACAGTGATGCCCAAAGTTTGCATTTCCATAACACGCGTGGTGGACACAGTGTTGCCACCAGGGTAGGCCAAGAGGTGTTCAAAAATTATACAAAATCACTTAAAATTATACAAAATTTTTTTGACGTAGAATACGTCTTACCTTACGGTATGAGGAGTCATGTCAGGTTTTTATTGTTGTAATCTTTATTTCATTGAATTTGAGGAAACGGCTAGATGAATTTTTTTTAAATTTTTTTTGTAGGTAAATGAAGATGTTATTTTTCTTTTGATATACATTTCATATTGGTTGATATATTTCTAGTATTTTAATTTCTCAAATGAAAATTGTTTAAACATATACACTCAAACATATGTGTGGTGTTTGGTTGAGTGTTTTTGGTTGCTCAACATTGCTTAGGAACATGTATCTAGTAAAAAGTGAAACGAACAGCAAGCTAATGTTGCTTGGCAAGGCCTCGGACAACTGTCTGCTGTAATTTTTTTTTCTGTTAACCAATGCCACCTGGCATTGAAATGTTGACGGACCACAATAAAGCTTAAAGTGTTGGCTAGAATCTGATTCGTACCAAGATTTTTTCCTTTTGCCAAATTTTTGAGATAAATGATAAAAAGTAACTTCCAAAATTAAAGATTTAAATTTTTCTCCCAATAGAATGAATATCCACAGTTTCAATATGATGGTCACAAGCTTTGCTAACTAAAGTCATTGCTCAAAATATATATCCCAACTTTATACCAACATCACGTTAAAAATAAAGTCGGTATGTCGACGAAAAAATCCCTCCAGTAAACCCTAAGATATTCATATTCGTTCGCTTACTCCAGTAAGCATCGAATATTATGTTAAAATAGTTGTCAAAAATTGGCATATTGCTGGTCTTCTATGCTCCAGAAACAGATCTGTGGAACAATGTTGCCCCGTAAACGGAAATATTATGACGGAGATATCAAAAAGGTTATGGAAATGCAAATTTCATGTTTCAACACATGACATGTTCTGACAAGTTAAATTACACAAAAATTGCACACAAATATCTTTATCCAAGAATTGCACACATTGCATAAAAATTGTCCTATTTTTGGGTAATTCCCCAGAAAGTGCCAACACTGTGCTGTTAACACACATGGCCTAAGCTTCTTCGTGTGGTTGCGATCATAGAGAAATAGACAAGAGCCGCTATCCCTCTATTCACGTTCTCTTGATGACAACGAGGTAGGTAGTAGTTGTAACTTACTCTTTAGTTGAACATAACACAGACAAAAATAAAGGGGAATGCGTATTTTCGTTCGATACAAACAACATAAAAGTTAATTTAGTTGTCATTAGTTTAAATCAAACACTATTTAAACTCAGTTTGCTGCATGATCTCTATGTGTTCTTTGGTCTCTCATTCTACACCATTTCTCGATCAGCTGTGCCATAGAAACCCCCTGGATCGAAGCAAAAGAATACGCCCACAACAATAACTGAACTGACGTAGTCGATGACTTCAGTTTGGTCATTCAGCCGTTGCATTGTTGTTGTTGTTTCTTTTGTTTCACCGTTTGGATTAACTGTCGTTCCCTGCGGTTACCTGCAACAATAAGGAAAAAGTGTAAATCAGTTGTCAAAAATTGTCAGTTGTCACATAAAAAAATGTATACTTTGTCATAAAATCAAATTGTGTTTCAAATTAGGTAATATTAAATAATTTTTGCGCGAAATTTTAAAAACAGATAAGACTTTCAGACGACATAAGAGATTTTGTAATTTAAGTTTAATATACGATGTTATAACGTCCCGAATATAGCAACAGAAGATTTTTTAATTATGGGTTAGATATCTTAAACCCTTATGTGGTAGAACAATTCTTACGTAACTCAAACTTTTTGAAAAGTTTACTTTAGTGTCAGTATACTTTTGTCGGCCTGTGTTGATCATTTAAATTCACCACAGAACGCAATGGACGCTTAAATTCAAAACCGATCATTCGAATCCAATGCGATCGGAAATAATCCCCAATCAAATTTACCGATTTTGGGAGTTATCTAAGCAAGGAATGTCGGACACACGCAAAACGCATGTGTCCGTTAGAGCTTGAAATTGGAATTTCGTTTAACGATTAGTCGAATAATCCGAATGTTCGTTTAATTGGGTTATGTAATCACACAAAATTTAAAAAAAAAATAAAAATATATAAGTAAACTTCGCGAAATTTTTGATGTCGCTACAAAGCAAGTGATATCTACTTTTATCACTCCATATCTACTTTTACCACTCCATGACTATATATTGTGAGGTGTGTTCCTATTGAATATTTTTTGAAGCTACAATACTTAAATAAAAAACTCTAAATCAGCACTTTTCTTGAAATTTTGCTAAGGACAGTATCATTTGACTGTTATTATTAAATGATATATTGATTGTTTTTGTAGAAGAGTAATATCTAAACATAAACGACAAACGCGAATGAACGTCTATTATTTCATTTTCATTGTTAGCGAGTGGAAGCAATAAAAATAAACCCCTCTTATAATTGCGCGCAAAAAAACAACCTTCAGATTGGAAAATAATACGAAATGTCAGTAATTTGCATTCATTTTTTCACATGTCTAATGGTAATTATAAATATGTCAAATTTTCATTTGAAGTGTATTCCTTTGAATAACGAAAGGAAATAAGATAAGCATATTAAGACTAATTGTTGACTGGAAATATATTGGGAAAATCATAGGAAAGCTGCTTTCCTTTACTGCTTTAAATGTCACTGGGGTCGGAGGCAGTATAATACGAGGCATGACGCACAAAAATTGAAGGCATATAATTTGTGCGAAGAAATTTGCAGGAATATTCTTTTTTTTAAGGGGTTAAGGGCTTTTTCTGAAATTTTATGTGTGTATAATAATTTTACGATTTTTTTTTAACCAGAGCTTGTAGCTTCAACTTTTTTGACGTGTTAACATCTATAGGCGCGGGTACGATCTAAATCAGTGTAGGGCAAAATCTCAAAATCGTATCACCGGTGATAGGAAAGAAAAATGCACTCTGCTTACACACAAATCGTATAAACAAAACAAAGACTACTTCGATTTCGTTGTACCAAAGAACGCATCGTGGCAATTGAATTCAATTCAGTTGCTCGTCAGCATTCATGCAAGTCAGACCTTGTTTCGCTGTTTCACTTAACACTTGTCTGCAAAAAAAACCATGTTTCATGAAGAGTGGGAGAATGATTATTTTGTATTAATAATTATTTTGTATTAATTTGATATTAATAAACAACCACTACATTTTCAAAATGAACTACAGTTGTTAAGAAACGATTTGTCGCTTCCCCCGGAAATGGGAAACGTTTTTTGGAAAGCGGTTTCTGAGAAAAAATATCCTATTCTCAAACAAGAAATTTATACAATTTATTCAATGTTTGGCACTACTTATAATTGTGAAGCATCATTTTCGACTTTAAAAATAATTCTAACCAATCTGAGAAATCGAGCTTCGGATATTCATATATCAGATTTAATGCGCATAAAATGCTACGAAACTGATATAAACATTGACGAGGTAATAACTTTTGGGGAAAAAAACTAAAACAATTTTGAAGGCTTATAATTTTTTTTTTAATTTTAAATTTTTTGTTTGATAGTGTAATGTGCGGCGCAGTCAGCTTATCTGGCACTCACACAATGATAGGTTTGTTAGTATGAGTGCCCACCACTGGTCTAAATTCACAAAGTGAATACATACAAACACAGTTTGTCCGACTGCGCTCACACAGATTGTCCGACAGCGATCACACATTGTTTGCCGTTAAACTCCTCCGAAACGGCTGGACCGATTTGAATGAAATTTTGTGTGCATATCGGGTAGGTCTCGGAATCGGCCAGCATCTATTTTTCATACCCCTAGATGATAAGGGTGACCCACGCCTATGTAGAACACAGATTTGTCCGACTGTGGAACACAGATTGTCAGACTGCGAAAAAAACACACTGATGTAGCGGCAGCGAATAGTTGTATTGTGTGGGTGCGGAGCACTCTCATAGCAAAGAGAATAATGACGTGGTTATACGTATAAAAAAATGAGATAGAAAGAGAGCAACGAAAATTGTGTGAACTTGTGTATGTACGAACATAACTAGTGTTGGCGCTGAACAATTTTTTTCCGACCAAAATTTCCCCAAAAACCACCCAAAATCGGCAGTATCAAATTTCAAAAACAAAAAATTATTTATTTATATATTTTATTTAAGTAAAATTTATCATACATTTCATTAAAAGAAAATTATAAGACAAGAGATTTATATCTAGGAATCCGGGATTTCTTATCATTCATGTATTAAATACATTAACATTACCAAACACAATAATATTTTAATTCAGCGTTTTTTATTTATTTTTTGAGATTGTTTTTTTTTATACATATGATTATTTGCTTTTAGTTATGTGGTCTTTTTTTGGTGCTGTGCATTCTCTTTGGTTTTTTTTTGTGGGAATAAAACAAAAAGTATTAAGCAAGAAAATAATGACACTTGTCTTTAAGTATTTTTGAGTGTTTTTAAGTTATTAAGTATATTATTTAACCCTAGAAAGGTAACCTCATTTTTTTACACATAAAAGATAACCATACGTCTTAAAGACGTATGATAGTTTGAGGTCTAATTAGTAAAGGTTCCAAAATGTTTTAAAATAATTTTAGTTTCACATTAATAAGATTAAGTCTTGCTCTATAAACAAATGTTATCTACAGAAAAGCCCTCATCGTTTAAACTACAAAACCGACCAACAGTATTTCCCTTAAAAATCAAAGAAATAAATAAATGCTTATTTGTCATACGTCTCAGAGGCGCACCTTATCTCACTAGGGTTAAATGAAACGTCATCATATGATTGAACTCCTTTTTAAATTCTTTATATTAACTTCACTTGTCTGTATGCATGAATTAATTTTTAACCCTTTTTCCGTGATCCAATTGAGCTGAAACTTCTCAGGCAAACTAATGGCGACGATTGGACAAAGGGGCGTGGGACCTCCCATACAAATCACAAATTAAAAATCCATTATTTCTGCTCCTGTTAACGGTATTTTAACAAAATTGGGTATGTTGGTTAGGTGTACATATTCTAAGATCTGTTGTACATATGGGCGGGATTGGACAAAGGGGCGTGGTCAAATATAAAGAATTTGTAGTCAAAAACTCTGTTTTTTACGGGTTAGATTTTTATTATTGTGAAAGGTAAGTCAACAAAAATGTGGGTGCGGAGCACTCTCAGCTCAAGGAGAATAATGACGTAGTTATACGTATATAAAAATGAGAGATCAGCGAAAATTGTATGAACTTGTGTAGCGTATGTACGAACATAACAATGTATGTATGTTCATGTGTCTGTTGCTTTGCATTCTCTTTATTTTTTTTGAGGGAATGAAACAAAAAGTATTGAGCAAGAAAATAATGACACATGTGCTTGCACTGGGTCTTTAAATAATTTTAAGTATTAATATTATTTAAATGTAGCGTCATCATATGATTGAACGCTGTTTTTTATTTTCCAATGTAACATTTACTAACGTGTTCATAGAAATCGAACAGGTACCGCGTAACAAAAAGGTGTTGACACATCGCCAGTGAGTTCGAACACTCATTGGATTTTTTTGGGCCCGGCCTAGTATATGTACATACTTATACGAGTATATGATAACTAAGCAAATTTTGCACTGTCTTAACCTTAATTGAAAAGTGTGTGTTTTCCACTAATTTCTGGACTTTATAGCATTTTGTATTAAGCTCTGTTGCAATGAATTTGCAGTAAAATAAAGACAAAATGTGGCGAAAATCAAATTTGTTTGCATTACTAGCGAAAATACCACATCAGCATTGGCTATCAACAAATTTTTTATGTTAAGGAAACTATTTTCATAACAAGAAACTTCCCTAAATTAAAAATAAAAGCGATCGAATTTAGGTATAAATTTTATTGCACTTGATTACTGACATCGTAATTGTATATACACCGAAATTCTCTCAGAAGTGTAGTGAGACTTTCCGCGATTTATAGTAGTCCAGAAATTGAAAACAAGAAAGAAACAAGAAAAATCCCTTCTAAGCGGCAATAACTTTGACAGCTAAGGATTTTAGACCAATACTTTGACATTCACATTTTTTAGATACTGAACCAATCAACCGTTCATTATATCTTCCATTTCGATGATAAATTGAAAACTAACATAAGTTTCAAGAATTTTAAACAGGCGAGTTGGAAACTGGTGGCGCCATAGAGTGTGCTTAACTGAATTGTCTATTATTCATAAGAAAAATGTTCCTGACCTTTTAAAGGTCACACATTAACTGAAATTAACAAAATCGACCATAAAATTTTAATTCGGAAAGTGGATTTTAGGCCGTGTATAATTTTGTATATTTGAGTATATTAAATTCTTATATTATAATGTATATATTTTATTATTTTGACTCTATGAAATGCTTTCGAATTTCGTAACTTGTTTCTGAAATCCTAATAAAATTGTGTAAATGATTTTTCACAAAAATTAAACTGGATATTGAATAATTTGACACATGGAATCTCACCAAAATACACTCTATTTTATTACCGTCGGTTTCATGTATTTCATTCCATATTCCTGAACATCCTTCATTTGTATTAGTTTGACTTTGCTTGTAGTTGAGGAATCAATTTCTGTAGTCCAAAAGGGGGTATTTTTCATTACACCTGCTGGAAGGGAACCATGCCAATCTAACGACACATGTAAGACAAGTGTTCGCAATGTATTCTACACTTGTAATAACATGTACTCCATGTCATAGTGAGGTTCCTTTTTCTTTTTCCTGATATTGTACAAATGGAAGTGATATTGTTCAAGTTACGTTGAATTTGGTTATTTTTCTGAAATCTTAGAAAATATTAAATGTGCCATTTTCACTACCAAAGAATCGTAATTTTAATCCACAAATAAATGGAATAGTCCACAATTAATTCAAACAACTTAATCACCTGGCTCTCTGGTTAGGAGAACGCGATTTATAGAATTATGGCAGTCAATTAGATTTTATCAGCTTCGCAAAGATTCCCGTGTATTTTATTGAGAACTGCAGAATATTGTAATTTTTGGGTGTACCCCATTTTGGAAATGCTTTCTGGAAAATCATCAATTTACCTATGCCCATTTGTCAGAAGAATTGATAAGTAAAATGTACCAAATCGGGCCACTCTTAAGAAATTTATTGCACATACTAACTACATATTGCATCATAAGCAGTTGGGATAACGACGCACAATTATTGTGTAATTTGTCTATCACATAAATATTACACCCTCAGTTTCTAGAATCCTTGAACACGTTTCATAAGAAACACTATGATATTGAATATATTCAACACTGTCGTGTCTCCCACCATAACCCTATTTATTCAAATAAAAAATATGAATACGATATCAGACACGTGTCGTCATAATTGGTCACATATCACTAGTTATATTCTTTTACATTTATTACATGTGCATGGAAAGAAGTGTCCATTACATACAGTGAATCGAAAATGATTTGGCCCAAGTACCGCTTCTGAAGAAACTTGTGACGAAATAAATGAACATGAAGAAAAAGAAAGTGGATTTGACTCGCGGTTTGCACAGTCTTGAAATCATTCTAGTCATTAAATGTCCGTTGGTCATTGTTTCTTGTGTGTTTGTTGTTGCGACATTATTCGAACATTTGCATTGTAACGATTTCTCGTTGATATTGAGCATCATTCCAAGCAGCCGTTGATTAAGATCTGTACTATATCTCTATTAATAGAGATTTAGAATGATGTTGATCGTGAATAAGAAAATGAAAAATTCAGATGTCTATTACCTCTTATCTAAATTGGTTTATTAAGGTATCACTGTGGCTAATATTTAATGCCAAGGGTCCGTATGGGTTTAGCAGTTAGAAGTATTAAGAAACTTTGCATCACATTTTATTGCGATTTTCTAACCAGTGTATTTTGACATTCCGTGGTAGATGTTGTAGTACCGACGAAGTTGGGTCGGATTGGCAAATAATATATATACCAATGTTAAGTCAGTGATACCATCGACCTATTGCAGCACTGTAGCATATATTGTTGGCAACACTGGAAAGAGGAGAAAACGTTCCTTTTGCTAGCGAACACTGTAAGCTGTTAACCGCGATACCGTATTTGCATGAAGAGTTGGCAGCTGGTACTTGTAAAACAGTTACTATGTTCCTAATAATACCAATACATCAAATTAGCAATTTATACCAATTACCAATTACCAATTTATAATAATATAAATTTAAAATTAATTATATTTTTTTTTATTATTTACTAGATTTAATATTTATTCTATCTATCATGCTGTCGTTGCCATCTCGCCCTGATGAGAATATATCTGGATGATATAAGCCATTGGTTCTGCAGAAGATGTTCTTCTTGGGGGAACTAGCTATGCTCTGCTTAGCGCATTCGAAAGGAGTTGCAAAAATATTTACCACTCTTCCTACATAGGTTTTATACCATCCTGATATATTGCCCGTGATTTTATTGGGGTCGATCACTGCGTAACACAGTTCGTCCAAGTACTGCCTTCTGACCACGTTAGATAAGGAGGCTTCCCAGACAGGTTTTTAACAACTGAATTTATTTTTGGCGTATGGTGTGTTTTCCTTTCGGAAAGTCGTCCCACCCCGTTGGCACAGACTTCGACGACGTACTGACCTTCCCAGTGCATGCAATTGTTTTGTTAAACTTTGGCTTAGAATTCGTGATTTCCGTACTACCCCAGTCCTTTTAGCCTCAAGGTAGAATTCGAGGTAATCTTATCCTTTATCGCTGTTCCGGTACATCTTATTTGCGGTGGAATGATGTGTAATTAAAACTGCTTCCAACCACCTTGACCCTAAAAGTGCATTGTGCCCTCAGCGGCAATTTAATGGCGCCGCGGACTGGTAGGGCGACATTCCAGATAATAGAAAGTATTTAAGCCCTACACTGAAGACTGCAAACTAGATAGCAAAGTAGGCTTTGGAGTTTATTCAAATGAGGTAGATCTATGCCTTCCACAAATACTACTTGACCATTATAATGTCTGCTAGGTAGAACTCAGGGTTGGAGGAGCAAGACTTATCGTATGTATCCAACAGGCATTCACGGAGTTAAGCTAAATGCGCTTAGCACCTTTTACCGGAGCACATATTGCCTCGCAAGATATTACTATATGTATTTTCATCAACCACACCCTGGAATACAGCCATAGGGTCGTATATAGCTTGGACGCGCACTACCCATACCAGGTAAGTCACTGTACCAGTGACATCCACTTCTAATTAACTTAATATTGAGGAATAAAAAATGTTAACAATAAAACTAACTTTTGCAAATGCAACAACGAAGCCATCTTAGTGGAAATCTTGTTATTCGAGAAATATGCATAAATTTGTGCGAAAACCACAAAGGACAAATGTAAAGTTTAGTCTCTTATTCGTTGTATTTGCATCACACGAGTTTCCGATCAGGTGCCAACGGAAAGAGTAATTGTACCTGAAAGATTTTTTGTTAGTTCCCAACCTCCGTAATGAATGAAAATACTCTGAACTAAGATTAATACTGTTGTTAACCTAACCCAAGTGAAATACTAGAAGTTTAACAGTTTTCAAATAAAATAAATAATTTTTAATTGGCATCCTGAAAGAATAACGAGAGAATCCTTGTTGCAATCACTTTTTTATATGAAGAGATATACTATAGTTTTTCTTTTGGTTCTTAAAGGAGGTTAACAAATGAAGACCGCTGTGGAATGATTTCGGTTGAGAAATTTTGATTAAAATTCTCTGGAAGTCATCGTCCTTTATTAATGTGACTTAATAGAAATGCTGAAGAATGATAACAGTTAATACTCGTGGGACGTTAAATGAAGGCAACGTGAAATGGTACGATTGCATCAATTCTGCAAACCTGAGTTCAGACTTATCAACCAGACTCATTATCCCTGAGCTTGGTAATGTTGCGAAGCTATTACACTCTTGCGGATGAAACACTGACTTACTTATACGATACATAAAACTCTGAGTAACAGTAATCAAACACCGAACCAGTGGATATGGGTCGGTAATCCTTATAATATATCTAAAATCGGGTAATTCACCTGATTCACAGAAGCTCACGTAGAAATTACTCCAAAAAATAAATCGGGGATTTTATGTGAGCCATGTGCTTTATTCTTAAACCAATATTAAAAAATATATCCAAACCAGTGTTCCTAAAAGCCAGGTGTTTAGTAGAATTTGATCAAGTTCAAGCACTAGATACTATTACACTTATATACTGTTGTATCTAATCAACTCAGAAATCCAGACTCTGTATTTCATCTCATTAACTTTGACAATAGGAAACTTGTAAAAGATTAATAAAACCAATTCATTTGACATTGGAACATTCTATTACAATATTATTCAAATGGGCAGGTATATCCAACCTATATCATTATTCCCCCTTCTTATCTTCGGAAATCTTCAGCTTGGAATCGCTCCACATTCTTTCGTATTCGCTCGCTTCTTCTTATTACAGGCCCGACGTCCTCTTCCTGCGTGCTCTCTTCACGGATCTCATTCTCGCGTTGCAAATCCAAAGAATAGTCCAAGGGGTTGGGGTGGCTAAAGTTCTCCATTCGAGGCTTTAATTGATTCTGATGTCGCTTGCATCTGCCGAAATCTATTTCTACCACATACATCATTGTCCCCAGGAATTTAGTGATTTGTCCCTTAATCCATTTCGGCCCTCTTCCATAGTTTCTGAGAAAGACTAAATCGTTTACTAAATATTTTGTACGTTTTTTACCTTTGCTCTCCCCTTTTTCTTTTGGCGTGTGTGGAAGTTGTGTCAAGAGTGTACGAATCTGACGGCCATGTAATAATTCGGATGGTGATTTCCCTTCATTGTTGGGTATAGAGCGATATGTTGACAAAAATTTCAAAATTCGGTTTTAACAGACAGACCATCTTCGATGATTTTAGAAACTGAAGTTTTAAATGTGCGGACAAACCTTTCTGCTAAGCCGTTAGAAGCTGGGTGAAATGGAGCCGTTGTCAGATGTCTGATGCCATTGTGAATGCAAAATTGTTTAAATTCGTTGGCGGTTAGCTGCGGGCCATTATCGCTCACAATTGTCTCCGGCAGTCCTTCACTTGAAAAAATTTGTGAAAGTGCCGCTATGGTATTCGATGTCGTCGTTGAATTCATTTGGCAAACAAATGGGAACTGCGAGTAGGCATCTACACATATAAGCCACATATGGTTGAAAATTGGACCAGCAGTAAAATCTATGTGTATCCTTTGCCAGGCATGTGTAGTTTCGGGCCAACTGCTAAATTCTCGAACAGGACTGGCACCATGTATCTTACATACTTCACATTTGGCGGCAATATCTTCAATATCCTTATCCATGGTCGCCCACCAACAATGTTGCCGGCCCAACCGTTTCATTTTCACAATGCCCCAATGTCCATCATGCATTAATTTTAACAGTTGATCCTTGAGTACTTCTGGAATTACAACTCGCGAGTTAGAAGCTGTTTGCAAAAAAATTACGTTGTCGTGAATTAGCAAGCACAGCTGTTGTTTAAAGTAAGGACGTAATTGATGCTCATCTTTGTTAATATAAGCAGGCCAACCGGTTTTTATGTACTCTTTAACTTTTATTAGGTCCGCATCTTTTTCAGTATATTCCCTGATGATGTCTATATTGATTGGTGTACTAAATACTTCAATGGAATTACAAATTTCTAGACTATCGAACTCCGGATCGGGCCCAATTGGTAAACGGGACAATGCATCGGCGTTACCATGTTCAGAAGTGCATCTAAATTTAATTTGAAATTGGTAGGCCATAAGAGTAATAGCCCATCGTTGTATTCGGTGAGCTGTCATATTGGGTAAGTGTTTATTTGGACTGAAAATGGTCACTAGGGGTTTATGATCTGTTATCAGGGTAAACTTACGTCCGTACAAATAGTTGTGAAACCGCTGTACGCCAAACACGATAGCCAAGGCCTCTTTTTCTATTTGGCTATATTTAGATTGATGTTGGTCTAATGTTTTGGAGGCGAAGGATATTGGACGTTCTGTTCCATCCTCATAGATATGTGATATGACTGCACCTATGCCATGCGAAGACGCATCCGTCGCTAATACAATGGGCAGATGCTCCTGAAAATGAGCCATCTCCGTCGCTTGAACAATGACATCCTTTAGTGCTTGAAATTCGACTTGTTGCTCCTTACGCCATTTGAATACAACATTCTTTCGTCGTAGATTGTTTAGTGGAGAAGCCAACTCCGAGAAATTAGGTATAAAATTACTATAGTAGTTAACCTTTCCCACAAAACCTTCGACTTCTTTTACATTCCGAGGAGGTTTTAGTTCCTTTACCGCTCTGACTCCTGCCTCATCTAGTAAAATACCATTTCCGCTTATTTGTCGTCCGAGATATTCTATTTTCTTCTTTAAAAATTCGCATTTTGACCTTTTGCATTTAATTACCTGTTCAGATAAAATTTCTAATACCTTCTCAAGACGACTTAGATGTTCTTCCACTGTAGGTGCAGAAATTATAATATCGTCCAAGTAATTTCCACATCCTTCAATCCCTTGGAGTAATTGCTCTAAATGTCTCTGAAAAATAGCTGGTGCGCTTGCAATCCCATACGGCATACGTTGGTATTGGAACAACCCTAGTGGAGTGTTTACTACTAAAATCTTTTGGGACTCCTCTTCCAGTTCCATTTGTAAATACGCCTCTTTTAAATCAATTTTAGAGAACGTATTTTCCATAACGTATTTTATGAAATAAATATTCCCGAGTAGGCAGTGGATATTGCTCAATGTCAATTTGGCTGTTCATTTAAAAATCCCCACATATTCTTAAGGATCAGTCAGGTTTATTAATCACTACGATCGGTGAGGCCCAATCGCTAGATTGTATAGGCTTCCAAATTCCGTCCTTAACAAGCCTTTCCGCTTCAAGTTTAAAATTGTGCACCTGGGAAAACGCCATGGGTCTGCTCTTATAGAACTTCGGCACCGCATTATCTTTCAAAATTATCCGAGCCTTAAATGATTTAATGGTTCCCAAGTGTTCTTCAAAAACAGTGAAATACTTTTCGCACAACGACTTGCAGCGCACATCTAGGACACTGTCATCTTGGATATTTGCAATCTGATTAATTGTAAATCCAAACTCGCGGAAGAGATCTGCACCAAATAAATTATTTCCATTTGTTACATCTGTTACTACCAACGTCACCATTTTTTCCTTGTTACCACATTTTAATTGAACGCTAATTTCACCCATTGTAATGATGCGCTTATGTCCAAATCCAAATAATTCTCGATTACATACTCGCATTTTAGGAGAATTTAGCATTTCATATGTCAGCTTTGTTATGACAGATATAGATGCTCCAGAATCTAATTGGAATTTTACTACTGTATCAGCAATTTCTACGTCAATAAACATTTTGTTATTCTCGTTTGTGATGATTCCACTGACACTATAAACTTCTTCATCAGTTTCAATGTTGTTGGTAGTTTGGATTCTGTTTTTGTTTTGATTATTTTCTTTCTTTGAAAGACATACGGCCGCGATATGTCCCTTTCTCTTGCAATTATGGCAAACGACAAAACGAAATTTACAATTCTCTCTTGCATGTGAAACCCCACAACCATAACATGATCTGTATTCCCGTTTCTGAGAATTAACTTTATTAAGAGAATTAACCATAGAGAACCCGTCATTCTTATCATCCACTTTCTCTTTCACCAGTTGAACACTCTTGGCGGTTGCTTCATATGACTCTGCAATTAAGAGAACCTCTGCCAAAGTTGGCTGCAATTTTTGCATAGCTGCAGTTCGTACTGCATCATGCGGTGTATTGAGAATTAACATATCGCGAATCATTTCATCCGTATATTCTGTCGCGCATTGGTTTGAGACACAAACAAATTTGCAGTTTCGTGCGATTCCTCGTAGCTCTGCTACCCATTCTCTATATGTTTGATTTAGTTTCATGGTCTCTGTATGGAATTTGTAGCGAGCCGCAACAACATGTACTTTAGCTTCAAAATGTTCCGTTAATTTTTTGGTTACCTCACTGTATGTTTTATTCCGTACCTCTTCTCCGCCAAATAATTTTTTCAGTAGTTCGAATATGTCGACACCACACCAAGACAAGAAGAATGACTTCCTCTTGTCCCCACTTTCAACCGCATATGCGCCAAAATGCTGTTCTAACTGCTCTAAGTAAGAGTCCCAGGATTGAATTTCCTTATTAAATGAATGAAATGCGGTTACATTTACCATTGTCTCCCCCGAGGTATTAGTTTTTTCGAGTATACTATTCATCCACTGCTTCTGTTCAGATAACATTTTGCTTGCCCATGCCTGTTGCTTTAGCAGCATTTCCTTAAGTACCTCGGATTCATTAGACATGTTTAGTTATTTGTTTAAATTTTTTTTTCCGACTCGTCGCCAATATGTTGTATCTAATCAACTCAGAAATCCAGACTCTTTATATACAAACCATTTAGTAAAATTGAGTGTCTATTTTAAAAAATTTAAACATTTTGTACAGGACCAACATTTTATCGCATTCATATTATTATTTTCACAAATATTCTTCCCGGCGTAGATAAGACTGTTCGAATTTTAGCTGAACCCCTTGGAATACAGAAGAAGATTAGCGAAGTCTTAAAATAGGGTAATGATATTACAACTCTTCCAAAAATAATTTGTTTAACAAAGTAGTAAGAAAATCGAAATTAAATGAAATCAAAGATTCGGAAATATGTGCGAGTCACGAGAAAATAGTACTCACACACACACTTTCACACATGGATTGGACTCACGAACGAAAACTCTTTCACTACTCGCATTTACGCACGCTCACATGATCAAATTTTGATCCTTTGATCCTTTTGGTTAAATGAAATCAAAGATTCGGAAATATGTGCGACTCACGAGAAAATGGTAGTCACGCACACACTTTCACACATGGATTGAACTCACGAACGAAAACTTTTTCACTAATTACATTTACGCACGCTCACGTGATCAAATTTCGATCATTTGATCCTTTTGATTAAATGAAATTAAAGATTCGGAAATATGTGCGAGTCACGAGAAAATAGTAGTCACGCACACACTTTCACACATAGATTGAACTCACGAACGAAAACTTTTTCACTATTCACATTTACGCACGCTCACATGATCAAATTTTGATCCTATTCACACTCAGGCGTGGATCACGCGTGAAGCATGATAATACAATTTAGTGACTCGCTCCCATCTCTAACTTGAAGTGTGTATACAACAGATATTGATAGACCCCAGTAAAGTAACACTGTCCGACAGTGAAATTAGGGCCTCAACGAAACCAAAAAATTCTAAAAGTCCATTGGCGATGTATCAGAAAACCGCCCTCGGTTTTGGCCCAGATCATTACAATTTTTTTTATAGGAGATTTTAGATGATTTCAGCTGTTGATCAAAGCTGTACTTCTGATTATACTTCAACATATTCTAAAGCATTACAAATTTTTATTACAGCCTTCTACAAATTGTAGGTCTTTCATCGTTGCATAATGGTGACTAACATACATATTGTAAAAAATACACCATCTCTTCGTCAATTAACGAAACGTCAAATCAAGTTTGATATTTTTTGGATTTCTTGTAATTTTTCAGCACACGCTAAATAATTTAGGGTAACTGTATTAGAAGGAATTATAGACCGCCCACAAAATTGTTGCTAACTTTGCTAAATACACTAATCCACAAAAGTTGCATTTATTAAAATTATATATTTTATAATTTTTTTCCCGTTTATAATTTGCGAAATATAATCAAATAGTTATGGATATTTTCTGCCAAGTTCAAGTGCTTAAGATCCTTTACAATATGGTCAAAACACTAACCAACAAAAGTGTAATTTAAAGTACTAAAATTATTTTATCATTTAAACAATTTTATTTATTAATACATGCTAACATTTCTTAAGCTATACAATTGCAACTCATCTCATTTCAGCAACATCTGTGAGCCTCGTCCATCTAAAAAACCCTGCAACGGATGATGACCTTCGTTGAGAGTGAATCTTTGCATTACAAAATCAGACGCATATTAAAATATTTCACCAGCACAAATTTTAAAAATTTGGCGAAATTTCTTTTCCAAACTTGCCCAGTTAAATAGATATTGCCAGAATCCAGCACTAAAAACTCGAGTGTTATTTCTATTTATTGCCATTCTGGTTTTAAAAGAAAATGTGGTTCTGCACTTCTTTGAGGTAAAGTAAACACTGTGTCATAATTTGTTTAAAGCTGGAGTTTTAAATTAATTTTAAAATGGTACCAGAAAAATCTTGGAATCCTATTTTGATGTTGGCTGTTAAATGTTACCCTGGTCCGCGTTATGCGAGTGTCACATGTGGCAGATTCGAATTGAAAGAAGTCTTGCTTAAGTTTAAATAATAAACATAGTGACTTCATGGAAATTACGATTTCATGTTGGAATCTTGCTTATTAATTATTGCAGTAAAATCGTTTGTTCTATTGGTCGGTGGTTATCCTTTTACTGAAATTTTAAAAATTTTTTGCTCATCATTCTAAAAAAATCTTAAAGGATAAAATGAATAGTATAGCAATAACATTGTGGAAGATGTACATTACGAACAGCACGCCATTGTTTAATGGATTACTAGAAATTTTTGATAATTTGAGAATGATTTCATCTATGTTATATAGCAAAGGTGGGCAAATGCGGCCCTGAGGGCCGCATGCGGCCCTTCGTCTGGTTTTGTGCGGCCCCCGCTTTTAATTTAAGTTTATTTCTATCGCACAATATATTCTAATGATGTTTAACAGTAACAGTTCTAATGATGTTTAACATAACAAAAACAACAAAAATCAAAGACAAACCCTCGCAAAGACAAAAGGCTCTCTTTAACATAACAAAAACAACAAAAATCAAAGACAAACCCTCGCAAAGACAAGAGGCTCTCTACATATCTTTTTTATTAGACGGATAACGGCTTCGTAACGGCTACTTTAATGCCAACATGTTGTCTGTAAAAAAAAACAACAACAGCATTCAATTGGTTCTTAGTCATGCAATGCGCCATCTGTGTTTGTTGCTTCATGGTTTTTGTATGTATTTATTATTTCTATCGAACATTTGTTTTTAGAACAAAATTACTTACAACCTGATCCGCGACGTGCGTTGTAAGGCTGATGTTTTTTGTTTTTTGAAGTTTTTGTTTTTTGTTTTTTTCGATAAAGTTCATTTATGTTCATTGTCGAACAAGTGCGAGGGTGGAGTAATTTTGGTTGCGTTTGAAACAGTAACTTTGCTCTGTCATTGTTAGGATCGCAATCAGTGCTTTGTAGGACAATATTGATGAATGTTGTTCAGAAAATCGTATTTTGTGTATAATCTAAATAACTTTTTTAATTCAAATACATATTACAGCATTCAATCATTTCTTACGTTTCAAGTCTAAAATTAAAACAGGTTAGATTTTGTTTTTAATAAGTTAACAACAGTTTGGAAATAATATTTTACACATTTTAGCATGTCGGAGAATAGAAAAAAGCGAAAATATGAAGAAGAGAACAGAAATTTTCAACCCGAGTGGACTCACAACTTTGGTTTTATTAATTTTGAGGAAAAGTCAATATGCTTAATTTGCAAAATAACCATTGCAAATAATAAATTATACAACATACGCAGACATTATCAAATCAATCACTCTCAGTTTGCTCGTGAATATCCTTTAAAGTCAAATCTTCGAGAAGAAAAGCTAACATCGTTAAAAATACAACTTCAAAAGCAGCAGAGATGCTGACTAGTTTTACTAACGAGAGTGAGAAAACAAATGAGGCTAGTTTTTTAATAGCTTGGAATATTGCTCGTGCCAAACGTCCGTATGGAGAAGGAGAATTCATTAAAAGAAATATAGAAGAAGTTATTAAAATAATAGATCCCAATAATAAAGCTATACATACATCTGTCGCTAACATTTCAATGTCACGCCGAACAACAGAGCGTCCTATAACCGACATCAGTGAACATATTGAAAATAGTTTAAAGAATGAACTGCAAAATTGTATGGCATTCAGCTTAGCTCTCGATGAATCTACAGACATTCAGGATGTTCCACAACTGGCAATATTTATCCGCTTTATATCTGAGGATTTCATTTGCAAAGAAGAAATGTTGGATTTAGTTGCTTTAAGCGAAACTACTCGTGGAATCGATGTCAAAAAAAGTATTGATGAAGTAATAAAAAAATTCAGGTTTCCACAAAAAAAAACTCGTTAGTGTTGCAACAGACGGCGCACCGGCAATGCTTGGAAAAAACAATGGACTTATTGGTCTATTGTTCAGGGACTCACAAATTCCAAACTTTATACCTCTCCACTGTATAATTCACAGAGAGCATCTAGTGGCCAAATACTTTAAATTCGAAAGTGTGTGGAAAGTAGTTTTGCAAATTGTGAACTTTATAAGAACCAACGCAAAGACACATCGTCAATTTAAAAACTTCTTAGAAGAGCTAAAGGAAAATGACGATTCATGTAATATTCCCAATGATGTCTCACTGTGGTGTATCGTAAGATGGCTATCTACGTACAATGTTTTAGCACGTTTCGTAGAGCTTCTTGACCCGATTAAAACATTTACCACAGCAAATAGAAAAGACTACCCGGACCTAAGAAACGAAGATTGGCTAACCGATTTAATGTTTTTTACAGACATGATGGAACATTTGAAAGCGCTAAATTTAAACTTACAAGGAAAAGACAAATTGATTATAGATTTGTCACAATCCGTATTTAGTTTTGAAGCAAAACTTGGACTTTTTATGGCTGATCTGAAGTCGAAAAGCTTTACTCATTTTCCACGAATTAAAGCTCATATAAAAAATATTAATGGGCAAAAGATATTGCAGTTTGCCGGAAACCTGGAAGAATTACGTGAAGATTTTAAACGAAGATTTGAAGACTTGAGAAAGCTGAAGACTACATTTGCAATTTTTATAAATCCATTTGATTGTGAGCGTTCAGAGGAAGGATTTTCAATTTCAGACATAATTTTACCTGAAAAGGCAGCGGGAGAATTGGAGTTATTGGATATAAAAGAAGACCAGGCATTAAAAATGCATCATAAAAATTCATCTTTACTGGAATTCTGGAACTTCGTCCCTGTATCCAAATATCCACATTTAAAAACAGCTGCTAGTCGTCTACTTTCAATATTTGGTACAACATATTGTTGTAAATCGCTATACTCTACCATGAAGTTTATAAAATCCAAATATCGATCTCAACTGACAAACCAACACCTCACAGAATTGTTGCGAACATCCTTAACAAATTATAACCCTAATTTTAAAGTTCTAGCCAAAAAACTGCACTAAATATGACAGAAATGTTACTCATATTTATAAAATTATAATAATTTTAAATGAATTTTTTTTATTTGTTTTATGAAATTTACTCACCTATGAGCTTCTAAAACTTTATTTTTGTACTTTGCAGGCAAAAACGACTTAAAATGTATGCCACTCAAAACTCTTTTTTTTTTTAAACTTTCAAAATGAACTACTATTTTATGTGTTTTGATTTTTATGTATATATTTTTATGTATAGCGCTTAGCGGCTATGTAATAACCATGAATTTTAAATACAATAAAATTAATTTTTTATCTATAAATATGTCATTTAAAGGTTGTTTTAATAAAAATTTAATAAGTTCATATAAATGTGTTAAGATTTAACAAATATCCTGTGTGGCCCTTTGACATGTATGAAAACTGTAAATTTGGCCCTTTGTTTCAAACCGGTGCCCACCCCTGTTATATAGCGTAATAAAATGTAGTTGTAAATTGTTTGAAAATTAAAAAATTACCCATGTCAAAGCGCAATTGCAACGTTGACTTTTATATTATGTTTTGAATTAAACTCTTCCTCGGCATTCCTGATAACAAACAATATAAAATTGGTTGAGAGCAAATTATATTTATTTACAGCTAACAAAATCATTCCAGCATGGAAAATCATTGGACTACGGCCATATAATGGAAGGTAGTAATTAATTACATGACATATGACTCTCGCACACATGACTATAAATTTATTCTTGGTCTTGCTAGAAACCCAAGATTCTCAATAAAATGTATGTGTGTGTTTTTTAAATTAAGTTTTCAACGTTTTGTTTTCATCTCTGCATGTATGTACGTCATTTCAATAGCATTCAAATGCTTTTTCATTATGCAGATTTTTATACTTTAAATTTTTTCTCTAAATAAATATAAATGCTTTCGATTGCTAACATTTACACTCTATTACTTTTTTGCAGCTATGTATTGCAGTCAATCAGATATATCTCTTTGAAAATCCTGTAAAAAATGTGCATTGTGCGTGTAACCTTTTTTCCAATACCATTAAGAAAACGAAGCAAAAATCAATATGCCATTGTCAATTCTTGATAAATTTTGCCAATATACTCGTATTATGAAAGGCTAAAAGCAATAGATATGTATATTCTATGAAAGTTTTATAGTTTTTGTGCTTCACTTCTATTATTATTATATACAAATACATATGTGTTTATTACAGATACTACACTGGAATCGATTTTTAAATTATAATAAAAATGATGTGCGATAGAGGTCGACAGCATTAATTGTTAAAGCATCTATATAATGATTATGCAGCAAAACGTGGGATTCCAAATATTGTTTGCACTACGTAGATAAGGTAGACGGAGTTCAAAGAAATTATAAAAAATTCAGACCTTAATTAGAAGGGTCAGTGGATACTGTTGGGGGTTTATTTACTCTCTATAATCATCTGGGGTTTATTTCTAATAGCCATATTTGAATTAGTGCATTAACTTCTTTACAATATGCAGAAAGGGGTTTTGTGATATTTATGGATGGAAGCTTTGATTCAGTCCTATCTTTCTCTTACAATTTTGATTTCTGGGTCCTTGTCTATTCAAAATGCTTACTTCTATAGATCAATTTGCAAACCCTAGTGCTGCTGTGATATAGTTAAACCTACAATAGATATAAACTAACTAACAGCTTAAAATCCGAAATTAGACATATTAATGAAGAAATCAAACTGAAAAAAACGTAGCGCATTTGTTGTTTATAATGAATATTAAAAGAATTTTCACATGAAAACTATTTTCTTAACAATCCAATGGATGTCAAGTTCAAATTCCAAGTCACTTTTCCTTTCATTTCACTTTGATTGTTGTTAACTGTGAATTGTTTATTGTAAAATCAATTACTGGGAATGATAAGAAGTTATAACAAAGGTATATTAGTTTATTCTGACAGTTATTGACCAAGCAACGTTCAAAATGTTGGAATTTTTAAGAGTTTGGTTTTTTTTTTTTGAAAAATAGATATTAGTGGTAGTCAAGTAAACTAATCTAAAACAAAATTTGCCTGGCGTCATTTTGCCTCGGAGAGACTTGTGAGGCATCAACCCAAGACGGTCTGCGTGTCTGAGCATCAGTTGACCTATGATATCAAAATGTCAAAGTAGTGACCACTTTGTCACAAATTTCCCATCACAATTGGGAAATTAAAATAATTTGTTGCTACAACCCACACGATCGTGTTAGGAACCGAGTATAAGTAGTAGGCGTGTGGAGTTTTCCAAAACAAATGCACCTACTAGCGGACTTTGCAAATACCTTAGCACAATACTGGGAAGACTCACGGATAACTCCACGTGTAATATAGGGAACTTCGTCCAGCTATAATATATGAAACTGATAGAAGGTCACGAAGTGATGGTTTGCTTAGGAGTAATTTCACTATTCCCAAGTATGCCAGTGGACCGGGTTATGAAGATTATTGGGGAAACATGGATAACGGTGGAATGTTTCCAAGATTATAACGGAGAATAAGTTTGTGAAGATTTTTAGATTCTGTATCTGAGAGGATCGTTATTTTCTATACAGGGACAAGTTCTATCGACAAACGCGGCGAATTCCTATGGGTTCACCAGCATCGCCAATAATTTCCGAAATAGTTATGGAGGAACTATTGGGTGAAAGTGTAAAATTATGTGATACTAGGCCTTGGATATTGACGGAAGTCGTAGCCGACCTCTTTGGGATTGTGAAACGTAGTGCAATTGATAACAGCTAGACAAATTTCAATACTTTACATTGGGGGAAGGGAAAATGGAAGACAGCCATACCTGAATGCCTTACTAATAGGGAGATGCTACAAGGTAATGGTCAACTGGTATCGATAACCAATTGCATCTGGTAGACTAGTCAAACTTATCTCGATGCACCCGAGGCAGATAATGTTCAATATGGACACTAATTTTATTAATAGAGTATTGGATATGAGTGACGTGGAATTTCATGCCGAGAACGTGGGCAAAATCCCACACATTTTATCGCGAAATTGCTTTCCGGTGACAACGGTCAACGACATTATAACGGAAATCAGAGGGAAAATTAACACGGAACATACTACACTTACGGATAGAGGGCCAGTACCATGTGGACATCAGCACTACGGTATACAAATACTCCACAACAAAATCACACAAGAAACTGTACTAATGACACATTATGCGAGATGAGGGCAACTATGGTGAATGCCTATCATTGGACACATTACGCGTACAGAGGACACCGCTGACCCAAATGGTGAATAGCAGAACGGATATGGACAATCTTCCGCAGAGCTATAAGCTTTGCGGAAATGTAACAAAAATCGTTAATAAAATAGACGCTGAAGGAGTAGGAGAATGATGTTCTTCTTAACTTTTGTATTTCATTTATGTTAAGTTTTTAATGTTTACCAATATTTATACATTGTAAATATTATATGTATGTCCGTAGCATTCCTCCATGGGCAGCGAAATATTTTGAACAGAATGACAGTGTTTTTCTAAAAATTTTAAATCTCTGGCTCCGATTCTCCTGTTTAAAATTCTAACTTCACAACTTCATTTAGATTTTTAGTAATTTAATAAAAAATTGTGCACAAATAAATTGTTTCCTCCCGTTTCCTCAAAAAAAATCCATGGTCTTAAATAAATAACAGCAGTTCCGAAGGGTTTTAAATATAGGGTAACTGTATACGAGGTTCGAATTTTCCGATACTAGGAAGTTAATATTCCACATCTAAAAGATGTCGCGAATGTTTTCTGGTGTGTTTGTGCTTGCGACATTTTTCGAACATTTGCTTTACAAAGAATTCTCGTATGAATACAGTTTTCGGTTTAATGTAGTTTCATGAATTTTTCAATAGCATCATTCCGAACAGCCGCTGGTGGATTAAATCTGAAATAGTTTTACGGTTCGCCAGCAATCATGATGATGTACTAGGCAAAACTTTATTTTGAAAAGTAATTATAGCTGTATTAATAAAAATAGAGAATGGTCTGGAGCCTGAATATGTAAACTAAAATTTCTTAAAACGGGATTTAGCTTTATTTATTCGGCATATTTAGTTGTACTTTTTTATTATATTATTCAAGCTCAAGACCATACTATATCTCTATAAATAGAGATATAGTCCTTTAGCAAATAATTTTTTTTCTGGAGATGGAATTTTTTTCGACCACTTGCATAGTGGAAAATTCTCAATTGAGATGAGTTTTAGTTTGCATTTAGTTTGATGAATTTTACTAAAGCAACATTCCAAACTACCGCTGCTGAAGATCTGTGGCTAGATATGAAACAGCTACACGGTTTGCCTAGGATCATGAGGATGCATTCGCAAAACTTAATTATATAAAAAATTATATCTCTATTTATAGAGATATTGAATTGTCTTGAGCTTGAATAGTAAAATAAAAAAGTATTTCCTTAATTTTTACCAATTTTATTAAGAGGGCTGAAAAAATTGACTCCAACTCCGACTACTGGCAAAGTTCCTGATCTCCACCTGATATCTCCATTTCGACACCAAATCCCTAATAAAAGCTCTTCCGAATTGTGGGCACTTATTATTGTAGTGATAGTGTAATTTAGGCTAGATTGTGTTGCGAGAGTTCGACCCCATACAGATTGCTCTACATTTGGATGTTCAACGACCCATTTTTTAGTCTTTGCCCTTTTCTGCATGTACGGGCCTACATATATGAAAATATTAATGCCACCAGTTAAGTAAACTTTATATTAACTGCAAATGTTGGTTGTACTAATGGTTCAAGTATAATTTTACTCATCTAGTGTAAAATATTCGTATTTATTAAAATATTCATACTTAATATGTGTGATACTCGTATGTGAGTCATCTGTCGGCATCGTATCGCATATTTATTACGATTTTCATATTTGAAGAGCCGTTGAATGCGATGTAATATGATGCCTCTCTCATAGATTTATTTGACCTCCCGAAAAAAGCAATTACTATTTATTGATAAATTGTAAAAGTTCATCCAACATTTTCATACAGATTCGATCCTTGACAAAAACCAAAATATTTATTTCATCAACTGCGGTAAATCTGATGTTTATTACAGATTTATGTGGCAAATGTTCTTTCTTCTGTACTTAAACGTCACATAATGAATAACAGGGTTTGCACACAATTTTGTTTTATCTATAAATATGATTTTGGCGTAATAATATTATGTTAGGGTGTACAGAATCAAACGCTTGTTCGAAATCTGCAAAAAGTAGATACAGATGCGAGTGTAATTCAACTGATTGTTCTATGAATATACGGAGTGTGTTCACGTGGTCGGCACACGAACGACCAGGTCTGAAACCCGCCTGCTCCTACCGCACAATTTGCTCCACCACCGTCGAGATCCGCTGAGGAATAAAGCATACGTCTCCAGTTCGTGCCCAGCTTTATATCATATTCCGTCTTTCCACTCAGCAGGGACTTTGATGTGTATCCATGCACTTCTGATGACCGACGTAATGATACCTGCTAACGCTGATGCACCATATTTCAACAGTTCCGCTGGAATATTTACGATATCATTTTACCCATTGCCGGCTCGATCTCTGATTGCTACCCGGTTTCCGTTGAAATATCCCATCTCGGATTGCGGCGAGAGTATATTGCTGAAGGTGTACGATCTTCATCATTCGTAAGTTTAGATTTTTTGTAAGAAATTCCTGCCATCGCTGCAGTTGCTGATCTGGTGACGATATCCCAGTGCCACGATCAGCTTTAACAATTCAGTACACCTGATGTCTGTGTATGTGGTCAATTTGATAGAAGGTTTGACGATTTCCATGTATACTTGTGTACATATCTATGGGCTCGCCGATAAACAGTTGCTGGCGAGTATGGAAATCTATAAGCTTGTCACCACTGTTATTTCTCACACTTCTAATACCATTACAAGAACGAAACAAATTCATCTCAGCAGTAATCAAAATTTGGCACAGAGGCAACAAATTTTCAGTTAATAAACAAAAATTCATTATAACTTCATGAAATTTCATGACGTTATCCTTCCTCAGTCCTTATCTACACTACTCAGTCATTTGAAATATCTGTCTTTCCCAATCGTACTTAGTCTATTTGGAGCAAGATAACTTATATAACCGTAGTCTATTTCAATTCTCTGATTGCAAATATTTTATGTTTTTGAGACGACAATATAATCCCTTGATTAATTGATGACTATAAAACAAATTTAGTGAATATAATGACTGGACCAACAAACAGGGTAAACAAATTTCCTCCTTCCGCAAATCATCCCCCATCAAACGAAAACACTCCACCCAATTCGAAACATGTCAGTTGAACACAAATTAAGTTCGCATTAGCAAAAGGTTACATAACAAAGTTAGAAAAGGTGCTCACAGAAAATAGGGAAGAAAAGATCCCCCAAAGGAGAAGATGGATTTCATTTATTTTCTCGCCTTGCGTCCTTTCTCAATGGCGTGACACTGTTCTCAAAGAATTAAAGGACCAAATTAAGTTACATCGATAATTGTCCTGTTCTTTTATATTGGAAAATATTGTGGTCGTACTTTATGAGAGTTTTTTGTAGTTTGTGGTTGTTGTAGCGTTTCTTTTGAAGTTGGAAAAAAGTGTGTGGTCTATTCCTTCAACATCTCCATGGGATGTGAATTAATATAAAATTGGTAGTGATTATGCTGCTGTGACTGTAAATTATTTTACACGGCATTGATTGTCAGCTTGCGTTTTGCCTGATTTTAAATGTTTTCCTTTTGTTTGCACGTATTTGCGCCCATTCAAGCTTACATTTTGGTTAAAGTCCTTTAGCTGTAAAGTCCTTTAACGATTTAACATAAATATTTTAAATATTAAGCATTCGTTATGTTTTGCCAAGGACACTCAAATGTGCAATGATAAATTCGTATGTTTTAGGTCGAAAAGCTGACAAACCGGTATTCATTGTCCCAATATACGTGTATATTGGGTCAGTGTATACGTTAATTAAAATTTGTGTGTAAGTTTAAACACAACCCAAAAACCAGTAATTTAAATATATTTTTTCATTTTATCATTAAATATTAACTTAATTTATGAATGAAAAAGTTATGATTTATCCGACCTTTCGTATTACTTATTTACAAATAATATTATATAATAATATTGGTGAGGCCATTGGACCATTTCCAACCACTTTCATTTCAAGGATAAAATTAAATATTTTTCGTCGGGGATGATTTCTATTTATTCAGACTTGTTTGTATTTTATTATTCAAGCTCACGACCATTCCATATCTGTGTTAATAGAGATATACGGCCTAATGCATCAAAAGTTGTGGGGGGTTTGAGAGTCGCGTGACAATTCGTCTCTCAAACCTCTCATAACTTTTTATGAATAAGTTCGTCTAGGATAATTTTTATTTATTCGGCCTTTTACTGGTACACAAAACACACAAGAAAACATTTGCAAACAACTTTTTTCCATCTCCAGAGAACCTTCGGTCCCCATTAGAAATGATTTTTGTTGTTGTCTACAAGACAACACAATGTTTACAGAGATATAAAATGGTCTCGAGCTTGAACAATAAAATAAACTAGTGCCAATAAAAAGGCCGAATAAATAACAAATCATGCCTTTTTATTTGTATTACTCAAGCTGGAAACGATTCTTAATATATGTGTAGTAATAGTGAAATGAGTAGGCGAGAGACAATTAGCGCTAGTCTATTGGAGTTGTGGATGATGTGGACTGTATTTAAATTCGCTGGATATGGCCATAGAGAAATACTTAAGAGTTTCCATTACTCTCTTCGCTGCCTCTTCATGACGACGAGGTAGTAGGCCATTTCGTAGAGTTTTATTTGCTGCGGTATTTTACCAATTTTGCACTTTCGTTGGACATAAAACGGACAGAACGGATTGAGAGAGACGGATGCTCACCTTGAGACTGCTGATGTGAGGGTGTCTTTCATTTAAATTTTTTCGTTACAGGAAACTTCTTCTATTATCTATTTTAACTTATCCGTTTATCTTAGGAAAATAACTATTCACAATAGTTTTGTTTGAATGTAATTTAGTACACCGTACTATTTACGTATAAAACTAGTAACAATAGGTTTTTGAGATTTGATATAGATTGATTGTAGTTTTCTACAAGTTCATTACATAAATTTCTAAAGTAATTCAATTTCATAAGTTCAAATACAATTAATTTTGAATTTAATAAAATTCATTTTGGTAAAAAACATTTTAGTTTTAATCTAAGTATAATCTTAAGATTATACAAATAGAAATATAGTTCTTTTTTAAAAAACGTTTTTAAAATACGTCGTCAAGGTTCAGGTAAACCGTATTTGTATTTAGTTTGACTAATTTTTCAATAGCATCAACAACAGCTGAGGAAGATCTGTGGCTAGAAGTGAAATGACTATATGGTTTGCCAGGAATCATTACTAGAAATAAAATTTCTAGAATAAAAAATCAAAAAGTTTAAATATTTGTCCCTAAAAGGCCAATAAACATTTTCAACGATTCCATGAATTCAACTGAATAAAATAAAAATATTGACTGTCATTTGAAGTACTTAAGAGCATTTTTTTCGCTCTCGTGAAATAAAATCTATATTTACCAAATTAAATGATGCCGTTAATTTTGTGGAGGGTTACCTGTTATCCTAGATATCCTCAACTTATCATATTATATGAGGTATTGAGAATCGAATAAGACCAAATACTTAGTTTGGGAATAATTTACTTCAATGCTATTATCACAAAAAACCATTCCGAAGTCCACTCCATTCCATATCTCAGAAATAGAGCGTCCAATCGAAAAAATAACAGGGTTTTGATAAAGTTGTCCATTTCATTTAGTTCACTTTTTTCCAAAATCGCCAAAATTAAAATAACCAATGTTTCAATCAAAATTTTATCCAATGCAAAAATATTCAAAGTTTAGACCTACAACGAGACTTAACCTAGCGATGTCTTCAATGTAGTATACTTCAAAAACATAGTCGGCAAATGTAAAACGTCGCTCAAATAAATTCGCTAAAATGCTCATATGTCTATAACATTCTTTCGAGAAGTTTGCTAATGTTGATCAGTATGTTTATAGTATTCGGTGGTTTTGCTTTGAGACATAGGCTCCTGGCATTCACTTTTGCATCAATAGCATTCGCAAGGCCATGTTTCTGTTTGAGTAATTTCTACTTTCTGTTGTTTTAAATGAGGTACATTCGACTGTACAAACGAAAGGTCTGTGATTTGATAGAATTTCATTGAGCTCCAGTTTTTCTCTTCAAGAATGAATGCGACTTCATACAAAGCCTTACTGGAAGAGGCTTTTCCAGAAGTTATAAAGTTAACTATATTCGGAGACTTGGAGTGGACATTTCGTCATGATTACGCGACAATCCATACACAAAAAATCGTCAAATCATGGATTGACAGCCGACATATTGAGGTTATGAGCTAACCTAACTCTCCGCACTTAAGCATTATTAAAAATGTCTGGAGATGTCTAGTACTCAAGGTATATGAATCAGGATAGCAGTATTTTAGTAATTGTATAAAAATTATACGATTCTTTAGCGAACAGAATGTATGAAATATTACTAAAAATACTTGTTTTTGAGTAGATATATGTACTTATATACCACAATACCTGAAATTATAAATTAAAGTTTATGCGTATAGTCTAATTTTTTACACGCTATTCAAATGAACCAACTATTTAACTTGAATACCATACTTTTATTTATGCATCCCACTCATTTATAAATGTTTATTGTCATATTAATTACTGTTCAACAACGAGTTTCGTCCGTCACCACCTATCCTGTTCATAATAAGTTGAACGAAAAATTAATAATCATCCCAATAATCGCCTCAGTCACTGGCTAGTGTGGCATTCAGTGCAAACCCGCAACTCATGTAATCAACCACTAAATGCTTTGCTAACGTTATCGGTTATAATATCACCGATCAGTATAGTCAGAAATCAGGACGAGATTCTGACTTTACAGGGCCCTAGGCAATATGACGGTTTTAGACTTCTACAATATAGATTGGGGAGCCTGAAAACCACCCATCACTGCAACCGATACACGACACATTCCTCAAAGTTTTGGAAATTGTATAAAACAAAACAGATGTACGCCACCGAATTTGTAGATCGATATTTTTTTAAAATTGTACAAAGTGATGCAGTTGTAATGCTGAAATGTGACAGTAATTATTTCTGATATGTCAATGTTTTTTATTCCTTTGCAGACAATTTATTACTATCGGCATTGGCGAACTTAGCCATGGAGCGTACGAAATGTATTTCGATGATTGCGTGATTTTTTAGGTCAACATATCAATTTGTAGAATCGTGGCAGCACCCGTGCGTCTTGGTACAAGTCGTTCTGGCGCAAATATGGCTGCTGTGCAACACAGTGTGGACTAGGCCGCTACAACTTCAAATCGTCGTCGTGCACAGCAATTGCACCTTTCCTACTGCAACTTTCAGCGGATTTTAACAATAATCCTATTTTTATACCCCTACAATCCACATGTCAGTCAAGAAAAAAATTATACACACAACGTGCCACTGTTTGGTGTGGCTTTTGGGCTGGCAGGATAATCGAACCGTACTTCTTCGAAAATGATTACGGTGAGTGTTATCACAAAATAATAAGAAATGTTCTGACCTAAATTAAATGACATGGACTAGGAAAATATGTGGGCTCAACAGGACAACGAGGTCAAGAAAACTTATTTTCAAGGCTACATGAAAATTATGGTGTATGTTAATAAGCCCGAAACAGTTCCGGAGCTGAAGAACGAATCTATTATAAATGATATATAACTGCAGCCCAAATTATGCCAAAACGTCATGGAAAATTTTGATACGCTCCAGAGGAGTCGTGTCGGACATTTGACGGATATTGTGTTTCACATATAAATACCATAGACAGGTTTTGGTGTCTTTTATTTATAAAAGAAAATCTGCGGTCTTATTGAATCACCCTGTATATTTTCTTGGTGAAGATTCGAAAAAAATGAGACCATTCAAATGATTTGCAAAACTTTAATTCTTAATATAAAAATGTCTCTTGTTTGAGTTAAATTCGAAAATTCACTGTGAAGATAATACTTGCAATGAATTTTATCATAATTCTGTTTAACATTCACGCAATTAAAGTTGGGGTGAAAGTTTTGTAAAATCTTTCAATTTATAAATTTTATTAAAAATCTCCTGTGGTCTTGAAATCCATCTTGGTATAAAATTTCCTCACATTTTCCTCACAAAAGTTAACTTTGATTAAAGTTGCAAACTAAAGACCTCAGGCGATAGTGAAATAAAATAAACTACAAATCTTATCGTTATCAATGAAATAATTTTGCTGAAAGTTGTAATAAACTAAAGCGAAAAACAAGAACGGAAACATAATTTATGGATTCGCTGAATTGTAGTTGATTTCAATTGTAATAATATGAAATTTTAGATGGGGAATTAAAAATTCTTCATCAAAACTTTATTCTCTATAATATTTATTCTCACATCGAATTTTGTTATCAAAATACTAATTGCTTAAAACACAACTTAATTGATGTATATATTGTTTGGGAATATATATATCGGTCATTAAAATGACAGGTGACATAAAAACAAGTTAATGAAGATATTTCAACTTTACTACCTTTGTACCAATACACAAAGACCTTGACATATTATCACAATGGGACAGTCCAATAGATTTCCAATTCCGTGCACGTATGTGGCATTGAAAATGCCCTCTAACATGTGAATTTTTGTCATCCATCACTGAATCATTATTTTAAATATATCCAAATAATAAATTCTTGGAAACTGAAATAGCACGAAACTGAAAAATTAATTTTACACATAGAAATGTATTTTTCATTTTGAGTATTAGTGTCTCGAACACTTAAACTTTATTCCAAATTACGACACGTGTATAAAATGTAATGGGAAATCACTTTTTTTACATCAGGTGTATTTATATAAGGGCACAGAGCCTTTAATATATCAATTTTATGATGTTATATACTTTTTTTATATATTTTTATATATTTTTTTTTTGTGGCCGTCGGTGGTGCAATGGTAGTGTGCGCGGCTCTTGTGCATGAGGACCTGGGTTCGATACGTACTCTGAGCACCTAAAATTTCTTTCGACGCCGGTCACCTCGCTTAGTGACGGCGACACTATCGAGTATTTAGCCATGAAAAAGCTTCTCAAAATACCGTTCGGAACCGGTGTAAAACTGTAGGTCCCTATCAGTGAGTATAACAACTGGAACGCGCACAGCTCACTGGTTGTGAGAATCTGTCCCTAATCCCTTCATGGGATGTAACGGGAAACCATTTATTTTTTTTTTATATTCTAATTTTATTTTTTTAATTAATTTCCTTAGTATTTCCCAAAGTACAGAAATGTTATGTGATAGAAGCCTTGAAATTATATTGATTTATATTGAATTTATATTAAAATTGAACGCCAGTTAATATGAACAAATTTTTGTGTATACTGGTATGCCAATTTTTGATTTCACTTATTTGCGTTTAGTATTGAGATATTTGGGAAGCGAATATAATGGATATTTAGAAGAAGAAAAAAATTGAGAAGAAATTTATCTCAGCTTTTGGCATGAAATTCAAATATATATAGAAAAGATTAGCTTTATTTGCCTTTCTAACTACTAAGCAACTAATGTTTATAACTCGTAAGACTGAAATGCACACCAGATCAGTCACAACGTTATCTTTTGATTCTTGTTTCGTATGACCCAAAACACACATTTTAAACATATTTTTTTGCCTCATGAATTAACAATGATTTGACTAATCCGGCGTGCATTTAGTCTAAGTATTTTACTCCTTTTTCAATTTGTATACTCTCATGGGCGACAGTTATTATCTGGGAAAAAAGTGTAAATAAAACAGTCAAACAAAAGCGCCCCAACGAGGTCTCCAATAAATGAACTTCTGTTGGGGAATGTAATTGCGGAAAGCGCACGTTTGAGGAATCAATTCGTTTCCGAGAACCGAAATGCATTTACAGTAAATTATACAAATTTTAATACAACAACGTTTATGAGAAACGAATTATGTTGCCTCAAACTATTCTTTCATGTAGCGCAAACAAGTTATAGTAACTCCAAACTCAGAAAACTTTTACGAGAAATTAAAAATGTTTGTTTTTTGCTTGTTTGTGTTTGTTTAACTCGAACGTGTTACATTTCATTGAATGGTGTTAATTTTGTACTGAAGTGTAGTTGTTTCCTTAATATAAAGTTTAAATACAAATTTATTTTAGTACTTACTCTGAAATTGAGTTTAAGAGTTAAGTTCGCGTGTCTATGCACCGGACCATCGCATATGTTTTGGGAAAAAAATACTTATTATCCCAAAAAGCACATCGGATCCGAATCGGATCAGACTTCTCTGCTATGATTTCGAGATTGGGTCCGTTCTCAATTTAAGATCGGATGCGATAGCGGATGTGATTCCCCCTTCGTTCCCGAAACGAGAATTATGTCCGATCTCGTAATCATATCAGGTTCAATTGTAGAGTGTATCTTATTAGTTCATGCCTATTAACATTAGTACTCTCATAGCCGTCTGTTCACTACCAACATAACTCTCTAATTACACAGACCAGACTGTAGCAGTCGGTCACTCACTGGGCTGGTGCCACTTGACACATTTGCTTGAGTTTCACTAACTAACCTCCCTGGTCATATACATATGTATGTAAGTACATATGTAGAATCATAATAGGTCACATTGCAGTTTACTCAAATATGCATTAATGTATGAACACTGATTTTGAAGACTGATTTCTCACGATGTATTTATGAAACGGAATTGAGCGGGTTTTACTATAAATACTCGTCGAAAATCACAATAAACAGAGATTTTGCTTTCACCATTCGAGATTAAGAAAATGTGTTTTATTTATTTTCACAATGTGGAAATTGGTTCGGCTGTGCACACAGAGAAAAAACATGGTTGAGCATTGTCACAGCAACCACTTAATTTTTGCTAAAGTCATACAATTGTTTCCACAATCAAATGTTTATTAGTTATTACCACAACATTATTGCTATAATAAAAGCATGATTAATATTTTATAATAACGTTATTGTTCTTTAAAAAAATTATAATATGGATACTTTGGAAAATACTAACATTATCAGTTAAACCATTAAATACTTGTTGCTATAATACATTTTTTGCATCAACAAAATAATGTTCTGTAAACAACAATGTAAATTTGATCGCAACCACTAACTGTTTCAAAGGATAATTGTGTTGTCAAGAGTTGTTTTTGGTTTCTCCATACATGTTGTGTGTATTCGGTAACAACCAATAATAATATTATGTAAACAACAATGTTATTTTGATCGCAACCAATAAATGTTTCAAATGATAGTTGTGTTGTCAAGGGTTGTTTTCGGTTTTTCCATACATGTGTGTGTATTCGGTGCAAGCCAACAATATTATTTTTGTAAAACATAAAGTTATTTTGATCGTAACTATTGCATGTTTCATAAAGACAAAGAATCGCGTTATGTTTTATGCTTTGCAAAGGAAGAACAAAATTAACTTCAGTCGTTCTCGTCTATTAGTGTGCAAAGGTAGTATATTAAATAAATAAAAAAATGAATGGTTTAAAGTTTCTTAAAACCACTTTTGGTGAACAAACGGAACTAGTTTGTGTAAATTTTGACGGTTTTAACAATTATGAATTATTTATAGATGAAGGTAAATGTAAATATGCTATGTGCAAGCGACACAAATCGCGAGTCAAATTGTGAGACAAATCGCAACCCTTGAAACCTGGTAAGTATACACAACATTCACATAACTTTATATAGAAATGCAAAAACTAAGAAAGAAAGCTTGTAAAAGAATTTTTATTAAAAAATTGAAAATTTTTCTGTAAAATGTTAAAACTATTTAAATGTTGTCAATGAAGTTAGATTTTCTAATAAAAATTAAATTTAAAGTATGTATGTATATGGACTTATTTTGAAGCGTTTTCCATTGCATATTTTCAAACTACATCTTGAAATGTTTGTAAATATACTATTAAAAAACATTTTTTAGATTAATTTTTTTTTGTTTTTAAATTAAAGCCAACGGCAGTTCAAAAAATTATTCCGACGAATGTGATATCCAGGAAAAAGAATTGGATATTATACAAACCGACGGCTTTGAGTGGAACAAAGTTCTGAAAACTTGGAAGAAATCACACATACTCAGATAGGAAGAACTTAAAAACGGTACAGTAGCTACAATTGAGTATACAAAGTTTTTTTAGGAATATAAAGGGATATAAAATATAGTATTACAAATATTTGTAACCACTACAGATTCTAAACTTGCGCTTTCATTAAATTCAGGAAACCTTTCGTATTATATTAAAAATTAAAATTTCATATTATATTAAAAATATTTATTCAAAATTTAAAAACTATATTCGTTTAACTTATAGCACATTCTGCAGGCATCATCAAGACAATTTTTTATAAATTTTGTATTAAATTTTTTAATAAATTACAATGATATTTTAGTCACCAACATCGACACAGGACCTTGCAAAGAAAAGTATGGAATTGTGGCAAAATCACCACTGCGTACTCTTTCGCATCGTAGTTCAAATTGGTGAATACGAAGATAGCATTCCATTATTTGGTATCATTGATCATATTTGTATAATCGATGATATGTTTTCATTGTGCGTTCAAGGGCTTTTAAATCATGACCTTGATGCACACTATCATGCTTTTCTGATTGAGTATGAGGAAATCTTTCTTTCGGTAAACATAAAGTAACTTGAAACTTGATATTTGTGTATCAAAATATAATATTTTTTTTTGAACTGATGTAGTCTGACGTACTGTAATCTTTTTGTCATAAAATTTATATATAAAATAAAATAAATAAAAAAATTCTTTAAATTAGATAATGTATTTTATTTACAGGTATATATCGTTACTCTGTCCATCATATTATGGTCAGCAGGGCCACTTTTTGTAAGAAAATGTTTTTTTTACCGAAAGTATTTTTTTGAAGAAAAGGTTTTTTTTAAGAAATCAGAATTTTTTAAGAATTGGTCCTTTTTTCAAGAATCCAAGAATAATTTGTAATGGAATATAGCTCATTTTTGTTAAATTCGATGGATGATTGTGAATATAGCAAGTATATTTGTTTAATTTTGTTTTTATCATTTCGAAAATGTTTGATTTATTAAGTACTTAAGAGTTTTGAACTATTTTTGTCAATATTTTTGAAATGAAGTTATGAAATAAATTCGCCTGGTAGTAGAATACTAATACCGCGTGGTGGTTTAATTTTTTCTTTTTTAGTAACATATTTCCGATCGGTGCTCGTACCAACGATTCATCCAATTGCAACTTCCAGCGGAGTCATGGTCGCCATTTTTGTACCGATTCATATATATTCATTCTACGGCATGTCCTAGTCAACGCAATCGCTAAAACTACGTCAATGCCAGTATATAGGTCATAAAGCTCGTGGTTCATACCCACCGCTATCAATTATAGGGACATATATTTTCGCAATATTTTTTCTCAAAGTTTCCTGGTGCTATATAATAACAGCTCCAGGGACAAACAATACTTACGAAAGTACATTTCTTCTGACCAACAATATATAAGCTGGACTGTAAATGTGCAGGTCTTCATAAGACATTATAAATAAATAATGCCATTGGAATGAATACACTAAATTATTGCTCGGAATGTCATCCATGCATATTCTTAATAAATTCTACACCCAAATTAAACAAAAAGTTTCCACGGCGTTGTGGGCATTTCAACCTAATGACAAAGTCAATTTCAATGCTCATACTTATCCGTTGTACAAAATAGATTTCAAGGATTAACACTGTCATGGTGACACCACAGACCTGTTTTTGTATTGAAGTAATAACTCGTAGTGGAAGACAAATTGCAATGCTGGAAGTTTTTCAAAAGTTTTGTCGAAGTTTTTGATGGGAATGTGCTATTTTATTTTCGTTGTCGCCATCAAGCAACTAGTTTAATTGATTCATTCATTGATTCAGTTTTGATGATCCATGGCACATTTTAAGATGAATAAAACCCCAATGTAAGAAAGTTGAACAAGTTTATCCCATACATTTTTCAGTGATTATGTGTTTAGATTGACGACATATCATATACAAATATTTAAGCAATGTATACACATAGAATTCTTACGTGTACACACAGAAAAAAGATTGGTTGGAAATCAATTCAGGCACTAGAAATTCCATGATAAGGCCTATATTGTAAAACATTCATAACACTAGTCAACAGTCAAAATGTACTCCGGATGCCATAATTTTTTCTGTGTAGATAAAACGCAATAAAATTTTTTTTTTCGTTTGGTTTTTTTTTGACGTAGAATACGTCTTACCTTACGGTATGAGGAGTCATGTCAGGTTTTTATTGTTGTAAACTTTATTTCATTGAATTTGAGGAAACGGCTAGATGAATTTTTTTAAAATTTTTTTGTAGGTAAATGAAGATGTTATCTTTCGTTTGATATACATTTCATATTGGTTGATATATTTCTAGTAAAAAGTGAAACAAACAGTAAGCTAACGTAATAAAGCTTTTTTGCGAAAGCTTCAATAAAGCTGTTGTAACATTAATTTTGAATTGTAAAGCATAAAGCTTTCACACAACGCTCGAATGCTAATGCGAAGACTCGATAAGGTAAACCATTTTTAATATTAGGGCGGCCCTCTCAACATTCGCAGAACTTATTTCAATAAAAATATTAATTAAAATACATAAATTAAATTAAGTTTAAAAAAATTGAACATAATATTTTTTTTTTAAACGGACTTGAATCAAATGCCGTTGGTAAATATAAAAATTACAGCAGACAGTTGTCCGAGGCCTTCGGCCACGGACTGTCCCTGCAGGCTGTGTCAGAGACACGGCCATTAAGTTTAACGTAGAATACGCCATCCGATAAGACAGAAAACATATATAACAATAAATGATAAATAATATAAGCAAATGAATTTATTGTTATATATGTTTTCTGTCTTATCGGATGACGTATTCTACGTTAAACTTAATGGCCGTGTCTCTGACACAGCCTGCAGGGACAGTCCGTGGCCGAAGGCCTCGGACAACTGTCTGCTGTAATTTTTTTTGTTTTTTTTTTTTAAATTTTAAAAATTTTTTTTTGGTTAATTTGTTTTTGTATGAAAAATTGTTTCAGCAACTAACCAATCTCGTCAAAATATATACTAAATGGATGGTAGTAGACCCCAAAACATAAATAATGTGCGTCTTCATTCATCGGCTAGCTACAGCGGTCGTAATCTGTTGTTGAATCAGGAATTTTACAAAATTTTACCGAAAATTTACAAGTGAAAGCCCCTTAAAGCATTTTAAAAAAATATTAATTCACAGAGTGCATTTTTTTTGTATTTTATACGCAATGTGGCAGGTTTTAGAAATCAAACAAGCTACTTTTTAAGAAAATCCATCAATTAATAATGAAGTTGTGAATTTTTTCGCTAAAGCCCTCAGAATCTATTTTTTAGTTCGAGCATTGCATTTTAACTTCGAAATTATCTCACTAGTCAACCAAATGAAAAAATTATGAAAAAGGTTATGTGTTGTGTCAACCTCCAATGAGGTTGTGTCAACCTCGAATGAGGTTGTGTCAACCTCCAATGAGGTTGCGTAAACCTCCAATGAGGTTGTGTCAACCTCCAATGAGGTTGTGTCAACTTCCAATCAGGTTGTGTCAACCTTAATGAGGTTGTGTCAACCTCCAATCAGGTTGTGTCAACCTTAATGAGGTTGTGTCAACCTCCAATGAGGTTGTGTCAACCTCTAAAGAGGTTGTGTCAACCTCCAATGAGGTTGTGTCAACCTCTAATGAGGTTGTGTCAACCTCCAATGAGGTTGAGTGAACCTCTAATGAGGTTGTAACGTGACGTCATGATCCGTCCGTACATAATACCAAACACCATTCCCACCCGCATACATCCCTGGTCTACCCGTCACCTAAGCATACACAACATCCATCAGTCGCACCAACCACCGCGAACAATCACACTCACTGACAACACACAAGCTCTGTCGACGTTGTGTACATATTAGCAGCGAACTAGTTTAATGTCCACACGAGAATGAGTGGTTGGATGCAATTCTCATTTGCGTCACTACAGCAATGGTACTTAGTGTTGAGGTTGACTAGACTCAAGTCGTCGCCTCCGAGCGAACAACC